>JAVJGG010000007.1:27203803-27227798 GCA_035590195.1 Aviceda cuculoides
ATTCAGCCAGCTGTCAACCAGCACCCCCAGGTCCTTCTCTGCTGGGCAGCTTTCCAGCCACTCTTCCCCAAGCCTGTCGCGCTGCACGGGGTTGTTGTGACCCAAGTGCAGGACCCGGCACTTGGCCTTGTTGAACCTCATACAATTGGCCTTGGCCTATCGATCCAGCCTGTCCAGATCCCTCTGTAGAGCCTTCCTCCCCTCGATCAGATCAACCCTGCCTCCCAACTTGGTGTCATCTGCAAACTTACTGAGGGTGCACTCTATCCCCTCATCCAGATAACTGATAAAGATATTAAACAGAAGTGGCCCCAATAGTGAGCCCTGGGGAACACACTTGTGACCTGCTGCCAACTGGATTTAACTCCATTCACCACAACCCTCTGGGCTAGTCCATGCAGCCAGTTTTTTACCCAGTGAAAAGTACACTTGTCTAAGCCATGAGCCGCCAGCTTCTCAAGGAGTATGCTGTCAAAGTTCCAAAGGCCTTACTAAAGTCCAGGTAGACAACATCCACAGCCTTTCCCTCATCCACTAGGTGGGTCACCTGGTCATAGAAGTAGATCAGGTTGGTCAAGCAGCTATGTTTAGTTCTGACACTACCTTGTGAGACTTGGTTAACAGTCATTAGGTGCTGACTGGTACAGAAAAAGACTGAGAATCGAATTGTTTAAGTTTTTTGTTCGGGGATGGGGGGAGATCAACAAACTAGAAGTCCAGTACAAATAAAGAAAAAACTCCAAACCAAGATGATTTACATTTCTTCCAAGGGAGTCCTAAGAAATATCTTCAGAAGGAAATATTGTTAGAGAGACAAAAGTTCTAGTGATAAGGGGTCTGAGAAAATATTAATGCTCCTAACCTCTGAAGTACCACATGGCTTTTCAGAATTCCTTCAGAGCTCCCATATTTTTCCTGGCATAACTAGTTGTATAATAGAAGATCATTTAACATAACATGTTTCTGATTTATAGCATTCTGTCTGCTTGACAATCCTATTTTATTATTTACAAGAAAAGCAAAAATAAAACCTAAAACCATTACACCTATTTCAATTAATATAAATAGCATGAAAACACAGTTTTCAAAAATTGTGTCCTTGCAGAGCTGGTAGATGTTACCTGCTTGTCACTGAATGCAGACTGGCATTGCTGAGCTTATACAGCAGGAATACCTATAATTTCATTTAATCACCAATGCTGTTGTATAAGAAGGGGCAAACAGGCACACTGGGAAATGTACATGTGAACAGGAGGGAACTAAAAAGGAAATGCAAATCATCTCCAGCAAGTTCCAAAGTTGTTGTTCAGCAGTATTTGGCACCCCAGACATCTCTTTCTACAGAAAATATTTTTCTACAGAAAAAGGAAAGCTTCTCCTACCTTCATGTTTTCCCATATGAAATTATGTAGAATTTTCTGGCTATAATTTTCCATTTCTGAATCATTTACAATTTTCTGCTACAACAAGCTTCACCCACAACACGGCAAGGTAAAATACCTCTGCTGAAAATTGTGTAGATAAGTGTACACTAGAACTATTGATTTAAAATTCATTAGGCAGAACCCAGAAAAAACTATTTAGCACAGTATAGAATGTTGTCTTCAGAAATAATTTACCTTTGATTAGCACCCCCCCCTTTTTTTTTTTCCTTTTATTTTTTTTCCTTCCACTGGGGCACATGCACATATACCTCTCCCCTGAACTGCGTCCAATCTGGCAGTTTAGCATAAACTGCTGCCAACAGCCCAACCCTACATTAGTTTTCACTGCATCAGGCAGCAAGTGCTCTGATTTCATTATCTATGCCTCACTATGCATGCTTGTGACTCTGACATAGCCCCTGACTTGTTTGACTTCTTTCAACAATATTTATGCTATGCTTTGCAAGACTTATGTTAGCTGACATCTTTCAAACCTCTGTTTTGTACTTCCAGATACAATTTTCTGATATCAGGCAGCTCAAAAAGTGTAGGAGACTTTTCTCCAAAGATCTCCAGTCTCCTTGTAAGAAAATATTTCAGTTCTACAAAGTCCAGAGTGGACTTACTATGTGTACTATCGATCCCAGTCCTCAATGTAGCAGAGCTTCCAGGAATAGAGATGTAGTTTCTTTGAGGCGAACTAAAGTACGTATCTCCATTTGTAAAAACATGAATCCAGGGCAAACAAGTGAGGAGTAGGAATCTTCATAAGCACTGAGTTTCTACTGCTGTGTCTAACACAACTACAAGTATCTATGACAGTCTCAAGAACCAAAGTTTCCCAACTCTCAATCCCCAATGCTACATCCACAAAGGCAATGTTTTCTCTTGTCTTTCCTATAAAGCACATATTGAAACAAGAAACAAGTTCACAATATCCTTCCAGTAAGCCTCAAAATCTGGAAAACATGAGCCAGTTCTGAGACCATTCAATATTTACCCTCTCCTGAAGATATCAACAAGGAAAACTACACATTGCCACAATGCTGTTCGCTTTGTTCTTCTGGAAGCCTGTGTGGCTGAGAATTCAAAAAAGACAGCTTCTTCTTTCATGCAGGGGAATAGAAAAACTGGATATTTAGCTTTGGTCAGGCACCAGTAAACACTTCAGGACTACTTTAAGTTGAAGGAGCTTACAACACAAAACATTTTGAAGAGGACCAAGTGCTTTGCACTGTGCAGGTTTAACCATCTTCAGGTAAATGGGGAACCCATTTCCATATGAGCATCTCTTCAGACAAAGGTTAACTCTCAGTCCCAGAAGGGGCTCTGCCCTTAGGATTATGAAATTCTAAATTCTAATAAGCTAATACAAAAAGACTACTGCTGTCCAAATGACCTCCAAAACAGCATCTGATTCAGGGAGACACTACTGAACAGGGAGAGAGGAAAATCTGAACAAAGGAGACAAGCATTTTTAAAGACAAGGGTTCGTTTGATCAAGTGAATTTTGATGAAAGGATATAGCACTGAAAATCAGACACATCTGCTGGAATTTGATTTAGGAGAAAAAGCAGAAGTTCCTACCCCATAGAGGAAATGTATTTTTGTCTACTTCTGAATTAAGTATGGAGTTTTAAATGAGTAATACTTAGAAAGGATATTTATGAATTTCTCCTCAAGAGAAGTAGTCTAAACAAAAGTTTGTTGTTTTTTTATTTTATTTTATTTTATTTTTTACAGTAGTAGGGTGACATTAGACAAATAAAGGAGGTTATTCCAGGTCATAAGAAGATGAATTTTTAAGTCTCACACAAGCAGAATTTGCACCCTATTCATAGATCTTGAAATGGTCAGGTCCTGCACTCAAAACCTAAGCACTGACATGATGCGCATTCAGGAACTATAGGACACCATCAAATTTCCAGCAAGTAAAAATTAAGTTCTTTTCCTAAGAATGCCTAATTAGTAGTCAGTAGAGTTGCCTCTAAGGCAAAAATCCCAAATCCCTCTCCACTATAATAATTGAGGTTTACTTGGAACTGAAAGGGGAAACAAGAACTGTGTTGACAGTATCATGCAAGCACATAGCGCTTCACATGAGATGCCATGAATAACCACAAACCCACAGGTTTTTATTCTTTGCATCAATACCACTATTTCCAAATACTAGAATTAAAACAGGATTACACATAACTATTCAGTAGTACTGAGGATGTGTAAAGTATGCCTATGTTTTCCTAAGCAATTCTCTTTACATTCATTCCCCTCTGGCTGAATTTGTTTCAGAAAACAGCACAGTGGTACCTAGAAAGAGACCTTCATCAGTCCCAGCAGGATTCATACATGTTTACAGTCCCTCTTCTTTGATGCTGACCCTGTCTATAAAGTTTGTAAAACTGATCGAACACTACACCAGAACGGAAAACAACAAAAAGACCCCAGCACATTTCCTCACCACCAGTTTTCCTGTAAAATGTCCATAAAATGTCCCCAAATGTCCACAAAATGTTCATTGAGTTCATTTAGTCCATGACTTTGGGCTCCATCTGTTATGGTGGTCAGTCAGGGCAGGAGAGATGATGTGTTGCATGGAGTTATTGGCCACCAAAGCCAGCTCAGGCGGAGTCACTGTTGCACTTGCACTGCTTCTTGTAAGGCTTGTGCTCCATTGGTTCAAGTGATTCTTGCTATAGTAATTCCTATAACATGCAATTCAAATCAAGGGTTACAACAGTTTAAAGGTATATCCATTACAGTGTCCATCCCTGGCCCCTTTGGGACAGGTTATAGGGTTTAATATTGCAATGAACTCCTCCCCTTGCTTCTATCCTGGCTAGCCACAAGGAGTTCCTGTTATAATAATTCCCTTAACTTGCAACCCAAATCCCAGGTTACAACAATTTAAAGATATTTCCATTACAGTCTCCACCCCTGGTCCCTTTGCACCAGAGCATAGGGTTTAAGATTGCAATGAACTCCTCCCCTTGCCCCTGCTCCAGCTTAGACTTATCCACAGACTGCAGTCCTTTAGGGTTGTACCTGCTCCAAGTGGAGCCTAATCTGTGAGCCACAGTCTCTTCAGGGGTATATCTGCTGCAGTGTAGACTTATCCACAGCCACAGTCACTTTGAGGTGCATCTGTTCCAGCATGGCCCTGCTCCAGCATGGCCCTACCCATGGCTGCAGTCCCTCCAGGGGGTGTACTTGCTCTGTCTTGGGCTTATCCATGGCCACATGCTTTGAGGTGTTGCAACATGACCTCATGCACAGCCACAGATGCTTTGAGGTGTACCTTCTCCAGCATGGACTTATCCTTGGGCCACAATCCTTTCAGAGGTATACCTGCTGCAGCATGGACATAATCACGGGCACAGAAGCTTCGAAGTGTACCTGCTCTGGAGTGGACTTATCCATGGTCAGAGTCCCTTTGACTTGAGTTCACACTGGAGTTCCAGCCTGTCCAGTACGGCAGCACAGAAACAGCAGCAATGTCCTGGTCATCTGCTCAGCCCAGGCACATCACTATTGCTATTATCAAAATATTCCCAGGCACAGCAGAGTAAGATGATAAGCGGTACAACAGTACAACAAGCAGCAAAAGCAAAAAGCAGCCACTAACAAGCACAAGATTGTACTATACAGTAAGGCAAGCAAGTCTCATGGCAAGCACAGGAGCATGCCAACTAATAGCTAAACAGCAATAATAACTACAAATTCCATATAGCGCATTCTAATCAAATCTGTCATTATCTTGATTCCTGCAAGCGCCATGTTGTTTGCCAAAAAGGACTATTGTGGTTTAAACCTAGCTGGCAACTAAGCACCACACAGCTGCTCACTCACTCCTCACTGGAGGGATGGGGGAAAGAGTTGGAAGGGTAAAAATGAGAAAACTTGTGGGTTGAGATGAAGACAGTTTAATAGGTAAAGCAAAAGCTGTGCACGCAAGCAAAGAACAGTAAGGAATTCATTCACTCCTTCCCATCAGCACACAGGTATTCATCCATCTCCAGGAAAGCAGGGCTCCATCATAAAAGATTGTGGTGGGTTGACCCTGGCTAGATGCCAGGTGCCCACCAAAGCCATTCTATCACTCCCTGCCTCAGCTGGACAGGGGAGGGAAAATATAACAAAGGGCTTGTGGATCAAGATGTGGACAGGGAGATCACTCAACCAATTACCGTCATGGGCAAAACAGACTCAACTTGGGGAAAATTAACTTAATTTATTGCCAATCAACCAGAGTGAGGTAATGAGAAATATAGACAAATCTCAAAACACTTTCCCTCCACCCATCCTTTCTTTCTGGGCACAGCTTCACTCCCGGATCCTCTACCTACCTACCTCCAGTGGTGCAGGGGGACAGGGATGGGGTTTATCGTCAGTTCATCACATGTTGCCTCTGACGCTTCATCCTCCTCAGGGGCAGGACTCATCACACTATTCCCTTGCTCCAGCAAGGTGTCTCTCCCATGGGAGACAGTCCTCCACAAACTTCTCCAATGGGGGTCCTTTCCATGGGCTGCACCTCTTCACGAACTGCTCCAGCATGGGGCCCTTCCACGGTGTGCAGTCCTTCAGGAGCACACTGCTCCAGCATGGGTCCCCCATGGGGTCACAAGTCCTGCCAGCAAACCTGCTCCAGCGTGGGCTCCTGTCTCCATGGGTCCACAAGTCCTTCCAGAAGCCTGCCCCAGCATGGGCTTCACCACGGGGTCACAACCTCCTTTGGGCACCCACCTGCTTCGGTGTGGGGTCCTCCATCGGCTGCAGGTGGATATCTGCTCCACCATGGACCTCCATGCGCTGCAGGGGGACAGCCTGCCTCACCATGGTCTTCACCATGGGCTACAAGGGAATCTCTGCTCTGGTACCTGGAGCATCTCCTTCCCCTCTTTCTTCGCTGACTTTGGTGTCTGCAGGGTTGTTTCTCTTACATGTTCTCATTCCTCTCGCTGGCTGCTGTTTCTGTGCCCGCTGCAACTTTTTTTTTCCTTCTTAAATATGTTACCCTGGAGGTGCTACTTCTATCACTGATGGGCTCAGCCTTGGCCAGCTGAGGATCCGTCTTGGAGCTGTCTGGCTTTGATTCTGTCAGACATAGGGGGAGCTCCTAGCAACTTCTCACAGAAGCCACCCCTGTAACTCCCAGCTATGAAAACCTTGTTACTTGGGAAACAAAAAGCCACAACTCCGAATGTCCCCCTTTCCTTCTTATTCCCCCAGCTTTATATACTGATCATGATGTCATATGGTCTGGAATATCCCTTTGGTCTTCTGGGGTCAGCTGCCCCAGCTGCATCCCCTCCCAACTTCTTGTGTGCCCCCAGCCTCCTTGCTGGTGGGGTGGTGTGAGAAGCAAAAAAGGCCTTGACTTTGTAAGCACTGCTCAGCAATGATGAAAACATCCCTGTTTTATCAACACTGTTTTCAGCACAAATCTAAAACATAGCCCCTTCTACCTAGTATGAAGAAAATTAACTCTATCCCAGCCAACACCAACACACCCTGTAAACTTGCTTCTTTTATTGGATTTGCATGGCAAGGTTTTGACAGTGGCAGGGGCTGCAGGGGTGGCTTCTGTGAGGAGACAGAGGACCTGCCGTCATGTTGGACAAAACCAGTTCCAGCTGGCTCCAAGATGGACCTGCCACTGGCCAAGGCCAAGCCAATCAGCAATGGTGGTAGTACACCCGTGATAACTTATTTAAGAAAGGGTAAAAACCACTACACAACAGAGGCTGGGAGAGAGGAATGATAATATGTGAGAGAAAAAGCCCTGTAGGCACCAAAGTCAGTGAAGAAGGAGGGGGTGGAGGTGCTCCAGGCACCAGAGCAGTGATTCCCCTGCAGCCCATGATGAAGCAAGTTCTCCCCCTGCAGCCTGTGGAGGTTAATGGTAGAGCAGATAGCCACTTGTAGACCATGGAGGACCCCACACCAGAGGAGGCGGATGACCAAAGGAAGCTGTGTCCCTCTGGGAACCTCACACTGGAGTAGGCTCCTGGCAGGACCTGTAGACCTGTAGAGAGAGGAGCCCATGCTGGAGCAGGTTTTCTGGCAGGACTTGTGACCCCATGGGGGACCCATGCTGGAGCATTGTGCTCCTGAAGGACTGCACCCCGTGGAAGAGATCCACACTGGAGCAGTTCATGAAGAACTGCAGCCTATAGGATGGACCCCCATTGGAGAAGTTCATGAAGGACTGGGTTCCGTGGGAAGGACCCCTTGCTGGAGCAGGGGAAGAGTATGAGGAGAAGGAGTGGCAGAGATAATGTATGATGAACTGACTGCAACCCCCATTCTCCATTCCTCTGAGCTTCTTTGAGGGGAGGAGGTAGAGAAAATCAGGAGTAAATTTGAGCCTGGGAGGAAGGGAGGGGTGCAGGGAAGGTGTTTTTTTTCTAGATTTGTTCTTATTTCTCATTATCCTACTCTCTAATTAATTGGCAATACATTAAATTGATTTCCCCAAGTCGAGTCCGTTTTGCTCGTGACGGTAATTGCTGAGTGATCTCCCTGTCCTTATCTCAACCAACGAGCATTTAACTGTATTTTCCTCCCCTTGTCCCATGGAGGAGGGAGAGTGATATAGCGACTTGGTGGTCACCTGGTGTCCAGCCAGGGTCAACCCACCACATACATAAGTACCAGCATTATGAAAGACAACATCATATTATAAGATTAACTGCACTCCTGGAACATTAACATGTATTTCTTTCAAGGGACTATTACTATTACTATTACTATTACTATTACTATTACTATTACATGCTGAAGAAATGCTGCCTTACAAGGAACCACACAGCTTTCTCCTTTCATACACTCACCATTCATCAGGTCAGAAGCAAGCCAAAGAAATCCCACCACACTGTATCTTAGCATTAAGGATGGTGTTTTCAGGCCCACCAAAGATGCCTTCTCTCAGACATACCCATATTTGTTCCTTCTATAATAAATTCTCGGCATCTTTCTGAATCCCTGCAGCAGGCAGCCTAGGGGTGGGATCCACTCTTCCTATGTGTTTTGGGTTTGTGTGGTGGGCTTTTGGTAGTGGGGGAGGGGGCTGCAGGGGTGGCTTCTGTGAGAAGCTACTAGAAGCTTCCCTGGCTCTAAGTTGGACCCGTCTCTGTCCAAGGCCGACCCAAATAGCAACAGTGGTAGCATCTCTGGGAGAACAGATTTAAGAAGGGAAACCTGCAGTGAGCAGGGGGATTGGAATGTGAGAGGAACTCCTCTGCAGACACTGAGGTCAGAAGGAGGGGAGGAGGTGCGCCGGAGGGGGGGATGCCCCTGCAGCCCATGGTGAGACGGCAGGCTGTGTCCCCACCAGCCCATGGAGGGGAGTGGGGAAGCAAGTGCCCACCTGCAGCCCATGGAGAACCCCACGCTGAAACAGTCATATGGGCCCGAAGATGGCTGTGACTGCATGGGAAAGTCCGTGCTGGAGGAATCTATGACTGAAGATTGGCCTGCAGGAAGGACCCATGTTGGAGAAGTTGGTGGAGAACTGTCTCCCATGGGCGGGACCCCACGGTGGAGAAGGGGAAGAGTGAGGAGTCCTCCCCCTGAGGATGAAGGAATGGCAGAGACAACATGTGATGAACTGACCCCAACCCCCATTCCCCGTCCCCTTGTGCTGCTGAGCGGAGGAGGTGGCAGAGAAAATAATGAGTGGAGTTGAGCTGGGAAAGAGGGGGTGGGAGGAAGGTGTTCTAAGGTTTGGGTTTACTTCTGATTATCTTTGTTTTGATTTGATTTGTAGTAAAGTAAATTGATTTTGTTTTTTCCCCAAGTTGATTCTTGCTTTTTGCCCATGACCATAATTTGTGAGTGATCTGTCCTTGTCCTCGTGTCGAGCCATGAGCTTTTCTTTATATTTTCTCCTCCTCATCCCACCGGAGCCGCGTGGGGAGGAGTGAGCAAGCAGCTGCATGGTGCTTTGTTGCTGGCTGGGCTTAAACCACGACACCATCTTTATCAGCCAAAAAAGAAAGCCCTTTTCGTGTTAGGTCCCCAATTCCAGCATGCTGGGGCCATGCCTGAGTCAGCTATGATTAGTCCTATCTGCCTATCAGGAGGCTCAAAGCAGCCCAATGAGGTGCAGCCACTGCTTGCAGCCAGGTCAGCAGTCAGGAAGCAAATAATTAACTGCTGCTGCCCTTCCCCATTCCCCAGATGTGTAGGGAAGGGAACAGAACAGGCTGACTATTGGGTATGCAGCCTTCCAAAACCTTTTATTTTTCTCCAACAGCAGAAAAATCCTTCTGTAAACTAAATGCTTACAGATAGAATGCTCCTCAAAAGCTTCCCTGTTGTAAGGCCAGGGGCAGAGACATTCTATATCATTTATTAGACAAGTATTGTAAAAATTCGTATTTTCAGGTTTCTGAAATCGAGTTGAAATTTGCACCAACTAAATCCATACTAATTGAGTTAGAAGTTCTCTGCTTCTAACCTTTCCATAGGTAGACAATGTAGAAATCCTAACATATTTAAAAAAAAAAAAAGTATATACCTCCATGTCATTAATTTCCACAGAAGTCTCCATTTCAGCTGCTATTACAAGCTTCCCTCACCTAGCTTTTAAAGTCTCTGACACCTTCCCACAAATCCCTTGATTTATTTTGTGTTCAAGCACTTCATTCATCCCCTTATGCCCATTTATTTGGAAGGTAGTTTAAAAGTCTTTGGATTGCTTGCATTTAGGAGCTCCAGTACTGAAAGAGACAGGAGACTGCAAGCAAAAGGTACTTTTGATAAGTCACTATACCTTAAGGCAGAGACCATGCTCAGGGCAGCTCAAAAGGGAACCACATCAACACTGATCAGAGTGAACTGCCAACACCATGAGCTAAAATATAGTATCATAAGACTGGAGTCAAGATCATGAGATTTTCTGAACTGGTATGTTTTTTTCTTTCTTCTGGCTCTGGGGGAAATTCAGTTCAACACCCAAAATCTGTAAAACATTTTCTAAGTCCAAATCCAGCCTCAGATAAACATGCATCAATGTTTTTCTCAACAGTTGTCTGAAGAAAACATCTGATTTTCTGCATAATCCATACACTGGATGCTACTACCATACACTTTCGCGCCCTGCTCATGATTCACCATCTCTTTAGCGCCCAAATGCACTCAAGAGACATTTTATTTATGAACCAAGCCCATGGGGGTGGCAGAGAAACAAACCACCACCCACTTTATAATAACCTAGCAACAAATACTGACCCAGGGAGTAGCAATACAGGTTCAGGTCCCTTCACTCAGTCAAGTGGAAAGAGATGCTCTCTATCTTTGCTGGTAAAGCTGTGCCCCCGCACAGATCTTGGAAGATGAACTCCAGCCACTAGTCTGGAGCCACATTCAGACTTAGTCACGAGACAGTCTTCCTCTTCCATACACACTTTTATTGTGTTCTTCTCTTCCTCAGCAAGTTTTATGGAACAAAACCAGTGGTTAGAGAAGATAAATATCTTCTCCAGCTGTGTTCAGAGTCTACTGTGCTAAAGGAGAGCTGAGGAAATAGCTAGCCTCAAAACTCTGTAACACTTAAATGTACGTTAGGCACCATGCTGGTCATCTGCACCAAATTGTTTTTTTCTTAGGGACACTGCAGACAAGGAGAATTTTACTCTCCTGGCTAGATAGATGACTACACAGTTTGTCTTTCAGCAACAAATGTGAAAGTTTTGGACACATGGACTAATGAACTAAAAAAGCCAGAAAATTTCAGGGCGATTTGAGAAAGCTTCTGGGACACAAGACCGTGGGAAGAAATTGGGCATATAGTGACTTAATCATTTATGGTTTTTAGACATGGAGGCTTTGTCATTCCCTTAGACATACGCTAAAATCCAGAGAGTTACAATGCTATTCAAAGACAGAAATTTCATTTGAAGTCTTCCAGTGTGGCTGCTCGTTTCCACAAAAGGCAGAAGATTGTGCCCTGCCTGTTTTTACCCTTTATTTATTTAAAGCATTCCAAAGTTTAGAAACAACATTTTAGTAGTAAAAAAAATAAAGCTTACAAAAGAAACGACAATGATGGATTGTGTTAAATTGCAGACCTTTATGCAAGCTGGTTTCATGCTCTTTAAGAACTGGGACATAACAAAGTAAGGCAGCCTACAAGAGCTGGCTGTTGCTGGCGTGCAACCAGGGGACCAAAGATAAATAAATAAATCAGAAGCTCTAATTAGGTGGTTTACGTGCAAAATAGCCCTCTGAGCAAGGTTTAGCACCTGCTGCTGTAGTTGATATAATCTTCCTATTTTTGTTCACCTTCAAGGTTTGGTGAGCATGCAGGAGGATCAAATAAATCATCATCTCACCTTCACATGAATCTAGCAGAAAGATCTTTTTAAAGCCTTAATTTGCTGGAGAAGGCAGGCTGCAAACTATGGCAGTTATCAGGTGTCAACCTCACTATCTCATCTCCCACCCCTCTTCCACACAGTAAAAAGAGCCAGTCCCATGACATAAGGGAGTCCTGTACTGTCTTTCACATTAACATCCAGAGAGCTCGTACTTTACTAGCACTTTTTATTCAGTCATATGATTTCTAGAGTCCTGCCTTGTTTGAGGATTCCACAGATGCTTAAAAGTAGCCTATTCAAACGCCACAATTTTTTGGCCTTTGCTGACAGCCAGTCATACAGTGACAGTGTCCTAGTCTACCATGTGATTCTGGGCAAATAATGGCAGGCTTCACATCATCTACATAACTTAGTTGGGATTTTTTTTTTTTTTAACACTTTGAACTATTCAATTTCGAACACAGAATTATAACAAAATACTTGTTGGGACCTACTGGTCCTGTGATCTCTGTATCCCACACAGAGGGTTGTAGTTATTCCAGCTGCAACATTGCAGTTCTTTCCACAATATTCTGGGGTAGTGTAATTTTTCTGTAGCCCTGACAATTATTCCATGTACTGAGGTAGTAACAGACTTGTTCAAGTTGCCTGTCTTACCTTGTCCCCAAGTTTCCCTTCCAATCAGTGGGTGTGAAATTACCATAACATGAAATCTATATAATGTCTACCTTGCTGGTAGGCACTACCTGCCTTGCACTAGTGGTATAACATATACTGAGATTTACAGTACACAGTGAACAAATGGTTTCTGTATATAGTAAATCCAGTGAGTCACTGTCACACTGGCTCTCACTCCTTTGGAAGTGGCACATGCAGATCAGCAGAAAGTCTTCTGACATCAACTGGGCAGAATCACGATGCAACTCTTCCCCTAGCAACAAGTATTTTTGAAGTAAACCTTCATTAAGCAATGGACTTCAAAATGACAATGTTGTGACAGCATGGATGTCAGCAGATACAGTTTTGCTAAAGCTTCCCATTGTAAATTCTCAATTATTAGTAGCCATCTATGACTTAACTGTATAAGCTTTCAAAATGCTCTCATACTTCCTTTGTCCCTTCTTCATGGAGAAGATCTGCAGGTAAATGGCTGTTCTGGTTGATAGCTGCTTTGAAATCAAAAGTTTTGCAAGAAGATGTGACATAACATCTTGGGTGTTTTAAAGGCAAATGCCACCCCAGCAAAAGCCATCAGAAACTTCTGAAAAAGCAGGAGAAACTGAACTTTTCCAAGCCATTTAATTTACTTAGTCATGGTAACTTTGCATACTTCAGCTTCATTAACTGAGACCAAGAAACTAAGAAGCTGGAAGATAACCAAGACTCCTCTTTAGAAGAGGGAATGAACTTTGCCAAACTGTTGCAAACTGTAGACAGGTAGGAAAGATGCTGTTATCCAGAGCTTTTCTTTTCTTTAATCTTTCTGGTATTTCTACTCTCAGGCAAATCAAGCCTAAAGCTTAGATTTATATGTGCATTCAAGCTACATTTGAATATCACAAGGTACCCTTAAAGGATCTAAGTCTCTGCAAGAAGTAGTCTGCTTTCTAAGAGTTTGACTGCACCTTAACTAACTGGAAAATGGGATCCTCTCAGGTTTCAGTCTGAATGTAGTAGAAGATCTGGATAAAGAATATACACACACACACACGTTCTTCTTATAGATGTATAAAATACATAAAATCCAAAGCCTTATGATTATTAAAAGAAACAAGTTATATAAGCATAACAAAATGTAATGAATATTCAGTCTAGTTCTAATTCTGGAACAAGTTCTCACCTCTTCCACTTCACTCCTTAAGAGAGTTAATCCTAAAGTTATTGTGATCAGTTATATTGTAACTAGATATGGTTAATATATCAACTTCCTCAATGTTTGTGTTACAATTGTCTTTGTCCAAAAAGAACTCCAAATCTTTCAGTAAAATGTTCTGAGAAACAAGAACAATGTAAGTACTGAAACAGTAAAAACTGTGGTCTTTAGACACCACAGTTTGTCACCATAGTTTGAAAAAAAAGTAAATGTCATTTGAATAAAGCCAGAAGGAAAGCCCTGCTTTGAGCACAGGAGAAGTCTAGATGACCTCCAGAAGGTTTATCTTCCAACCTAAATATTGTGACTGAGAAAGAACACAGGAACTGTTTCAAGCAAGTTTGCTGGCAAACCTGCTCTGTATTCATTCTTGACCAGTCCTACATTTGAGTTGTTATATTCACAGCTAGGCAAAATTGTCTTTTCTGTAATAGTAAAGTTTAACAACAATAAGCATTGAGGAAAATATGATTTTCTTTTTTTTCCCAAATTTTTCTTTTTTACCCAGTATGCTTCACCTGCATCTCAACTGCAAATGCAAGAAAGCAGGATGCCTTATCACTGTTAACTCTTGCTGGTCAAAGCACATCCCACTTTAGACCAGATGAACATGCCATGTTTTTACAGCCTTACCTTTTAACCCAAGATGATGAATTTTGATGTTACATGGAAAGACACAGGTAAAGAAAATGAGCCATGCTTTCAGATACAGAGGAACAGCAGCAGACCTCTAACAGAGCACCAGCCAGTACAGGAGTACAGGAGTGCTTTAAGGCTTCTGGGGAAAGTGAATTTACAACTTCTGTGGAAATGAAGTACAAACTGTGCAAAATTGGCTCATTCATACAGTGTTGTCCACAATGGCTGGCCTGGGGAGGCAAAGCCATCCTGCCAGAACCTGACCGCATGTCTGACAGCCTTTAGGTCACCCAGCAGCTAAGTTGCCCAGGGTTGATGGGAGACTAAACTCTCACAATACGTAAGGTGCACATCCAAACACC
Source organism: Aviceda cuculoides (assembly GCA_035590195.1). Taxonomy (NCBI): domain Eukaryota; kingdom Metazoa; phylum Chordata; class Aves; order Accipitriformes; family Accipitridae; genus Aviceda; species Aviceda cuculoides. The sequence continues at coordinate 27,218,424 of JAVJGG010000007.1, forward strand.
AACTCAGTGGTCTGCCAACAGTCATTTATACCACATCTTCTGAGAAATTTCCAGAGTAGTTCCACCCCCATATTTCCTTTCCCAACACACAGCCTAAATTTAGCTGAGCTCCAGAGCTCTTCTTTCTGGGGCTCTGACCATGTAGCTACCCATAGCCATGATGCCTGATAGATGAGATAGATAAGATATATGAGAAAAGAAGGATTTGGGTATGTTATAATCCATAACTAAACTTTTTTTACAGCCTGTGGAACTCCTAATGGTGTTTTCAGGACCTCTATGGAAAAGCATTAAATAGAAAAGTCAGCTGTACAGCAGGTGAAGCAGAAGTCTTTTGCACTATAAAATTCTCACCTGAAGGCCTGGGTTCACATTTCCTGTAAGGTACATGCATGAATACCCACATATGCAAACCAATTCTGCAAAGGAACTATAAAACCAACTCTCCACCACAGATGCTTTTTCCTTTGTGCTGCCACTGGATGGGATTGCTCCTTAAAACCTACCATATTGCCTGAAGTTACAAAAAGGGTCATTAAACAAAGATCCTTTCTGACTCAAGAATATGTGCCCACAGGTTTGTGGTCAGGTAGGAAAAAGCTACTGGGACACTTCTCTTTTGCAGCTTACCCTGCAAAAAAACCTGGCCCTAAACAAACATATTTTGTATTATACTACATTGGCTAGTTTCTAACAGTTCTGCAAGACTGAAACAATAAGGAAAGGCCTGCTCTTCTGTTCAAGGGAGCTGAAACAGTTCAGTACTAGTAAAACCACAACTGACTGTTGTGTCAAAAAACCCCGTCTTCTGAACCTCAATCCAAACTTGCAGTCTTGTTTCTCTTAATGGTTCTGGACTAAAATGTATAAAGATTTTCATTAAACTATAAACTGTTGGAACTAACCCAATATTGTTGCCTTATATTAGATGGACTCCTTAAAATTAGAGGTGAAGGTGATGACATTTACGTGTTTCTTCTTCTGAATTTACACTCTGTTTGTTGTGAAGCCTCGTCAATCTAAGTCTCAGAGAAAGCCAGCAGTTCAATCTGTGCAAAGCATCTAAGCTCTGAGCCTCAGATCCCAGGCTAAAGAATAAAGGGTCATAACACATGAATCATTCCTCAGACCAGATTTGGTGCAATTCTCATGTGGAGTCAGTGTGTGCAACAGCTCAACCCAGTGCCTGGTGTAAAATGATATAGCTCTGTTGATAATAAACGCTCTGAAATGCAGCTGTCATCACTGGAGTCTACAGGATTTCTAATCTTCCAGTAGACTGCCTTATAATTGTTGTCTGCTTCATTGACTCACAACTATAATTTGGCCAAACATATGAGTACAATTTTGACATCCGCCCCTTAAAATCATTATCTCTTTGCAAACAGTGTACAGTTTGCTGAAACATACAAAGCGGGGGGGGAAATCAATACAGCCCTATAATGATATTATTCCAAGAATCTATGTTAAGGCTGCACATATCTTTTTCCATTCCCTGTTTGCTATGAACTGCTATCAACAACCTGCTGAATACCACAGGGGGTGGGAGGAGCTGCACACAGCTTTCTTTGTAAGTGGGCAATATTGTGGAAGTACTGCTGGAATAACACTGGGATCAGCAGTTCACTGCTTATTTCTGAAGATTTTCTTGTACGTTTAAAGCACAGGAACTGATGGCAGTAAGTGTTTCACATATTCTATAACAGCAGTCCATCAATATCTTTATGTATTTATGTAACTAGGAAAAAAAAGGTAAAAAATATTTAACAAATTTTGAAACTTGTTTGTAGCTACACAGGAAATACGTTGATGAAACAGTGCAGCACTGAAATAAACAAGCTTTGTATAAGAAAACATAGTATATTTGCACAATTTTAAGGGAAGAAATCCTGTTTTAAAGAAAAATAGACACAATAGAACCTAAAGTTATAAGAGGAAAGAATGGCTCTTATTCTTTTTTTATCTCCAGAGTTAGACAGCTGTTGACATCGTTTGACCAAAATGTTAACAAAAGCACTTGCAAGATAGTTACCGGGATGGTCAAGTTCAGTATCTTCATTATTCTCCCATGTTCCCCATATTTTATTAGTAGACAAATTTGGGGTTTTTTTTGAAATTCTAAACCTTTTTTGTTCATGTTTAGACTTTTCTCAGGAAATAGAAGAATTAAAATATTCCCGGAAAAGTATTTTTTGAGCTAGCTCAAGGTAAAATATCAAGTCTTGCTTCTAAAAATTTTGCCACCACTCCAGAGCAAGAAGACCTGCACAGGACAGTTAACAGAGTGGGCAACAACCAACATTTCTAGTTTTAATTTTCTTCTAGAAAATAAGATAATTGCTTCAGTTTTTCATTTGATCTTTATACTCTCCTGGTATATAATAGCTATAGTGAACTCCAGATTAATCATTTCCTGGCACTTTTTAACTTGTTGGGTAAAGAAATCTCAAGCCAACAGCCCCTACACAGATTTTTACTTGCCAGGAAATCTCTGACCCTGGAATCAATTACTGGTTAATTATTCTATAAATTTAAGTCCATATAATGAAAGAGACTCATTGGGCTGGACCATGCCACCTGTTCTTAACCAACTTTTAGGAACAGCTGTCAAAGCACTGAATTTCCTTCTTTCCCAGGCACCCCATACAAGTTTTGTAGTATTTCAGGTTTTCTACATACATATGACCAAGCTGTGAAGACATGGTCCTCTCGCCCCTGCAGTTTTTGTGGTATTTCTCTGCCTCAGGAGGAACAGTCAGTGTTAATTGTAGAGCTGGACCAAAGACTACTTGTGCTTTATGGCCAGATTGCCTCCTTTGTCCTGCCAGAGAAATCAGCCTTAGCTTCCTGCACTTTCACTTTTCTGACGGCCTTGAGAAAGTTGTGGGCACCCCCCTCCCCATTCAAGAAAGAAGTCCTACAGACAACCTCGCTGTCCTATTTTCATCTTTTCTTTTAAGCTTCACTTCAGCCATGGCAACCAAAAGCACTTTCCCAGCCACTTTTTTTTCAGCTGCTTACCACTGCCTCAGAGCAGCTAGCACCACCTGCCAGTTTGGTTTGGGTTTCTGTAAGTCTTAAGCTTGATTAAGTTTATACACTTCGTAACACTGTAGCTCCGATACCTCTGTAAATAGGGAAGATTCCCTCAATAAGACATGAGGTATCAGGCCCTTTTTTGGAGTTTAAACAGGTATACAGCAAGCAGATGTGTGGAATGTATTAAGAGCCATCAGCACCTGCTGAAAAGCCCAGTTTCTGTTACCAAGGGCTGTTTAGTTTAGTGTATTTCAAACTACAGAACATCAAAAATCCTCTTTTCTCTCTACCGTATCCTAAGAGTGGAGGACTAGCACTCAGATGCTGCAGCTCCCGCATGTCCTTTTTCAGCTTCTTCCTCTTTAGCCTTTTGTCAGGGATACTGGGCAATAGACACCCACCTTTTACAGAAGAAATTTAGTCACTTGTTATCTCTACACCTCAACACCATCTTAGCTGTAGAAGCTTCTCTATTTAGATGGCACAGTCTTTTAGACACACAACCATTTGTGTGTGTCACCTATTTTACCTACAGGTTACGTCAACTATACCTAACCAGTCCTGACAGATGTTTCTCTAACTTGTCCTTAAAATCCTCCAGCGACAGAAATTCTACAGTCACCCAAAGCAGTCTCATACATATCAATTTATTATCATACAATCTAAATAGAAAATGAAAATGTTTAATCAGAGATTACATTTAAGGCTCTAAAGGGAAACATATATATAGTTTTGAAACTGCCTGGCTTTCATCCAGGCTGGCCTGAGAGAATCACCAGAAAAAAGATGTGTAATTGTAGTGCACTTAAGGTCAAGGCCAGGACCCAGTAAGGTACACACATTTACTCGAAAGGATGATGAATCAAGTGCTGCATGCAAACACAATAAAGAATTCTAAATTACTGGCAAAGGTACAGCATTAATTTCATGCAGCACCTGGTAACCACATGTGCACACGCAACTTAGTTGTGTGTCTAAAAGTTAGTACAACTAACAAGGAAGCCATTTCTTAAGCCTCGCCTTTATACTTCTGCCAATCTTCAACCCACAGCAAAAGCTTCAGTATTTAGCAGTTCTCACCTCCTCCTCAGTGCTCTTCCCCACTGTTTTCCTCCAAAGCTTGGCGACACAAAAGTTTTCTTGTTAACAGCTCAGTCACAGTAGCCAGAGTTCAACCATATTCCCTCCACCGCATCTCTTTCTTCTTTCTTTCTTTTCTAGATACAAGCTTCTACAGCACCTGGATACACCCTTTTAGTCTCCCATGCTCATCCTTAGTGTGGCTCCCACGCTCAGCCAGCTCTCTGTAATCCTTGCAGGGCAAAAGCATCACAATTACCCTTCCTGCTGCACTTCTTTCCTCAGCGTTTTGTTCCCCTCTGCTGTTTACTTCTTTTCACTTTTTTTCTTTACTTCCCCTTGCCCATTGCTGTCAGTGTTTCTTGACACATTTCTGTCTGACAAAAAAAATCTCACCTAAGCTCTTAACCTCACTGTTTTGTTAAAACAAATTAATCTGCAGAGTTGGATGACTTTAAAGAGAATAAAGGCATTTAAATGGGGGGCAGAAGGGTGAGAAGAAAGCTTGCTTGTGGCAACTTTTCTTGACCACTGTTTCCAAGAAAAGGAGGAAAGGATCAAGCACAGTGATTCTATCCTGCAAAAATGTTTTAATCACTTTAATATCTATCCATAGAGGATGGATATTGTGATATATTCTGTTGAGCACTGCAATATATTATCAGTACGTACCTCTTTTACTAGGGAAAGTGGTATACTATTATAGTCCACTGGCGAACATGCATTTAAAGTCATCCTTGGCCTCAGTTGCAGAGTATGTGAGTGTGTTAGAGCCATGCCCCAGCAACCCTAAGTCTTTTGTTTATGCAATTACAGACCGTTCATTTTGTTTGGGAATTCCCACTTCAGTCCCTGGTGTTTTGGGCACCTTCTCATTCTCACACAGTTCATATAACCTATGCATGATTCCTTGTGTAAAGACAGCAATGTTTGTAAGGAGTTGTGGTATTTTTTTGTTAGACCAATTGATACACCTAGAAAACACAGAGGATCTTTCAGCAAAAGTCTTTAATTCTTATCATCTGATTTTTCACAATTTATCTCAAATAGGATATCCTTTCAGATGTTGCCTTGGTTATATCTTTGGAACATCTCATCTACACTCCTTGTACTGTACCAAACAAACCTTCATGCCTAGAGTAATGTGCACAGGCTAAAAATATACTGCTTTAAGTGAAAGTGCATTTTTCATGCTTGTGTTCAAGGAAGAAGAAAGCACTAGCTGGAAAACAAACTTCTGTTAACTAAGCCAGCTTGAAACATTTGTACTTTGTTCTTTGAAAACATGCTGTCTGGAAACACTGATTTAAGGGATGTAGGAAGGAAAGAAAAGAGCACTGGAAGCTAGATGAGAGGGAAGATGCACACATCAGTAATTTATAGACATGTGCTTAGTTTGATGAGCTAGCTTGGATCCAGAATTTCTGCATGACAGTTATTCTGTGGAAAGTCCAGAGTTCTCTGAAATCTGAATGTGGAAAGGAGATAATTCACTGTTACTATTGCTATCACCTCAAAATTAAATATCTCTTGGTGTGGCATAAGCATGACAGCAGGCAGGAAGGCTCCGTTTGTGATAGCATAAACCAGTTCTGAGTCTGATCAGGTTTGTGTATGGTCCCATACTGCCATACTTGTGAATACGGTATATCTAGAGGTCATCAACCAATCATGCAATTGGTTTTACTTGAATACTGTTGTGATGTCTGCATATCTCCTAGACTTTAATATGCAGCTCTGTGAAGGAGAAAAGGATAATCTCCAATGGGCTGACAGCTCCTAGCAGCAGAGACAGGCTTAGTGGCTTCCCAGAGATCAAGCAGCTCTCTGGCAGAGCAAGGATGGTTACAACTGGGACTTTCCAGAAGAAATAGGTACAAGCAAGAAACAGGAATCCCTGCTTGTAGCTTATTGAGGCACTTCCATCTCACCTAGGGTCATGGCTTCAGGAATTCCGAAACCACAGGATCCCATAAAAACTTGCCAGTCAATCAGTATTAAACTGTCCCTCTTCAGGGCTCAGCAGCAGATGCTAGAACATACTCTGAAACACAAAATTATTTGAAAAGGTTTGGATTTTTTTTCCCAAAGAAACAACATCTGCCTGATAAAAATCATCAGGGTACCAGGGACAAGGGAATACCATATTGGGGAGGACAGGCTCATGATGTTATCAATTAATATGTATAATATGATTGACAGGGAACTGATAAAGTCCTGTGTACAGCCCCTGTCAATTAATATTTAAAATAGGGAAACAATAACTAGACATGATTTAGGGTTTAGAAACTACGAGAAAATGGGGCTTTGTAAATAAGTAGGATGTTTATGTCAGAAAAGGTAATGGATTGTGGTCTGGTCAATAAACCTTGAAGAACCACTTGGAACTGCCAAGATTAGGGAAGAAGGTAGGTAAAAGGTAATTCCTACAGGGGGGAGATCACGACCACCGAATCATTGACCACCTACTCAAATGATACCACCTACACAAAAGAAGACAATGAAGGAAGAAAACAGAGTCTGTGCACTAATTTACTTGAGAGATGAAGAAGAAAGAACCAATCATTAAGGAAAATAACAATGAATATGTGTTAAGCGTATAATTATGAGGCTTTTGAGACAAGGGTGTGCTGTCTTGAGACAGGCACCCATTCACGCGCATCAATGAAATTAGCTTGAAAATACCTCGACTCTGTGTTATTGGCTTGCACACTGGGTAAATGAACCCCATTTGTGGGACAACAATGAGACCCTTTCAGAAAACACTCCTTATCCTTTCAAAAACCATATTGAATTGACATCCACTATTTCAGAAAAGCTTAGTATTAAGCAACCTTTGTCCTTGAGTCTAAATAGCAGAGAGCTTATCGCTGCAGAGAACTTGCTGGTTATCAGCCAGAGGAATTGAATTCTTTGAAAATCTAGTTAAATCTTTTGGTGCTTTTCCCTTTATAAAAATCCAGCATAATCATTGCTTTTTCATCACTTAAAAAAATACAAATGAAACAATTCACTTCAGATTTTTTTCAGTTTAATGCATACATGATTCCCTTAACCACTCTGCCCTTCCTTGAAAACTTCCAGTCCGTAGGGAAAAAGCTGTGTCGTAGTGTTAAAAGGTGTGTGAAAAGTACACTACCTCTAATTAAACATTTGACTTTGAAGTATATTTAAAAATGCAAAATCCCTTTTCAAATGGAATTATGACTTTTTTGGAGCTGTGTTGGATGGGACAGATTCAGCTAAAAATTAAATTGTCTGTTATAAGAGCAATATTTCTGCTGAATGCCCTGCTTAAAGAAACTCTGAAAGAGTACAACGAACACACTTCTTGCTTCAGAAAGAGGTGATTTAAAGATTCTTTCACTCCTTTAAAGCTCAGCTCCATGTGGAGTTGAAGAGTTCTATCATGTGTAGAGCATCCTTGAGGTCCACCAAGTCTTAAAGGGAGGAAGGGAGCTCATTGGCATTTCAGAAATGAACACATACTTTCTAAGCAGAGGCTTGGACAAGACAGAATGCTTTCTATTCTTTGCAATACTCAACTGCTTAAAGAAACTGTATTTCTTATTGATTTTCATCAACTTCACTGGGCTTGCAGCTCAAAGCTTGTGCATAAGGGCTATTTTGGAAGCAATTATAAAAAATAATATTCCACAGGAGTGCAAGAGTGCATTTCAGATTATTGCAATTATTTATTTCTTTGTGACTTTGATTTTGCTTTTTGCGAAGCCTTTCACAATTTTTGAGCTCTTGCCTTACTGCTGATTTTGTGCTTTTTTCACAGTTTTGGTGAATGCTTGTTTCTTTGCAAGTCCCATTCCTGGATTCATGTATTTTGTGATACTTTCAGCTTCATTCAAACAATAAAAACAACGTTCTGGTGTTCATGGCTGTGGCTGATGAAAGAAGGTTTAGAAGAGATGAGCAAGGGTGATGTGACTGAAATTCAGGGAATAATGCAGGGTGTGACTGACCTCAGCTGTTGCAAAGAAGCTTACTTTATTTCAGCACAAAGGGGACTGGAGAGTGGTCTTTGTTTTACAGAAACAGCTATCAAGAGTTGAATGGATGAACTGGTGGTGTAAATGTTTCTCTCTGAGTTCACTATAAGAGACTTACTGTCCTGAATTAGCTAGACCAGCAAGGGGGGATTGAACATCTGGCTCAACTCAACACAGAGCATAAAACCTGAACAACTAGCAGAAGAGGTTTGAAGAGAGCAATGGGCTTGAGTGGGCTTCAACCCACCTATTCCTTCCTGGAGACTGAGGATGGACAGCATCATGATGATGAGCATGTTACAGAGACTGGCAATGGAAATCACAATGGTATTGTGGTTAAACTGTATATTGCAATTGCTATATATTTTCCTAAGTGTAACTTACATTGATATTGTGTTATGGAATAAATTCTGTATGTCTTCAGAAATCCTGTGTAACATTCACTATCTTTAAATAAGTAAATTTGGTATTAAACATTTCACCCTCCACATGAGGAATATCTAAAAGAACCTGGCCAGAGGTTGTTGAACTTTGACAATGGCTGTGAATAAACAGTTGAAAAAAAACCTGAAAGGTTTAAAAACAGCTCAAAGGGGTTCAAATTTAGAAGAAACAAACTTTCAAATCCTTTGTTTAAAATGTTATGGTAATTAAGTTAATTTCATAATTTTGTGAGGCATGAATTCTGGTCCTGGTGGAATAATAGTGTGCCTGGTGGGAGCTGACTTACGGACATGGCATTCCCCACCTCCCCCCCTCCCCTCCATCTGAAGCAAATTAGACGGCAGTACATGCCACATTTTGAATCAGCTCTAAGTTATACTATATTTTCAAAGGCAACATCTATCCCCTTTATATCCACTGTTAAAATGTTCTTGTTTAAATAACAGATGACACAGTCACTTTGGATATAAATATGTTACTTAGCTAATTTAAGTTGTTTCTTTTATTCCTTGTATAACTAGACTGAATCTAGACAGATCTAGGTACAACTGGCCAGCAAGTGCAACAATTTTTTGTGTGTAACGTCTGAAGCAAGTTCTGAAAAGAACTGAAAAGAAAAATCATAGAATCATAGAATCATAGAATCATTTAGGTTGGAAAGGACCTCTGCATGGTGTCGTGGTTTAACCCCAGCCAGCAACTAAGCACCACGCAGCTGCTCACTCACTCTTCCCCCCCCCCAGTGGGATGGGGGAGGAAATCAGGAAAAAGAAGTAAAACTCGTGGGTTGAGATAAGAACAGTTTAAT
>JAVJGG010000007.1:27227898-27249083 GCA_035590195.1 Aviceda cuculoides
TACTGAGCAACAACTGAAAACATCAGGGTGTTATCAACATTCTTCGCATACTGAACTCAAAACACAGCACTGTACCATCTACTAGGAAGACAATTAACTCTATCCCAGCTGAAACCAGGACACATGGCCTTGTGTTATTGTTTATTCTGCTGATTTCTTGCCAGGTGATGGGCCATAATAAGTTCCAGTTTATTGTATGGGTAGGAGAGAGCTTGGGTACCTTGCACTTGATTTATTTTTCACAAGCCTGATAATTTATACAGTGTCTAATGTAGGTCTTCTGAAAAAGAAAAAATTCAAAGTCTGTTAGACTTTTGGACCAGGTCCTCAGCATCATTCCACTGAAGTCAATGGAGATGTGCAGAAGAATATCAGCAGAGGACTTGCTATCTGTGACTTGGTTTTCACATAAACTCCCAGCTCTGTGACGAGCAACATATACTGCACAAGGCTTTTTGTCCATTTGATTATTTATAACAATTAAATGGGTGTAAAGGATGAATCCAGTTCTCTCTAAAAAAAGTGTAATTGAACTAGAAGTGTAATGGAACTAGAGTTCTTTTACGTTGTTTTGAGAGTGGAAAGTAGCTCCATTCTGCCATGACCTTTGACTTAGTGTTGGTTCAAATCGAACATATGGTGTCCCTTAAATTGCTTTCGAGAAAGAACATGAAGGAAGCAAAGAAAAATTATTCCTGTTCCTCAAGATGCTAGTTTTTGAGACAGCACCACAGACATTTGGACAGTATTCATTGGCTATTCCTGTCACATCACTGTCAACTATGTACAAAATATCCTGACACAGAGAGACTGTGATGAAGGAGGATGATGCAAACACCTCTTATGAATATGGTTGCCCAAGGAAGTTAGGCTACCTACACATTTGTGGAAGCAGGACTTTTGTGTTGCTGACAATTTCTGAATTGTCATGCTTTAAAAGACAAAGAAAGGAAACCAAAGATTGTCATTATGGTCTTTCTGCCTTGCCTCTTTATCTGTAAGACAAAACAAGCAACACTGAAGCTGAGAATCTGTCTAGTTTCATTTAAGGAAATCAGACACTCAGCACTGCTTTTACTAAGTAGGTCAGAAAATTCCCCAGGGCGTCCAACATGCATTTTATGTAAACATGAGTTGGTAGGCACATAAACTAAAAAAATGGACACAGCAGATTTAGCATTTACATCATGATCTTTTCTTGGTATTAAAAGGAACCAAGAGAAGCTATAAGAGTCTTACTATTATCTAGTTAAATATTGCTCTTCCATGCTGTGAAATGGTGTCTTAGAAATGTTGGGCTTTGTAAGATTAGGTGTAATATGAGTGTATGTTTCTTAAAGCTTTGGCTCTGTTATACCTCACTGACACAGGCTTTGGATATTGGCAGTCCATGTGAAGGGGGATTGAGCTCAGCTATCACACCCAAAGCATAAGGACGGTTTGTGTTCCGCCAGAAGCTCCTGGGTTGGTAGTGTCTGTTTAGGAGTTAGGGCATAAATCTACAGGGCATTAAAGTCTTGATACCCCAAGCCAGGACTCATCAGTCAAAGCTCTTGCTCTCTCACACATTGTAGGGATACCTCTGGCTAGTAGATGCAGGGTTTCTGATACTTTTACCAGCAGCTGGGTTTTGTGTGGCTAAACTGATTTCTATTTTTACTCCAAAAGAGGGTAATGGAAAAGGATTAGCAAAATCAATGCGTGAGGTGAATTTCAAACCATGACCCTCTCCTCAAAATGTTTCTTCTGATTTGTATGGGCTTTAGTGTGATCCAGTCTAAGTCCAGCTCTTTTTAGACTCAAGGGCTTGTTTGAGGCTGTGGATTTCACCAGGGAGCAGGACTCCTGGGGGGAAGGGTTTGCAGAGCTAAGCCCGTCTTGCTTTTTGTTGAGTTGACTCTATAGCATCAGACTAGCTCCCACTGAACTGGGTTCTGAACCCAGTACAATTCAATCCACTTTTTATGAGGCTCATTTCTTGGTAATTTAGTGAATTACTCAATAATTAACCTATTTGACCGTCAGTATTTTGGTTTTGCTGTCTAGATTTTTTATTTGCCTTATACTTTGGTCCTGCTGTACAGTACCAATCTGAAACCTTGTATTAGTTAGTGTCCTAGTTTCACCTGAGATAGAGTTAATTTTCTTTCTAGTAGCTGGTACAGTGTTACATTTTGGATTCAGTATGAGAAGAATGTTGATAACACACTGACGTTTTCAGTTGTTGCTAAGCAGTGTTTATAATAAGTCGAGGGTTTTTCAGCTTCTCATGCCCAGCCAGCAAGAAGGCTGGAGGAGCACCAGAAGTTGGAAGGAGACGCAGCCAGGACAGCTGACCCAAACTGGTCAAAGGGGTATTCCACACCATGTGATGTCATGCCTAGTATATAAACTGGGGGGAGTTGGCCTGGGGGATGGATTGCTGCTTGGGAACTAACTGGGCAGCGGTTGGCAAGTGGTGAGCAATTGCATTGTGCATCACTTGTTTTGTATATTCCAATTCTTTTATTATTATTATGGTCATTTTATTATTATTATTATTATCATTATCATTATTATTTTCTTCCTTTCTGTCCTATTAAACTGTCTTTATCTCAACCCATGATTTTTCACTTTTTTTTTTTTTTTTTATTCTCTCCCCCATCCCACTGGGTGCAGGGGAGTGAGTGAGTGGCTGTGTGGTGCTTAGTTGCTGGCTGGGGTTAAACCACGACAGTTAGAGACATTCTTTTTTTTTTCTTGGAAAAGGTTTCTTAAATGTGAATTTCTGAGTAATAAAAGTCATTTGGATTATATTTTGGAGTGTGATACATTCTCTCCATACATTCAACAAGCATCTTCCCTGAAGGTCTTTCAAGTTACACAAAGAAAGGTAGCAGTTCACAAAAACAAATTACCCCGATTTACAGGATCTGGAAGAAAAAACTTTTTGTTTCACCATCATTCAGTTTCATATGTGCTAAAGACCTAAAGGAATAAACAGCTGAAATGATTCACAACAAATGCATTTCAAGAAAGGGTCTCTCTGTTCCTGTTCATAATAGTGCATATTGGTTGGGCTTTAAGTTAAACTTCTTTAGCCCTGTTGAACTCTACCTGTTGGGCTTGAGCAGATGCTTACAAACAAATATATGTTTAATTTACTATCCTGAACTGCAATGGACTTCAGCATAAGAGGATGCCAGACTTGAGATCCAAACTATAGCCCTTACATAGGGAATCCCACAATATCAGGAAGACATTAATTAGGCGTAGCTAACATGAGAACTCTGGTTCCTCTTACAGACTGAATTAAAAATGAAAATAGGAAGAAAAAGCAGCTGTTAAAACAGCCCTGGTATCCTGTCATTAAGGCATAGGTAGCATTATTGACAGGCTCAATGGTTGGTACAGAGATCTGAGGAAAGGCTGGAACAGATGTGTGACAAGCCATGGGCTGCTGGCAGAAGCTTTAAATATCTATCAGGCTGGAACTACAGGAGGCTATCACCTTTTATAGTGGGATAGTAACCTGGTTATGGATAGGATGGAACACACTGTCCATGACTATGAGGTGGAGGGAGACACATGGACATGTAGTGAATGCAAGGGTTGCCACTCTTGGGGAGAGTGGAGTCTGAAGTTATGCCAGGAGATTTGGGTGTTAGCCTTGCAGACCCTTTATTACATGAAAACTCATTTGGTAAGCAGATCTGTGACCTGCCAACTGACTACATTTCACATGAGGTGTCAGAGAGCAAGAGCCAGGCTGTGCTGCTGAGATGTACTCATTTCCAAACTGCACTCCATGTTCACAGAAGCCCCTCCAGAAAAGGCCACTGCAGAAGCATCATTCTGTGCCCCACCCCCAAAACCACATTGCCCTGACAGTGTGCTCGACTATGCTCTTGCAACTAGGTTAATCATATATTATGGCTAAAAGATGTTGCACTATTAAAGCAACCCAGTCTTTAAAGGGAATATGAAGAGGTTGTTAGCTTGGTCTCTTTGAAAGATGTTTTTGAAAGCAGGTTCAAGTTAATGCCTATGTAAAAGGATAGCGGAAGACTCCTGACTAGTCCTTCCTCTATTGTGAAAAACTGAGGCTACACCCAAACAAACCCTCAGATTCTGAAAACTCAATTTTTTTCTTGGCTCAGCTCTATTATTCAGATACAAATCCAAAAGTAGCACACAAAAGAAAGCTACCTCAGGCTCAAAGCAGGCTGCAGAATGCTTTTTCTCTGCTTCTCCAAAGACTGCTAGAAACCTACTTGCTCCCTATAATTCTGCATTTTGACTGTGCCACTTTCTGTGTTCATTTGCTCAGTTTTAGCTGAGGTTGGCCCAAAGAACAGAACTAGGCCCATGATACATGCTATTTAAGTACCACTTTGCTTACAGGGAAGTAACTAAACAAGAAGCAGTTTTGCATAGCTAGGTGCCAGCAGACTTTCCGAAGGTCCCAGCACCTAGGATCACCAGTAATTCAAACAGATGCTGAGCTCTTCTGAAATTGTGACTGATTACTTCAGAGCCTAAATACATGCAAAGTTCTTTGGAACATCCGTACCAATGCATGCATTGCACTAAAATTCATACAGCAATCATTTGTCTCTGAATACATAATACTTTCATTCCAGTACTGAAAGAGCTAACACATTTCTGGGTTTATTTCAGAGTTTAGTTAATATCGCTATAATAAATTAGATTCCAATTAATATCGCTATAATAAATTAGATTCCAATTTCTGCTTTTTGCTTGCAATGTATGGTGTACTCCATCCATTGGAAGTTTCTTGATTCAGTGAAGTAAGATATGGAACTAATGTTTATGGGCTGCATTGCTGATATTTGGTATAAAGCAAAAGTGTGTCTAGAGAACAGGAACACGCTTTCTTATGATAATGTAGTAGAAATTATCAAGCAAAACATGAATATGCGTATCATCACCATTTTTGATCTGAACAGATCTGCAGCATTTCAGACTTTACAGGTGTTCACTACCAGAGGGCAGAATTCATGAAAACAGATTCTTTCTTTGATATGCTTTGGTTTCTTTACAAAACAAACAAACAAAAAAAACCAACCCAAACATTACAAAGTCCCAATTCTCTTAAAAAAGCAGACAAGCATTTTTCCTGACAGTGCCAAGGTCATTTATTACCTTCTCCTCCAGAGCATTCCAGAGGTGAACTACCAAATTTTTCCATGGCTGTGTATTATGAGTCCCTGCACTTTCCTCTTGTCTTTGTTGTTTCACAGACAGCAAAGTATCTCTAAAACCATACTCCATTGGCTCTACCTGCATTTGACAGTGACATATGCATGTTGTTTGTTTGAAGGATACAATTTTTCTGCTTTCTGGCTTTATTAAAGAACTCTGTGTTACATAAGACAGACTTAAATAGCAAATAGCTAGATCCAAGCTGTAAGAATTGAAATTGAACAGTTTGTTAGTTTGCCCTCCTCTTCACATTGACCAGCTTTCAGCTGGTGAAAGTGACAGCCAAGTGTATAATCTTCAAATAAAATCTTCCAGTTGATCAGCTAAAATGCCAGTTGGGGCATGTTGAAGCACTATGTTTCGACTTTTGTATATAGGCAGTTACTGAGCTCACATTAGACACCTTCAGTACCAAGAAACGAAAGCATGTGTAACCATGTTAAAGGAATGCATAGCTAACTTTAAGCTAAAGATTACTTGAAACAAGCCACTGGGAGGATGCACTGAGATTCCTTTCCCATTCAAGGCAGTGGGACTTTTACTGTTCAGTACAATTAGAACCATATCTTAAAGTAACATATTTACTACATATTGTATAAAATAAACATGACCAGCATCACACCTTATTGCAGGCTGAATGCAATCATGCAAATCCTTCCTGCTCTGTAAGGAAATGTAATCTAGCTCTTTTGCTGACATACAAATTTCAGTTGTGGTGGTGGGCTTTTGTGACAAGGAAACTAAGCCTAGGATTTTCAAAATATCCATTTCCCATGATTTTTTTAATGGAATTTCTGTACTTGTTGCTCCTATTTCTCTTTCAAATCATAGTCTGACTTCATGGACAGTCCAGCCAGACCTAGCTGGACTGAGAACTACAATTTACTAGATTACTAGAATGAAGTAAGCAATTCATCATAACCAAAAATCTAATTTTTTCTTGTTAGTATATTGTCCAGAAGCAAGCTGCAGTTCTCTTAGCTGTACTTGATATTAAACATAATTCAGAAAACATTTTTTTGTGAATAATTCTGGCATTATTATAGGGGACTTACAAGCTGTTCATAGTGAATATGCAGTAATCAGAAGAAGAGATATTTTTCAGTGCATACCCAGAAAACATGGCTTTCTGAGCAAATGAGGACAGCTCTTGAAGTAGATTTTCAGTGTAACTATTCCTTTTCATGTTCTTTTCCTGTGGATGCACAACTGTTGACTAGACCTAAGTGTCAAATCCTTTTACAAGCCACATGACATCAGTATCTACTGACATCAGCCATTTACTAGCCTTGTTCTACCAGCATTCTTACTTTCTGGCCATCTAGGATGATGCATATAAACATTATTTTAAGTTCACCAGGATTTTTAGGCACTCACAGTTCCTTCTGCCCCACTACATAGGTCAGAAACAGAAGAGGATATAAATAATTACCCCGCCTTATTGCTAGTAACAAACCATCTCTGTGATAGATTAGAAATTCATTACATGGTTCTTTAAAACTAAGTAAAGACCCCAATAGAACTTAATCTCATCAAAGCTGCAGAGAACTGTTGCCTTAATGAATGAGATCAGTTGAAGTTCTGCTCTCTAGCACAGAACCCCCTCCTCTTCATTGTAATAGGTAGGGTGGTACCGTCATCTATTAGCTCTGTTCTCCTTGACCTGCTATTTGAACCCTTTGCTAAGTGGGAATAAACTAGTAGCTAACCCATAAAATACTAAACATTCAGTAAGACAATAGGAGAAGATACATTTTGTTTCAGTAACAGAACTATAATTAGGTACTTTAAAATTCCATACGTATTCATAATAAGGGCATATAATTACAAACCAGTTGGGAAATATACCAACTTTCATTTCCATCCAAGTCTTATCAACCGAACATTTTCAATGATGTGCGCAAAGAGCAGAAAGCCATTTTGTAAGTATTTCCATGTACTTGGGGCATTGTTGTGCCCTTCTGGGCTCTTTCCTGGTTACTTCCAGAACGTGGATGCTCACAGATGCAGAACAGACAATATCATTTCTAGTTCAGTGTCCATGCTGTGTTTGTCATTACCTTCCTCAAGCTATCATCAATAATCTTTGCATGCATTGCTTAACCTCAAATAAATTTGGCAGATGAGTCAAATGTGCAAAGATATTAAGGTCTTATAAATTTCATGAAAATAACTATCCCTTTGGTACATGCAAGTTGGCTTTGCATCCTATTTAATACTGAGATCACTGACACATGCATGGACAACCCAGCTACCTTGTTTGAGGTGTTTATTCCTTTAAACAGAAAATATAATTGTGAAGACCGAGCAAGATGTTTATCAAAGATGAGTTGCTACCCAAATAATTGGATTCTCTGTCTGCAGCATTTACTCATTTTAAGATGAAAGAGCATCTAGCACAGATGCATCAAGGCACTAGCATACAACCCAGACCAACCAGTTTGTTGTCCTCTTCTTACAGAGAATTTTTGTGGAAGTTCTGGTAAAGCGCAGAACCTCTCTGGGCATCTGAGTTTGAGCTTTTTCTCCCAGTGAAAGAGGCAGTCACTGCAGCCTTTAGTCCTTCTTCTCGTCTGTCTCTCTGCATATGGTACAGCCAGAAGTGGAAACCACTACTAGAGTCAAGGACAAGCTGAGATCTAGAAGCTGAGGAGCCAGGAGATGTAAAGTTCTCAGTGGGAAGTAGAGGCACAACTAGTGGCCAAACAAAGTTGACTTGAAGAAGCTAGGGAATTGGAACAGAAAGGTGCAGGCTAAGCAAAGCACTGAGGCAAGACCTGGCACAGCAACATGGTGCTGAAGATGGCCTTGCTGTAAGAGTCTGAACAGCAGTTAAACCCACACCAGGCCTCTCTAAATCCCCATAGCCATGCAACACAGAATCTGATCTGATTTTCCTTTTAATCCCCTCCTGTTCTTGTCAAGATATTTGGCCAGATATGACTGCTTTTGGAAATATTCAGATGAGTGATAGAGATTTCAAATCCCTTTTGGTTCAAAAAGGAAAAAAAAAAATTTATTGAAAATTAATTCTATTCAAGAATTAATACTAACTCTAGAATTAAATACAAATATTTAGTAGTGGGAAAAGAATCATCTCCCCATGATCAGTGACTTATCAATGGAGGTAAAATTTTAGATTCAGGAGAAGTTTGACAGGAGTACAGAACACATGTGACATGTTAAGCTGCCTTGGAGTGAACAAGCTGTTCACCCCACATTATTTCCCATGGCTGCTAGGTATCTCATTCACAAGTTCTGCTTACAGTAGGGGGAGCACAGAGAAATTGAGTGACTTCTATGCAGCATCCAAGCTGGCACATCTTGAAAACACAAGCAGTTATGAAAGCTGGTGGCCATAAAAGTACAGCTGTATTACTATGCGTTCCCTTATTCACCACAAATAATTAACATATGTAAACTGACCATGACAAAAGATACCAAAAACCAAACCAACCAAACTTCAACCCTCCCACATCCCTATTTGTGGCAATAAAGGGTGATGTCAGGAAATTATATTTCCCACCTCCAGATGATGCAAATACATCTAAATACATCAGATCATCTGGACCAAATCCCAAAGGACTGGAGGAAGGCAAAATCCCTCATGCATGTAGCCTGCATAGCTACTTACTCCTTCCTCTTTCTCTCTCTATGCCCCTGAGGGATATCAAAGGATATTCAACAAGGGTTGGAATAGAGATGCCAGTCCTGCACCTCCAGTCCCCGGGAGCTCACCCCTGCATTTGCCTCTGAGGATTCTTTTACCAATCCAGTTTCCCTCTGGCAACATGGAGGCCTGGCTGTGACCTACTCATCTGTGATTGCTGCCCAACTTAATGACAGCTCCACCCTTAGGCCTACCATTGCTTGACTTTAAATTTCCTCTTATGCAAATTAGTTTGGCAATCAATTTATTTATTGGAAGATAATATTAATGCAAGACCCATAGAACCTGACAAGAAAGAGGTAGGAGGACTCAGTCAGAACATGACCACTCATCTTACTGCTCTACCACCAAGGCACTATTAATAGTTCCAATCTTATTGCAGGTGTTTATCCTTTGGCTCTGCCTTGCTCCCAGGTGGTTGAGCTAATAGTTTTTCAGTTCTTTTGTGTGCATTCACCCCTCAAATTTGTCCCCAAATACATGCTGTTACAGGTACTGGCTTTCCCTCTGCTACAGAAAATGCAGGTTCCCCTTTTTTAGGGGTAGAGATTCAGTTCTAGCTACTGTTTGCCATATGCTTTTGAAACACTTGGAGGAAAGCCAGTTTATAAATGCTAAGGATTATTAGTTATTTTCTTTGTTGTGCAATATTTTCCCTTCACTTGAAAAAAGTCAGCCACATTTCCCCTCTGAAACAAAAGTTTCTGTATTAGATTTATCTATTCTATCTTTAAAAAGCATCTAACATTCCAGGAATAAAAGAATAGAAGTGTCACAGCATAAAATACAATCTCTTCTTTGTGGAAAATGCTGTCATATTTTATCTGCATACTAAATCTGCATGTGAATGGACAAGTATTCATGGTGAAACCATTAAGCCTTCACAGGGTGAAAAGAAATAGAAATAGTTTGAAAAATGAATACAAATACACATGCAATATGTGTGGTTTTCCAGCTTGATATATGGTATTTTTCTGCTCTGCATTAGTTCATAATATGAGCACATTAGAGACTTAAAGAGTTGGAAGCATTCAAAAATATTCTGACTGGAACCAGAACTAGATCAGAAAGATGAGTAGGCTTTGATCTACTGTACTTAACTCCAGCCAAACTCAGTAAGACCTTTGTGAGATCATTTAAAACACACATGTAAATCCCTGCTTGCCCGAGGCAGTCCCGAGTAGCCAGAACTGCAGATTCCCTATCTGCTTATCATCTCATCCAGACCAATTCTTTAGCCCTCTTTCACAGAAAAACATTATTTTTCTTATCCCAGATCTTCACAGCATGATTTATTAAGTGTCTCCCCTCCTTTAAGCTGTAGCCCTGTAGTCATACCATAGCTGCTATGCAGAAGTGGTTGTATTGAAATACCAGTGCCATAACTTACCTAACAGAATGGCATCAGTCTCATCTTTTTCTGAACTTTAAGCAAAACCTGTCAAACCTGCCAAAAAATTTAGGTCAGCTTTCCTGTTGCAAAAGCCTTTTTAAAGAATTTATAGTGGTGGGAAGGTGTAAGGAGTTCAGGTGAATAAGAATCCCACATTTTTCTTGCTGCTATACTTGTGTTCATTTCTCTGATCAAATGTTCACAGTCTCCCTGCTCTGGAATGGCTGAGAAGTAATTTATTTTACCTTAGTGATTTTATTTCACATATTTGAATATAAAACATGTGGGAAGCAATCTACCACCTACTAGGAAAAGATAGTTTAGAGACAGTCATCCTCAACATCTGCAAAAGGTAAGAAATGTGCAGGTTATCCTCTAAAACATACTGCCAGATGTATGAAATTGAGATTCACTGTGACCTTTTTACAGCTAAAGGTTTTAACTACCTACAGTAATATGCCATCTGATCTTACAAAGGCATATATGCCAATTACTACCGGTGCTCATGTTAAGATTTTCTAATTATCACTTGCATAGTGTTAAAAAAAATTGCTTTTCTTAAGGTACATTTGAAATCTGACCTTGGAATTAACTTGACCTTCAGTATAAACCATCAAGCTGACTTTTCCAGCTGCCTCTGCTGTGTAAATATTCCAAAGGGATTGTCTGCTCTAGCCCCACACTTGATGCTCTCCTCTGAGAGATTAGACATGTACATGCGCTTCTTATGCTTATTTTTCCTGTGGGAAGCACTACATCTATGAGATAATGAACAAGAAATCAAAGCCCCTTGGAGGTATTCTCAAATCTTCAGTATTGAAAACAGTCACTGGAACCCATCATTACTCAGTGATGCTGGGTGTCCAGCATGGGTGTTTAAGAGATCTTTAAGATTGCCTTTTTCTGGACAATGTGTGCTCAGAACTTTCTGATAATTTTGATAACTTAAAACGTCTAAAGCTAGGTCTGCAAGAATATAGACATCAAACTACTTATCAATTAAAGAATTATGGGTGCTAAATACAGCAAACTCTTATTTCACCCAGATCATGAGACAAAGTTTGTTTCTTTACACGTTTTGCCTGTTAGCAGCAGAAAGCAGGTCATGTTTCAAATGTAGTATTGTTCATGTATGTGTTCCTATTTTCTTGAGGATGGAGGAAGTCAAGTACTGGAAGATAAGTCCTTTGTTCACAATCATAAGCCTCTTATTTGGCATCCTCATTTGGAATGTGTTCATGCTTTCTCTCATTGTTGCTCCTTCCCTCAGACTTATTTCTCAGAGCCGTGCACTTCACACCTCAGCAGCTAGGTTTTGGGTAGAGCTTTCTCCTGTTTGGGGCAACTGGTTACACAGTAGAAAGCTTATGAATAGAGCTGCTTTCTGTTATTCCTTGGTGGAAAATAGCTCTTGCACCTCCCAGCTCTGCAAGGTCTGGCTCGTCATCCTGAGAAGATAGATTACAACCTTTGCACACAAGAGTGAGGAGCAAGTGTCAAGGGATCTCTAAGAAGGAGTTTGTTAGGACTTGAGTGCACCAATAGGCTCTGACTGCTGTGAGAAGCCTCACCTGAGACTTCCACAAACACTCTCTTCCCCTGCACCTTCATGCTCCATATAAGTACAGTTCCTGACCCCTAAGCCTGGTCTGAGTTTTGCTGTAGGTGGTTCTATGTCTGCTTTTGCTCTCTATTGAGCATGGCTTGCTCAATATTCTTTCCAAGTTGCTCTCAGACCTGTCTTTTTACCTTGTGTTTTTCTGAAGGTCACTACTGTTACTGTCACTGACTCTGCATAGATACTATGGGATTGTGTCCTTGCTGGTGAGGTAACTACCCCTACATGTGGGATCTCCTACCTTGTCTTGCTTGGTGAAGCAAGCAGTGATCTCAAATAACTGCTACTAGGTTGTGTTTTGTTAGTAAATGACAGCAGCTAATGGCAAAAAGACCTTATTTTAAGCTAGTGGGTGGGGTTCTTGAAATGTTTCATATCAGCAGCACTCTAATTGTAATGTCGTGTAACTTTAGGTCAGCATATTCTCACTGTATCTCTCTGTGAATCATTTAGTCCCTTTCACCAGCTGAAATGGGGTGAAAGCACTTCTTAAATTTCTCTTCAGCAGCAGCTTTACTCATTAACTGCTCTGCCCTCATGTTTCACCTTGTAGATGCAAGATTACCTTTTTAATATCTGTTTCATTGCTTACAAGTAAAACACAAGAATGAGATTGTCAAGTAGCAAAGAAACGGACTGTTTCTCTGTATGAGCTGTCTAGAAAAGAAGCCTTCTACAGAGCCAAAAGATCAGTAACTGTGTCTTGATGAAGAAAGACTTCAGGCATAACCTGGATGGTGGTTCTTGTGCTCAATATGTAGTCACTGATATCTTAAGAGTAGCATCTGTTTTGTTCACTCTATTTAAAAGTACTGTGAAATCCAGGACTGAATTCTGCACTTCATTATTTTTATGGCATTAAAACCCTTGCTTGATTTCCTATCTGCCACTCTTTCAGTCTCTCAGTTGTCTTGTAGCTACAACTATTCTACAAGGCTGTTCCCATGTCTTTTCTGCATTTTTCCTTGTGATTTTGTTCTGAGTGATCAACAAAGCAATTTTAAAAGGACTGTACTGAATGGCGTTGTCCTTTTCAGCTGCAAGAAGGGTCACTGCGTGGTGTAAAATCACATTATAAAGTTATGGGACTTGGTTTGAAAATATATGAGGGAGGGAAGCAAGGTAATGTAAGTAAAATCATAAAATGAATTTTATGTATCATTAATTCTGATAACTGATTTTATTACTTTGGAAAATTATTGTGGCAGTCTGCTACAAAATACTTAACCTAATTTAAATTTCAGAACAGATTTTTTTGGCAAATCACCGTAAGCGATATTTTTAATCAATGGAGTGGAGCTAATTTAGATTTTGGATGCTTCAAAAATGATGAGTTTGCTAAGATAAGCTTTTTGTAATTTCTTGCTGCTGTATTTTAATGTTGTTATTGGGAGAAGAACTTAAACTGTGACAACTATATTCTCACTCCGTATGTACATAAAAACACCCAAACCCTGAACATAGATTATAGCAATATTTTTACAGAAAATGCTGTATTTATGTAGTGGCAGTGACTGAAGTTCAAGCTAATTATTTACCCACTCAGTTGGCAGTAGATTCAGTTCGTTTAGTGTCTACCTCCTTTTTCCCATCAGGACTGGCTTATGTCCTAAATTGGAGTGAAGCTTAGGAAACAAATGTTTTCTCCCCCACACATCCTAGAAGTGTCTGACTTCTTCCATTTCCTACCAGAATTGTTCTGGCCAGTATAAAACAGCAGAAAGCAAGACAAGCAGTTTGGGTCTTCTGTCTTACCTCTGTACTGATTTTCTAGTAATGAAAATACTCCTCCTGATACAAGGCAGCAAGGCCACTTCTCTTCAACACATCATATCCTCATTCATATGTTGCCATTTAACCTGAGACCATGTTGTATGATGATAGCAGAGTCCTTACAAATAGCTGCAAGACCCATAGACTTTTCGTATATCATGAAATATAAGGGCATTTGTATAGAATGGTTTTGTCTCAGGAAGGTGGAGTGTTTCGCTATGTTCTCACTACCCATGTTGCACCTAGTAAAACAGTACCAACTTTATAGGAGCAGGCTATTTTTCTGCACACTCAGAGAAAGTCTGGAGCTACTCTTCTGTTTGTTTTAATCTCCTTTCAAATAATTGGGATTACTCATTTTGTCAGTTCTTTGCCCAAATGCCTGGTATTTGTGTCTAGGACTCTGCATTCTTGATTTAAATGCTGGTATGAAGAACTGAGTTCCCATACCCCAAAAGATATTTCTTACTAGTACTGCGTTTTGACTTATTTCTTTTGAATGGGCTTTCAGTCATGCAGACACAGGGCAAATCATACCTCTCTTTTCAGAAAAGCTGGAAAACTTACAGATACCTGAAGGATATTAACTGTATTTTTTTGTGGTTTTAATGCTTTTTATTTTATTCAAGGTCAGAGCTATTTTTCCTCTATCCCCAATACCATCTAGAGCACACAGCTCCCCAGATTTTTGGGGGCTTCTAGAAATGACCTCAATAAATTCCCTATTATCCCTGAGAGGAAGTTGTTCAGCCTATAAAAAGAATCTCCTTTTCCCCACATCTCTAAACAAACAGTAACTCTTTTGTATGTTTATAACCAATTCAAGAAGCAAGTTCCTGCCTGCAGTTAAAGCTGAATTAAGGTGTTGATTTAAAACAAGGTTCAACTTTGCCTGACATAAAGATACTTGGTTTATCCAGAAACTATGATGCTGTGAGCCAGAGAGCTCTGCAGACTACCTATTATAGTTTTAATTTTGTCTGAGGATTTTGAAAATAAATAAATAAATAAATAAATAAATAAGGCTTTCTTTTCTGGGAGGTATATGGGGAGAGGGATGAGAGTGCTGCAGTTTTTTCTGCTTCTCTCAGGGTATCAAAAGCACATGAGATCAGCCCTCCTTGCCATAGTAAATGAAGATAACTAATGAAAAGCCTAGTATGCAATCATTCATGCCAGCAGCTCACAGTCCTTGTAAGAAGCAATGCTCTTCTCTAATATACTGCTTGCCACACATCACTGCATTACTTCATATCAATTTCAATCTTGGCGGGCAACATATAAACACTGAACAACATGTTTCATACAAAATGGATCCATAAAATACACCCCACTCTTATATAACTATTTTTGTCACTGATACTTCTCTGTAATAAATGCATTCATGGAAAGTGCTTGTGTGTGTAAAAAGAAAAAATAAGAAAAAAGAAAAAAAAAAGAAAACAAGGTGTTAGACTAAGATAGTTGTGGGGAAAACTTCAGGAAAATTATCTCCTATCATACTCAGCCTGTTCTGATAAAATATAAAGCATTCTGTTAGGTAGGGTTTTCTGCTTGTTAACAAGAGTGCTCAAATTACCCAATGTGAACAACCTGTAAATGAAGTGTCAACTGTAAGAAAGAAATGAAACTTTGCTCTTCATAAAAAGTCACTGGCTGCCTCACATTCCATTTTTAATTCAACTACTCTTTTTTGATGAATGTCCAAACTTTCAATCCCATGCTTTCAATGAGGTAGGTAATAGCATGTAGTTCCACAGCATACTTCTACCTAGCAAATTTATGTTCCTCCACCTTTTATACTCCTGGTGTAGCTTTTGGGCTTTTTTAGGCAAGTGTTAACGCATTATGAGAAAACAATCTTTTTTCTCCACTGTGATTGTCTAGATGTGGGGTCCTTTTTGCCTCAAATCTTTTGGAGTCTACTGAGGAAGGACTGGTACCATCTTCACAGTAGACACAGAAGCCAGTGAAGGAGAAAGATGGTTCTGGACACTGAAGTGCCTTCAGATCTTGTGCTGAATGCCCTTGGGAAAAATGTTGGATTTCATCACCAGCTTGCTCTGTTTCTGTCTGTCTTCCACCAAGATGGCTCAAGGTACCATGAGGCATCACACAGGAGTAGTCATTTCATGCCTGAGGGAATTCAAGGGCATAAGAACCATGCACAGTCCTTGTTCTTACAGAGCTATGTTCTTACCCCTTACTGGATTAATCTTGCTAAACAACTACACCTAGGAGCAAGTGGATTTGATGGGTGCCACGCTTGTCTTCTGAAGTTTGTTTCAGAACTTTATTGCTGGTTTTGCTTTCAGTTAGCTACCTGTTAGAAAACTAAAGCTGTACAGTGGTTATATCAGTGTGAGACCTCTAATTCCCAATAAAAAGGAATTCTTTCCTCCCATGAGACTCAGTGAATCCAAAGCCACTGTGGCCTCCAAACAGCCTGAAGGTTGGATGCATGTTGAGATAATTCCATACTGCCCACTTCCTTCTCCTGGGACAAGTGTAGCCACATGGGAGGAATGGTGGTAGGTAGTAAAGGCATACATCTTACTATGCTGCATCTGCTTGAATTGTATTCTTGGTTGCCTGTGGGGGTGGATCTGAAATTAGACTGTTCAGACATATTTAATGCACTGAACTCTTTTCTGAAATGTTGGAAGAACCTTAGGCAAGTTGTTTCACCTCTCTCTGCCTCTGAGCCACCTCATGCTGTTTGATTTTTTTTTAGAAATGGGATGCATTTCAGGCCAGGGCTGGACTTGACTTTATCATGTTACGACTAACCTTCAGGAATCCCCTGCAGGAATCCCTTTCTTTCTGATGAATTACAGGAGTAGCAGGACATTAAACCATTCATGAATGAAAAAGAGGCATTGGAAAATCACACAGAAGTTACTGTTGTCTTTATATCTGCTGGTTCATCGCTAAAACCACTCCTAGTACTACCTGGTCACCTCTGCATCATGAGTTACTGCATAATATCTCAGCATGTCTCTACCCAAAGTAATGAGCTGATAGCATTTGAGGTCTCAAGCCACTGACAACTAGTCTTTGGAAAGATGCAAGTGTCTAAACCTATTCATCTTTCAGGTAATGTGATCTGGCTAGCATAATTTTGTTTCGTTGGTCCATATGTCTCTGTATTCAGTCTTCAGGCTTCATTTCCTGTCTGAATGTCACTCTGAATTAAATGTATTCCCTCCCATTAAATCAGTCATGTTTGTATTTGGGATGTGCTGTCATTCTCCTGAGTGTCTGATGATCGTAGTCTTCACTTAACTTCATTTGCCATCCACTCTGGCTTTTACAGATGAGCTCTCCTGCCTTCATCTGCAATAATGTTCATACAGGTGAGAGTGCATGTAACTGCTGAATGGCACTTCTTCAGCAATGCAAAGCCTGGAAGCTCATGTAAATCCACAAGATTCACTGATTTCACCACATTTCTGTCAGCTTACACCAGATGAAAGACTGGTCCAGAGTTTTTCTTCCTGCCTCTCCCCTATCAGCCTCTGGAAAATCTCTTGTGTGTAAGTTATGAAGAAACACATAGCCTTGTCACCTCTTTAAATTCCTGATTAGCATAGACAGATGACACTGTGTAAGCAAAAAGGGAATGTCTAATTCCCACTCCAAAAGTGATCCAATAGAAATACTGCTTCCATGTGCAACCTGACTCAGAAAGAAACTTAAAGGTGAATTTTAATTTAATCCTGAACCAGAAACTCTGAAAGCTGGAAACCAAGCCTTACTGAAAGGTTGTGGGACTGTGGCTCTCAACACTGGAGCTTTAAACGCAAGTGAGAATTAAGCCTGAGTTCTGCTTTATCTCTGTATCAGCTGGGCTTCTACTGCACAGATCCTCCATGTGTACTGAAATGGTAAATCCTCTTGAAAGCAATAGAAGTTATTTAACAAAATGTTTACTTTGGTCAGAGCACTTAAATTTGGATGCAGCCACTTAAATCACTTGCAAGCTCTAAGAATATTGCCTATGTACCTTTGAAAATCTGTGTCTCAGTATCTGTAGGATAGATTTTTGTCTGACTTAGAAAACACGGTCAATACAATCATGAAGTGAGTGTAGTTGTGTGAATTTATATCTGTGTGTTCAAAACTTAGCTTTTAAACCAGGCTGTTTCAATCAAATTTGACAAAATAGAGTAAAAAATTTGACAGCTTTCATGAAATTATGGGCTTAGGCAGTTCAAGAAAGAACCTCTCAAAACCTGCAGGAGGGAAACAGAGAAGTACATTTTCTACCCTGTTAGATACTTACAGAATACACCAGAGGGGAGTTTCCCTGGAGACACAAATCTCTATGAGACTCGGGTTCACTATTTCTGCAGTCAGAAATCTTGTGGTAAGATCAGGCATTTAAAAATTCAGGCATAGGCCTCTGAAAACATCTCAGTGGCTCTTTGCATTATTTCTGAGCCCATTCCCACCTTGGGAAAAGAGTTGCTAGGACTTTCTGGAAAATGGAATGCAGGCACTTAAATATTTACCCACTGAAAGGTGATTAATTAACTTTCTAGGATGTTTTCTATTTAGTGTAATTTACTGTAATGCATCCATCAGTACAGTTAATTTAGTGACACAAGCACAACTTGAACAAATGCCGTGTCAGCCAAAGTTAACATCTTTCCCTGCCTTGTGCTGGACATTACTACCAGCAGTTCATTGCTAGCTGTCGTGGTCCCCAGTGGCATCATAGTTCATTTGAGGAAGCAGAGGCACTCACTGACTAACCAATGCCTGTGTGCTGCTTGACTGGTACCTTTTTGGATGAACTGTTTTATAACTGCCTTATCCTGCTAGGAAGCCAGGCAAAAAAGCAGTTTCGCCTTCTTGATGCATATCACTAATTGTTTGCTTTAGAAGAGGGTAAACTCTGTTCACTCAACTAGTAGTCAACAAAGCATGACCGATCTTAAACTCATTTTTTTAATTTTTGTTTTTAGGTGGTGGTGTGCATACAACAGGAGAACATACTGCTCAAGAAACTCGGGAACCTGCTGCTGCCATGGGTCTTCTGAGAGTTGCAATTTAGTCCATCAGCTGCAGTGTTTCCACTCATGTTGGCTAGTTCAGCAGAATAGAGGAGAGTGAGCCATACTCGGGCAAGATGCCACCTCAGTAACATCTTTGGAGATTTGCAGTGGGACCTGATACTGAATGCAAGGGTGCACTGTAGTATGGAGTGTTAGGAGAGCAACCCTCATTCCTTCGCTCATGATATTCCTTGGAAAATCACTTGTTTTTCTGTGTCTCTTGTGCAGCTGAAGGGCTGAGGAGAAGGTCCTGCATAGGATTCCACAGCCGGCAGAAATCATAGCAGGGGAGCAGATTCATGACAGGTCCATCCCCTAGTGGAATGCAGTATGTTGTTATAGATCCTCAAGGTAGCCGTGAGCTAATCAGAAGAGCTTTGTGGCACAACACAGCCCTGTAGCTTCTTGTGACAATCCTAATGCAGCTGCAGTACAGCAGCGCTGCCCAAAATAATTTTCCATGGTAGGTGGGCTATGGAACACAGAGCAAAGCAGAAATGCAATGAGCAGTCTAGAGGCTGCTGGTTCCAGCACACCTAAGGCAATATATGGAAGAGATTGCAGTAATCTTGTATCCTTTCCTTGCCTAGACCTGCACAGTTGATTAGTGGCTTTGTTTTCACTAGTCTAACAACACCTTTGTACTCTTCACAGACTTTGTCATACTTCCATGTATTGCCATGAATCAGTTCAGATCCTTGGCTTAACTCTGTGCTGCATCTGTGCTTCAATTTATGTATCTAGGTTTTATTTAGCACACACAATTTTTTATTCTCAGATTCATTCAGTTTCTATTTTACTTTGGTTTCATGTTCTACCCATTGACAATGTCTGTCACTCTGCTCCTTCAACATCCCATTAATATTATTTTTCCAGAAAAGAATTTTGCCTTCTGCCAACTTTATATTTTTTAATTGTTGAGAGGAAATATAATTTCTCCCCAAAGCCAACATCTTACATTTCTCTTAAATTAATGAAAGTACAGTGGATATGAACTGGCTTCCTGGACAGTGCATTTTAGCCTTTGGCTCCTACATTTCTGAGGGATTTTGTGGAATGATGAACTGGAAAACATAAATAGGACTGAAGTTGGAGTGTCATCACATTGCTTTGTTTATTGATAAAACTCGACAAGGCAGACTCTAGATATTTTGAACCAATTCAGATTTTGGAAATATTTCATCTTGTTGGCAAATTCTTTTTTGCTTAGTTCAAGTGCAACATTTTCAGAGAGTGGACTGCAGATTAAAATGCCAAAGAGCTGTGTAGGCTCTCCTAGTGGAGACAGCTAGCAGTGGAGTCCTTCAGGTGTTTTCCATTACCTTTCTCTTCTGAGGAAATGATGATAGTAGCATCTCGGTTCTCCAGGATTCTCGCCTTACTGCATGCCATGACAAGACCTCCCTCCCCTCTAAGCAATGTCTTTTAAACAGATCTGAAGATTAACCACAGTGACAGCTCCTTTATTGCTTTTAGAAAGTATGAAAACACATATCCTTAAGACATAGTTTTTCTGAGGTGGTTAGAATAACGTAGTTGTACTTTACAAATGGTTTCCAGCTAATGTACCACAGGGGAAAGCCTTTACACCATTGAAGGCATATGTCTTGCATGCTCTATGTCAGCCCTGAGATAAAAAATTATATGTAACGGTATCCCTTGTGTTTAAACTTTTTTCCATGCACACACCATTTCCATATTACTTACTTTTATGGGCAGTACATCTGTGGTGTCCATTGCATAGATTAGTGTTTACTATCTCTCTTAATGTGTTTCATTTAGAGTTCAGCTTTATAGTACATCTCCTTTTTTCTCTCCACTGTCTTACTATTATATATTGCTGTTTAGCCTTTGCTCATGCATGCTTCAGGATTCTCCATTTTTTTACAAAAGGTTTTCTTCCACTTGTAGTGACCCGCTCTTTTTCAATGCACTTTTTTCCGACACTGTAAGTCAGTTCTTGCAAGAGTTGGCTGCAAAGATAGGTGAGAACACAACAAAATGCAACCTGGGAAGAAGCAGTGAAATATCAGGCCTGTTGTACTATGCTAGAAATCATTTTCAGGACTTAAGATCAAAAGTACTTACAATCCTACTGTAAAGACACTGAAAATGTGAATTGCAGCACAAAAATTTCCCTGTGTTTACGCAAAGATTGCCTTTCACTAAGTGCTGCTGTCTAGGTATTAGTAGCCCACTAATCTGGTCAGCTGACAGACCAATTAAGTGATCACATTTACATAATGAAATTACTGGATTGCATCTGGCTTCTCCTTGTGACATGCAAAGGAGATCCAAGTCTCCTTACTGCCATGAGGGCTCTAACACAAGTGCAAGGGTGGACTGTGGGTTATTATACCTGGGACAAGATGTATTGGCTTTGTGTGGTAAGGTTTTGGTAGTGGGGGGGGTTACAGGGGTGGCTTCTGTAAGAAGCTGCTGGAAGCTTCCCCTGTGTTCGACAGA
>JAVJGG010000007.1:27249183-27274366 GCA_035590195.1 Aviceda cuculoides
CTGGAGCAGTGTGCTCCTGAAGGACTGCACGCTGTGGAAAGGACCCATGCTGGAGCAGTTCGTGAAGAACTGCAGCCTGTGGGAAGGACCCACGTTGGAGAAGTTCATGGAGGACTGTCTCCCGGGGGAGGTACCCCATGCTGGAGCAGGGGAAGAGTGTGATGAGTCCTGCCCCTGAGGAGGATGAAGTGACAGAAATAACGTGTGATGAACTGACCGTAAATCCCATCCCTCATCCCCCTGCGCCCCTGTGGGGGTAGGTAGAGAATCCGGGAGTGAAGTTGTGCCCGGGAAGAAGGGAGGGGTGGAGGTAAGGTGTTCTGAGATTTGGTTTTATTTCTCATTACCCTACTCTGGTTGATTGGTAATAAATTAATTTTCCCCAAGTTGAGTCTGTTTTGCCCGTGATGGTAATTGGTGAGTGATCTCTCCTGTCCTTATCTTGACCCACAAGCCCCTTGTTATATTTTTTCTCCCCTGTCCAGCTGAGGAGGGGGGAGTGATAGAATGGCTTTGGTGGGCACCTGGTGTCCAGCCAGGGTCAAGCCACCACACAAGAATAGCTGAATAGTTCACATTATATTTTCTGAGCCTTTACAGTTAAGTTATGTAGCACACTTGGTCGTACCTGGATAGGGCTTGAATTGCTATCCTGAACATAGTGGTGGCTCAAGGCCTGCTGAAGATACTGTTGGCCACTCAGTGACACAGTGGCAATCTCTACTATGTTGTGGGGGCCAAAACTGATGCTGAATCTTGGTCAGTGCCCACAATCACATCAAGCATTGCAGTTACCAAGGAAGGGCAGGGTGGATTTTGTGGAATTACTGGCATATCTAATAAAATAATAGATGTGTACAAAGAACTTGAGTTGCTAGGCATTTGTATATTTGATGTATTTAGAGAGAAAAGATCCTTTAATACTTAACAGAAATAATTATTCATGCTTTGTAACTGAGACTGAGAATGTATTCTAAATTATTTCACATATGCATTACCTTTTACTACTTTGTCCAAATTGACTTTTTAAATAAAGTATGGCATATACCAGAGAAAGTACTAGAGATGCAGCTGACCACATAACCATTATGGGCATGGAGTTCTTTCAGAATAACTGTCTGTATGGAAACTTTGAGATACAAATGCTTGTCTTCTGTCTGACTTGAATAAATTTGCTTAGAACAGGTAGATTTTTTCCAGAAAACAGGTGGACAGGGAATGTCTCTCTCTGCTCAGCTTCAGTCCTGTGCTGTCTTCCTGCTGCATCACATTATCTTACCCTGGGGTAGGGCATGTATTCTTTCTTTGCATGTTGTGGTGCAATGTTTTTTTCCTCCAGCACTGTTAAGAAAGACCTTAACATGTGGTATGCCATTTCTTGGGCCAAGTATTTTAAAAATACCAGAAGATGCTTCTGACTTGCAGCAACTTCAGAGTCAGTTTAAACACCAAAAAAATAGAACATTTTATTCCACTATTAAATCTCTCCTGAATGGCTCAAAAACCAGCCTGGTCTTTAGCATAAGGTTATTCAGGATATTGTGTTATTTTAGTAGCAACTGTGAAAATTCAAAGCCAAAGCATTTTCTACAGGGGTGTAAAGAACCAGCATTTTGTAGCAACTTTTCTCCCAGTTACTGTTGTGGACAGCAAAAAGGATATAACAAATGAAAAACTCAACTACCTATCTGTAGTCAGAACACTTATGTGAGAACTGGACATGGAATACATAGAAACAGTCTACAGCAATGTTTTGTATCTTGACAGACTGAAATCATCACTGAAACTTGTGCTGCACATATTTCTAGTAGCACTCTGTTCCTAGGAACAGAGTGGGCTAGGGACTGCCACTTTTGCCATTTGTCCAAGGGAATTATTTCATCCCCAAGTTGGTTTCTTTTGTTTGGAAGACTAGAAAGTGCAAGATTAACTTTGTGTTATAAGAGAACCCTGAGAAGATGACATCAAACACACCTCTGTCATCCCACGTAAGCAAGAAGGTACATGAAGAGTGATTAAAGGAGAAAAGCCATCTTCTGTCAAGCATTACTCTCACTAAAGAGTGTGTGTAGGGCTGGTCCATTATGTATAAATTTTGATATAAAACTGGAAGGTATGTCCTGTAATATATATGCTATTGGAAGAAGAAAATACCTGGTGCCATCACACCACCCAAGGCTTTTACAAATACTGCTTCTGTAGTGGTAGAAATGGGAGCAGACTAAACTAATTTTGTCATTGACTCCTGCACAGGAAGGAGGAGAACTGTTAAGACCTTTAATTCTTTCCTTTGTTTTTTCAGTAAGACTGAGGTTTTAGAGTGTTCCCATCCCTGCAGCAAGGTGATCTTTCCATGGGAAAGTTTTCAACTGCAAAATTTTATGACCAGCTCTATTGCCTACCAGCTTTAACTCTTTAGCACCATTATAAATGAGGTTGAGAGTTTCTTCCAAATGTGAAGTCATACAAATCTTGTCAGTCTCAGCAGTCTTAGTTTTGGGTGTACTAGATTCTCAGTAGTTTATCAGCTAGCAAACTTTTTCAAATAATGTCTGAGATAGAGACCAAAAGATCTGAAGCTGTAATGTACACAGTAATTAGGCTGACAGAAGTTATGCAGCAGGGAAGATAATTCAGCAATTTATCAGGGCATATCTCATACTAAGAAAAATATTTTCATGCAGACTCAAATCTTAGTACATTCCCATTGAAGTTTTCTCCACATTGTCATTTTCAGGAAAATGTTTGTATCAAAATTAAGTTGGTTTATAGTTATTAGTTCTCATTCCTTAAGCAGGACTTATACTTAAGTATTCCTTAATACTGCAATTTTTCAGTTTTGAAGAAGTGGACGTTTCAGTTCTGTATCAGAAGAGAAAGTCAAGGTAATGTTATCCCACAAACAGGGTTCATTTACCTGGTATGCAAGCCAATAACACACAGAGTTGAGGTATTTTCAAACTAATTTCACTCATGCACATGAATGGGTGCCTGTCTCAAGACAGCACACCCTTGTCTCAAAAGTTCCCACATTTATTTACTTAAGTAATATATATTCATTGTTATTTTCCTTAATGATTGGTTCTTTCTTCTTCATCGCTCAAGTAAATTAGTGCACAGACTCTGTCTTCTTCCTTCATTGTCTTCTTTTGAGTAGGTGGTATCATTTAAGTAGGTGGTCAATGATTCGGTGGTCGTGATCTCCCCCTGTAGGAATTACCTTTTACCTACCTTCTTCCCTAATCTTGGCAGTTCCAAGCAGTTCTTCAAGGTTTATTGACCAGACCACAATCTGTTACCCATTCTGACATAAACATCCTACTCATTTAAAAAACCCCATTGTCTCGTAGTTTCTAAACCCTAAATCATGTCTAGTTATTGTTTCCTTATTTTAAATATTAACTGACAGGGGTTGTACACAGGACTTTAGCAGTTCCCTGGTTATTTCAATCATATTATACATATTAATTGATAACAGCAACAGCTATCTAAATGGAATGAAATTTTAAAGATAAGAACAGAAAAGTTTATATAAAAAACCTAACATAACTCTCTAAAACAATATTTTGAAATGTCTACACAAAACAGGATTTTATGCTTCAGTTCTCTTTAATGGAGAATAAAAATGTTATCAGGT
This sequence comes from Aviceda cuculoides, assembly GCA_035590195.1. Classification (NCBI taxonomy): domain Eukaryota; kingdom Metazoa; phylum Chordata; class Aves; order Accipitriformes; family Accipitridae; genus Aviceda; species Aviceda cuculoides. Next base: position 27,252,821 of record JAVJGG010000007.1, read on the forward strand.
TTCCACATAACTATTCGCATAAAAAGCCCCACTTTCATGCTCAAAGTTACAGTCAGTCTTAGGCCTGAATTTATCCACTGCATTTATGCACCAAATTGAGACATCGAAGCCAGAGGACCGGTCATTCGAGGTTCATTCCACCAGTGGAAAGACATGAGCACACGCACCTGGTTCACATACTCTTTTTCATTTCCCCTCTGTACATGCCAGACTCTCTTAACTGAGTTTAGAGGGAGCTGAGGACAGGTATGTTTTATGAGCTGCCTAAGGCTATGTCACATAAGTGTGTCCCTTGGGCACCTCCTTGGTCTTTGATTAGGTTTTTCAAGAGACCCTTCACATGAGTACCCAGTTCCTATTAAGTTCGTTTACTTCTGTTCTCAACCTCAGGTTTTTGCTTGGGCAGGATTTCAGTGAACAACCTAATGGGTGAAGTAATGTCCTTTCTGTTTCAGCTTAAGTCAAGACACTTTAGTTAACAGCTTCCAAGCAGGGTGCCATGCAGTTGCTAGACTGGACAGTCTTGAGAAGGCTATAAGACAGTCCCTCTTTATCTTAGTGCTCTCATTAAATTTTGGCTTCCACATGTTTGTTTTAAGACTGTCCAAGCAGCCTTAAAGTGCAACCTGACAGCATGGAGAAAAGGACAATGCAAGAAGCTCTCCTGGCTGAGGAAGGAGGATTGCATCCCTCAGTGTGTAAACATGCCTTCATGCTCCTTGCTTTTGAATGAAACCAGTAAGGGTAACAGCCTGACCACCAACCCCACTGCAGATTATTTGCTTGTTTAGTGGCATTAAGGTTCAGCTGGCACCTGCTGTGTGAGCAACCAAGGTGTCTAATGCCCATCTGTTGTTCAAATATTTTATTTAATAACAGCTGATGCCAAGCGCTAGTGCAACTCTCTGGCATACTCAACCTTTGAGCGCAGGGGGTTTCAGATAAAGAAAAGAATTGAAATTGGGACTGGCTGATAGATACAGTGAATCAACAGCCTCCTCATACAGTGAGCAAAAGGCAAACCACAATTTGCTGCAGATTTCGGGTGGGCTAGAATCCAGTGATAACAGCAGAAATTTGGAGCCAGCTTGTGCTTTTTTTTCTTTTAAGATGCACTGAATGCTTCACAGAGTCTGAAAAAGATTCCATGAGAATGCAATTCAGCTAACATATCACTTTGTAATTAATGACTCTCACTTGTTGTTTTTTCCTCTTAAATGGACACATTTGCATGCAGACAGTATCTTTCTTTATGTGAGCCCTTCTGTTCCTACTATCTCTCAGCTGAAGTCATAACCCTTTGTTTGTGACATCAACATGTGTTGCTGTGTAGGTGATTCTGATGTTAAGGAAAGCACAGTGTGACTTAAGGTGAGGAATGAACAGCAGGAGCAGACAAAATCATAACTCACACATATATGCATGCAAGCAAGATTTGCAAAATGTGGAACGTGCAGGCAGAAAATTATAGTAAGCAGAGTGGCTTTGCAAAGTTCTCCAGGAACCATAGGTTATTTAAAAAAAAAAAAAAAAAAGGTGAATGTTCATGATTTCTTTGTGAGCATGAGTTGCTAGGGTTTCCTGTTTTATTTTTTCTTCTCTGAGGAAATATCCTTTCTGCCCAACTGTTATAATTTCCAGTGCTTTTCCACTTTTACAGTTTCCACTTCTTAATTGTGTGCTTCAGTCAGCGGGCAGTTCTGTTCAAGCACAGCCTGGCTGCTCGAAGTCTGTGTTATATGGCGAAGTTCTTCCACAGAAATGAAACTTCAGAAACTAAGCCAGGCTTCAGATACACATCAGTGTGTTGGGTGTTTGGGCATTCTTGCATGAAGAAGGTGCATAAAAGCAAGAAGGTTGTCAAAATTATTTCAAATGTGTGCTTTTTAAAATGCATCTCAGGGTTTTTCTGCAACTGTGATGTACCAGTTAACTATCATACACCATCTTGACAATCAGGTAACATAAATGGACCTCTGATGCTCAATTACTTTACTTAGCTCCCATGCATTTTTGTTTTTTCCTGATACTTCCTTGCTATTAGTAGTAATAATTAGTAGAAATAATTGTGACTAAAAAGATTAAGGCTTCACTTCATAGATGTGACAAAAGAATAAATTATTCATTGCTTTAAATAGTTTAGGATTCTGAGGATACCAGAATAGCATGTAGTAAGGATACCAGAATAGTATTTAGTAAGATTTTACTACAAAAATATCACCCATTGAGGTTGAGGTTTTCATCATGGCATTCTTACTGTCTTAAATGGGAATTGTATTAAAAACCCTATTCAAAAAAACAGAAACTAGTTTGTCCATCAAGGATGAAGGCAAATTAAATCTCTTTAGCATATGTGCCATATCTACATTTGCATTGCAGCAGCCTATTGACTGCATTTTTTATTAACTGTATTGATTCCTTACTACTTCCTCTTTTGTTTGCCAGTGTTGCCTAGGAAATATTTCTGATTTTGTTATAATAAAAACAGTTCTCAAAGTGAAAAGAAAGTTGAAAGGCTTCAGAAGCACACTTTTTAGCACTGATTAGAGATGGGTGGAATTCAAATACTATTCTATTCCTCAACCTTCAGCCAAGGTCACTCTTAAACCTACACAGCTGGAAAATCCTGCTGCTGGGGAAGTCATCAGCCTGTTCCCCCTCCACTGGTGGAACAGCAAACATTTTTCTCCCCTCATGTTATTTGGAAAGCTTGCAAAATTCTCACAACCAAACTGAAAAAAGTGGAAAAGTCATCAGTTTTCAGGTATACTTATGATCCCAGAAGTTGATTGGAGTACAAATAATTTTATCTTTAACCTGTCCCCTATGTCAGGTGAGCTGAATGTGTTCACTGGCTTCATGCATAGTGAAGTGACTCTTTTTGCAGCCAAACACCTTGCTGAGTTTGACTTTGACATTCTAGGTTTGATTACACCAGGAACTCTCCCCTGATTCCTAGAGGCTATCCTTAGCTAACAAAGAATAGTGCAGAGACCATTTTCTGGTGAGCCCAGTCATGATTTGTAATATTAGTACTGCTCCACACACTGCAAGACCAAGCCTGAGTGCTGTGCTAGAACACCTTTGGCTTCCTACTGTGTCCTCTCATTGATTTAGACTTTTAATCTAGCATGGTCAGAAGTAGCTCCCTTTTTGGAGGAAAATGCCTAACACCTTGGATTCATTTAGCCATGAAGCCTATATAACTGGACGTGTGATACAAAGTATGCTATTGCTTCCTCCTGCTGTTAAGATATCTCTTAATCTTCTTATCCATAGGTTAGAACCCCTTGATGTATCCCAGCAATCACCTGCGAAGTGGGAGCTTATGGGAAATGTAGTTCAGACAAGGAACTCAGGTCACTAAGTGACACAGGGACCATTAGGTGGCTGAACTATAGCTGCCAGGAGGTACCATAACAGCATTTCAGAGTCAGTTGAGGTACAGTTACACACAAGAACATATATTTATATTAAGATCCATTTGCGATTATATACAGAATATTCATTACCCAGGGTCAGTGGCTTTCTATAATCTAGCTACAAAACTATCACTAGAACCTGATTTGCAAGTGACCTACCAGCAGGATTGGACATAGGGCAAAAATATTTGCATTTAAAATATATTCAGAGGTGGTTAGCTCATGTAGTATTCTCTGCTTGTGCAAAGATTTACCAGCCATAGATGACAGGGATTAGTGTATGTGGATGTATTGCACCACTGGCTTAAACGTTAAATAGCCCTCTTCATGGATGAGCTCAAACTAGTTGCTGAACCGAGTAGTATCTACTTTTTTCCTTTAACAGGGACAGGGGGAAGACTGGGATGGTTATGGCAATGCTAGCTGGTTTTTAAGTTGGAAAGCAAAGGAAGATGGCTGCTGAGACTGAAAGGAAAACTTCATTCAACTTGACTGAGCTGGAAATGCTAACCTCATAATGGAGACAGGACTTATTTAATGAATAGCAATATTCTTTCTAACTAAAGGACCTGATTCACTGCTATTTTTAGCTCTGGATAGCTCCATTAGTTTCTCATGTTCTTTGAACTGTGCAATACAGAAAAGAACGAGCAAATTTTGACTTTAAAAAAGCAGAACTCCAATTCAGCTATACTTTGACTGTTGTTATATGTGTACTAAGTCACACTGAAGGAGGTGAAAACCTTTGCAAAGATTTCCTGGGAGAATCTTGCACCTCTTGTTCTCTGCTAGAGAGAAAACTTTCTTCCTCTAAAAGAAGTGAAAATATCCACAGGCTAAGTGAGAAAGTCCCACAGGACACAAAAAAAGCCAAGACTTACCCCAAAAGCTACTGGAGGATTAAGAGGGTTTGAAAATGGATGAGTTATTTCAGTGTCTAAACACAGAATTTTGAAGCCTACCTCTTGGTTTTTCTTTTGGACTCCTATGGCTGAACAGACAAGCAGGCCTAACCAAACAGAGCCGTGGGATAGTTGAACAGCTTTAACAGCTGATCCTGAAATTTCTGGATATAACCTATTCAGTGTACCAATGTTGAACATCGGAGGCCTTTTGGACTGCTTTAAAAACTAATGAGATAAATTTTCTTTTATTGTTACTTGGTATTTTCCCCCAAGACTTTATCTCCTGAATTTAGTTAGTATCAGTCAGGTCTGTAAATTGGACAGCTTGGCAAAAATTGGAAGATAAGGGTATGGCATGCTGTACAGTAAGAATTAATAGGCTGGACATTTCAAAACTGTCCACCAGATTTAGGTACTCAGGTCCTATTAAAACCAATGATAACTGAACTGCCAGCTCTTCTAGGCAACTTCAGAGATTGCAGCCGTAGTACAAAGGGAGGTGACCAGGGATGGTGACCAAGGGATTTAGAAGCAGGACAAATCTTTCTCTGCTGCACGCATTATAGGAGCAGAACAACCAGTGCGTGATACAATGGGCCTTTTATCCAGGGAAGCAGGGATGGGTTGTTTTCTGCAGTTACCAGGTGGACAAAGGGCTAGCAGGGGGATTTTTTTCCTAGAGAATAGATGGAGTCTTTTAGGCAAGAGGCAGGAAAGCAGGGAAGTTAAGCAGAGCTGCTTTGTGTCAGCTTCCATGGCACTCGGGGGCAATAAGCACTAACAGCAGTTAACACCAAATAATTACAACTGGTAAGCGGGAGGCAGGTGTCAGACTCCACCTAAGGCCATGCAAGATTTGCCCCAGGGAGGCTATTTTGAGCCTCACTGCAGCCCAGCCCTGGCACAGTACTCAGATGCTTTCAGGCAACACTAGGTTTACCACTTGGTGAACAAAGAAAAGGCCAAGAGAGTAATTTGTGTTGTGAATAAGTGTATTTCCATCCCTTCCAGTTATTTCTGTGATATGAGCCTCTGGCTGAAGAACATAACTGAGGGAGAGGAATGCTGATGCTTTTGTTTGAACCAGACACCTGTATGCCAAGACAGGCATGTGGAATGAGAGTCTAACAGCTTTAGAAAACAATTGAGGAGGAAATAAACAAAATGTTCTTCCATCTTCAGAACAAAGATGGCCGAGTTGTTCTGTCAATACCAATATATTCAAATACTTCTAGCCTTTCTTCTCATTGTGCACAAACAGTGTTTTGTGTTTTGTTTGTGACTATCTGACAGCCACCTTATTGGAAATGCATTTGAGCTTGCCAAATCATAAGTTGGATTCTCAAAAGCTCAAAACAAGGCTGCCTTTTTTCTTGAATTGCTGAATGTTATCAAGCTATTGCTGAGAAAGAGATCCTTATGTAAGAGATGCTGGTTTTGTTAAAATTGCCGTGTTGTCAGGCCGTAGCGCTGATCATAAGAGGAAAGTTCTCCTCCATGATGAATCGTAGATGAATGTGGAAAGAACTGCTATGTTTTGCAATGAAAAATACACTTAATAAAAAAGAAAAAAAAATCCATGTAAAATAAATCCGAAAATTTTAGAAATATGATTTTTAGAATTAAATGGAGCCTGGGCCCCAAGTATGATGCTCAGAGAGTTAATTTATCCCCATGGCATCTAGTTTCGTGCCAGCCTTCAGATAGAATAGAATAGAATAGAATAGAATAGTTCAGTTGGAAGGGACATAAAACAATCCTTTAGTCCAACTGCCTGACCACTTTGGGGCTGACCAAAAGTTAAAGCATGTAATTGAGGGCATTGTCCACATACCGCTTAAGCACTGACAGGCTTGGGCACTGACCACTAGGAAGCCTATTCCAGTGTTTCACCACCCTCTTTATAAAGAAATGCTTCCTAAATTGCTTGAGTGCTGTGAGCCTAAAAGCCCTTTGGGACTTCGGCCTCAGGCCTGTTGGGAAAATGTATCTTATGTTTTCACGACATGTTATGCGAACTCCTGATCTGGATTTATTAAGTACCAAACTGGACTTAAAATAGCAACTGAACAAAAAAGAAGATGCACCATGGTTTGAAATGCTCACTTTGGACGTGTTGCTAAAAGGACTGTGTGAGGCTGATGATAGTCTGCATTGATCTTACTTGATATAGATTTTAATAGCTCCAGGTGGGTCTCTCTCCCTTACATAGCAGACTGAGGCTTTGCTGTTTAGTCACTTTATAGCAGTTCTGGTACAACCTTCTTTTTTAGTTATTACTAGTTTTTTTTGTCCTAAGAAATCAATGTGCTTACTAATGTCTCTGGTTAGTAACTGTGGATGTATAGGAAGGAGGCTTCCTATACAGCATTACACCAATGGCATATGGCCTTATTAAGCAATACATGGGCCATTCTGTTCACTGGATTTATGGTACATGTGTGGTCCTTCAGCTCTTGTAGTCTCTCATTAATTGCCTGGGTAATTTAGAGGTTTAAAAGCAGTGGTCCTTGTGTGTGCTGTGAGGGGCTATTCCTGTTTTGCAGAGGGGGAGTTTGATGATGTTAGAAGTCAGATTTGTCCCCCAAATAAGACAAAGTACAGCTTCAAAAATGGCAATCTTAAAAGATGCATCTTAGTATGTGGCTTCATGGGTGCTTCATTCTTTGATTTTAAACCTTTCTAGATGCCTAAGGATGAATCTCTGTGCAGACTCAAAACTTGCTTAGTCTTGACATGTTAAAGCTCCTGGATAAATCTGGGATGTTGAAAGGAGACCACGTGATTCCCCCACCCCTTTCATAAGCTGTCCCTAACCAGAGCATAATGTGCCTCTCATGTGGGAGGGGTGAATTCGTGGCTCTTGTTCTAGGTCCTTGGTAGGTTCATTTGTTTCCTAAACAGACTGCTTCCTACAAAAATAGAAAGTATCTTAAGGAAAATAGTCTGGGACTCAGGATTCACCCTCTCAGGAGGGTGAATTGTCTGTTGAGGAAGGTCTCCCCTATGATTTCCTTGGCCATATGAATTGTCTTTCTTGCACAATGAACCAAATTAAGTAACAGTCTGGTGACCAGAGCCCTCTCCTGGAAGATGAGAGGGGAAAGAAATCTGTGTATATTTCCCAAATGTTTTCTGATCATTCATTTTGCAGAAGATGCATCCTCCTTTTCTGTAACAGTTTAGTGATTTCCTGCTGAATCAAGGTCAAAGATCTGTGCTGCTTGCCTTATGGAAAGTTTTCAGATCCATGCTTTCAAAAAAAAGAGGAGGTGAGGGAATATGAGGTATGAGGTTGACCTCTGTCCTCAGTCTTCTGCTCAAGCAGCAAGTTACCCAGAACTTGCCAATGTTTTGGCTGTTTTGAACATTATCCAGATGTACTTAGCTCCTACAATACGCTTTGCAAATTCTGTGTCTGGCCCTGAAAGTTAGATGCTTTAGTACCAAAGACACTTGCCTTTTTCTCAAAGTGGCATACAACGAGCACCAAGGAAGTCTAGGTTCCAGTCTAGCATCTCAATAATTACAAGTTTGTCCTACATAAAAGTTCTGAACCCCAAACAGAAAAGGAAGTTCAAAGGCTCAGGATCCTGTAGATCATTGCAGTACTGCTTTTTGTCACCTGAGAGGAACATGTTCACCACATGGCTTGGAAATTCAGTGCGGTCATCAGTGTACTCTGTCATGCTAGATATAGTTGCAAACTGTCCTGCATTTCTTCTTCCTGGTGTAATATGTTTGGATATGCAAAAGGTGTGACAAATGCTTATAGTGGAAGCAAAGTACGTGTTTTCTCATAATTGAATCCAGTTCTGTGATCAGTATGACAATTGGTTTTGTGGTCAATTGACAGCAAGAGAGTTTGGATCTGTTTAGGGAGAAAATTAATCTTTTAAAAGAGAGTAAGAAGAAATACAAGTGGCATTTCAGGATTAATCTTTAAAGGATTTATAATAGATTAGTAAAAATAAAATCATTGTAACCAGTAATCAAAGTAATTACTATGCCCTGGCCTTTCTCAGTCCTGAGAAACACCAATAATTTCTCTAAAAAGTAAACACTGCTTATTCTAACTTCCTCACCTCTTTGGACTGATAGTTTAATTTCAAAATAACACAAGGAAGAAATACTTCAAGCTAGATCATGAATTTAACACTTAATAGCTCCCAGTAACTAGGAAATAGCTGCAGACAACAAAATGTACTTGGTACCTAGCAAAGGGAGTTGTGGAGTAGCCAATCTGATTACTTAAATCTGCCTACCCAGGGAAGAGTCTTCCTGTCCCTCGTTAGGATTCTGAGTCACAGCTGTAGCCTGAGGAGAACAAAGACACAAGATGAAGCGACAATGAAAGGAAAGTAGGGAAGTATATACAGTTTCTTATTTTGCTGAAGGAAAGGAGGATAAATGACTTAGCCAGGAGCCACAGAGATCCAGGCAAAAGTTGTATTCTGTCCTTTCTGTGTGACTGCCACTGTGTGCTGCATGCTGCTTAGCATTTCTTTTTGCTGAAAGCCTTGCATATTTCCTGAGGACACCTGCTCTGCATTTGGGCTGGGCAAGGGTGTCACATTAGAAAATTGCCTATTGCACAGTGACAGTCTTCTACCAATGAGTCCTGTATCTGCATGGATAGAGTTGTTACAGTTCTTGTCTCTTCCTTTCAAATTTCTCAACACTCCTTTTCAGGTACCCTCCATCCTGTCTAGGAAATCCTGTTCCCACTCTTTCTCTTCACAAAGAGCAGGTGCAGGCCCTCTGTTCAGCCAGAATCTCTGCATTGTATCTTGCTGCACCTGACTGTCAAGTTGTTGTTAGTGTAAAATTCCTGTGCTTTGTTTGAATGCTTCTATACAAAGGAAGACCTACAACTTGATAACAAGGCCCTGCCTGAATTGAGGGAGAACAGACAGATGTTCACCTTACCTATTTCACTCCTACTAACAGATGAGGTACCAAGGGGGCTGCCAAGAGAGAGGAGAAAACATGTCTTCAGTATTCATTGCAGAGGAGGAGAATGGCTAAGTGAGATAAAGGAAACATTAGAATTTTAAGAAGGTAAAACAAAGAGAGACATGACATGGAAAACAACAGATGCCATCTATTCTGGGACTCAAAGCTGGCTGGACTGCATGCATCTATTCCATAAAGAGAGTGCACAGAAAGGACTTTAAATTCCTATAGTTGTCTTGCTGGAACAAGAAGTAAAGAAAATTCAGATGTGCATTGTCAGATAAACAAACCTGTCCAGCATTCCTTATGGAAAGAAGTCTTTCCTTCACAGTTCAAGTCCAGCACAGCAACTTCCTGGGCGGAACAAATTCCACTGAGTGCACTCAGGGCCTCTAGGAATTTTCTTTCTCTTATCCACAGACCTGGTTGGGCATCTGCTCATCGCAGCCTCTCTCAATTGGCTAATCCCTGCTCTCCACCACTAAACAGTTGTACCAGTGCTTTTGGGCAAGGTAAGTCACCCACTGGAGAAACGCAGCCACAAAAAGGCAAACAGTCTTCTGTGCTGCACAGAAGAAACCACAAGTGGTAAGCTACCAACCTGGGAGCAGAAGCCTGTGTAAGTAGGAGGTTCAGCACTGGTCTGAATATACAGCATTGGTCTGAACACATATCTGTATAGCTGGGATGGCTATATGGAAGAAAGGTCCCTGCAGCCTGAGCAGGACTGTGGACTCAAGGGAGACTGGCCTGAATGCTGCAAAGCATTGAGCAAGTCTGGGGACGGTGTGTTACTGGCTTTGTGTGAACCTTACAGTCTTTTTTGCTGGTGTTATGTAAAACAAGCACTTGTGTAGACGTTGGTTTTGAAAAGCCTATGCGTACACAGTATATTAACAGCTACTACATGTTGATGAAGAAATGTGCTGTATCCAGGTGGATGGAGGTCTCTGTAGTGTTGCATTTAAACCATAGGAGAGTAGCAGCCTGGTGCTGCATATCCAGCACTTCATACTATTGCTCTCTGCTCTGTTCTAGCAGAAGCTGGTGCATATGGCCTTTACTAAGGATGCTTGACAGCAGTCCCTCATTCTGGTTCAGTCCCAGGTAGTGATGGCAGTCTAACCACACTTCAGCACAGGCAGAGAGCTTTTACAGGTATGTATATACCTACCAGTTTAAAGCTAACTTTACACCTGTGAGACATTGATCGCAAGTGTGTTACCTGTTCCTTCTGTCAATATATATGCCATGAGACTAATTATTCTATATCCAGTTTCAGAAGATAAATTTATTTTCTGAGGCTAGTGTTTAATATTTCTCCCTGGAGACTCTTTTTTCCTCAGTAAATCTCAGTGCCCATGTGTTTGGGACTTCTAAGGTTTTAGACTTCTCTTCCTACAGTGCAGTTGTGGTATGCAGTTTACTAGGCTAGGCCAGCTCGGATTTATCTTTTTCAAGTGATCATATTCATTAGGTCTCTTGTTTAGCCTGCTTGTTACTATGGTCCCCCTTGTATATGTTGATGTGAGAGAAAAAAGAAGACACCCCTGCCCACATATAGGCTGCTGGCTTACAGTTTTAAGGTGCAGGCTCAAGGAGATGTCTTTCCAGTGGCAGTTTCTTGTTCTGCACAGCATGCTGAGGAGGGAACACAGGGCATGCCAGCCCATACAACTGTGAAGGAGTGAATTCAGGAGGCTGAATCCAGTTTTCTCTGCACTGGGGCAAATCTGAGGTAGACAAACGTATTAGTTTCAATCACATTAAGTTCTTCGGGAATATGAAACATTTTCATAGGTCTACGTCTGAGCCACAGTTTTTTGTCATTCAGCCACTTGTCATTGGGACAAATGACCACACAAGTACAGAGGATAGTCCTGAGGGTGATTTTTGTGAATGGGGACCCTACCTTGTCATGCAGGTGACTAAACCTATATCTGTTAAATTGTGTAGTTTGGGGCTTGAGCTTGGATGGTAGTCCAGACTCCCACACTATTGGTGCTTGTTTGAGTTATGACCTGGCTCATTTGATAAGGGAGGTCCTCCAGACCAAGATACCTGGACACAGGGCTGGGCCAGAAGGATCATATTTTACCATCAACACAGAAATAGTGAACTCAAGAACTCAAACCCAGACTCTAGCACAAGTATCAAGAACAGAGAATGTCAGATGGGAGGTTCTGGGGCATCCTCTTAGTATGATAGAGAGTGAGAAACTCAAGAAACATTAGGATTGAATTTGGTCAGCCTTTCAAGAAGGTTGTGATGTGATGGTTCCTGGTCATGGGTTCTGGATGACTAGAGAGAATGATCCAGCTCTGCGTCCATGGGCTGTCAAAATCCTCCCTCCTTGATGCAGTCTGTGAGTCTTCTCTTCTCTGATCTAACAAAAAAGAGTAGTAGCTGTGTGGAATGCAGCTCTTGAAAGGATTTAGACAAGTGAGCCTTTTTCTGGAGTTGTTCGAGCTAGGATTTTCTTTTCCTAGACAAGTCTTTAACAAACAGAACCAGAAACAGCAGGAAAGCAGGCTTCCCGCCAAGAACAGGGCTATATAAAGTTTGATATATTTGCAACTTTGTTGCTATTCTAGAATGACAGCACTTTTTCATATATATTGCTTCCTTTTAAATAAATAACCTTCACTTTACATCCTACTTAATTCTGTATGTAAAGGTCTGAATAATATACTATGTCAATTATTTATTAATGTCAAACTTAATTTTAATAAGTAATGAAAAGACCCATTGGTTTCATTTTTTGTGCTTTGTTAGTGGTAAGGATTTTTTAAAAATGCTTTTGTTTATGGAAGTTAACATTTTATATAACTGCTTGAAATTTACTGCTCTTAGGCTCCAAAATAATTTCCATTTTATTGGCAACTGTGTAAAATGCAGAACATACCTGTGCTGAAGGGTTAGCAAATCATTATGGTTAAAAAGACTGAACAAGCTATTCAGCATGATGTCAGGCTTCTCAGTCACAGTTTAGAAATAAATTCTGAATCCCTAAATCTGATCCTAGAGAGTGGATGCAGCTTTCTTTTACTCAGTCGAATGAGCGCACTGGTCAAGTATCTGAGGATGTGAGGAGGTTGGGTCCTCGGAGGTGAAGCAGCCATGTATACAGATGTGCTTGCTGCCAGTGAATTTCTTGGTATTGTTGGTGCTTCTGCTTTGCTTTGTGCTAGTAGAGTTTTCAGGGCTATGTCAGGACTCGATGTGAGTCTGTTGGTTAACAGCTGATACATATTAAGCACTGCTTACAATTCAGAGCTGGGAGCAGGTCAGAGTACTGAGTGCTAACTACCATAGTGGAATTGTCATGGCAGATGTTGCATTAATGACCTGGGATTCTTGTCATTTCTGTTTTCCTTTATCAATTTTGACACCAGGTGGGGAATACTGATTTTGTAATATTTTTTTCCCCTGCTTTGATTCCACAAAACTTATCTAGGAACCAGAGCCTGTGTTTTGTGGGCCTGTTTATGTGTGCCTATTTAAAGTTAACCTCAGCATGCTTGAAAGAGTTTTGCTTTGGGACATGGATTCCTTCTTTAACACTCCAAGATCAGAAAGGGTCCTGAGCTGCAGTGGGAGACCACTAATGCAATGCTGGGAAATCGGGCAGTTTGGGTTTTGAGCCTGTGTTGTGTCAGTTTTAGATCCCCCGTGAAGTCCCATTTTAATGGAGCATCTGACACCTGATTGATGCTTCTTGTTGTGCAGCCGCAGCTGACGTACAGGATTGCTCCACTAACCTTAAAAAGCTTCATTTCGTGTACCCATGTGACTACTGGGAGCACAGAAAGTGCCAGTGTTGCTCTGATCCTCTGCCTGACAGTGTTCCATAGCAGAGGATTCAGAGCAAAGTGCACAAAACCTCACAGTAGGGAACTGTGGGATATCCAGTAGTTAACTGAAGGCCTCTGAGACTTATGCTGTTAAACTGGTTAAAGACTTGGGAAAATCTAACCCTAAAACCACAAGGTGATTAGCCACATGCACATGCCTGCACATTTTTATAAGAACCATGAAAAACATAATAAACATGTATTTTTAATGTATTATCTGTCTCTAAATAGTATTGTTCATAGCTAGTTCCTCACTTAAATTGTCTTTCTCACAGCAATGCTGAGGCAAAGTGTTGCCTTTGGTGTATATATAATGGATTCTGTGGCATTGACATTTTTGATGTGCACTCATATGGTTAAAAGCTTATATTGATACCATGGAAATAACTCAAGATGGTGACCTCTCTCTGTGTGAAGCTAAAATACGTGTACATTGCAACTTTCTTGGTTACTCAGTCATCTATTTTGGCTCTTCAGAGTTTGACAGCATGGTTGAACTGCTTGCTACAGCCTGCAGCAAGGGTTCAGGTTGCCTCTGGCAAGCTGCTTTTATGGCAAAGGCTTACAAAAATTTGCCTAAACTCAAACTCTTCCTGCCAGAGACTCAGAAGGTGTCAGCATCCAACTTCTCCTATTAAGAATAATGGAAGCATCTGATGCTGCCATTTGTCTGCTTCCTTTTGGCTTGCCACATGGGAGTGTTGCCCTTTCAGAAATCTCATCCCTGCTGTGTTGAAAGGCAGGTATAAAGAATTACAAGTCTATGTTATAATGTGATCAAGGGCAGAAAGCAGGACAAGACAACAGTGTTTTTTGCTGGCAGCTAACAGCTCCCATTAAACCTTTTTTAATCTTGTATTGAAGATACAAAAAAAGAGTATTAAAACACTAGGAATACAAAATGCTAAGTAAGATTTCTGGGTTTTATACTGTTCCTTATTCTTTTTCCCTTTAGACTTAGGGACTTTTTGCAGAAAGAAAATATTTAGATCACTTTTAAAGCCTTCTAACTGTAGTTTTTGGAAGAAGGGAAGAAATGATTGAGAAGGCCTATCATTAAGTCCTTGATGACAAAATAAGACAAGACATAGAAGTGGACAGATAAACATAGCAACACTGCCAAGTGTGTTGCTGTTTCTGTTTGGTTTTTTTTGTCTTGGTTTGGTTCGGGGTTTTTTGTTTGTTTGTTTTTTTCTTGCAGAGTTGCTGCTGGTAGAAAGCTTCACATGAGGTCTTCTCAGTCACCCTGTAGTCTGAGTTCCATTGAACATCAGCTGTTTATGGCGTGCCTTTAGATAGCCACCTGGATTCACACCTGTGCTGCAAAAGATACATTGGTGTTCTAGCCAGATAAGGTAGTATTGACAGAAGACAATGGATAGGAGTAGGAAAGAGAAAAAAAAGTCAGGAAGAATGTCCATGAAGGAAATGCAACAAGAACTCTGTACGCTGGCTGTTATTACACATTGATCTCAGTTGTGAATTTTGCTCAGAAAGCCTCTGTTTGCATGAAGTTGGTCATTTTGTTGGCACATTCTCCCAATCTGTTTTGTTTGACCTGTTTCTTACACTCTTTCCCTGAACAGCAGGCAGCACTTCATGTGGTAAACTCAGGATAAGGACTTAGCTGGAGTTGTCTTTTGAGCTGGTATGGCTACACTTAGCTCCTTGTGTCCCTCACTTCCTCCATTTCTCTCACTCTTGAATAAAGCAAGAGAAAGTGTCTTGGCTTTCCCTTTTGCAGCCTGTTCAAGCTGTTTAGGATTGAAGCAGTGGTGCTTCACAGATGCGCCTCAGATTGCAGGCGTCTCTAGGAGATTGTGCATGGGAAGCCAGAAATATAAAGCCTGCTCCTTGTGATCCATCTACTTCTAGTATGTGATCTCCCAAAGTCATCTTTTCACTGATGGGTTTCTGAAGAGCTTGGTGGTTTGTACAGCTGCCCCATCTCTTAATGGTTTTGACTGTTGACTATGTTGATTTTTTCCCAAATATTCCCATAGTATTTCACTCATTTCCTTTTTTTCCTCCTTTTCCTTGACTGCTTGTCATCTAAACAAAGTCCTCAAATAATGTAAAGAAGATTTTTTTCTGGTCTGTCCCAGAAAGGTTATTTTCCTCTGCTATTGTTGTTCTTAATACTGTTCTTGGTGGCTGTAATATTTGAACTTGTCCTCGTTGTAAAAAACTACCAGAACAGTAGTTTAGCCCACCAGAATGTAAAGAGCAAAACCTTTCCATAAACTTTAGATTCCTACAGAGAAAGATGTCTCAAAATGGAGGGTGATGGGTCAATGGGTCCTGCTGAACGCTTGTTGCTTCTGGAAAATCTGACTTTAAATATCAGTGTCTCATTGCCACCTCTCATTTCTAAAAATTAGAAGTCTGATAAGCTAAGGGTCTCTTAGCTGTTCTAGCTTTCTTGCCTCTCTCTCCTTTAGTCACTTGTCTGTCTTGGTTTTAGCTTTGAAATCTTTGCCGATGTGTGCACTTCTCCACCCCCCTCTTAAATTAAGTGAAAAATGTTTTATCCATTGTATCTCAGTTTATTCCTTTCACTCAAAATCCATGTTTCTCACACTTCAGATTTTGACATGCTCCTCCCTTCCGAAAAAAAGGAAATTTGGCCAGCCTTTCAACAGCTTTATGCTAGTAGCATGACTGATCCTGTCTAGAATGGAACAGCAGCTTAGGGGTCGTGTATGTCTGACCCTTTCTAATATCCCATGGGATCTGGACATGTTTGGATCCAGATTTTTCTTTCCTTGGACAAAGAAGGGTGGGGAGAAAAGCTGTCATTTTCTGAGAAGTCAAGAAGCTGACTAATGACATTTTTGCCTTCGTGATTCTTGTGTGGAGTCAGCCCCAGACAGCAAAAGTGTTTGTCTGATGGGTACTGAGGACCTCTGTTGAATTAGATCTAATAGCATATCCTGTGAGCAAGTCATGGGTACCATAAGCAAGTTTATCTACAAATCTTTGTCCAGCTGGCAGATCAGTAAGTGCTTAAGCATAAAGGCTGACTAAAAGGTCTCAGTTAGGAATGTGTAGGCAGTATGGTGGTCATGGTTTTCCAGACAGTGTTCATTTGGGCTGGTTAGTAAGAGTTGTAAAGAAAATAAGTTAAGAAATGGACTTTTCTGAATGTAATGCTTCAAAAAGGAACAAGGGAGAGCTCAGTGGTTTTGTCTGGTACATCTTCCTTTATTGATCATACTTGCCCCTTGGATTTTATCACTGCATTTATACCAATGTTGCAGAAAGTAATGGTGTATATATATGACCAAAAAATTACTGAGGGATAATCTAGCAACAGTTTACAACAAGTGGCAAATTACTTGAACTTCATTTGGTATTGATTGTAAAAACATTAATCATGTTGAATTCTTTTGTTATTATTCACTTGGATGTAAGAGATAATAGTTCTATCTTAAGCGCTGAATAATTCTAAGGGTAGATCAAAGTCATTTACATATCATTCTGATTGTGACTCAGTGCTTTATACTCAAAACACAAATATATAGCAAGGGAGGAAGAATGAGCTTTAATTTATCAGTGTTTAGCAGAACAGCACAAAATGTTTTTGCTATAGATTCAGGCGAATCAAACTGAGCTGTTAGTTCACTTCGTTGATACACAGCCTCAACATGGTATTTCTTTCCTGGAGTCTGTTTTTGTTGTAATGGGATGCACCTTCATGTAGATGACAGGAAAGAGGTATTATGTTACACATGATTGTACAGCATGCTGGTATTTCTTCCCGTCAGTCAAGGACAACTAATTGGCCAAGCTGTTTTGGCTGAAGTAATTTCAAACAAAAGGAATGGGGCAACACAGCCCACTTATGTCTCAGTGTCCTTCCAGTGAGTCAACAAGAAAGGCCCATTCCCCTCAGAATAGACCATGCCTTTCCTGAAAAGCATGGGCCTCTGGGGATGGTACATGAGCTGTGATGCTGTGTGTGCTTGCCCACTGGGTAGCTAATTCCTGAATGGCTCATTCATAAATCTCATGTTCATTCCTATATCTTCACTTACTTCCAAGTGGGGTGAAGTGTTTGACTGAGATTGTCAGATGCTCACATGCCCTGCTGAAACATACGCATGCAAATCATGTCCATCTCCACTTCTCAGTGGATGAGTGAGAAGACAGCCTTGTGCACCAATTTTCCCTGTGACCTGCTGCTAGTCTCTGCAATACTTGATGCTTGTTTTAATGAGCAAGAAACAGAAGCAGTGTTGTTGCAAAGAAGGAAAAATCTTCAAAGCTGTATAAATACAAGCTTAAAACTTTTCTTTGACTAGCTGGGGTATGCCAGGTAACAAACTGGTGGGATAGCAGATCTGTCTGCTTTTCCATTCTGTCACACCTCTGTTACAGCTGCTTTCGTCCATGTCATAACAATGGAGAGCAGGATCAGAGCAGAGCAGATTTAAGCCACAGCTCAGAATTCTTGAAAACCTGGTGTGGAATATCCCAAGAGAACATGTTCATGTCAGCAGTTGAGGCCCTTCTGGCAGTAAACAGCTAATAGGAGCTGATGGGCCAGCTTTAGCGTATACTTCATCCATAATGTCAAGGAGAAAGCCCACTAGACTTTCTCTTATACTATTTCTGACTTGTTACTGTGTTTTTCTCCTCAAGTCTTCAAGAACAAAGCAGTTCTCAAACTTATCACTGACACTGTTAGGCACATTTTATTTACGTATATTGTCCAGAGAACCTGTTTGTTAGCAGTCAGACTCCAGTAAACTCAGCAACTAATTCATTTAATGCTTGACTTTGACACTAGCACTTTAAACTATTTTTGTTTATATGGGTAAGTGACACTGTTCCGACAGGATGCAGGACAATTAATTTAGACATGCCAATGGCTATAAACATTCTGACATGGTTAATTTAAATAATTTTTGCCTGTTGCACTGCTTTAGGTGTGTCTATGCAATTATGATAAGTATCTCTTCTTTTGGCTCATATGCTTGCCAGTCTGGAGTGTGATTTACATCAGTGGTGCTGAAACAGGCCAGGGTTATTAAGTTTTGCCTGGTACATAAACTTTTTGAAACTTGACCCTTTTTAACTATGGATCTGTTGCTGGAGCATATATGCACAAGTCAAAATCCTACAAGCATAGGGAAGTGGTGTCATGAATCACATAGCTGATTAATGTATTAGCCTTTTCTTAGCCATTTCTCAAATGGAGAACAAAGATGAACTTAGTGTTTTGTGGCTAGAATTGCAGTAAATATCCATGGATGGGGTGGAAAAAAAGCCCAATATTTTCTTTTTCTTCCCCTTCATTTGAAGATGCTTCTCCAATTCCTTAGCTCATTGGGGTTTCTACTGGATTGCCTGCTGTTTCCCAGATTCCTAGAGAGAAAGAGTGGCAAAGGACAAATATACTGTGTCTGTATGTTGTGAGGATGTTTCTCATTGTCTTTTGAAAGCAGGTGTCATGGATTTTTTTAGGCTAGTAGAGTGGTAATTTGAGTTATTTAGAAAAGCCAGCAGATATAAAAGTAGCTGTCTACAGAGCTGCTTTCTGCCACCTCGCATGCTTCAGATATTCTACCCATACCACCTGGGACTTCAATACAGGGGAGGGGTCTGATCTCTTCATCATGCTTTTGCAGGTTTGGGTTTCCAGATATCTAAAGAGAGATGCTAGCTCAAAGTGTCTCACTTGGGAGAT
The DNA here is from genome assembly GCA_035590195.1 of Aviceda cuculoides. NCBI lineage: Eukaryota > Metazoa > Chordata > Aves > Accipitriformes > Accipitridae > Aviceda > Aviceda cuculoides. The sequence goes on from JAVJGG010000007.1 coordinate 27,271,650, forward strand.
TGAGATTATAAAGCATGTTTGATCTGGATGTTCACAGATGTATTAATCTTGTGGGATGTTCAGGGTGAACTTCCTGACATGGTATTGAAAAGAATCTACAGGGAAGATGGAAGACTTTATAATGTGTTTCTTAGTGCACTGGAGGAAAATAAATGGCACAATGTTAAATTAAATAGCCACAACTGATTGAATATGTAAGCTGTAATTTTAGATGGGACCTTCTGTACCTAGAACACTGGGACAAGATGCTAACTTGATCAAAGGGTAAATACTGCCAGTCCCCCTTCTCTCATCTTTGTTCTCTTCTATCCTGTTCAGGTGCACCATCTGATTTGCTTTTCTAAACTTTTTGCTGTGAAATTTCTTCAGGTCTCCTGTAGGTTCACACGTCAAAGGTATTAAAAATAATCAAGTAGAAAAATCTACAAAGTAACTTTGAAGTCCATTAATAGGAAACGTACATACCCAGAAGTGCAAATGGAAGTCAAGCAACTTTCTGTTTGTTCTGTCTTTTTAGAGGGTGTCAACACAGTAGAGTTTAGTGCATATATGAGATGTGTCCATGTGTCATGGAAGTGCTTGAGCTGTGCAGTTAGTAATTACACCAGTGTGGTGGGTTAAACTTGGGTGGCTGCTAGATGACCATCAAGATGCTCTCTCACTCCAACTCCTCAGCAAGATAGGGGAGAAAATTTGGAAAAATTTGTGAGCTGAGATAAGGACAGGGACTTCACTCACCATCTAACGTCATGGGCAAACCAGACTCTATTTGTGGAAACGAATTTAATTTACTGCCAATCAGTAGCAGAGTAGAATAGCAACAAAAAAAAAACAAAACTAAAAATGCATTCCCCCCACTGTCTCTTTTTCCTGGGCTCAGCTTCACTCCTGACGCTTCTACCTCCTCCCACCAGGCAGCACAGAGGGATGAGGAACAGGAGTTGTGATCTGCCCATAACACTTTGTCTCTGCTTCTCATTTCTCCTCACACTATTCCTCTGCTCCAATGTGGGGTCCCTCACATGGGATACAGTCCTTCATGAACCGCTTCTATTTGGGTCCTTCGCATGGGTTTACAGTCCATCAGGAACAGACTGCTCCAACATGGGTACCCCACGGGCCACAGGTCCTGCCAGAAAACTGCTCCTGAGTGGGCTCCTCTCCCTGAGCTGCAGCTCCTGCCAGGAGCCTGCTGCAGCTTGGACTCTCCATGGACTGCATCTTCCTTCAGGGCACATCCACCTACTCTAGCATGGGACCCTCCAGGGGATGCAGTGTGGATATCTTTTACATCATGGTCCTTCACTGGCTGCAGGGGGACAACCTGCATCATCATAGTCTTCACCATGGACTGCAGGGGAATCTCTGCTCTGGCACCTGGAGCACCTCTTCCCCTCTCCTTTTTCACTGATCTGGGTGTCTGGAAGGCTGTGCCTCTCACAATTTTTCTCACTCCTCTCTCTCACAGCTGCTGTGCAGGCGTTTCTACCCTTTCCTTAAATATGTTAGCACAGAGACACCACCAAAGTCACTGATGGGCTGAGATTTGGGCAGTGATAGGTCTGTTTTGGAGCCAGATAGAGCTGCCTCTGTTTAACATGGGGAGAGCTCCTGGTGTCTTCTCAGAGAAGCCACATCTGCAGCCCCCTCTTGCTACCGAAACCTTGCCATGTAAACCCAACTGCTTGTTGTTGTACAACTTATTATTTGTTTTCTATTGAAAAAAAAAAAAAAAAAAGATGTGGTTGGTGAAATAGTGGCGTGTAGCAGGATAAGAGTCAAGTTAGAGAGCAAGAGGTAGGTATCAGGGCTTAGAATGGAAAATGTAAGGCAATTGTAAGAGCTGATGATACCTGCTATCCCTAGAGCAGCCTTGGCCAAGGCTAGGGGACAATTATCAGGAGGAAATATGGGAGGGAAACAGAGAGGTGAGACTAGCCTGAGAAGTAGACTGTGAGCTTCAGTGGTGATGCACCTTATCAGCTGGCTACATGAAGTAGTCCTGCTGATTGCTCTGCATCATCCATGATGCTTGCAACTGTATCCCAGGCTCTTGCACTTGAGCCTTCTTAAACACCACAATATTGCAAGCCTTCCAACTGAAAGCTGTGAGCCAGCACCCTATTATCCCTGGAACAGACCTGTCAGGCAGACAGGACACATGATATGGAGGATTCTCTATCCTCTCTCCACCTGGCAGACCATGGTGACTTAAGAGATAAAGGGGAATGGTGACAAGTTCCTGCCTGCACAACAGGCGCGTCTCCATGAATACCTCACCTTCTCAGGTGCCCTTGTATAATAGGTATGAGGCTCTGCAAGTGGATCCAAATAATGTTGACAATGATGGTCCATCTAGGTTGGAGGTGTCACCAAGGTTAACTCAGCCTACATCCTGCATCAAAACCACTTCCATAAAGAAAAGAAGATGGATCATTGTCATAGGAGAGTCCCTTCTGAAGGGAACAGAAAGCCCAATATGCCAACAGACCCACTTTTTAAGGAATTCTGCTGCCTCCCTGGGGCCCAGGTTAAAGATGTGACAAAGAAATTTCCTACCCTCGTACGGCCTTGCAATTATTATCCATTACCGTTTTTTTCCTGTAGGCAGCAATGAAGCTGCAATAAGAAGTCCACGGGCAATCAAAAGAGACTTCAGGGCCTTGGGACAACTGGTTAAGGGATCAGGAGCACAAGCAGTGTTTTCCTCTATCCTT
>JAVJGG010000007.1:27280046-27328485 GCA_035590195.1 Aviceda cuculoides
TGCCCATGGACCCCTAAGCCCTCAAAAGCAGGTTCCCAGGGGACACTGCTAAGTACCTCCCTGAGTAGCTTAAAGTTTGCTCTCTCAAAATCCAGGGTAGCAACTCTGATGACCTTTTTTCTCATTACACCAAAAATTTTAAACTCAGCCATTTCATGATCACTGTGGCCAAGATAGCCACCTACCATCACATCTCCCACGAGTCCTTCTCTATTCACAAAAAAAGTAGTCTAGGAGGGCACCTTTCCTGGTTGGCTTACTGAATGACAAAAAGTTATATCAACAGACTTCAAAAATGTCCCAGACTTGCTTGTCACAGCAGTATGATATTCCCAGTTGATGTCTGGGAAGTTGAAATCTTACATAAGGAAAAGGGCTACCGATCCAAAGTTATCTCCTAATTGCCTATAGAATAACTCAGTGCTATCACTCTGTCTGGGCGATTGGTAGTAGATACCCAGTATGACATCTGCTTTGTTCTCCACCCCCCCAGTCCTCACCCAGAGGCTCTCAACCACATCATCCCTAACTGTAAGGGCTGTACAGTCAAACCTCTCCCTTAAATACAGTGCAATTCCTCTATCTCATCTGCCCTGCCTATTCATCCTGAACAGCCTGTAGCCCTCCATCCCAGCACTCCAGTCATGGGGTTAATTCCACCAACTCTCACTATTATCAACAAGGTCACAGTTCTGTGAATTGATCAAAGTTTCCAGTTCATCCTGTTTGTTTCTCATACTGCATACATTCATGTACAAGGACTTTAGATGTGCTCCTAAAGCCTCAGTGCTCCCTGGAGTAGCATAAATGCTCACAGTAGCATTGCAAGGGTACCAACCCTTAGCTTACCTTCAGCTCTCATGATGGTATACTGTCCCCCAGTATTTCTAGTTTAAAGCCTGCTCAATCAGTCCTGCCAGTTTATGAGCAAAGAAGCATTTCCCCCACGGGGACAGGTGGATCCTGTCAGGCCCCAGCATACCTTGTGTCTCAAAGACTCTTCCATGGTTATAAAAATCAAAGTTCTGGTGGAGGCACCAGACCCGGAGCCAGGCACTGATGTCTTGGGCATGCCTGTTTCTTCCAGTCTCTCTCCCCATTACCAGGACAATTGAGGAAAACACTACTTGTGCTCCTGAATCATTTAGCATTCTTACCTGAATGGGCCCTGAAATCTCTTTTGACTGACCTTGGACTTCTTGTTGCAATGTCATCAGTACCCATGTGAAAGAACAGGAGGGGGTGATAATCCAAAGTCTGTATTAAGATTGTCAGTTTTCTGTTGACTTCCCTGATCCAGACCCTAAGGACGCAGCAAACTTCCCTGAAGAGAGGGTCTGGTCCGCAGATGTGTGCCCCCCTTCCGCTCAGGAGGGAGTCACCTGTGACCATAACTCACCGTTGTTTCTTCTCGGTGCTGGTCGTAATGCAGCTCTTGATGCAAGGGGTTGGTTGATCTGACCTTGGTGAAAGATCTTGCACAGATTCCTCTTTCTCCATCTCATCATGTCCTTTGTCCACCACAGAGCTTTATACCTACTGTGTAAAGTTAGCTCAGAGGGCAAGGAGGGGCTCTTCTTACAGCTCTGTGCAGTAACTTGCTTCCATTCCTCCCTACCTCTCCTATCACTGCCTTCACCCTGGCACAAAACAGATAGTGACCTACCTGAGTAGTGGCCATGCTGAGTTGGCACGTGTCTGCCAGAGATGGCAAGGTACAGCTCCATAGGCCTATCTCTTTCTCAGATTCCCAGATGCTCCTCAGTCTGCCCACCTCCTCCGGAAGCTCAAGCCACCAGGCAGTTGGGTTTCCATGTGCACACACATGGGTGTTTCAGAAGATCAACAGAAAGTCTCTGCACATGTTTACTTTTCTCCCTTTTATTCTGTAAAGAGCAAATTTCTTGGCTGACACTACATTTATCCTTTTAATTTGGATTGGTTTTATCCCTCCTTCACGATTTTCTATTCTCAACTGTTGTCATGAGTCCTTGAAGTAGTATTTTTCTTGCTGATTTCCCAACAAGAATGTAGAATCATTACCCGTCAGTAAGAGGTCTGCAGTGGGTTGACTCTGGTCAGCAGCTAAGCCCCCACCTAGTTGCTCACTTATTCCCCCGCAGCAGGACTGGGAGAGAATCAAAAGAGCAAAAGCAAGAAAAACTCATGTGTCTATACAAAGACAGTTTAATATGTGAAGGAAAAAAAAAGAAAAACATCCAAGTGATGCAAAGGCAATCACTCACCACCTCCCACCAGCAGACTGATGCTCACTCAGTCTATGAGCACTGGCTACCTTAAAAAAAGGCCTCCCCCAGTTTTACTGCTAAGCACGACATTATAGGGTATGGAATGTTCCGTTGGCCATTTCGGGTCAGCTGTCCTGGCTATATCCCCTTCCATCCTTTTCCCCATTCCCAGCCTTCTCACTGAGGGGGGCACACTGAGAAACAGAGAGAGCCTTGATGCTGTACAAGCACTGCTCAGCAGTACACAAAACATTGTTGTGTTATCACCACTGTTTTTGGTCACAAATCCAAAATATAGCACCATGTAGGCTTCTATGAAGAAAATTAACCATCCCAGTCAGATCCAGTACAAGATGGAAATCAATGAGGAAGATACTTTATATTCCTCATAACAAGAGTATAATGTATTATTAAATGTACTGTTGGTCAAATTAAAACTGGATAGTAGCCAATGCTTCCAGAAGGAAAAGAAATGGAACAAGGAGGAAATGCATTGTCTAGAGTCATATACTACATTATTGTCCTTAATATAAGGTTTTCTTTCCTCTATTTTTCCATTTATATTGTCCATTGGGCAGTCAAGTGACACTCTTTAACAGACTCTGGATTAGTGCTTTCTCACTCTGAAAATGTGTTTCTTGTGTGTTGTCTCAGTTTTCTAAGCCTGGTGACTTCACACAGAATTGCATTTCAGGCAGGAAGATGGTAATCACCTCCAGTGATGAGTTCTGGAATTATGCATTTTTTTTCTCTCCAGTCTCCTCTCCCCATGCCACCTGCTATAATTTTTGAACCTGTTGGTTAAATTTGATTATGAGGTGAAAAATGTCTATGTTAAGTTTATATCTACTTTTATGAGGATAAGTGGCCAGGTAGGAGAGGGATACCCTATTAGCGCTATGAGGGAGAAATTGCAGAGTGAGCTCAATTTTTATAGATGCCAATGGATTTAAGTAGGGCAGAGATGTTACGAATACTTTAAATATAGAAAAAGCTTCAACGGCTGTTTTACTTACCGGCGAATTCAGCCAAAAGATGCAGGGCCAAAACAACCAGACTGACATGATTCAGTTCTCATAGCAATATGTTTCTTTTAAGAGAGAAGTATGCTGCCTTTAAGTTTCCATAAGAAACATTCACTTTTATTGGATAAAAAAGTTTTCATTCTCAGCCAAAAAGCTTATCAATTCTTCACTATGAAAATTAGAGTTTTGCATAGAAATCTGAGATGTTTTATGAAAAGCAATTCTTGTTGCTAAGGCAGCTATTTTGACTGAATTTTAATTTGAAAAAATGAGAGTGGAGTCCCTTATTGCCTTTGAGTTTGAACACAAAAGGATAAAACTTGAATGTTAGGAAAGCCAGAAAAAGAAAAAGGAGGCAGAGGATGATGAAGGAAACTGAATGGTGGTAGGAGGTGCAAGCCAGGATGATAAAGGAAGAGCTTTGCTTCCTTCTGTATTTTGGCTCATTGTGACATATTTTTTACTTTTAGACTAGAAGATCTAGTCCATATTTTCCTTATTAAATGGTATGAAATAATAATAATTCAGTTCAACTGGAAAGAAAACAAGTCAAACTTTGCAATGCGAATATTATTCCTGTTTAAGTCTCCTGTTGGTTACCCGCATTTACAGAAGAAACTTCAACCACTTAAGTAGGTTGTACAGTGTCATTGCAATCAAATTGCAAACTGCCTGAGCAGTTTACACAGAGAATACATGCTAATAAAATGCCTTTAGGCTCAGACAATGAAAGCAGGCTTTCTCTCATGAGACAAAAGTCACGCTGCAGACCAAATTCTTCTAGAGATAGAAGCCAAATTTGAGGAGCATATTTATGGCTGGATTTGTTTGTTTGTTTGTTTGTTTTTTAGTCAAAATGGTTCATTTTTCCCTTACAGGTTTATAGGTGGTGTAAGATGACAGATCCTCTTTCAGCCTGGACTGCTTCCCTGAGTGAAGTGAGAGTATATGGTTTTTATAGTTGCCTTTGTCTTCCCATTTGATGCCCATGTAAGGTTGTTCAGATTTCAAAAGCAAATTATATTTGTGATGCCTTCTGTTTTCCATGGGACTTGCCACCTGCTAAGGAATCTTGGCTAAGCACCCATAATCGATCAGACTCTTCATCTTTAAAATCTTGGTCTAACCATGGTACTTCAAGGTTTGCAGTTTCTGAAAGCCCAGACCCATATCATTTTTTTTGTTTCTTGCATATCTAGTAACCTACATTGAGTGAACTTGCTGCTAGGGAGGCTTGTTGAAATGGCAACTCATATAACAACTGGTTCCCAGTGGAACAACCTGCTCATGCTGAGTGCTGGTCTTAAATGTCATGTAATGAGAACAACCCAAAAAGCGCAACAAATCCTTCAGTTCACCAGTAGGTTTCCACAGCTGTACAATTTCTGTGAGATCACTGCATTTTACATGGTTGCCAATGTAGCGCACAAGCTAAACACACACTGCTGGGCTATTTGATATATTTAGTGCAGAAATGTGGACAGAAGAGTGGGCCTTAGAGAAGAACTGAACAGAGCTTTTAAAGAAATTGAGCAGTGAAGTATTGTAATTGGCACCTGTTATTTTTGTTATTTTTCCTGGGTTGCTAATGAGTTGAAAGGCAGTCAGAGTGCAGAATGGCAACAGCCATCTTTGAACTTAATATCTTGCAGGTAATACTACTTTTTTGCCCCACAAGATGACACTACTACTATCTAGGCCACCAAATGATGTGACACTTGTTTTGGAGACCTTCCTCCCAGGCAAAGCTTGGAAGCAGTATTTAAAACTAAAAATACAGATGTGGCTATTTTTGTAAACACTCTTTTCTGTCTGAAGTTGTAACTTTTTATTAATTATTGAGAAATATGTTTTCTTCACCCATTGTCACACAAGAAACACCAATGAGTGGAATAAGTTTTTGAGAACTGTTTAACATTGAAAATTGGATCATTCTTTTGCATGTTTTCCAGGTTATGAGAAGTACCCACATTCAAATTGGGGAGCAAACCTCAGACATATTGAAGGCTAGAGGAGCTTTTTAGGAGCTTTACAATGGTGTATTGAAGAAGAGGAAATTGTATGAAAGTGGGGTTTGGCATATTTTTTATTGACGATTCAGCAAAAGAAACTCAGAACAAGAACTACAAAGGGAAAACTGATAGGTACATGATTAATGATGTTTCCTGACTTTGATGCTCAATTCAACACAAACTTCTGGAACTGAAATATAGATATTTCACATTATCCTGGTCCTGAGATATTCTGGGTCCCATATGAATTAGTTCAGCCTACAAAGAGGTGGACAAAACCAGAACTGGATTTACATCAGTTGCTAATTGTGCAGCATAGCATGTTCAGTGCTAGTAAAACTACTGATCTTTACAAAGCCTTTGCAGGTGAGATGGCTCGAAATAAAGACACAATAAGCAGACCAGTAACCTTCATGGCCAGGGGAAGCAATAATCTTCTTTTAATGCCTGGGATTATTTTTTGAAATAAACAAATTTGCTATTGAAACAAAACTGGGCAATTCAGTCTGTCCAGTGAGCCTTTTTCCTCTGCTCATTGAAGGGGAAGACACTACCTCACACATCACCTCTGACACTACAGCAGTACTGCTAAACTTTTTGTGCTTCCCAGGAGCTGGGGATTGATTTCAAAGCATGCCACATCTACAATTAAAACCTGAAATGCAGAAGGCCTAGAGCCCAATGTGCTGGTTCTTCTGGAAATAAGCTTGGCTCTCAGGGTCTGGATTAAGCCCTTTTCCTCTCATGCTGCTGCTTTCCTGCTGGAGAGATGTCCCCAGCTCTCTATACACATATGACTAGGGTTTTCCAATGGCTCATCTACTCAAACATATGTGAATCTTGAAGGCTGGTGCTGTCTTGTAGTAAGAGGGAAAAGAGCTACAAAATATCTTCCCAGTTTCATGAAAAAAACATCTTCTGGCTTTCTTGAGGTGCCCTTTCAGCTGCCTTGTCTTGCCCTTAATTTAATCTTGAGGATGAAGGACATATTTGTTGTTATTTATTTATTTATTCTTCTGGCAAGCAGGCTGTGGGTTATCTGGAACACAGTTCCCACTATGACAGCCATTTTTAATTTCTCTGAGTGAGCAATCTCTCCTCTCTGACACTTTTCTGTTTGAAAAATATGATGCAGTGTGACTGAGGAGGCAATGTATTAGCCATGGCACAGCCAGGATCACTAGATTTTTTCATCTTTACACAAATTCAGCTCTCCTATTTTCTGACCTATGCATCTTTTCTCACTTATTCAGTCACATTGGAATGAAGTGTCCTGATGTAAACAATTAAATGCCTGTTTTCATACCGTTGGGTTTTAAAACAATCACAGTAACCACTTAAGTGGTGAGTGCCTAATATTTTGCTTTGTTTTTCTCAAAGCTCAGGGTTGCTAAATACTGGAATGCTGTAGAAATACTTTGTCTAGGTATTTCTGTAGTCTGACAGTCTTCTTTGTGTTAGAGGATACAAAAAAACCTAATTTAAAACCATTCTATCCCAGACAGCTTGGCCAATAAAATAAAGTTTGAAAGAAAAGACATGTTATTCTACTCAGTGTTTTACATCTGGGAGAGTAAAATAGACAGACTACCTGTGCTGTCTACACAAGTTTGTAGGTGGATAAACTGAGAGGAAGTGAGTCACACCAAAGTTTCCTCCCTGAAGGTCACACAGGAATAAGGGAGTAAGTACCTTTTCACTGACGACCTCCTGACTGGATGCTTCATGCTTCAGGCTACAATGCTGTTCTTGTCCTGATAGACAGATACCTACTGCTAAGGCTCAAAAACATGTGTCTGCAATATTGATGAACAGGTGCACTTTGGGATGAATGCATAATAAGAACCAGAAACTTATTAGGACGAAACCATTTTAGGGTCTGATTAATCTAGGCAAAGATTGAAGTAAGGGGAGGACGCTGAAGGGGACTAATCCATTTCAGTGAAAATGCAAGACAATATTGCTGAAGTTGACAGAGATGGGTCTATATTTAAAGACATAAGGATTCAGAACATGTTTTGTGACTTATTATGCAGAGAAAATTATTACTGCCCATTAAAGAATTACCTTTCACACAAAATGGAAAAGTTGATTAGTGCACCTCAGAGTGGCTAGCTTCTAAAATTATAAAATTAATGAATGTATGAAATATTTAATTTCATACATAAATATCTGTGAATAGAAATTAATTACTGCATGCAGTAAAAGTCATTTATTGCACATAGAGGATCAAATATTAAACATGTGGTGAAGTAAAAATGTGAGCATATTCATAGCTTGTGTGTAATTGATTTGGATTTCTGCTTAAGATTTTTGTTACTGTATAAAAAACATAGATCAAACTTAGTAATAAGATGAACTCTCTAAATATTTTCAGCATCTGTGGAAGGTTAATAAAGGAAATCCTTGTTCCTGGAGAGGATCACCTGTAAGTACAATTGGTCTCAGATATCATTGGGACTGCAAGAAATTAATGAAATAAAATGTATGCCTAACAGTTTGCAGGACTGTAGCCTATGCTTCCATCATAATGTAATTTCATGCTATTGGACTGTGAGAATAAATACATCTTCAGCTTTTGCAACTCTCCCAGATACGGGACACTCTCATATTGTGATTTTTGATGCATCAATCCACTGATCTGGCAAACATGTAATTGATATGCCATGACTTAAGTTGTGCTAATCTTTCAGCCAAATCCTGTTGCTTGTGCTGGATTTACTAGCTTTGTTCTTATACATTACTTCATCTCCCAGTCTTCCTCTACTACGTGAAAACTCTGAAGTTTTCAAGCAGTGAATGTAGCTAGTTCCGCTTACAACTCCAGCTGTGCAGGTTAAACATTATGTAGGTTGAAATGTGTAGGAATAAGGTAGTATGCTTTTAAATAGCTTAAGCAAGGTAGTGCTAGCTGCTGTGTCCTATGAAATTTTAAGCAGGATTGGTAGAAACAGCATGTCTGTATGTATTTAGCGTTATTTGGGATTCATCTGTGCTAGTGTCATTCTTTTATTGTGTTTAACAAAACAACTGGAGGTCAAAACAGATGCAGTGGACTTATGAAAACAGAATTGCTGCCTGTAGCTACTGGGCATGCAAGGAAATTGCTCATTTTTGGGAAAAACAGGATTACAAAATGTCTGACTGCTTGGGGAAAATGGACTTACTGGGGGATCCATCCTCTGCTGAAGTAAACAATAAAGTAAGGCTTTGAAGGCTCTTAGTCATTAATAGTGATAAGAAAGGTTGCTGGTTTATTGATTGGGTTGGGTGGCAAAAACTTGTCACTTAACTGCTGCTCTTAAGCTTGAAGAGAAAACATTTGCTGAAATTGTAGAGAGTGCATTTCCACTGCTCTGCTGCCCAGAGCCTTGGAGGTCCCCTGTTATAAATGAAATCCAGAAAAAGAAATAGTTTCTAGATGTCTTTTATTTAATAAAGCTAAGAAAACATTGCCAATTTGGGTAGTGTTTGAATGATTTTTCAGGTTCATCATTAGTCTCTGTAATCTAGAATAGATGAAATATTTGCATTATTGGCTGGTGGCAATCATATCCTGAAACTTACCTAATTAAAGCCTATCTGAAAATATAGGTTGTAACACACTTCCAGTCACTGTGTTTGGAGGACAGACTTTTGGCTGTAGTTACAAGTTGGCATTTGAGCTGTTGTATACAGTTCTCATTCGAGTGAGAGGCACGACAAATATCACAGGATGCTAATAACTTGTGTTAACATGATGCTCTATAATTGGAAGCTAGCAGCAAAACCACCCAAGAAGCACCAGAAGTTACTTGCAAGTACATAAAGCATATGAGACCAAATTGGCATTTTTCTGAGGTTCAGCTGTGTTCTGTGGTAATGCCATGTTCAAAGTTAACTTCAACAAGTCTTGCCATTTAAGCAAACTTTCTGATATCCTGATCAAAACATATATCACAAGTGTGGGGTTTTTTTCTGAGAATGGTTAATTAACATCCTGATACATAACAGCATTACATCCTACAAACAAGCTGCCATGGCAGAGACTGTTGTTTTGTGTTCCTGGGCTTTTGCTGAGGTTAAGAAACTCAGAATACTTTAATGGTAGACTTTCCCATAGGAGGTGGCTAACAATGCTTCTCATACACAGTAAAAACAATCAATATATGAAATGGATGTTCATACTGAAAGTCCTATAGACTTTGCTTTCCAAATTTCTTGCCTTCTCAGAGCACCACTGTGCTTCAAACTATAGACAAGTTCTGAGGTTAATTTTCAAGGAAAAGTTCCACCACTGTTGCAGACTACAGTTTATGAATTGTTAGTCTGAATCCTTAATACAGTGAAAGGAGAGCTAGTTTTGATTGTTGCCTCCCTGCAGGGATGGGGGGATTTTTGGGTACACCTTGTGATAGTAACAAATTAGGGTGCCAGCTAACAAGAAAATAGATGGTCTGGTGGGAGGTATGTTTGTGGGCCTGGAGCCAGAGGTAGCTCATATATTTTACTTGAAGGTGATTAGGGACTTGTTAACCCAGAGGTACTGTGGTGTTCATCAAGGTTGTCAGCAAATGTTACACATGTTTAAAGATACTCCATTGTTTTTCTGGGAATGGCTGGGTACCCTGTGGCAGTGAATGTTAAACAGACTCTTTTGAAGCATTTAAACAACATACGTTTCAATTACAGTAACTGTTCATTTTAAATACCCTGCAATGTTGTCTTTGAATTCAGGTAACTCATTACAGACAGTGGTGGTGTAAGACCTGTTTTCCTGTACTGATAAAGTGGAAAAGAAACTTGATTCCCATCTACAGAAGTATCACTGTTTCCTGAAAGGAATGCTATCAAACTCAACAGTTAAATGCCACATAGAGGCAATCAAGAAATTTATGCCATGTTATTAGCAAAAATAGCCTACAATATGATGCAAACTTCTATGTAAATTTAACATCAGCAGTGATACTACAGCATATTAAGGTTCTGAAGTACATATTAAACTGGATTCACTTAAGTGCTTTATTATAAAATAACGTGAGGAAGAGGACTTGATTAAAGCAGGAGTTGAAGTGAGATAGGAAATGGATTTCCTCTCTGGAGTGTGTGTCTGAAGGAGGGAACCAGCAACTGCCAAAACGCAGGAAAAGATCTCTCACTGGAGTGCCAGAAGCTCAGAGATTAGCATGGCTACCTACCTGCCTTGTAGGAGTCTTGATTTCAAACCACAGGTTGCTCAGACAAGCCAAACACCCAAACCCTCTGTCTTACAACTCATTACTCTAATCCCTGGCTATCCTGCAGTTGATATTTGCCTCTGGCTTTTGCTGCAAGCTCCATCTTAGAGATGAGAATTCATTTCAACTTAAAGATTTATCAAAGTGGTAGACTTCTACAGTTGCTTATCAAGAATAAGCAATTTTTTTTTCACTAAATAAGCTAGTTTCTCACTCATTTTGACAGGTTTGTCAAGTGGAAAAAGACCAGAGATGGCAGAAGCTGGATTTCAAACCCCAGTTTTTCCTTTTTTTTCCTCTCAACTTTTTGTTGGTTTATTTTTTCAAGGGATGAAATGCCATGCAGCCTTTATCCTCTTTTCCTCCTTTTGGAACCATTGATAGTACTGTCCTGCCTTGAGTGTTACTCTTCCAGTGAACTGATAGCTTTGGGAAGGGGATTTCTTTTAAACTACATTTGTTAAAGAACTAACATCAGCAACCAGGGTATTAAACCCGCTTATTAAAAACGTCAAAATATTCTGTGCCACATGGGGGAGAGAGGATGCATAGTAAACAAATGTGCTGTGATGGTTAGAGAGTTGAGCTTTATGAGGCATTGTACAAGTGGCCTAATTTCATGGACTGATATGCCTTAAGTATTGTACAGAGTAGAGACAGATCCTGGATTTTGGTGGTAGTTGTTTTTCTTTTTGTTCTTTGCCCTTTCAAAAAACAGGTTCCTGATAAACCTGGGTATAAGTGTCTTAGAAATGACATAGCTCAATAGCTTTAGCAACTGAAGCCTTTTGGCCCTTTCTAGCAGAAACTCAGGCAGGATGGACTACCCAGGGCTGGATTAGTGACACAGGCACAATTATTACACTAAAGACAGAGGTACAGACCTGTCCCGGGTGAGAGGTGTCACATCCAATACAAAACCATAGAGCAGTTGGTTTTAGCCAGACGGATGGCACAATGTTGGGCTAAATCACAAACCCCCTGTCAGGGTCAGTGAGTGAGGATATTGCCATGTTGGTCTTCCTGATAATGTAATGCAGCTATGACCACTGTGCAGAGGGAAAAAATAATGTCTGGCCTTAAAATGTGAAGGATTTTAATAACAATGTTGATCTTGGAGGATTAAGCAATTGGGAGAATAATGATGGAGATCTATTCTGCTGTCAACGGACTCAACATAGAGCCAACATCTGTTTGCTTAGTTGCTTTGGGAAGTGTACAAACATAGAACAGTAGAAATTCATGTGGTTCCAGGTTGTTTCAAGTCACTAGATACTGGGTTTGGACTTTGAAGCTGAATATCTCAGAGACATTGAGAGGACTGAATAGTACTGGTTAATGCTGCAAGGATCCCCAGTGCAGTTAGTGCCACTGGAATGACACAAGCTTTTGTAAAGAGATTGTTTTATAAGGGACACTGTTGCTGATATGCAGAAATAACTTCAAAGAGCACTAAAGCAGAAACATATGTTCTGACTAATCATACTCTCCATGGAAATGCAAAATTACTGACCTCCTGGAGATGGATTTTGGTCCTTCCTTCTGCCTCAGGTTTGTCTGCTATCTTCTGGGATGACTTTCAGAGCAGGGCAGCGAAGAGGACTATCCCAGAAGCATTGGAAAGGTTTATACTTGCACAGTGTTTCATATGATAGGAAAAAGTTATGCATACCATTATGGTTTCATGTCTGCTAACAGTCCTCTGATCTAATGCTATCCTCTTCTCTGAATCTGGAAATTATGATCTTTGTCATGTCTTGTAGGAGTGCATGAAATTATGTTTGCAGACACTTATGCATAGTGTAATTGCACTCTGCTAGTAAGATGTAATGCAATACAGATTCCCTTTCACACTCTCCTTTTATTTTTTGTGAAATGGCCTCATCAAAGGTTCCAGAGCAAAGAGAATCTCACCCCGTTTCACTTCCAGTTGTGTGCTTCTGAAACTTGGAAAGTAACAGCTATACATGATCTGATTAACTTCCCGTCGATACCATCAAGCAGTGCCTTTTTCAGTATCTGTGCTTAATCAAATAAAAAATGTAAAGTAAAGCTCAGTGAGGGATGATTAAATTCACCTCTTCCTTGCAGCCAGCTGCCCTGCAGTGTTCAGCACATCCCAAATGTGAGAATGTCAGCTACGATGAAAGAGAAGTACTGTGTAAATTCTTGGGATGGATCCCATGCTAATATTGAAAATCCTTCTGGTCTGTACAGACTGCTCTGCATGGAATCCAAATGTGCAGCAGCAGTCGGAAAGAGGGGACAACATGGCAGAGTCCACGTTGGATCCTTCTGTAGCTTCCCAAATGGATGTGGACAATATGGATTTCTTCATGTTATCTTTTTTTGTCCTGTAGACTATGTCTCTGGAAACTCAGAAGGACTCTGGAAGCTTGGTCTGACAGATTTGAATGGGACTAATTTTTTAGTTTGGTCTGAAAAATGCCTGTAGGAAGGGTTAAATGAAGGGTTAAAGCTTTACTTTACAGATAGTAAAAGTGTAAATAATCTGTGACACGTCATCTCACACATTCCTGAAGAAGCCTCTGTGGTGTTCTACTTAAATTTTAAAATAATTACTTCAATACTAATGGACAGGACTTAAAAACAAATAAAATTAATCTTGAGATGGGAAGGGAATTAGAACAATGGCCTCCATGGTCACTACTATTTTATTTTCACGCAACATTCTGCATGGAAATGATTGTTTCAATTGTGTGCAGCATTGTCTCTGAAGGCAGCTCTTCATCTCTGTTTTTGAATTGGTGGTATGACTTGAGGTACCTACAACTAAAGAGCTAAAAGGCAGCATTGCGTGTTAATGGGTTGAGAGTACACTCTTCATGGTCACAGTGAAAGTGTAGAGAAATCCAAAGTTTATTTTAGCTTTTATTATTTTGGCCTGTTTGCAGTTATTCTGTAGCTCTTCCTTTTTATGGTCACATATCCGAGTGTGAGTGCAATGGGTTTCACTTGCCTCCACTTCCCCGGTTCAGGAGGACTGCCTTCACTGTAGGCTTTGGAGGAATGCTAGGAACTCAGTCTGTGTGTGCTGAATCACTTACATTGCAGATAAGTAGTATCATGCATTATGGCATCGCTCTGTACATTATTATATGTATGTAATATCAGTAATGACCTCGTGCATGAGTTTGTCCTGGAATTTGCATGTGAGATTGCACTAAAATTAGAGATGGGTTTTGCTCTCTCTCCTTTCCTACTTCAAAGATATATGTCTTAATAAAGAATGAGCAATCTTTTGAAGTAGCATTTTGAATTTTCAAATATGTTACACTTCTGAAGGAGAGGGAAGGACATTGAAAAAGATCACAGCAAAATAATACAATCTGTCACTGAAGCAGCCACACACAATCAACAACCTTATCATAAAATTACATTTCCTACTCTATTAGTTAAATACTGACTCCCAAGTTAGCAAATAATGCTTCAGAGTGTTCTCTGAACTTTTCAACATTCAAACTGTGCCTGAATTGTTCAATAGTTCATTGTTCAATATTTAGGTTTCTTGTTTTGTTGTTTTTTGCTTTTCTTTTCTCCAAGAGTAAGATTTAAAGCATCCTTCTTTTTCAAAGATAAAAACACACTGAAGGCATGGAAACTGGAGTCCTTTGCTCAATTGTTAAAAATGTAGTAAAATTAATAAAAGATGAAGCATTTGCTTGCCTGAGCCTCACATAATTACCAGCTGTGTTTTTTTCCCCTTATGACAGCTCGTTAGAGGATTAAAATTTGTTTTTATTAGAAATTGTGGCATTACCTATCAATTACAGGAAATGTCAGAGTCTCAGGTTGGAGTTCAGGCTTTGGATAGAATCGCAATGCAATTTCAATTCATTACTCATATCTGAGTTTCTGTTTGGCTGTCACATGGTATAAGTGTAATAGTAAGCACTGAAGGCAACATGAACATGAGCTTCTCCTGAGCCTGGGTTGCCATGTCTCTCTGATCTCTTGCAGAGCAAGGAACATGTTTTTCTTACAGATGACCTGTCATGATTTGTGCAAGATATAAGCGCATTTACTTTAGGACTGTCTCAACTCCACATTCCTAAAATAACTTTGAAAAATAACCTGTATATGTCTCATTTATGTTGGCGTAAATTAAGGGACATGATATTCAAACAGGTGAAATCGGAATCTGGCCCTTGGCATGGTGTAAAATGTTACATCTTTCTCATGAGATGTGCAAGTTATTACAAAGAGTGTCCTTCAGAGCATGACCTGAACTTTCCCTTGAGAAATGCTTCTGCAACATATCACTTAAATACTAAATTATAGCTACAGCTAAATTGTGCACAGAGCTATTAATTTGGTTGAATGTCTAGTTGACATCAATAAATCTAGTCGACATTATGACACCCTGATAATAGTCCTTGTTGATGGGTTGCAACAGAAAGGTTCATGAGCTTCTTCATTAGTAGTAAGTCAGTTAACAAATAAGGCTAAGCAAACGTGATTATGCTCTGCTCAAGTAGTTGCTTGTGCTTGTATGCTGCCCACTGTAAGCCTATTCATTGCAAAGGGAAAGAAGACAGGGTTCAAACTCCATTTTGCAAGCCAATGCTTATTGCTGTGGAAGTATCCATATGTCCCTGTGCAAAACATCTTTCTCTGAAGAGGTCGGTTGACTCACTTCTTTCATCAGTGAGAATAGTGACTGTATTTTGGTGCTAGGATTTGCTTAGGCAAACGTATGTCTTTGACATAATTTGCACAGGAAGTTTCATGCTTCAAGACTCTTTGCAGAAAACACCTCCTTATACTTCTCTGCAGTCTGGCTCTGGATGTTGGTTGTTTGTTGTCTTGAGGAGTGAAGTTACTTTCCAGGATGGGGATAAACTTGGCGTACTGATTTGCACAGCACCTGTAAGTTATGGAGGAGTATTTGAGCAATAATTTCCACAGCTGAGATTTCTTACATATGCTTCAGTTTTTCATTGCTGTTCTTCTCTGTTTTGCTCAGCCAAGGCTGTGAAGCAGCTGGGGCATTAGAGATGTCAAAAGAATTAATTTTTTTCTTTTTTTCTTTTTCTTTCCTTTTTTCACACACACCCCCCACCACCCCACACACCCCCACTTATATGAATGCTTGTGCAATGATTTCATTTAGTGAGATGCTGTGGCCTGTTTAAGGAAGCAGGATATAAGGTCATGCTGTTTGCCAGCTTAAGAGGGTGGGGAAGCAAATTTGAACATGCCTATCCTTTAAATCACCCCTCTGCCTGGTTCTGAAAGTAGGAGGCAGTAAACGACTAAGACAGCACTGGCACTGGGTTCCTTCTCCTACTTGTTCCAGTGACTCAGTATGGCAATGGCAAGCTTGATGCTTTATCCTAGCATAAAGCAAAAAAGTAACTTGGTTAGCCAGGCAGTATATGCCTCCTCATGGGGAATGCATGCCCACCATATTAGCTTCTACCTTGAAGTTGTGGGCTCTAAGAGGAAGGACCAGAGAAGGGAAGTGCTTGGAATTTCTCTACTGTCTGCTTCTAACGTACGTCAAAGTCTGAGGCAGTGATAGGAAAATTCCAAGACTTAGTCCTTGCTCTCCCAAATCCTACCCTTTGTTCTTTTTTCCTCTAAATCTCTCTCTGCCTGATCTGGTATAAATTTGCAGTCGTCTTAGACAAACCTCACAGCCAGTCGCACTTTGCTCTCTTTCTTGTGACACCACAGCTGACCAGTCCCCCTGGCATGTTGTGCAATGACCCTGAATACTATATGGTTCAAGAAAGAGCAGAAAAAATTCCCTCATGGAATCACTCCATGCTCTCCATGACCACTTTACCCCTAAGTTTTTTCCCGACCTTGACGTATCCTGCAAAGAGGCAACTGCTGCTTTCATCAAGAAAAGCTCTGTAGTACTCTGGTTTGTGAAAGCATCTGAATGCCAACAGTTGATACCAGGACTTAGCTCCTTCTGCTGGGAAGCTATGAGGAAGCAAAGCTTCTCATGCCTAGGAGTGCAAAAAGAAGTAGAATTGCCAGAGCAAGAACTGTGGAAAGCTTGCATGTTATTCCATCTCACAAATGAAGTTTCCTTAGTCTGCACAGGGGAGTTTGATAGCTTTCACCATAGAAATTTGCTTGAAGGAGGAAGGCATCATGAAATTCTAAATAGAGTAATCTTCACTACATGAATGAATGCCAACAAAATATGTAAGCACTTATATTTTAAGTGCGCTCGAAGCAGGGAGATCACCTGAGTGCAAATAAAACTGATGGAACAGGTTGCCCTGGGAGGTTGTGGAGTTGGCATCCTTGGAGAGAGTCAAAAGCCATCTGGACACAGTTCTGAGCAACTGGCACTGTGTGGCCCTGCTTGAGCAGGGGCTTTGGACCAGAGGTCTCTTCCAACCCTAACCACTCTGTGATTCTGTGATAAATTACATTTATGTCAGTGTGGAGAAGTCCTGGGGACCACTGTTAGAATTACAGTGTTCAGAAACAGAAACAAACTTTTGGATATGTTTATATAAAATACATATTTATATACACAGGCTCAACTAAAGCTATATGCGCTCTTTCCCTCTCTCATTATTCAACACTGAGATAAATGAGTAAAATAGTTTAGCTGGATATTTTAGCATGATCCTAAGTTTAAGTACCTGAATGTTTATTTCATAAGTGCTCTCAAATCAACCTGGTGATTTTAGATGCCCAAGTGCAGCTTTGGAAGCTTGACCTGAAGAGTTTTGGTTTTATTTTTGAAAGTGTAGGTTCTAGACTTTCGGAAATGTTGTTTCTTCATGTACATTTCCTTCCTTTAACTGGCAAATAAAAAGTCTTTATCCAGTCAGCACTACAAAGACAACTAAAAGCGTTACAGGAAAAAAAGAATATCCTTTTCTTTTCTTTTCTTTGTGGAATATTAAGAAATTAGCAGGATAAGCTCTCATTCCAGAATCTCTTTTGTTGTTGGCAACAGTGTATACACTACTAGCTGGAAAATGAATACTACAGGAGGCAAAGTAGATGTGGTCATTGCAGGATACTTGGTAGTTTGACATTTTGTTAGGTTTGGTTCTTTTTTCCTCCAGAAAAAATGGACAGGTAGTCACGAAAGTAATGGTGTGAGCTGCCATCTGAATTTGTGGGGAATAAATGTTCAGCATCAGTTGTGTCACTTTTTAGTTTTCTATCTAGAAGAATACATTTGAAAATATTCACTGCTGCAGGGGAAGAAAAATATCTAGTCGGTCCTTGTTGCAGGTTTTCACATTCCTGTGCAACTGAGACTAATGACAGTAAACCACAGAATGCAGTGTTACTTTGGTATCTTCAAGTCCTTTTCTTTCAGAGCAGATAGGGAGCCAAATGCCAAGCCTAGCCTTGATTGGCACAATATGCTGACTGGCAATGTTGTAGAGTCTCATTGCATTTGTTGGATTTGCTCTGATGGAAGTGAAGATACCTGAGTCTAAAAATAAAAACAGGGCTCTGTCTTGGCCTCCAGGTTTCTCAGTTCACTTCAGTGAGACACAGAATGTGAATTTTTTAGTTGTAGGAGGTCAGACCAAGTCCCATTCTGTTACTCTGCATGGTTGTTGGTGTGATAACATGGCATGGCATGTTGCCACAGCATGCAGTGAGATGCCTGCCTCTTTCTGTCATAAGCTCTATAAATGTCTCATGAAAAGAATTTGCTGTATCTATCCTTCTGTTTCTTTTATTCTTCCTTCAGCAAAGTAATGAATTTCGACAAAAAAACTGCTAGGACTGTGAATGTATGAGAATATACATATGAATGTATGTACTGTCATTTTAAGTAGATTGATGTTTTCTGGTCCAGATTTTTCTCTGGTCTGTCAGTGTTATAGTCAAGAGCATTTCTGCTAAAGACTGTAGGCTGATGCACATGTAAAGGCGGCCAGACTGTTTCTTTCCCTTTTTCACTTCTTAGCATGAATTCATCAGATAAGCTCTGAAATTAAAGGAGATCTGTTGTCAGTGGATTATTTTGCTCTTAGTTGAGGCCCAGACAGCTCTGTTAAGGAGTTAGGGAAAATGTTACAAAAACAAGCCAAAGAAAAGCTTCAATAAATTGTCTTGGTTGGTTGGGGTTCTAAAGAGATCTGGAGCTATTTGAAATTACTTAGGTAATGCTGTATACATCTGTTCCATCCCTCTCAAACCCTGCATGCATACTCCCCCTGTACCTTATGACAGTTGGGTGTAGTAATGCTGAAACATGTCAAGGCCATCTGCTTTTGTACTTTAAGGAAGCTGTATACTTAACTCAGCACTTCCACTGAACCTGACCGCCAGCTCTGTGTCTAAGTGGGACACCTTTTTAATCCATTTTTCTTAGAAGCATTCCCTATTAAGTTTACAAGATGACAAGAAAAACTGATTTATTATCAAGTTAATATCACAGTTTCTGTGGAGTAAAAGCACTATAGTTAATGCTATGATGAGGTATCACTAATAGCATTACTAATTATAACTGCTGCAAATTTATAAATAGCAATAGAATATCATTAAGTATGTGAATTATGAAGACGAGCTTAATTGTGTCTTGTCTTGCTATCAGCTACATCAAAATTAGTCTTAAATTTGCAGTGGTTGGTAGACAGCTTGATTTTCTGCTTCTTCAAATTTCCATAAGACTTTACAGTCTTAAAAGGAACAGACTCCTTTCATTAAATTAGCATTGCCTCTCTAAATATTCTTTATGGAAGCTGTGCAGCTTCAAATATACAATAGGGAATGTATTAAAATGGGGGAGAGGTGTTACACTATATCCCCACTATGTATCACCTGTGAGGCACTAGAGTGCAGTACTAACAGTTAAAAGCCAATTGATTCAAAATAAGACAGTTCTTTGACTTATACTTAAAATTTCTTATCCATGAAAAACATCAGGATTTCAGTACTTTACACAAATATTCCAATACTGATGCACGATAGATATTGTCATTCCCTCCTCTCCTGACTCTGTTTTACAAATGTGGAGCTCCTTTTTATACACTGGTGTACAGGTCAGCTTCTGTCTTACACAGACTCTCTGCAATCTTTCATGCCTCAACTCCCAGGAGCACCCTTTGCCTTATTTTGTTTAATTCACATGAAAGGCTGTGGATGTGGCTTGAAAACACCCTTCCAAATGTGTCTCTCGATCTCAGTAGGATTTCACAAAGAGGCACAGATGCGAGATTGTAATTTGCCAGGCCACTTTTAGAGGGTACTTTTTAAAATTTGCCTATGAGCTTTAGAATTCATTTAGTGTCATTGTATATTCTGTACTGTTTGTAAGCTCCTCAGCTAGCAAGGAAGTAGATTGCATGGCATTTACACTGCAAGCACAAAAGGAAATTTAAGACCCTTTCTGCATACAGCAGGAGATAGTTACTGATAAGGAAAGCCCAGCAGTTTGGGTTGAAGGCTGTATGTTACAACCTGAATTTTGTATGATTTATTTTCTTTTTTTTTTTTTCCATATTTTTTTCTTTTTAAATCTCTGTTATATTTGAGTACACTTTCCCGAGGCTTATAATCCTTGGATATCTGTTATGAGAATAGGATATGTCCTTAGTACAATTATTCTTCATTAAAAAGTAAAAAGATATGTGAAGGACAGGCTGGGACTGCAGTTACATACTCTGAGGTTAACATGCATGTTGTGTTACAGTTACAATACATTTCTTTAAACACATTTGTCTCAGAGTTAATGATACCAAGACATTAACACCAAGACTCCAATTAACTCCAGTCACAATCCAAAATCTTGGCAAGACAATTTGGAATTATGAAGCAAAAACTACACTGTTGTCTTTGGGCTGCTCTCAAAAAGTTTGAGCAGTCTTTTTAGATGGGGTCCTTCGGTGAATTGACTTCTCTCATCTAATTTTGAGCAAATCAGTATGAAGATTCCTGGTGTTTTAAATAAGAGGCATGAAAGGCCTCTCCTACAAATCAACTTTACAGCTCCCAGTTTATGAACTTCCAAACATGTCTTGCCCTTGTGGTAAACAGAATCTTAAAAGAATCTGACATTGTCAAATAAACTACATAAAGATAATTTTTGATACAAGTTTTCAGGTTTTTCTATAAGCCTGAAAGCACTAAGTACATCTTTATATAGTTTATTTGAAAACTTCAGAATCTTTTAAGATCCAGTTTCTTCTCCAGCTAAGTTTCACCAAAGCAGCACAGAGGAGTGACGTGTATGTGAAGTACTATAAAGGCAGATATTTCAGAGTAAATAAATGCTGGAGAGTCAGAGGAAAAAACCTCAACAATCCAAACCAATATACATGTATAGTGGGTAGCACTGACCAATGATATAGTCCAGCACAAAAACATTAGTGTTTTCTGAGAAAAGTCTGGCATAAGCTAGGTTCTACAGCTACAAAAGTGATCAAACTTTCTGAAAGGCTCAGTCAAGGCTAGTCAGCAGAGTTACAGGACTGGAGATGTACCACAGTATCATTTTATTAAATGAGCAGAAGTGGGTCAATATAAAGTGCCATCCTCACTTCATATTCATATGGAGGTTTAATGAAGTTCCACATACCAGTGTCTGCAGTCATCGACACTCACATGAATTACTGGCATTTCCTTAGATAGCAACTTGTTGAAACATCTGTAAAGAGGACCAATAGGTTTCTTTCATGCTTGATGGAAGAATGGGAGTTGAATTGCCATGTCACTAACTGTGCAAATTAGTCCAGGATCATTTCAGTCCCTGAGTGGGAAAGTAAAAGACAAGGTGGTGATTTATGGGTGTAGTGTGTTCAGCCTTTCAATTTCTCCAAGTTCAGGCCTATCCAGACATGAAGTGATTTTGAACATTCATTAATGGTGACACTTGCCAGGATGTCACTGTCATGAATTGGAGGGGGTGGGGGAGAAGAAAAAGAGACATGTTTCCCTTATAGACATTGCAGTCCAGGCACTAAGAGCTTTGAATAAAATGTGACCTGTGGTCTAGGAAGAGAGAAAGGCTTCATACAATTAAATATTATTTGTTTATTTGCACTAACAGATGCAAAGCTACAGAAACTGAGACCAGGTTGTAAATTGGTCCTGTGAACCAGTTGTAAAAGTGACTTATCTCTGTTACACGCCACATCTGGTTTCCCCTCCATTACAACAACAACCAATGGTGTGCATATTCTGTTATTCCACAGGCAGAGGAAATCAGTTAAATTCAAAGCGGATACACATGCTTGTTTCACCCACAAGATTTAAGCACTTAAATATAGCATTATTGTTTACTTTTAATTAAGAAAATGTGCAGTGTAATTTGTTAATGTGCTTTACTTTGCTAGACATTTTAAAAACCATACAATTTGCATATATAAGTGCAGGACTATTGTATATCATACTGGACAACAGAACTGAGTTATAGTGTTCTTCCACATTTCATGATATGTTGAAGTTATGGAGTTATGGAACTATGGAGTAGACAAAAGAAATTAGTTTCAAATAAGCTTCATGGGTAGATATTGATGAAGAAGATTGGACAGTTCATCTATAAATTAAGCTAACAATTTCTCTCTCCTAGTTTGACTCCTGTCACTTAAGGACACAGGCTTTCTTAAACCAAACTATATGAATAATGCTGCAATATATTCTGAATTCATGAAAGAATACTTCATCATCTCAGTACTGGTGGAGCAGAATTAAAATACAGTGCTTCGTAACAGAGCATTTGGATTTGGATTTCTGGAATACCTTAAAGTTTTGGGTTTGTTGGGTTTTTTTAACAATAACTTTCAAGATGTTCACAAAATACCTGACATACAGATCTATCATGTTAGCTATACTGCAACAGTTTAGGGCAGGCATTTCTGTACTGAAAAAAATATCCTGAATAGTTGTGCTGGAGATTGCAGTGCTAAAAATCATGTTCTTTTTTTCAAGGCGAACAGTATAATTTATCTGATTAGATTTATTTGTTATTGAACTATTTGACCTGCTTCATCAATATTAACCAGTCCAAAAGAGACTTATTAAGAGCCTGCTACTTCTCTGTCTGAAGTCAGTGATGACTATACTTGCCTTTCCTGATATCATGCCTAAATCTTGTATTTTATGATAAAGCATGAAGAAAGGGAAACTAGTGAAGTTTGAAACAGCCTGTGTTAAAAGATCAATTAGTATTTTCTTTCAAAGACTGAGATTTAAAATTCTTCTATGGTTTCAAAGAAATGAGAATGACTGTGAAATGCATAGATTTAGTTCACAATATGATAATTGGTAAACACCTTTCATATCTATTCTGCCGGGTAAGAAGTGCTGACAGTTTTTTTGCTTTATTTGTTCCAATACAGCTGTAATTCAATGATATATATAGTTTTAAATTTTGACAAAAATTTTAAAAGACAACTTTAATTAATATTTTTTAAAAATTCCTAAGGGAAAAAAGAGAAGAGATCTGGGGCAAGCTTGTTGTTTGGTATCAGTATGTAATCTGAGAAAAGACTTTGTTTATAACCTGAAAATTTTAGTCTGCTTCTTAACAAAGCTTTTAGTGTTGCTGACTTCACTAGCTGAACTTCTCCTCCCTACAAGCCTGACTGATTGTTTTTCGTGTAGGCACAACAAAATATTATCTGAAAAACCTCAAGCCCAATCAAAACAATACACTAGAGAATGCCACCCTACTCTGGTTCCTCAGCAGCCCCCACCTTGTCTTGCCTCGCCTCACCTTGCCACACCTCGCCTCGTCTCATCTCATCTCATCTCATCTCATCTCATCTCATCTCATCTCATCTCATCCCACCCCATCCCATCCCATCCTATCCCATCCCATCCCATCTAGCACTCTGATACCCTTCTCCAGGACGAGTCAGGTCACTCAATCACAGCACTAAATGCAAGGTACTCTAAAGCTGCTATGAACAAGGGGCTCTGAGATGGAAAAGATTTCAGGGGCTTGGCAGTCATATGAGTGTCTGGGCTTCATCCCTATTTTGAGCAAACATCTATGCTTACTAGACACTTGCTTGGACTTTGCTATAGATGCTCTTTGAAAGCAAAAACTGGGAAAAGCATTTAAAAAAAAACCAACCAAGTATCCAATCAAAACATTTGTAAGTATTTGAAGCTTGAGGCTCTGAAAGCATTGTGTGCATACTAAAACCAATGCAACTCGATAATTGTAAGCATTATTTTTAGATATTGATATAGCAGAGTAAGAGATCGTGTTGCTTAAACACATCCAAGGTTAGTTTCTCAAGAAGGAAACTGAAACTTAATTTGCGCATAAAATTTTCTACTGTGAGTATTCAATTTTTCAATTTAAAAATATCATTACATTCACAGTGCTTGTGATCTGATCCAGAGTACAGAGTATAAGCCTCAGAGAGTGCTGTGTCTTCAAAGAGCCTTAGAATCCAAAATTTCCACATCCTACCTCTAAGAGTCAGGCTATGACTCCCATGACTGGAATGCTGCAATGGATGGCTATAAGCTCTTCAGAAGGGATAGGCAACGAAGGAGAGGTGGTGGGGTGGCTCTCTAGGTTAGGGAGTGTTTTTATTGTACAGAGCTCCATGATTGTGATGACAACATTGAGTGCTTATGCGTAAGGATGAGAGGGAAGGCCACCAAGGCAGATATCGTGCTGGGAGTCTGTTATAGACCACCCAACCAGGTTGAAGAGACAGATGAAACATTGTACAAGTGGCTGGCAGTAGTCTCACAATTGTGTGCCCTTGTTCTCATGGGGGACTTTGACTTTCCAGACGTCTGCTGGAAATACAACATGGCAGAGAGGAAACAGCCTAGGATGTTCCTGGGGTGTGGAAGATAACTTCCTGACACAGCCGGTAGGTGAGCCTATGAGGTGAGGAGCCTTGCTAGACCTACTGTTTACAACCAGGGAAGGACTGGTGGGTGATGTGGTGGTTGGAGGTCATCTCAGGCTTAGTGACCATGAAACGATAGAATTCTCAATTCTTGGTGAGGCAAGGAAGGTGGTCAGCAAAACCACCACTATGGACTTCCGGAGGGAAAAACTTGGCCTGTTCAGGACACTGGTTGAGAGAGTCCCTTGGGAGACAGTCCTGAAGGGCAAAGGGATCCAGGAAGGCTGGACATTCTTTAAGAAGGAAGTCTTAAAGGCTCAAGAGCAGGCTATTCCCATGCACCACAAGACGAACAGTTGGGGCAGATGACCAGCCTGGCTGAACAGGGAGCTTTTGCTGGGACTCAGGAAAAAAAGGAAAGTTGACCATTTTGGAAGAAAGGCATGCAACTCAGAAGAGTTGTTTGTAAGAGACAACAAAAAATGTTTTTGCAAATATGCTAACAACAAAAGGAGAGCCAAGGAGAATATTCATCCTTTACTGGACGCAGAGGGGAACATTGCCACCAGAGATGTGGAAAAGGCTGTGGTACTTAATGTCTTCTTTGCCTCAGTCTTTAATAGGGAGACCAGTTATCCTCAGGGTACTCAGCCCCCTGAGCTGGAAGACAGAGATGGGGAGCAGAATATACCCCCCATAATCCAGGAGGAAATAGTTAGTGACCTACTACACCACCTGGACACTCACAAGTCTATGGGACCAGTGGGATCCATCCAAGAGTACTGAGGGAGCTGGCAGAAGAGCTTGCCAAGCCACTCTCCATCATTTATCAGCAGTTCTGGTCAACAGGGGAGGTCCTGGATGACTGGAGGCTTGCCAATGTGACACCCATTTACAAGATGGGTCAGAGGGAGGATCCGGGGAACTGCACGCCTGTCAGCCTCACCTCCTTACCAGGGAAGATTATGGAGCAGTTCATCTTGAGTGTGCTCACACGGCATGTGTGGGACAACCAGGGGATCAGGCCCAGCCAGCATGGGTTCACGAAAGGCAGGTCCTGCTTGACCAACCTGAGCTCCTTCTATGACCAGGTGAACTGCCTAGTGGATGAGGGAAAAGCTGTGGGTGTTGTATACCTGGACCTTAGTAAGGCCTTTGACACTGTTTCTCATGGCATACTCCTTGAGAAGCTGGTGGCTCGTGGCTTAGACAAGTGTACTCTTCTCTGGGTAAAAAACTGGCTGGACAGATGAGCCCAAAGGGTTGTGAATGGATTTAAATCAAGCTGGCAGCCTGTCACAAGTGGTGTTCCTCAGGGCTCAGTATTGGGACCATTTCTGTTTAATATCTTTATCAATGTTTTGGACGAGGGGATTGATTGCACCCTCAGTACATTTGTGGATGACGCCAAGTTGGGAGGGAGGGTTGATCTGCTCGAGGGTAGGAAGGCTCTACAGAGAGATCTGGACAGGCTGGATTGAAGGTCCAAGGCCAATTGCTGGGTCTTGCACTTGGGTCACAACAACCCCGTGCAATGATACAGGCTTGAGGAAGAGTGGCTGGAAAGCTGCCTGGCAGAAAAAGACCTGGGGGTGTTGGTCAACAGCCGTCTGAATATGAGCCATCAGTGTGCCCAGGTGGCCAAGAAGGCCCACAACATCCTGGCCTGTATCAGAAATAGTTTGGCCAGCAGGATTAGGGAGATGATCATTCCCCTGTACTCGGCACTGGTGAGGCTGCACCTTGAGTACTGTGTTCAGTTTTGGGCCCCTCACTACAGGCGTGAGAGACTGAATTGCTATCTTGAGCTGTTTGTCTTTAAGACTGTAGGTGTGAGAGACTTCTCAAGCCATTCATCTCAAGAATTGTGGACTGCTTATCTCAAGCCCTTTGACTGAGATGGCCTGTCTAAGCAGGACATTCCTCTGTCCATAAGGACAATTCAGGAGAAGAAACAGGCTGAAGTCAACAAGGATGTAAGGATGTGGAGGCTACCATTCTCATGGAAACTGCAGTCTTTGAGACTGTAAAGTCATGTGATAGATGACAGCTGCAGCATGTGAACAGTGCATGAACAATACATATGTGCATACCTCATCAAAATATGCCCTATAAAAAACCGTGGAGACAAGCCGTGGTATGCACCCATCACCGAAGAATTGAAGACTGAGGACCAATGGGACGCCGCTGGATCCATGGTGGTGACTATACTTGCAACTCTATCCCGACTGCTTGCTTGATTTCTGCCTTCTCTTTCATTCTATCCTGTCACTACTATTTTCTACTTTTGATACTTTCGATAACAAAAACTCTTTTGGGTATACGGCATTTGACCTCGTTTGTGTCTTAATCTCACTCTTGGGATCATATCGAAACCTTCCCCAACATTGGATCGGGACAACAGGAAAGATATTGAGGTGCTGTAGCATGTTCAGAGAAGGGCAACCAAGTTGGTGAGGGGACTGGAGCACAAGTCTTATGAGGAGCAGCTGAGGGAACTGGGGTTGTTTAGGCTGGAGAAAAGGAGGCTGAGGGGAGACCTTATTGTTCTCTTCAACTACCTGAAAGGAGGTTGTAGTGAGGTGAGTGCTGGTGTCTTCTCTCAGGTGGCTGGAGATAGGACAAGAGGAAACAGCCTCAAGTTGTGCCAGGGGAAGTTTAGATTGGGTATTAGGAAAAGTTTCTTTACCGAGAGGGTTGTCAGGCATTAGAACAGGCTGCCCAGGGAAGTGTTTGAATCACCATCCCTGGAGGTGTTCAAAAAGTGCATAGACAAGGCACTTCAGGTCATTATTTAGTGGGCATGGTTGATGGTTGGACTTGATGATCTTAAAGGTCTTTTCCAACCTAAATGACTCTATGATACTATGCATAGGCATTCCAAAAAGCCCAGATCCTACTTAGACAAATAAAGTTTTCAGATGTGGAAAGTTGTTGCATTCTGTGCCAAGCCTTTTCATTTAGCTACTTAAATGCTACCTGAGCGCCTTTAGAAATCTGTCTAACTGTTTAGGCACCTGTAGTGTGATGACTGTCCAGCGTATGACTCTGTTTGTCATCAGACTTGCTCCCAGTGTCACCAGCAAACTGGAAACTCTACAGCAGCCTCAAATAACTAAAAAGGAGAAGCTTATAGTAGACTAATGATAAGAGCCATCTTATTCAATATCTTCTGTTAGGTTCATTTAATACTAATCTTTTAAGGACTGTAGGCTTTTGATTTTCAATTTGTAGTATGGTACTGACATTTATATTTAGGAACTATAACATCACCATGGAATTTATAGAGAAAATCCCTTGACTTCATGATACTCAGGAGGTGGTCTATTTTGAAATTTTTGTTATCTGCAAAGTTGTGGGAGGTGATTTAGGTTTACAAGATACACACTTTAACTGAATATTTTTACTTCTTAATTATTTACCTGTTTATTGGTGATGAACGAGGCAGGTGACACCTTTCAGTGTTTTTCAGCTTGTTTGAAGTTTAGGAAAACAAGATATCAACACAATATTCATATGTTTTCCATCTCAGATAGAAAGGGTAGATATGTTTAGATTTAGATAAGCTTGTAAATGAGCAAGTGCAGCACTACTGTTTTCCTTAAGCTTTCCCTCAGAAATCTGAAATTTTGAGGGAAAAAAATCAACACTTTGTACAAGTTACTGCAGCACAGTTGCAATGTGGCTGTCTTTCAGTGAATTGTTTCAAATGAGGTGCAGGCCAGACTGACATTATACTGCAGACTGCTTTCCTCTGGATCATAGGAGTTGGTTTTTTACAAGTGTAGAACACCATTCAGTGGAGTTTTTCTAGCTTCATCCCTGTAAAGACCTTTTCAAGTTCCTTTTACAATTAAATACCTTTATTTTTCTTTCCCGTACTCTGTCTCTACAATGCCAACTATGTTTAGTTTTCACTTTCCAGGAGACATCAGCAAAGCAGTGCATGCCGCATCTTCCCCTTAAATGGAGCCTTGATTTTTTTCAAGGCTCTGAGTTACACACCCTTTGAAGATACCAGATTGTATAAGAGGAGAAATTCAGTGGTACTGTAGCAAACTTTGATTATATGCCAGGCTCTGCCCTTTTGAAACACCAAAATAAGATGCTTTTCAGAGTGTGCATCACCTATACAGAATTTAATCTGTGGCTGCTGTTTAGCTTCAATACCTTTCTTTCCAATGGTATAACAGAGCAGAACTTAATCTTTAAGTGAATGAACACAAAAGTGGAGCAAAACTCCCTAGTTATCCCTCCTTGTTAAATGGTATCACATTCTTCAGAGCTTGACATTAAAGGTGTTCTCAAGTTATGCATAGCGTCAAAGCAAAGGGGCTGGAAATGGCCTCACAGAGCCATACAGTCACTTCTGTGCTTGCTCATGCTATCCTGAGAAACATGGATGTTTCCTTTCTAACATGCACTTTCTTTTCTCTGGAGTGAATGGTTGAAAAGGCCTTTTCTGCAGTCATTCATCTTGTCATCCCTTTGTCAAAGGGAAATAATTATTATTAATTGAATAGTCAAAACCTGTATAAAAAGGATTAGACAAATGTGCATCTAAAAGTAAGGATATTCAGAAAAATAAAGCTATAGGATAGCAAAATTCCAGCATTTTAGAGAGTGCCTGAAATCCTAGCATTTATCAGCTTTTTAACTTCACAACAATTTAGGTGCTTTTAAAATATATAGATGATAGACAGATAGGTGGATAGATTGTTGCATTGCTTCCTCCCCTTTTAATTTTAGGTAAAAATAGCATGATAACTCCTTCTAACCTTAAGATAAAAAGTTTCTATATTTCAAACTATAGAATGTCTCGGAACATCACATATATACTCCCAGGCATCGTATACAAGTGTATTTATGTATAGGTTCTGTCCTGAGCTGGACTGAGTGCTTTGAAGATTACAAACTTGGGAAGCTGATCTGGAGCACAGCTGTGTGGAGTTCTATATAGAAAGTGTTATGAAATAAAGCAACTTCATACATAAGACAAAAGAAAGTGACTCACCTAATTCTCTCTTCTTACAGATGCACACTGCCCACATTTCCATCATCTTCTCTTGGGCAGGAAACATATATATGAAAACATTTAATTTTCTGTCATTTCTACAGAGTCCTTCCAGCTGAGAAGCAGGCAAGGATGTCATTTAATAGCAGGTACATTTATCCACAAATGTTTAATTAGATTCATAATGAAAGGTCATTTTGATGATCATGTTCTGTAAAAGTGCAAGAGTGGAATTTTAGTGACATCAATACAGTATTGGTGTATATCAAATATTGAGGATGCTATGCTTAAATATTCACCAACAAAAGTTTGCTTTGAAGTCGGGTTTGTGAAATTTCCACTTGTCATGCTCATTACTCACATAAGCCACAAAATCAAGAAATTGCATATGAAATCACATAGCAGAAGTGATTAACCAAGAAAACAACAATCTTTTCAAAAGCTGGTTTGCCATACAAACTCCAAAGATATTCAAACAGCTTTGAATATTAAGGTGAGAATTTTTCAGTATGTCTTTCAGCAATTAATGGAGAATAAAATGTCAAACAAAATTTATCCAAAAACATATTTATTGGTAATTTTTGTTTTTCTCGGCTCACAGTATGTAAATGGAATTTATGAACTGCTCTGAAATCAGAGTAGAAAGGTAGCAAATGCCTGTTTATTTGCCTTCATTCAACTCCTGTGTTCTTTTCAGTAAAATGTTTCTCTGCTAAAACTTTCAAAGCAGCATAAGGAAGTTATTTTACAATTCCATGGAGTCCTTTTAGACCTAGCATATTCAATATATGGATCTTAAATTCACAGTGTTTGGTGGCTTATGTCAATTTTGTATTTTTCCATTAAAAAGAAACAGAAATTGTTTTTAAAGGAGCATGTCACCCTGAGTGCCACCACACAGCTCATAAATCCGGACCTTGTTTTAATTTAGTGTGTCAGAAAATGACTCATTTGTTCATTATGACATTAATTCATTCAGAACAGTACTTTGTCAGGGAAGCCCAGCTACTATAAAACAAATCATCTCAGACTATGTGCTTTCTGGAAAAACAAGTATACTTCCTTCTCATGATGGGTGGAAGCATACCTGGACTAGAAAAATGGGTTATACTTTAAATTGTGTTAGGCTTAGTACCATCAGTAACAAGTATTCTTAGAAAGTATGATCTCTACCTCCCCAAATTTATTTGGGTAGATTAGTTTAAAACAATCCTACCAGAGTATTAAAAATATTATCACTGTATTAGGGTATTTCTTTATTAGTTCTTTTTTTTTTTCTAGGTGTTTGTAATGAACTGTGATCATGTTTCAAACTTTCCTCCATCTTCCTAAAGGGTAGCAGTATTAGGAATTTTTGTGTTTTGATGAAAGTTGAGATTCTTATGTAGCATCTCCTTGACAGATGCAATGTTTGTATAATATCTAAGCATCATGAGAAGTGTGGTGATGTCATAAGAGTTGGCAACACAATAGTGAAGTCATTTCAACAGATGCAGTTTTAAGTGGGCATTGCATATAATAAAGGCAGGGAAGGTTGGTTACATTCATATAACTTGTCTTTCAATATTATTTACCATCAGTACTCATCACCAAAATATGTAAATAGGTATACTTTCAAACTTAGCTTGCTTGTCTTAGTTGTGCCTCCTCTACTGCTAGATGTATATAAAGGTCTGGAAGCAAAATCCGCCCTTCCTAGACCAATGGAGATCCACTCTGGTATAATATTTTCTTTTTCTTTTTCTTTTTTTTTTCCCCCACAGTCTTGTCCTCATCAGAATTTCAGTGTAGGAAATTCCGTGCTTTGGGAATATTACACTGCAGTTCAGGAAGTTGTGGTCAAGTTCTTCTCTAAGCATTGCTGTTTTAAATCCAGAAAAACGCTCTTGACTTTGGTGGAATTTTTCTGGCTTTACTCCAACACACTGGAGAGAAGAACTAGCCCTTTGCTGTTTTATCTGACCATGGTAATCTCTTGGACTGTGTCTTCCCAACTGCTAGACTCTCAAAACAACATCTTCTACCAGGATGTCAAAGAACTAATCCTGTTGCACTTGTCAAGCAGCTGAAGACCTTCTCAGCTGTCAGTTCTGCTTCCAAACTATTATTGCATTGTTGTGAAGGCTATGTTCTTCACAGGAGGAGTTCTTACAGAGAAGCAGAATAAGTATATGTATTTGTGGGTTTTGCCTATACTGCTGAATACTGAGAGCTCTGAAGAGAACTGATAATCCTCCCATTCTGACACAGAAAAGACAAAACAGTTAGCATGGATTCCAGTAGCAGAAGTGGCAGATTCAGGATGTAGAAAACGCCTTCAACTGGAATAAAAAATAAAATCAATACCCTTTGTGCTTCTTGCTGATATATGAGATGCTTTGGTTATCTCCTTCGTAGTTTTGTTGGAGAAATGGAACATTACTTCTAGAAAGAGAAAGGCATGGGCTTCAGGATGCCAGACACATTCTTGACCCTGCTTTCCTCACTTAGAAAGGTGCAACTGATGGATGCCCTTGGAGAATGATTAGGACAGCAAGGTGTTTTAGCTGGTGCCCATGACTAAGACAGAAAGTTTAATGTAAAGAACGGGAAATTGTGAGCTTACCAAAAATCAATTCATATATTTGCTGCTGGTATGTTGATGTATTTTCGAAGGCACTGCATTGTCTTCCAGCAGGTACTCCATGGAGAATAAACTTTGTAATCTTTGGTTTACACCCTTCAGCTGGATCTGCCTTAGACAACACTGTGCTTATGCAGGATGTGAACCTCTGTGAGACTTATTCTGATCTAGGTACACTAGATTATTTGTTATGGCACTCTCTAATCTTGTAATGTGTTACATGTCCCAAAATGTTTCTTGAAAAAGAAAAGCTGTTTTTGAAAACCAAAATGCTAGGGAATGGGTGTGTATTAGGATTAAAATCAGTTACCTTAATATATTCAAATAGTTAAAACTTTCAGTTTAATTGCTAATGTAAATGTTAATATATTAGTCTGACATTTTCACACTTATACACAGAGCAGTACTTGTTGAGAAAGCAGCACTTGTTGAGAAAGCAGCAAAAGGTATTTCTATGCAAATCACGTGACTTTTAAACAATATGGAAACATTTGCTCATTGACAACATCTGGGCAAATTGAGATGTGATGTTCTGTAGCCAAAGCACTGATGCAGCAATGCACGTATTGATGCTGGTTTGATGCAGCCTGCTTTTTCCCCTTACATAAGAGACAGGGGAGACACAACCCTCATTTTAGAGAGGAAAGAAGTAAGAGGCAGAGATGGTTTCTTTACAGAAGGAAAGAGAAAAGGATACAGCAGTGTCCTTTCCTATGTAATACCTTTGCTCCCCTATTAGAATATGCGGAACCCACACTGAGGTCTGGTAGGCGACAACTATGGCATGAAAACTGTCATTTTTAATTCAGCACTTAAAAAGACATGTATACAGTATTATTTTAATAGTTTAAAAATACCCATGTGGTCAAACAACTACTAAACAGGCAAATTCCTCTTGTCCATTATTCTGGAAGATTAACAGGTTTGGTATGAAGTGACAGTCTTCCTAAAGAATAAAACCGCACCCTGTTCCAAGCCAGAGGATGGCTAATTTTGAATTGTCCTGCAATGAGCTGTATGACATGAGGCATTGACTACTCTGCTGTCTAGCCTTGTTCAGCCTGCTACTCTGCAGGAGGCAGCCATGGAGGAGTCTAATTCCCCATCCTGCTTAGAGGAATCCCCTTGGCTTTCTAGTATCTTCTTGCTGAGCCAGGGCTGTTTGCCACTGTGAGAGGTGACTAATTGAAGGAATGGTGTAACCTTCCCTATTGCAGGCTTGGGTACTGGTGGTGTACACAGACACGTTTGCATTACTTCTAACTATTTCTGTAAAGAATGAGGGAAGCGTTTTTGTGAATTTTCTCACTTTCTGCCTTTGCTGAAGCAGAGGGTGTGCCACTCACTGGGGTACCTGGTTAGACCCTGCTAAAAAGCTCTTCTTCATGAGGACTCCAGCTTCAGTACCTATCCCTGTGCAGTGCAGCCAGTTGTGGAAATCACAGATCATGACATGCTAGTGCTGATAATATTTAGCCCCCTTGGATTCTTCTGCTTACCAACTACCCATTTTTAGGGTCATTTATTTCTTACTCTTCAGCCTAAGCAGTTGCATTGCCTGGTATGGGGACCATCACTGTCAAGGGATTCAAACCTCAATGCAGGTGAATGAAACGACAGTCCCAGCTGTCAGAGTGCAGAATGGACACAGTGAAGAAACATACAGTTCCCGAAGTTATGGTTAAATTTTGGATTTGCAGCGACCTTTGATATTGGTTATATAGGCTGTTTTTTATTTGTCTTAGAATAGCATCCAGAAATCTCAGTTGGGATTAGAGCCTCTCACTGATATACGGAGCATAAACTTCAAGGCAGGTAAAAAAGATAGTCAAGAGATGTACAGTTGAGGCTGGTGATCAGGTAGCTGCAAGGCTCTGCTATGCTAAATCCACGTCACTATCTCTATGGCCACATTTTTCTGCAGCTACTCAGACCAACTGTGAAACATGTCAATAACCCCTGGTCTGCCAGGGACACCAAAGGAAATGCAGTGTTTTCCTTGGAGAACTGTAAAAAAAAAAAATCCTGAGTGTCTGTCAGCCCTTCTAACTTTCGGGAAGTGCTCAAGAGTAATTTTTCTGGTAAATGAGGAGAAGTTGTTAATTTAGTCTGCTTAAGGGTTGTGAGTTAGAAAGGTTTATTGTCCTTACTGTTGTAACATGTTTGTATTTCCAATTTGCTTAATGTGCCTGGAGAGCTGTGACAGACACTCTGCAAATCTAGGCGAGGCTTTGCTTAGTTTTTGCTATTAATTAATTATCTCAAAGATTATGACAACCTCGTCTGTCCTTCTTCTCCTCCCATACTGTTTCTCTCTACTTACAGTACCATTCTTGGTCCAGTGAGCTGACATATTTGAAAAACAGAAAGCTGCATGGCTTAAAACACAGAATAAGAACCTGCAACAGTTAGGGTGATGAAAGAAATGGGGTTTATCCACTAAACAGAATTAAAAGTCACTATGAAGTTAGGAGAATCCAGTGATACATAGTTCAGATGCTGGCAGAGTTTCATTAGGTGTGTTCCTGCTAAAGAGGGAAGTGCTTCAGCTGAGCTTTCATACTAACAATCTTAAGGCTACTTTTCTCCCTCATTTTAAATTCAGCCACAACACAGGCTGTAGTTTACGTTGACAGAAGCTGGAAGGGCAGGCATAGTGGTGTATCTTCTATTCTGTGAATTTTCAAGGTTTGCTTTCCAGTGCAATAAGGTAACCTGCAGAGATAGAAAAAAAAAAAAAAAGATTAAAATAATTTTAAAAAAATCAGTTTTTCTAAGAGTGTTCTGACTTCTACATTTAAAAAGTGGAGGGTTTGATTTGATTCTGGTTGTTGGGGTTTTTTTTGGGGGGGGTACCCTTTTCATGTCATTAATTTGTGTCCTTGTGCTCTTTGAAATGTATTTTCCAAGACTGCTTGCTTTCATTGGAGGACAGTTATTTTTCTACTCTCTCAGAGAAATGGCTTTCTAACCAGAAGCAGATCCAAAGCTAAATCCCAGATCCAGCCACTTCCTCACTACTGTGGATATTTAATACCTGAATATTCTTCTTGTAAATGAGCCTTCCATTTTTGAGTGTATTGAATACATTGACCTACAAGGCTATTTTGAATTAAAAAAGCCATATAAATATGCCATCTGGTTGGAATTTGTTCTTCAGAGAATTAACATCCACATTTGAGCATTAAATAACCCAATACGATTTGTTATCATAATGCTCATTCTATAGCAGTCCTAATTCTTGTGAAGTCACAGCAAAAGTGAATTTGCAAATAAGGGCTGGTTTTGTTTGGTTCTCTGGGATGATGGGATGCCAGATTTCATACTTCAGTGGCATTAGATGGACTGTAATAGAAAAAATGTTTTCCTATTAGAAGAACTATATTTTGTAGCTGTAGAAAACAGCAAAAAGGCGGTCTCTCATTACCCCTTTCTACAGATAAATCCATGGTCTGTATTCACTGGAGTTTATTTATATTGATTTTTCATTTTATAAATCACTTTACCATTGCAGCACCTTGACAAGCTTACATATTAAAGCACAATATATTAATATTTACTTGCTGCCTAAAAGCCACACACAGACTCTCCTTACTGTCTAATGATATTCAAGCATGGACAAAAAGATGTTAAAAAAGGTGATCTTTACAATGGGAATGCATCTGATTTAAAGCCCCCAAATAGGAAATTATTATAGTTGTAGTAATAGTCTTTCACATAAGCTGTCACAAGTGGAGAGCAGCTTGGCCAGTGAAGACCCATTTTCTAAAATGGGAGAAGTCAAATGATTTGTCCTTCAACATCCAGCCAAAAGGCAGTTATCAAAACTTGGAAAAGTTTCCTCAGGATGTCAAGAATGTGGAAGGGAAGCTGTCTAAACAGTTCAGCGTTCATTGTGCACTCATGGGGAGACAGTAGGGGAAGGTCTTATTCCCCAGAGGTTTGCATTAGATGCAAGCTATGTCTAAAATAACAGAAAGAAGATTTTTTTCCCTGCAGCTTGTACTTTACATCTTAGCTGTTTAAGACAAAACCTCACGACTGCAGATGCTGCAGATGCAGTGGGGGTTGGTGCACTTAGGGAAGTCAGTCCCAGGGAGTAGGGCTGGAGACCTTCTCCCATTGTCTTCTGGGGAAGCATCTGATCCTCTTTTTTGTCAGGGGCTGTAGGAGGTTGCCCTGGTTTTACTTGCTCCTTGGTATGAAGGATTGTACATTCCTCTCACCAGATGGTTGTGGCCTGCTGAGTGGGGTGTTGTGGTCTCTTCCTTCCTCCCAAGGAAGGGAAGTATGGCAAAAATGATGCCTTTTGTATTAGTGTGTGAGGTGAGGATGTCTGCTGGGCCCAGAGATGGCTGTAGAGCTTTCCAAAAGCTTTTTTTGGACATGTACTCAAACTATTCCTCCCGACCTGGTCACACATTTATACTTTAAAATTATTTGTGGATGTGTAAGGTTTATTTTGAGTCTGTGTTAATGCTTCAGTGAAATGAGTGCTTTACTCTCTGCTTAGAATAATGCATATGTTCTGGGGAAATTTATGAGGTGGTTCGGGTTTTTTTCCAAGTATTTAAGGGTTGCAAATGAAGCAGTAGGATTGAGACGCTACTTTTATTTGGGGACATGTTGCTGTTTATCTCTATAAATTATCCAAGATTTCTGCTGCTTTTTTTTTTTAATCAGTATTTTTCCTTCTCTTGGCTTCCTTTGCATAAATGAATGAACATGTAGTTTTAGTGAAAGGGTGTAAATGGTATTATACTTGAAAGAACTGTAAAAGGCTTTGGTTGAACTTTGTTTGGTTGAATTTATTAGGCATCCTGAGTCTCCTCCATCCCCATGGTCTGCTAGTGACTGTTTCCCTGGGGTCAGGGCTTTGTAAGCCCATGGAGTACTGTTTATAAAGGGGATAAAGTGGCTGGCCAGGTTGTAGGTTAAATCCTAGACAGAATTGGGACTCCTACCCTTAGCTGACGTTAACCCTACCTGAAGCTTAGCTGTGTAAAATGTGAAGTGTCATAGGCTCCCTCTGTAGCTGACAAATTAAAACAAGTTCTGTCCAGAGTGCAGTTCCTCCTAACCATGTCAAGAAACTTGCTTTTCTAGCATGTGAAGCTGAAGTTCAGGGACAAGAAACTTGTGCCACTAACTTGGAGAGAACTCTTGCAAAGCAGGAGACTGGATGAAAAATATGCTTAGGAGCAATGCTTTTCACTTAAAAAGTCCTTTCTCATCTATAAAGCTAAAAAAACTTTACAAAAATCTGTGATTTTTTTTTAACATTCTATGTGTGTACAGAGACTAGAAGCAATTTGTACAAAAGCTATGTTATAGTGGATAAAAAACTGTCTATTAAATTGGAGATCAAGCTCTTATTACCAGTTCTGTCACAAATTTTGGCATCAACTTTGATGGGATGTTTGGGCCCACGCTTCCTGAAAAGTATACTTCCCACCAAGGCACTTAAATGAAATGGTTAGGGATTTCTCATTCCACACACCCAGCAAAGATTTTTTTAGAAGTCTGCTCATGTTATTCTGCTTCCTAAGAAGTAATAAAGCGCTTGCTGACCTATGGCCTTTCAATTTTCTCTTCTGCTAGTGCCCTGCTGGGGAAAAAAAAATCTCTTTGAATGGGAACAGTGAGTTTTCAGGCTCTTATTCCTCCATGAATAGGAATAGCTAGGTCCACAGAGTTCTCTTACTGAATACTTTTTTTTTTTAAATCACTGCACTTACAAGAGTTTTACTGTGAGTGCTGTCAGCACTTTTTCTCCTTCCTAGATGTTACAAACACTTTGGATTTTTGTCACAAGTGTTGGTGTCCTGGTGTTTTTCCTTCTGAGAAAGAGATCTTGTCGTCTGGCTCCTAAGAGAAGTTACTGTTTGTTGCTTATATGATCTGTAGTTACCTCTTTGATCACTAGAGGTTGTTGTGTACATGCAGGCTTAAAAACTGCTTGCTCTTTAGAGATGCCATGGAAGAGGGCTGAGTAATTGAAGGGTTGAGGGAGGACAGGAAAGGGATTTTGTTCATATGGGCAGCGGAGTCTTGGCCTTCGGGTGAATGGTCAGTAGTATACTCTGAATTTTGTGTTCTTATCCTGTAAGATTGAAAATTCAAGCTCCCTGCCTCTTTGTACACACATAACTGTACCGGAGCATAAAGGGACAAGTTACAAACTCAAAACTAGAATCCTTTGCTCTAAAAGGTTTGTAGATTTAGAATTTTTAGGTTTAGATTTTTAATAAATCTGTGTGTTTGGAGAACACTTTCTCTGTGCTGGACCTTGAAATGTGGTGTTTCTTCTCACGAGACTGGAAACATTCTTCACTAGTTACAGTTTCTGATTCTTGTGCTGGCCTCCTGTGGACTCTTCTAGATCAAGAGCAGAGATTCACAGGATGGAATAGTGTCATTTCTGACAAAAATAGCCATTTTTTTTCCTTAAATGACCGATGTATTGAACTGTAAATGCCAATTTGGAAACAAACAAACAAACAAACAAATCCCCAAACTCCATCCAACCCTGCATTCTCATCTCTCTGCCTGCCCACCGCACCCTTGATGCTCCTAGGCAGAATACGGATCTATTGCATGCCATTCTGTGATGGAAGCCCAAAAGTCAAAACTTAACAGGGGAGATGCTTTTGTCCATTAACACAGAGTGAAGACATATTTTGTTGCTATGAGTGGGCATGGGAGCAAGCCATTTGCGGTGAGATGACAGGTAGAATCCAACCAACAGACAGAGGGATCCAGGACACAGGTATACTACTATTGTCTCTTTATTTCAGGGGGGGTCAAATGAAAATTTTACTTACATACTTACCACGGGTGCTGATGCTACACTGCCTATGGCGTTGGTTAGGCAAAAAGAAAAGGGCTTATTCATCTCTGATGTTATCTGATCTGTTTCCCTGTAAAATGAGGGGGAAATGCCACCCTTTTCCTTCCAAATAATAGCATTTTCTTGTTCTGATAGTTTTGTTATATGTCTCTCAAAGCTAGGAGCTAAATGCTTGAGGCAAATCTGACTACAGTGTTGGCATGGAGTGTGTTTTGCATCCACTAAGGCCTATACATTTAATTTTCTATGAATCTGCAATTATTTTGTACTTGGGCTAGTTTAAATCTATCAAAGCCTTGCTAAAATCAAAGGAAATACGTGTCCCAAAAGAAGCATAATCTCCCTGTTGTTTCTTACCCCGCTGTATTTGAGGAGTCTCAAGGCCAAATTTGTTTCCCACACATTGTATCTGTTTTAAAACATACACCTGAGGCTACCTGGGGGGCCATCCAGTTCATTCTTAGG
Source organism: Aviceda cuculoides (assembly GCA_035590195.1). Lineage (NCBI taxonomy): Eukaryota > Metazoa > Chordata > Aves > Accipitriformes > Accipitridae > Aviceda > Aviceda cuculoides. Next base: position 27,319,282 of record JAVJGG010000007.1, read on the forward strand.
GTCGTGCATGTGCATCTGGGGACTGTTTGATGGAGTGCTTTAAAGCACACTCATAGCATCTCTTACCTGAAGTGTTGCTGGACTTCAATCCCCTCCATCTTTATACGTCTCCTCCTACCTTGAGTTGGTGGTGCTTACCTAGAGGTAGGAAGAGTTTGGGAGCTGCTGAGGAAGCCTGAGTTAGAACCAGTGAAGTGGCACCTGGTCACCAGATGAAGATGGCCAAGAGATGTGGCACCCTTGAGCCTCAGACCACACCAGAGTTGGCTTGGATAAGCAGGAGAGTACCATGCACCCATGGATGTGCATGGTAGGCTCTGTGTTGTCCCACTGCTGACGTGAGGTTGCAGAGTTATCATCCTGGCTTGGATGGAGGCTTCCATTATAGTTGTCAGTATAAGTGTCTCTCATCTGATACTGAGAATGGTTTAATCTCTGAGAGCTCAGCTGCAGCATCTCTGAAATATTTTTATTAGGTAATAGTCTTGTTTTATGGTTTAATTTAACTAATTTGGATCAATATCTAACAGGCTTCCTCCAGTTTTCTCCTTGCAAGTACAGCTATGACCTGGTTCTTCGCCTGTCCTATCCCTTCTGAGCTATTCAGTTTACAGTGTCAGCAAGTGAATTTGTATATTGCCAGGTCAAAAAAAAAATATGCCCTTTTAAAATTTAGAATAATGAGTAATTCTTGCATGGAAAGTGAATGACACCTCAGGAAAGACCTCTTATATTTCATAAGAGCTATGTCTGATCTCCTCATAAGCAGTTCTGTCTTGCTCAGGAAACAGTTGTGGTTTTTTTAATTAGCTTTGTGTCTAACTGGATTTCTAATTTTTGTAAATCTCTATTAAAAAAAGAAGTCATCCCAACACTTTGCCACTAACAGTTCTATCAAAATTGAAGGTCCTTACAGATTCTTTCTACTTTTAGTCCCTTTATGGTTAGACTGTAAAATCAATTATTTTGTACAAATAAAGCTGGCCACTAATGTGTCTGGCTAGCTGCAGGGGAGGTACTTTTGTAGTGATCTTCAGGCTGAAGACATCTTGCAGCTTCTGCGAAGCACCAAAATGCACCTTCATGGCCTGTTTGGAATAAGCAGGCCATCTGCCTGCCTCTGAATAGCTTGCTTCTTGTAGTACCTGCGAATTAGGTAAACAAGAATAAATTGTGAACAGCAAGTGTGGGAATTTTGAGATATTGCCTGTGGTAATTTTGATGGGAAGAGCAGTGTCTCTCCAGAAAGAACCTCTGCATGATATGCCTGGCTGTCCTTCACAGACCGTTCCTGGGAGGCCAGATCTGTTAACCTTCAAAATCAAAGAGGATGCTTCCAAAACCTCTTGGTCTGCTCAGAGATGAGAAGAGAGCATTCTGTATGCACTGGCTATTTCCCTCAGTTTGGCTTAAAAAAAAAAGAAGCAAGGCAGATGTTCTCCCTATGCCTTCCTCCCCTCCAATCTTTCTCTGTTTTGTTCTTCCCCCTGGCTTAGGACAGAAATAGACTTTCAAGATGGAATTGCAGGCCGTTCTTTGTAAAGCCCATCTTCAACTCATGCCAGACAACAAGGAAACATGTTAAAGATCAGAGTGTCATTCTCATGGTTTAACCCCAGCCAACAACTAAGCAACACGCAGCCACTCATTCACTCCTCCGCACCCAGTGGGATGGGGGAGAGAATCAGAAGGAAAAAGGTAAAACTTTTGGGTTGAGATAAGAACAGTTTAATAGAACAGAAAATAAGAAAATAATAATGATAATAATAACAATAATAAAATTACAATAATAATAATAAAAGACTTAGAATACACAAAACAAGTTATGCACAATGCAATTGCTCACCACTTGCCAACCCATGCCCAGTTAGTTTCCTGAGCAGTGAACCCCACAGGCCAACTCCCCCCAGTTTATATACTAGGCATGATGTCACATGGTGTGGAATACCCCATTGGCCACTTTGGGTCAGCTGTACTGGCTGTGTCCCCTCGCAACTTCTGGTGCCCCTCCAGCCTTCTTGCTGGCTGGCATGAGAAGCTGAAAAATACTTGACTTAGTCTAAACACTGCTCAGCAACAACTGAAGACATCAGCATGTTATCAACATTCTTCTCATACCGAACCCAAAACATAACACTATACCAGCTACTAGAAAGAAAATTAACCCTGTCCCAGCCGAAACCAGGGCAGGCATACAAAGTCATCTTTCCCATACTAAAACTACAGGTACTGGGTAATAGAAGGAAATGTGGAGTAATTCTGAAGTGAACAGTGACTGAAGAATGCCCACAAAATAAAATAAATGTAGGAGTGAAACAGAGGTGTAACTCTTGTTGCCTCCTTCTACCTGACATTCGTGAAGCTAAGAGGAAGGAAGAGGAGAGGCAGTACTAAATGACAAATTAAAATACTGTAGGCTTCAAAGGACAGATCAGTTTGAACAATGTACTGCTGTTCATTAGGGTGCTAGTTCAGAAAGTAAACAGGCTGCCATGTGTCTTTGTGTTACTTTGACCTTGCTCTGGCCAATGGAAAGGGACCATTTTGTAATGAATGACAGATGCCTGCATTTTAAAGTAGTTTACAAACTTCTCCTTTACTTTGGTTTTACTTATAAAAACCCAGCCGGTAGAGGAGGCCATATAAAAGCATGACAGACTTTAAATGAAAATCCACAATAGTCTGTGTGGAGAAGTGTCCTGTCTCGCAATCTGAGTAGTAAGGCATCCTTCTAAACCAACTAAATTTACAGTGGACCTGAAATGATGTAAAAGCATTTTACATTCTATTTTGTGTTCATTTTTATTAATGCTCTAAATAATAAATCTCTCCTTTTAATCTTTATGCCGTTAGCTCCTACTTGTTTACCATTTTAAACTTCACAGGGTTTTTTGTGATGTTTTCTTCTTTAACCATGAAGTAGTCAGGGTCTTATGTAATTACAAAGTCCTGTGTTTCCTTAGAAAACTAGGACAAAGATTTCCCGGGAGGAATTAGCAAATAATTAAAATCTTGAGGAAAAGAAAACAACAATGAAGCATCAGCCAACAGGGTTACAGGTCTCTGATACTTGACAGCATTTTGATTTGGTTTGTTGTTAAGTATTTTAACTAAGGCATGTTCTGTGCTTGACTCTGTGCTGCTGTGTTGGGGTTTAGGAAAGTAGATGCAAGAAGAATTGGACTCAATGAGTTCTGCTCTGTGTTTTCCAAGTTTACTATATACCCATCTGCTTCATAATTTGTCATCCCTCTCCTATTCTATGTTGTTCCTTTCTTTGTCCTCCCTTTTCATTCACTTTAGACAATCAGTATTCACACCACTGTTTGATACCTCCTGTGACTCTGCCAGAGGCAGAATGACTATTTGTGCCAGCTCTGCCTTTCCTTGTGCTCACCTGTGTGTCTATAATGCCACAAAATAAATTTTAAGGTGACCTTTCTTCCTCTTTACTCTTCCCTGGATGGGGCAAAGGTTCTGTTTTCGTTAATCTCTATTGTAAAATCTGAATTCTCAGAAATTTTGCTGTGTTGTCTCTTGGGAATATTTTTAGTTAAGATGCTGTATTGGCTTTACATGGCAAGGTTATCATAGCAGGATGGGGGCTGCAGGGATGGTTTCTGTGAGAAGACACCAGGAGCTTCCCCCATGTCCAACACAGACAGTTCCAGGTGGCTCCAAGACAAACCTGCTCAAAACCGAGCCCGTCGGTGACATCAGTAGCACCTCTGTGATAACATATTTAAGAAAGAGTAAAAAACACTGTGCAACAGCAGCTGTGAGAGAGGAATGAGATGATGTGAAAGAAACAACTACGCAGACACCAAGGTCAGTGAAGAAGAAGGAGGAGGTGCTCCAGGTGCCAGAGCAGCAATTCCTCTGCAGTCCATGGTGAAGAGCATTGTGACACAGGTTGTTCCCCTTGCAGCCCATGAAGGACCATGGTGGAGCAGTTATCCACCCTGCACCCCATGGAGGACCCCACTCCAGAGCAGATGGATGTTCCCTGAAGGAAGCTGTGACCCTGTGGAGAGCCCACGCTGGAGGAAGCTCCCGGCAGGAGCTGCAGCCCATGGAAAGGAGCCCATGCTGGAGCAGATTTTCTGTCAGGACTTGTGGGGAACCCATGCTGGAAAAGTCCATTCCTGAAGGACTGCACCCCATGGAAGGGACCCACGCTGGAGCGCTTCTTGAAGAATTGCAGCCCATGGGAAGGATCCACATTGGAGAAATTCACGAAGGACTGTATCCCATGGGAGGGACACTATGCTGGAGCAGGGGAAGAACATGAGGAGGAAGAAGCAGCAGAGACAATGTGTGATGAACTGACCGCAACCCCCATTTCTTGTCCTGAACTGCTCGGAGGTAGGAGGTAGACAAGTCTGGAGTAAAGTTGAGCCCTGGAAGAAGGGAGGGATCGGGGGAAGGTGGTTTTGGATTCATACTTATTTCTCATTAACCTACTCTGAACGGCAATACATTAAATTAATTTCCCCAAGTCAATTCTGTTTTGCCTATGATGGTAACTGGTAAGTGATCTCCCTGTCCTTATCTCAAATCATGAGCTTTTTGTAGTATTTTTCTCTCCCTGTCTTGTTGATGTAGAGGGTATGATAGAGTGGCTTGGTGGGCACCTTGTGGCCAACCAAGGTCAATCCACCACAGATGTCTCCTTCCATTTCTCCTCAGGAGTCTGAGCTCTGAGATTAGCCTGTATGTCTCACAGTGCACATATGTCCCTGCAAGTTGGGCTTTCTTTTTGGAAGTATTGCCAAGGAAGATAGAGCAAAGACTGGACATGTAAGGCCTCTGAACTACAGTGTTCATATGCATAGGAACAAATTGGTATATTAAAAGTTCAGATCTCATACAAAACTTTTTGTGGTTTATTTATTTCTGTAGTTCTTCATTTTTTTGTGTGGAAGGGAAGCTCTTTTGATGTAATCTTTTTTTTACATATTGTATTAAAGCTGTCTACTTGATAGTGCTTAATTTCTGTATAAGCAGGCTCAGTGGAGATCAATATTACAAGACTTACGTTTTGCTGGAAAGTACTCATTGACTGCCTTTTTCACCTGTGACCATCTAGTCTTAATTATTTAAAGAAAGAAAAATGAAGTTTGTAATCCCATTTGGAGATGGCAAGGGAGTATCTGTCCATGCTTTGCAACTGGCTGCATATTACATGTTAAACCACTGCACATCTGTGGTGAGAAGCAACTTCAAAGATAGTTAAATTTAAGGGGTCTGTGTATGTAAGTGTGCATATTACATACACATCTCTAGGTTTGCTTTTATGCCAGAAGTATCTTTCTTCTCTAAGGAATCATCATTTCAGTGATCACAGTCTGTCATGTTGAAGGACTGATGTAGAAAAGCCAGCTAAATTGTAACATTAGAAAGCTAAGAAACAACAAACTGTGAAGAGTAGGCTCAATTACTGACCTTAATTTCTAAACTGAAGTGTCTGTCTAGGACCATATGAGTGAATTATGCTCAGATTTAATTCTGAACTCAATATATTGCACTAGTGATTTTTGGAACCCAACCTGTCAAACATCTGTTACATGTGATAGTGAGAGGTTTGGATAGAACTCAGTAGCCTTTTTTGTTTTAGTGGATGCATTTATTGCTCCTATCATGGAAAAAGGGAGTGTCCTTAGCTGTAGCATTCAGATAAGAATGCTGCTGGTCTCGTGCTTCAGCTGTGAAAATTTGTACCTGAAACTGTATTACATCTTTTAGTTGTCACCGTTCTTATACACTAATGAGACCTCCTTAAAGTTTTTTGTAATAACCCAGGTAATCATTGATGTTAGGAGGTTGAATTAAATGTTTCCTATATCCTAATAATCTTAGAGATTCCCTCCGCACTAAATAAAATCCAGCCCGTTTTGCTTCCACCCTGAATTACTAATCAAGTTGGTGAAAGCAAAATGGCTCCAGCTTGTGTGGAAAGCTGTAGGGCTTTTGGTATGCTGTAAGCAGAAGTAGAGGGAAATCTGCTCCAGGGGCCTGATGAAATGAATGCTGATTCATTGTTAGCTTTGATCTTGGGCTGAAAAGGTTGGCTTATTCCTTACAAATATTCTTTTTCATCTCCTTTACAACTCCTTTCCTGAAAGTATGGGTATGAGTTCTCAACTGAACATAAAGGAGTTATGGTGACTTAAAAAGTGTCTGCTTGCTGTGGCTGAGGCTTGGTAACCAGCTGTGTGATTACTCTGACTTTGCTCCAATTCCAGAGTGAAATATTGTTAGACCTAATGAAATAACTGTTTTTTGAGATAATGTAGACTGAATGTAGACTATTATTTCCTTCCTTTTGTGAGTGCAGATATCTACATGTATCCTGAGTACTTTTTTATATGATAATAACTGAGAGGTTGTGCAGACCAGAATGGAAAGAAAGGCCAACTGAACTGCAGAGGTAAAAACACCACTGAGGACACTTGTGGGATGCTAAGTCACAGAGTAGGGTTCCAGTCACTTACTGCCTATGCTGGGGGGGACTGCGTTTGCTGCAAGATCCTTATCAGGATCAGGCCCTAAAAGGTTTGGTAAGGACATGGACATTAATCTTGTGCTGCCTTTATCACTCAAGGGGAAAAGCTATTGTATGCTCTGAATAATTAAGAAGTTCTCGTAAACATTGACTTTTTGTTTGTTTGCCTGATTTACTGAATCAAAGATTGAAGAGAGTGAATAACTTATGCCATCCTTTTATTTAGCAGCAGTCTGTGTAGAGGCTACCTGTACAGGGAGTTTGTTCTCATATGTGCTGCTGGATAGATGTTTCAAGAATCAGATGCATGGGATTTATAAATCACACACAGAGTCAGTGATTGTCTTCTGTAACATAGTAAATCTAGTGTAGTCTAGAATAAATATTTATGAAGATGAAAACTTTTATAGCATCTGAAACTGCAGTAGAAATAGCTCAGGTAATATCCTGCATGAACCTCTCCACCTTTTGATTACACAAAAAAAGCATTCTTTACCCTGCCTCACTGCCTTTCCTTGACCTTTGCTTTCTCCATGGGCCTGAGCAGTGAAATGTGTGCCATCACAGTCCTATGTAAGAACAACTAATTGAATACCACAAAATACCGTTCAGTTACTGGTGACCTTTGTATATTAACCATCTCCTGATGTGTTAGCCATGTCCCGTCAGCAGTGGTAAGAGGGTTTTGTCTATGTGGGATTGATTCTTTTCTTTTGGGGTGTCATGTCTACTCTACCACTACAGGACCGTCACATGCCTCATGGGGAACATGTGATCTTGGAATAACTCTCAAAGCTGTGTGCAATTAAGGACTGGCAGAATAACGGAATAACTGAAAGAATACCACCACCACTTCACCCCTCAAAGCAAATGCCAAAAAAGAAAAAAAATCTTAACTTGCACTCTTGCAACAAAATGTCAAATCCAGGATACTTGCTTGCGGGGTTACTGGCTGCTGGAGGAAGAGTTTTGGTAGAATACGTGCAGCCGTTGCCAACAAATATGACAGCACCTACTACATGCTGATGGGATGCTGCACAGCTGTTGCTCCAATGCACTACTTGGGGTCATCTGCATTGAAAGGTTTCCATATAATTATGGGGATGTAAGCCATATAATGGAGTCTGCTACTTGTGCCTTCCTGGGCAAGAATTTGAATGCCAGCAAGAGATGGAAATAGCATTCTTTATTAAAAAGCTGGTGAGTAATGGGACAGGGGGATTACAGGGTAGTGAGAGCACCTTCTGTGTTTTCAAAGGCATCAGTAGGACTCCTATTTGCCTGTCCTGGATGAAGACATTTTTTAGTCAATAGAAATCAGTTTTTGTTAGGGAATGCATTAATGGAGAAAACAGCAAGGCCTCAAATGAGTGTCTTCCACCTGAAAGATGAGCTTGCCCAAGTATTGTGCAGAGGAGTACTATTTTTTGAGGGCAGTGCAGTCCATAGGCTGGCAGCGAAACATGCCATGCCCCTGGTCTGTGACATTCAAAAAGGAGATGAATGAGGAAAAGTTATAGCACTTTCTTCTTCTACTGCTTCTTTGAAGACAGCAAGATAAATATTGTCTTGCCAATCCCTTCAATCTCCAGAAGTTAGGTTAGTGTTCAGTTTGCTTTCGTCCTGTCTGGTGTAGGAAGTAGACACTTGAAAATAGTAGACCTGAGTAAAAAAATCCTGTAGGCCGAGTAGTAGAGCTTTTTTAAAAAAATACAAAAAAGAACTAGATCAAAAGGAAAAAAAAAAGAAATCATCCACATTCTTTGCAGAATCAGCTGATACTTATTTTAATGCCCAGTGGTTTATTTTCCTGTTCTTACCTTGTCCTGTGGTGAAGACCTCACAGTTTGTCTAATACAATAATACTTCAGAATGGAAGCAGAAAGGGCAAAAAGTAATATGAAGAACAAGTCACCAAATCATATTAAACTTTCTTAAATGTGTTAGGAGCAAGAACACAGTCAGGAGACTTTTACATTTCTTCAGAAACAGTTGGATGAGCATGTACAGAAGAGGGGGGGTGGTTGCTCACAGCACCCACTGAATTAAAGGGTCCAGTGGCTTGCCTTGAAGAAAGGAAAGTATCAAGCTTTCCTACATTGCCCTCAGTTCCCTCTCTGAAGACCTTTACCATTGCTTTAATTTCAACAGTACAGATTAAGAGTCTAATTACAAGCAACAATGGCAAGTTTAAGAAAAGTATGTGGCAAAGCTCTGAGCATTGGAGAATGCAACATAGTGATGGTCTTCTGTTGCAACCATGTGGAGTTTCAGGATGGTAACATTTCGGAAGGTTTAGTTTCAAAGCCAGGCTTTCCACTTGATCTAAAAAGGAATCTGGGGTTCCACTGAGATCCAACAATGCCACTCTGAATACATCCAGCGGGCAATAGTGGTGCCTGCAATGGCATTGACACATCATGAGGGTAGTCAAACATGGTAATCAGAGGGGTTATGGAATATGTGTTCTTCAAGATGTCAAAACTTAACTGGACAATTTTTGAGCCACCTGCTCCAATTGGACCTGTTTCCTGCAGGGCATTGACTGGATGACTGTATTGGGTCTGGCTGAGATGGAGTTCATTCTCCCCATATAGCAGCCCTCATAGTGCTGTGCTTTGTACTGGTAGCTAGAAAGGTGTTGATAACACACCAGTGTTGTGGCTACTGCTGAGCAGGGCTGGCACAGCATCAAGGCT
>JAVJGG010000007.1:27328585-27343636 GCA_035590195.1 Aviceda cuculoides
TACTGAAGCCCTGCTTCCCAGGAAGTGGCCAGACATTGCCTGCTGATGGGAAGTAGAGAATAACATCATTTGTTTTTTCTTTGCTTTCACGCGCGACCTTTTGCTTTCATCTTATTAATCTGCCCTTATCTAAACCCACGAGCCTTTTGTTATATTTTCTCCCCCCATCCAGCTGAGGAGGGGGAATGATAGAGCAGCTTTGATGAGCACCTGGCGCCCAGCCAGGGTCAATCCACCACAGACATCCTAAAGTCTCTTCCAACCAATGTGACTGTATGATCTTATGACACCACATTTATTTGTATTTTGGGGTGGGGAGGGAAGCCTAAGGGTAGTTACCAAAGGATGAGACAAATGGGAGTAAAGGTACAAGTAAGATATGGTCTCCAGAGCAGACAGAATTTAGCAGCGCTGTCTCTGGTGTGTGTACGAAACTGAAATCTGCAGCTGTTACTGTTCGAGTAGGAGGTGGACAAGAAGCTGGTGAATATCCTAGTAATTCTGAATATGTTGTGATATCTAGTTGAAATAAAGAAGAATTTGGGGCACTTCAGAAAGCTTGTTTCTCATTATCCAAGTTTGTAAATTTGAGTAAAATATGATTATTGCTTATGAAGAAGCTGAGAGTTGGTTTCTCAGGGCCAAACTCTGATCACAGAATCACAGAATTGTTGTGGTTGAAAGGGTCCTCTGGATATTTTCTAGTCCCACCCTGCGCTCAAAGCAGGGTCAGTTGGAGCCTGTTACATAACTGATATGAAAACAAGAGTTTTGGAAGGGAGTTATGTGGCTTGACTTGTTTTGAATGTTAGGAGGCAAGATTTAATGCTCCAGGAAATCACGTCAGTCTCTGGTCCTACATTACTAATTCTGCACATAGAAAAGCTGAAGTTCCCCTGTCAGGAGCCCTGTTTTGATGATGACTAGCGCACTATTCAGACTTCTCTCTAACGTTGCTCTCAAGCACATGCATGCCTGGAGATAATGCCTTGTTTGGGGTCCAAGATTAAATTGTTTTGCAGTACATCACATCCTTCTCCAGGTAACTCCATCAATATGAAGGGGCCAAGTAGAATTTCTTTCCAAACTGAAGTACTCCTTACGAAGTGGCATAGTGTCATGGTTTAAGCCCAGCTGGCAACAAGCACCACAAAGCCATTTGCTCACTCCTACTCTCACCCCCCAGGTGGGATGAGGAGGAGAAAATACAAAGAAATGCTCATGGGTCAAGACAAGGACAGGGGGGGAATCACTCATCACTTACTGTCACGGGCAAAAGACAGGCTCAACTTGGGGAAGAAACAACAAAATCCATTATTTACTACCAATCACATCAAAACAAGATAATGAGAAGTAAAATCAAATCTTAAAACACCTTCCCCCCACCCCTCCTTCCTTCCTGGCTCAACTCCACTCCCAGTTTTCTCTACCTCCTCCCCCACAGCAGTGCAGGGGGATGAGGAATGCGGGTTGTGGTCAGTTCATCACATTTTATCTGCTGCTCCTTCCTCCTCAGTGGGAGGACTCCTCACTCTTCCCCTGTTCCACTGTGGGGGCCATCCCACAGGAGACAGTTCTTCACAACTTCTCCAGCATGGGTCCTTCCCACGGGCTGCAGTCCGTCATCAACTGCTCCACTGTGTGTCCTTTCCGTGGGCCGCAGTCCTTCAGGCACAGACTGCTCCAGCACAGGCTTTCCCATGGAGTCACAGCCATCTTTGGGGGCATCTCCCTGCTCCGGCGTGGGGTCCTCCCCGGGCTGCAGGTGGGCATCTGCTCCCTCGCTCCCCTCCATGGGCTGGGGGGGGACAGCCTGCCGTCTCACCACGGGCTGCAGGGGCATCCCCTCCTCCCCCTCCTTCTGCACTGACCTCGGTGTCTGCAGAGGGGTTCCTCTCACATTCCAATGCCCCTGCTCACTGCAGGTTCCCCTTCTTAAATCTGTTCTCCCAGAGGCGCTACCACCATCACTGATGGGCTCGGCCTTGGCCAGCAGTGGGTCTGACTTGGAGCCGGGGAAGCTTCTAGCAGCTTCTCACAGAGCCACCCCTGCAGCCTCTCCCCCGCTACCCAAACCCTGCCACACAAACCCAAAATGCATGGAAAACCAGGCAGGGGTGTTATTCCTACATGAACACAATGTGGACAAATGTGTCACTAGTATGACATGATGTTTGTTACCTGCATAAATTATTTATGGTCTTTAATTCCTGTGTTTAAGCTTGATTGTAACCAGCCCCTTGTGGTAGGTCAGATACTTCCTAGTGTCCTAAAAGAAAGGTGTCCTCCTTTAGAGCCCACTAGTTCTGTCCTAGAATTAGTTTAAACCACTTAGGAGCACTAAATGCCAGGCTTGCAGATTTCTGTATTTAGTGAGGAGCCAGTGTTTGATATGAAACCCTCTACCTTGAATTTGTCTTCTCCCTTCTTCCCCTTAAGTAAATAAAAGGTATCATGGTAATGATAATGCAAAGCAAATGAGTTTCCTTATTTCTCTACCAGAACTACAAAGGTGGGAGATCATAATACAAACTGGCTGTCATGTTTCAAACCATATGTGAGGTGGAACTATTACCAGCCTTGCTGTCCAATGGGTATCTTGCCAGCAGGTGTGGATTTACACTCCTCTAGAGTTTAAAAATACTGTTTAAAAATACTTACATTCTTCAATAAGCAATTTGGAGTTCATAAACCATCGGTCATCCACATTCAGCTGCCATGTTTCTTATGTTCTCAGGCTGTCTTCTGCTTCTGTGACTTCCCCATTCTCCTCCCATCCTCACTCCAGTTATATTACGTTTTGACCTTCAGTGTTTTTTCTCCAAAAAAATATATACAGCTGTCTACTCACCCTTGTCACCAAACTCCTGTTTACCTTGAAGTAGATACTAATATGCAAATGTAATGCATTCCAGGCCTGAGGTTCCTACATAGTTTACACTCACAGCTCAACAGTCTTATAGAGCTCTATTTTACAGGGTGCTGACAACTTTATGAGTTCACTTTAGTTTGTATTCCAAAGCAGTTGTTTAAACCATGAATTTGCCTTGTTTGCTTACAAATAAGCAATTTATTGTTTAAATGAACCCTTTTTGGCACTTACTGCTACTCCCTCGATATGGGGTGTTTAACGTCTGTCACGGGTTTGTCTTTCTATCAGAAAATATCATAAGAAAGGTACAACTTCCTTAAAATGACAGAAGCCAAGATTGCTATTTTCCCACTGCACATTGCAGCCTCACCCTTTCAGGCACACTTCTATTTACTTACTCAAGTAATCTGCTTTCAAGGAGACCATGCACAGGAAAATTACAGTGCATATCTGAGTGTTGACGTGATCAAGACTATGATTAGATATCTCTGCAACCAGTGCCATTTTGTTCAGCTCCAGTTGCTGAAGCTGCAGATATGAGCTATTTTAAATCCAAGTAGAGTGGTAGGTGCACAAGAGCTACAGGTTTGTTGTGAAACAACTCTCTACTGGATACCCTTCTTGTGCGCTCACCACATTCAAAAGTTATGGAGTTTGCCAAGGGCTGGATTTTTAATACTATCAACAAAATCCTGTCTCTAAAGTAGGGGAAACAGTCCTCTGCTTTATGCTTAATGAACTGCATTTCATTGAGTCTGGTATATTAAGGCTTCAAAGGTCAATCAAGCTTTCATTTACATATTTTCTTAGCCACAGTGAACACAAGAACTCCCCAAGTACCTTTGGTATTACCACATTTATTACTGTGGATGGTACAAGTCCTTATCAGTAGGAATAATAGAATCAGGTCCTTGGTGTTTCTTCTAAAAATATGAAAACAAAACAACCACTTTGCATCTTCGAATGTTCTTCCTTAGTAGTTACTGCAAACCAAGCATTAGAAGTATTAAAATTAAGAAGACTAAACAACATGTTGTGTATTATTCTAAGATCACCTAATTGCCCAACAGGTCAGATAGTTGTAGAACTGACTTGCGCAGAATTTGTCCTCTGTGAAAGCATTTAGGTATTAAATGTGTGAAAATCTGTCCCCCAAAAACTAGATGTTTGTTGCTGTCCTGAATGCAACACATGCTTCAAGACATGTTTTCCTGGCAATACAGAATAGAATTTTAAGATGCATGGGTATGTTTGCCTTCAATAACATCCTAAATGGGATGATAAAAATCAGAACCTTCTGGAAAAGTGTTTTTCCTGTATCAGGTACGTTACGCTTAGTATATGATTTATGCTAATACTGTGCTTGTTTTTCTGTCTGCTCATCATCCTTATCATTATTAAGGATTGAGATGGAGATGGGGAATGGCCCTTGACAAAATCACCATGCTGGGTAAAACTGGGGTCATGCTGAATTGGAGTTAAGGCTCACAGAACTCTGACAAAAATGCCCATCACTAAGCTTTGATAAACTTACTGCTCTGAAAATGGTAAAAGGTTAATTTGGTGTTGCTGCATTAGGTCAATCACAATATTGCCTTTCCACACTACCTTACTTATTCTGAATTGGATTCTATCTTTCAGCTAGTGTAAACTTGGCATAAACTCTGAGTTACTGGTTTGGCTAGCTAATGTCACACTTGTGCTGAATATATCAGATCTAAATCAAATGCATATTTGAAATGTACCTATTGGATAGTCACAATTACAAAGGGACAACCTGGGAATGGAAAGGATAAAACTGCTTGTTGGCAATATCAGTCCTTTTCTAAATCAAATAAGCAGATGATGAAATGACTCAGAAATGTCTGATGATGGGTTTATGCCAAGTCCTAGAGGAGTTATTAAATACACACCTTTGAAGTCCTTGAATTACTCTCATTCTGTCAAGGGACTGCCTCAGGGTGGGTGAAGTAGTTTTGTTTCATAATATTTTCAGAGTACTCAGCTCCAGGAACTTGCTGACCTGCAAGTTGATGAAAGAAATCAGAATAAACATACACAGTTGCCTACACACTCCTAAATTACTATGTGCTGCACTGAACAAGCCAGGTGATCTCCTTCTGCTCTTTCCCAGCCCCTTCACTGTTTAACACTTTATCCTATGTTTTTTGTTGATTATACTGGCACAGCTGTTTGTGCACCTGTATGAAAAGCTAGACCCAGGAAATGGATCTCAGGGAAGAGGTGTGAGCAAAGCCTGTGAGAGGGTGTGGTATGTGTTGTTTGGGGTTTTTTTTCTTTTTTTAACTGATCCTGCTTTGAGAAACTTCAGCAGAGTCCCTACATAATGTGTAAGTGTCTGACACCTCAGTTTGCCAGCTGAGAGAATGAGAAACTACAGGGTCCTCAATGTTGTTTGATCAACTGGAAGTTGAAGATGACTTACACTCTCTCAGCTACAAACACTGATTTTTAAATGCATTTTGCCTCTAAAGCATTAAGGATTATTATTAGCTTAAAAACAGATGAGTGACCAGATATATTTTAATGACAATAAACAATAGGAAGGTGATGTACACACAAATAAAGCCGTTTACAACAAGTGTACAGGGGACTCTTAACTTCCTCCTGTCCCTCATTGTGAGGGGGTAATGGCAGCTCATATAGCGTTTATGCAATGAAAGGGACCATTTGAAGGCAAGCTAAGTAACCTGCAGCTACCATGAACACTAAAAGAAAGCACTTTTTACTTTCTCACTAATGTTAAAAGCTCAGCTTTAACTTGAGGGGGGAAGAGGTAATTTTGGAAGCCTGTTTAGCTTGATTTATTTGTGGTTTGAGAGCTCAGATACAAAGGCATATTTGTCATTTAGTTCTTGCTGCAAGGCTTGCCAAATACCCTGGGACTTTAATGATCCCAGGGGAGGGGGGAAGAGACTTCTTTACTTATGAATATGCTTTAAATTAAAAGTACCAACTGGCAGCAGAATTTTGAAGGCTGGGTGCACAACGGGGGGATAGAGCAAATGATAGAGCACGGCTCATATCCACAATTGAGGACATTTTTTATCCCTGGAAAGGTGTGCCCTTATGGAAACTTTGAACAGATAATTTTTTCCACCATGCTGCTCCTTGTCCTTTTTCCTGAATGCTGGAGTTAAAAGCCTGCTTTATTGTTTCTGGGTTTTGATATATGCTGAGTATCAGTCAGAGCACTTCAAGCAGCTTGGCTGCCAATGCAATGGGAAGCAGAAGTAACTTTGGAAAAAGTTGAAAAATAAAATTCAGCTCTGGAAATTATCTGCCACATAAGTTACTTTTTCCTCCTTCATTAGGGTAAAACTGAACTCCTAATAATCTGTTGAAAAACAGAGCAAAACAGAGAGCCCAATCCTAGCAAAGACACAGGCAGGGTCCTGTTGTCCCAGTGGGCAAAACCAGTCAGGTTTTCTTTGGTAATGACAAGCATAGAAACTACTTCTCTCCTAAGGCTGAAAGCAGTCATGTTTCCTCTCTGAGGAGGGGAAAGACCTAACTCTTCTTTTCTTCCCCTCCTCTTTTTGTAGCTGTTGTTTAAAGCACCCACCTGGTGCGTCTTGGCTCCGACACGCCTTGCTGTAGCCTTTGACTTGGAATTGCCACAGCATCAATAGGAGTCAGCAGTATTTGGAGGCAGCGAGCCCTGTGCCCCAGCTGCTGCACTGAGGCTTTCTTCTTTTTGGACTCTGACTGCTCTCTTGGGTTGGTGTGGATGGCAGTGCATGTGTGAGCCCAGTGAACATACTCCAACCTCGTCTGCCTCCCAAGCAGGGTCCCACATTTCTCTCAACATAGGAATCCTCCACACTCCCAGAGGGGACAAACGGTCTTTCTGTGCTTCTTGAAAGGAAGTGGGTAAAGATTTAATTTCTGCCGTTGTAGCTAAACAGGGAAGTCAAGGGTAAGCTCCTGCAGGTCAATGATAATGATGCCTTTAAATTGAATAAATGCTGTAAGTTTGAAATGGACAGTGGATGATGCGGAATATTCTTTCATATAAACTAGCATAAAATAAGTGCTAAGATCTCTAGATTTTAGCATGTTGAGACAGATAAAAAGCTGTTACCATTGAGTGTAATAGTATTAATCCTTTGTTAGCTCTCTCTAAACTTTTAGTTTGAGGCACAAGTGAAGGCATTGGGGAGAAATTTTTTTTTTTTAGGGGTGAGTGTTTTTTTCTCAGAAATATTTAGGGTAGGATTAACTCTCACTCCAATTGAAGTCAGGCATTCCTGACAACCTTTAAATTTAGGGACATTTGCCTTCATCCTGCTGCTAACCACATTATTGTTGCTTCGAGATTCTAGGCTAAGCAAGCAGTGCTATGTGGCAAAGCAGTAAGAACGAGGAGCTGAGTTTTGCTGCTCTTCCATGAAGCATTTCCTCCTCTATGCAGATACTCAGGTAGTGCTAAGCAGCCAGGACCTGGCCAACAGGTGATTTGCAGAGTCAAGGTGGCAGTTTTACAAAAGTCAAGAACAGGACTTGCTGATGATATGCATGTTTTACAAGACTAACCTTCAGATAAGCGTTTGGACAGCAAGCTGAACTGAAACGAGCCCCTCTGCGTTTTAAGTTGCACAAGAGGCTGTCCGTTAAAACTGCTTAGGTTGCTACCTCTTTCCATCAAAGCTGTTGCCTGTTCTTTTTCCTTTCTCCTCTACTTTTAATAGGAGAACATCTAAATAGTTGCATCAGCTGAGGAGAAACATGAATAAGACGAGCCAGGATCATCTGCAGAAATTACTTCTCTGCCAATTTTCATCTGTTTGATTTCATTGTAGTTTCATTCATCCTCATGGAAAACAGTAATTCTGTTCTTTATGATCAAACATCCCAGCTTCCAAGCATCCAGCTCAGATTGAAAGGCATAACTGAAATCTGCAGTTGAAGCATGCTGTGAAAGAAATCCAGACCCACTTAAATAGCTCTAGGAAAACTGCCTTTTCCTTGTGCATTAAGCTTTACCAGCTGCAAAGCTTTCCAGTAAAGACACTTAAGGATTCAGTAGCTGCAACTTCACAGACAGACAGACATGAGAGCTGACCTATCCATCTCTACATGCTTCACCTACAGTCTGTTTCCCTTTGACATAGTATATTAGCGTCTGGGGCTGCTAATTGTGCTTCATAAGTGCACGTTGTAACTGCCTTGCCAAAACCAAAGGTATTAATCTCTCTAATCTTCCCACTGGAGGTTTAC
This sequence comes from Aviceda cuculoides, assembly GCA_035590195.1. Taxonomy (NCBI): domain Eukaryota; kingdom Metazoa; phylum Chordata; class Aves; order Accipitriformes; family Accipitridae; genus Aviceda; species Aviceda cuculoides. The sequence continues at coordinate 27,336,699 of JAVJGG010000007.1, forward strand.
ATTCCCACAGTTGTACTGAATTTTAGATTGGCTATTGCGTAGCCACAGTAAATGAGGGGACAGAGACTTCCAGTAGGGAACTCTGAACTTTTTAAGAGGTTAGTAAAATAGAAAATAACTACTAAACCAGTTACCGCTCCACAACTTTACTAAAGTATCAGTAGCTTTGTTTCTGTTTTCAACCTCATAACCTGTTATTCACTGCAAGATTTACATGATTTTTCAAACAAGTTATCTTATACTGACATGGCAGGAAATACACATAGGAGCTGAGCATAGCTCTCATATTATCTGTTACTCAACTGCACCATGCTAGCACAGTGACTAACATACTGGGCTGGCATGAGGTCTGCATTTAAATGAGTTTCATAGAATCATATGGACCCAGCACTTAGCCTTGTTGAATCTCACACAATTGGCCTCAGCCCATCAATCCAGCCTGTCCAGATCCCTCTGTAGACCCTTTCTGTCCTCAAGCAGATCAACACTCCTGCCCAACTTGGTGTCATCTGCAAACTTGCTGAGGGTGTACTTCATCCCCTCATCCAAATCATTGATAAAGATATTAAACAAAACTGTCCCCAATACTGAACCCTTTCAATGCAAGATAATTGATTGTTCTAATATATATTTATAGAACAGCCAACACACAATTCTGTGCAACAGAAGTTGCACACTGGCAACTTGTCCTCAGGACATGAATTGAGGAGTTTTGAAAGCCAAGCTGCTTCCCGTTACAAGTTGGGCTCCATGCCTGTTTGATGGGGTTGTGAGTATGGAGATCTGCTGCTTCCTGTGCTGAGGATGAGCAGAGTTGCAGCACCACAGGTTAGAATGGGACATTTCACAGCATCCACCAAGCTGTCCAGAACCTCTTCCCCACCAAACTCTGTGTTTATGGAGCCTGTGGTTTCAGGGATGCCAAAGATGCTCTCTTCAGATTTTCTTTCTTGTCTGGCAATACATTGGTGGGTTTTAGCATGTGATTTTTTTGCCTGTTTTTGGGTTTTAGTCTGGTGCCAGTCTTGTTCTTTGACCTCACAGGATCAATCTATGATAACTCTCTCATTCAGATATGAATTTCCCCAGGACTACTTTTTCCTCAGCTGATTTAGAGATCTGCAGTACCAACAGGCAGGTGAAGGAGCTTATGCTGTTGTGAGCTCATCTGGTCAGCAAGTATTTAATTCCACTGCTGGATCTCCCTTTAATCTGCCCTGAATTATGCATACATGAGTGCTCATGATAGAGATCTCCAATCACAGACAATAAGTATTGAGGGCTGTTATGCCAATTTGTCACACATCTCTATTTTATCAATTTATATCTTCTGAATAGTTTTATTTTACATCTCAATTCAGTTGTACTTGTTGCTTCTCTGCTGCCTTAATGCACTCTCTATTTTATCCTATTTATTTTCTCTCCTACCCTAGAATCTCCCTTGTGTAAGAAAATATACAGTATCCATGTCTCTAGTTGTTAAGTTTATGCAGTGTGATAGACCTTTTAAGATACTTGGGAGCTATTCAGTCTCTTCTTTTTGTACTAATGGCATGGATAATAAATGTATATGCACATCTTAGGGAAATCTAATCATAAAATGGTGTACATAGGTGTCAATAATATACATGAACAGCCAGCTTTTAGGTGTATCACACAACTCTATAGAATAAAGCTGCAGTTACTGGAGTAATAGTGTTTACCGATACATCTTAATCCAGGGTCAGGGATTTTGAGTGGAGTTTTGCATAACGGCAAAGTTTTATTAGCATAAGTTTATTGTGAATAACTTCCCGGGTTGTAGATGTTGAGTCAACTTTCCTGGATATCCCTGAGCCTATAGGTTTTGTGACTTTGTAAGGCAGTCAGTGCTCAGACATCATTTTGCTTTGTTAAAATCTATTGCAGAAGAATAGTCTGTTTTGGAGGGTGTTTGGTGTTTTGTTTGGGGGGTGTTCTCTTTTGTTGTTTGTTTTTAAGTAAAGCCTAACAAAGTGAGAATTCACCTTCTACCTCCTGAAAAATTAAATATTCCAACCTCTTCTTTCAAAAGATATATCTCCATTAGGAAAAAAATCTCAGAATGCAATAAAAGTCAATAAAATCCCACCTCAGGAAAGGAAAAGCACTTGGGGTGGGGGAAATTAGATGCTAAAGTCTTTAGCTGCCAAAGGCAGCTAAAATCCTAGATGTAAGCTGGAAATCTGCTAATAATCATGTGCTTCTGATGGTTGAAGCTGCCTGGCATGTCACTGGATCAAAAGTAACCTGTTCTTATACCACACCAGGTTTCAGTGTAAATCTGTCACCCAGATGAATTGGACTATGTTGCAGCCAGGAGGCTGTGCGGAGGGGAAAAATGAGAGAACTTTTTGAGAAAACTCTTGAGCTGATGCTCCTGGTGGTGTGGAGACAGAGAAGTATTGACAAGAACATTCTGAATGTCCTGGCAGTGCTGCTCCACTTCTGTGGTCATACTGTAGTCATGGCATCATACATACATTTATTATTAATTAGGACTGGCTTTATACCATAATTCATCAGAAACTCTCTCCCATTTCTTTCTTCTAGAGGGGTGAAAAAATCTGTGTTTCTAGTCCCCATTCTAGCCTCTGCTTTACACCTCCTCAGCCAACATAGGTCAGGTACGCCAGGGGTCTGATGCCAGTACCAAGGACTAGCATCGAATCACTTGGGAGAAAGCATATTGCTTTGAAATACCTGCTTTCCCAACAGTCCCAAGATTAGAGGTGAAAGAACTTAACTAATGTATCTGGCTGTTTTATTCCCTCTCTAGTTACTTCAGAAATCCAAGAGCCAAAAGCATCTGGAAGGATTCAAAGACTGTGTTTAGCTAAGGAAAGTGAACAAGAACTAGCTAGTTTTTGTAATCCAGGCTGGATTAGCAGTTAGGCCTAAATCAACAAAGCAAATAGAAGGCAGACAAGACATACCCTATAGCACACTTCTGAGTGGTGGAAGAGAGAAATTTTCTTTCCAAAACACACTAAAGGATTGAGGCAAGAGAAGCTTATGTTAGAAAGAGGATAATAGCTGGGAGACTGATACTTTTTGACAGCAGCAGGAATTAGTTCATATTTTAGAGACCCTTTCTTTAGAATAAAATTTGGAAAGTTTCAAGGAATCAAACATATATGGCATTAAAGAAAGCAATATAATTTTTTGCTGTATATCTAAAAATGGGAGGAAAATCCTGCAGGAGAGTAATGAAGGGATGAAAGAGATGAAGATTACAGATAAAGAGTATTCTATATCTGACACTTTTCTTGTGCCCTTTTAAATTTCATTCTTTGTACTTATGAAAACCTCCTACAAACAGTGGCTCAAGCAAGGGGTCAGCTGGGGAGAAACAGGCAGAGGCTGAAGGACCTTCACGTACCTGTATCTTCTTTCGTATAGGTAAGGACTGTGCCACATCCAAAGTCTGGCTACATGTTTTCTACAGTCTTGTGTGTCATGATGTGCACCCCACTAAAGGGAATAGCCATAACAGTGTTGTGCATGAGCTTTGGATCACGTGTGTTGCTTGGTGCTTAACTCATCCTGTACCACTGGCAGTAACTGGCTGAGGTGCTTCTTGAGAAAGAGTCAGGTATAGCATGGCTACAAGGAACTGGTGTGCAGCAGCATACTGTGCGCTGTAGCCAGCCCCTTTCCTTGTAGCTCATGACAGCCAGCTGCAAAAAGATCTAGGAAAAGTGCGCGGTGAATTGGGAGGTGAATGAGGGAGTGAAAAAGAAAGGTCAACAGGTAAAAATCTGCGTAGTGTTGTCATAGAGAAGATGCAGATTGAAACCATACCATCTCTGTATCTTTCATCATTTCAGTGAGGATTGGGGAACTAGTAATTCCCTCATGTGCGTTAGGCTGAGGATGATGAGTAGACTTTTCCCCCACCTGTCTTTTCAAGCTAGATATGCTTGAAGCTGTTACAGGAGCAGAGCCAAGTATGTTGATCCCTGGCAGACAGGATTATCCATCTGGAGACAGGCTCAGTAAACTGACTTTGGAATTTGATTGTTAACTTGCCCTTCCAGGAAGTAAGTAAATTGGATGGGCTCAGTTTGTTAGAATGAGAGCTCTGAGGCCAAGAGCTGGCTGGAAGTTGAAAAAGGAACTGGGTTTTTCTGTACATGTTACGAGTTGTCACAGTTAACAGCAAAGCAGTCTGGAAGAGATGCCAAGCCTGGAGTTTAAGTGTCTGTTTATTAGAGATCAGCAAATGGAGACAGATGTATGGGACTCCTAAATCCTTCCACAGAGGAATCTGATTCTGTCTCCAGTAGGAAATTGTGCACAAAAAAGCTTAGACCAGGCATGTGCTTTAAGTTGAGTGACTCCAAGCTGGTGGATCTGCCTGTTTGGGAGAAAATCCCATTTCCTCGAAATTATCCTGAAAACTGAGGAAGTGTACGAATATTTCCAAAATGCATTTGTTAACAGCAGTTAGAGTTCAGATTCAAGGTTTTATCCAACAGATGTTAATCTATCTTTTATCTTGAGAACTGAAAGAATTGTACTTGTCTGCTTGTTTAAGAAAGGAAGAAGAAAAACAAAATATTTGAGAGTGTAATGATGTGGCCACTCAACCCAAAACATGGCTCTGAACATTACTGCTATTTTTCCCCACTATTTTGTAGTGTTTTTTTCCATTTGTGTCGTCATGAAGGGACAGCAGTAGAATTTTTTGATCCTGTCTCTTATACCTGTGTCTCTTTATATCAGGTACTGCCTTGCTGCAGTAGTTCTGCTGATTTACACAAAACCTTTCTTGTGGTATCCTCTTGAACTTAGATGCTAGGTGAACGCTTCTGTCCCTACTCAGTTGTTTCAGTCCTCTCTTACAGAGGCTGGTTTTAGTATTTGACTTCACCTGTATTGTACTGTTGGTATGCTTTTGAAGAGTGAAAGTTCTTTGGGCAAACAGATCAGTATTAATAATGCTAATCATAGATACCTTCTTGTAGTCACTGTTTCCAAGTTCGACTAAGTTATTGATGAAAAGTATGATATCTCTGAGTTGTAGAGAAGGGCACTGTTATTTTGGTCAAAAGATGCACACCAGTTAAACACTTTCATCTTCTGCAGCATGAAGCAAGTCCCTTGTGTAACTGTTTTTCCTTTTCCTTGCAGGAAATAATAATACAAAGAAAGTATTGAATAAGATTGTACCTGGGATGCCAGTGTATACACCATGAAAATATAGATAGTGGTAACTCCCTAATTCCGAAGTAGTCATCTGATGTTTTCCTGCATTATTTCTGTTAATAGACTACTCAGAATATGTATGCAATCAACTTCCTGCGTAAATACTTCAATAATCCCTATTGAGGGAGAATAGAAAGTTGATAGGAGAGTGAATAAATGGCTTTCCTCTGCTTTCTGAAAAAAAAAAAAAAAAAAAATCAAAAAGCTATTTTACCCCTAAAAAATACGCAGCAAATTCAACATTCCTGTTAATTCAGATGTAAACTTCAGGAGTTCTTTATCATGCATATTCCCCAGCAGGTTTCTAGTATGTTGATGAATGAGCCAGAATTCAGCTAGCTTTCCAATAGCACTGCTAAAACGAATCATTACTGCCTTCATAGTGACAGATTTTTGGACAGTGGCATGTCTTTCACTATGGAAGGTACAGCCTTAGGTCTTGCACTGCACCCTGGGTACTGATCAATCTGAACTTTGTTTGATGGCTTTTTCACTGTGCATTTGCTGCTCTATAGGTTTATACAATCACTGCAGAATGTCCTAGGGATGCCAGTGTGTCAGACAGTCAGCTATCTTCTTCCCATTTGCTGTTCCCTCCCATGCAGTAATGAAATATTTATGGTTTTAATTAACTCTGAGCAAATTCATTACTTGTCCGTTCTGCAAAAGCATGGTTAAAATGGTGCAGATGGGCACACAGACAAGGCCTTGGGTTTTTCAGAAGGCAGAAGAGTGTTCATGCTGAAATTTGCAAATTTTGTCAGAGCTGTGCATCTACCTGGCTGGCTTTCAGGAGATTTTAATACATTTTTGAGTGCCACTAGGTGGTTTTGCTCTAGAACCTGAGGTTCCTATGTGGTATAACTGGCAAGATGTCAAGTCTGTGGCCATGCCTGATGCCTTATAGTGGATGAACTTAGGATACTCTGTGTTAAGATTGAAGCTCTGATGTCCATGTGTATGTGTCAGATTTTTTTTTTTAACTCCGTACCCACATGATTGTCCATCCATTTTAAGTCTGATTAACTATTTTCATTAACTCTGGTTTCTATGGAAAGGCACCACAAGTGCATGGATTGTGGACTGGATGAGGAGCACTGAACTATTGCAGGCTGCCCCAGAGGTGCAGTGCAGTGCCCCTTTGAATCTGTATCCAGACAGATACTGAGTCTCACTGTGTCATGAACTGGGAGCATGCAAGAGGTGGCAGCATCTTCCTAAGCTGTTGCTCAGCTGCAGCTGATCATGTGGTGGTTTGTTGCTGGTCTACTACAGGACAGAACTGAGCTAACACAAAACACAACTGAAAATTAAGATGCTTAAATGCTTCAAAATATTTCCTACTATTACTGGACTGGGTTGGGTTCCCTTTCTTCTGTGTCCTGACCACTGTTACAGTTTCTGAAAAGAATCCCCAAAGGAGTATAAGTTCACAACTGTGTGAGTTCTTCCTATTAGTATTTTAGTGTGGATCACCCTGTGAAAGTCAGGTGCATATGATAAGTTTTATTTTGTAACATTGTCGTGGTTTAACCCCAGCCAGCAACTAAGCACCATGCAGCCGCTCACTCACTCCCACCTCACCCAGTGGGATGGGGGAGAAAATCGGGAAAAGAAGTAAAACTCGTGGGTTAAGAATGGTTTAATAGAACAGAAAAGAAGAAAATAATAATGATAATAATAACAATAATAAAATTACAATAATAATA
>JAVJGG010000007.1:27350657-27363340 GCA_035590195.1 Aviceda cuculoides
CATGGGAAGCCCGCACTGGAGCAGGGTCCTGGCAGAACCTGTGGCCCCATGGACCGAGGAGCCCACGCTGGAGCAGGTGTTCTGGCAGGACTTGTGACCCCATGGGGGACCCATGCTGGAGCAGTCTGTGCCTGAAGGACTGTAGCCCATGGAAGGGACCCCACACTGGAGCAGGGGAAGGAGCAGCAGGCACAATGTGTGATGAACTGACTGTAACCCCCATTCCCTGTCCCCCTGAGTTGCTGGAGAGGGTAGGTAGAGAATCCGGGAGCGAAGCTGTGCCCAGGAAGAAGGGAGGGGTAGAGGGAAGGTGTTCTGAGATTTGTTTTTTTTCTCATTACCCTACTCTGGTTGATTGGCAATAAATTAAGTTAATTTTCCCCAAGATGAGTCTGTTTTGCCTGTGTTGGTAATTGGTTGAGTGATCTCTCCCTGTTCTTATCTTGACCCACAAGCCCTTTGTTATATTTTCTCTCCCCTGCCCAGCTGAGGGGGGGGAGTGATAGAACGGCTTTGGTGGGCACCTGGCATCCAGCCAGGGTCAACCCACCACAGCATGATAAATATTTTTCATTGCTGTATGGAAGTATAGTCCAGAAGGGTTTACCTTGTCTTTGGGTTGTTTTTAGGAATGTTGCTGACTCAGTTGTATAATAACCTTAGATTGGCACTATGTCTTTTATACAATTAAATACTGTCTTGCTGAATAACTTGGGGTGAGAGGAAAAACATGCAATAAATTGTAGATTTGCTTTCGTTTTTGATTTGTTACTATACAGTGCTTGAATGAGTCCTGAAGCTCTCAGACTGTTGTGTTTGGCAGATTGCTTCTAAAACAGCAACTTGAATAAAATCATCGCAGGCCTCTCTGAGTCAAAATGAGCCCTGGCCACTAGGGAAAACTCTGCTCAGTAAGCTGAATAATGTCATCTCACACTGTTCATTGGAGAAATTAGGGAAGGAAGTTAGATACCTTTCTATATCAAACAGCTTTCTAATGGGCATAAAAAGCTGCTTTACTAGTTAGTGTTCTCTCTTTAGAAAACACTGCTTGGTATACCTCTGAATTCTTCATAGTTTTAAGGGCTAGATTCTCAGCTTTGCCTGTCTGCACTGTTGAATGAGCCATATAGTAAGTCTGGGAAGACTCTTGTGTTTGGGGTTAAATCCCATGCTTGCTCCATTCATTGCTGCTATAAAGGATCAATTAAAAAAGCATAGATTTTACTTTAATCTATACCTGACTCCAGCCCTTAGCTGTGCATGCATTTGGATATTCTTGGGCAGATACAAGCTGTGCCTAACCTAGAATATAAGAGATTTGAGTATGAAGTAAAATGAATTTCTATTGTGTTTCCAAGTTTATCTTCCTCGCTAATTAGCATAGCCACAGGCAAACTCAGATAGGACTTTAAGGAAACCCAGTGAAAACCTCAGAAGGTATAACCATTAGAGAGGCTATGTCATTCCAGCTAATGAGGGTTTTATTTCCCTCCTCTCCAGTTCCTATCTTATTAACTGAACTGTGCTTGTGAATAATGGTTTTAGAAGTGAACCTGTACTCAAGTATATCTTGCCAAAAGTAGTCCCACTTAGTGTACATGAAATGCTGCCTATTTGGAAGATTACATTTCTGGATATTTATTCTTTGAAAGTGTAGCAATTACATATTCAACAATCAGTTACTGTTACCTGGCTGTAATACTATAACACACTGATGCTGTCTCTTTACATTGTGTGCCTACTTCACGGCATGTTGTTTTAAGGCAGCATAGAAAACCAATAGATGTGAAAGTGTTTTGGAATCTTTGATGCTCAACTGGCACACAGAAAATGACCATAAATCTGTCACTGAAACAGGAACTTTTGCATATTTTTTCTTCGAAAAAGCCACCCGATGTTTAAGTGAATTAATTAGGCTTGATGCACTTTTTTTTTCTTTATGGACCAGCTGTCCATCACCACTAGTGTTGTTCAAAGCACTTTCCTGACAATGAAGCAATAGTATTTGTAGGACTCTGATTCTAGGTGACTCGTAAACCAGCAGCACCTAGCACATGGACCATTAAATGGGAGCAGAGATTATGCTGCACTGCAGTAAGAAGTGTACTGCTTTGTGGGATGCCAGCTTGCAGAAGAGAGTCGAGCTGAAAGGTAACCAAGTACATGAAAACAGCTGCTGAATAATGTGTTTCTCTGCATGCACCCTAAAACATGGGCACAAAATGTGTTCCCAGCCCCCTCCTTCCTCTTTGTCATCATATGACTTTTTCATGTTAGAGTGTCCCCATCATATCAGCTGAGCCTATATGCTACACTTTGCGGCAAGGGTCCATCTGCTCAAATAGCTCTGCCAGTCTGAGATGTGGGGAATAGGCTATATCCTCCTATAGTTAGTGCAGAAGAGGCCAGGCATTAAGAGAACCAAGTATATCACTATCCTGATGTAGGAGCCTGGTGTGCCTGCTACTGCAGGTACAACTGATGCACCCATGAGAAGGAGGTCCCAAACACACTGATACTTGTAGCTGTGCCTCTCACGCATAGCAGCTCTTCAGGAGTAATGGCCAGGCATGTTTCTGTGTTGCTTATTTCAAGGAGCTCTTGCAAACTGCATCCAGTGGCTCCAGCACTGATGGAGGAGTCTGGGAATGTAGCCTAACTTTCTAGGTTTGACCCAAATTTCCTCTGTGGCCTCAGGCCTGTCTTTGAGATCCAGATACTTGAAGTATTTGAAGACTCACAGGCTTGGGAGAATCTGAGCTTGGTCTTCATCCAATTTGTCTCCAACTTGTACAAGGGCAAAACCAGCTATTGTCTCCCTTTACCTCTCTGGCACAGGTTTTGAAATGCTTGCTGTCACATGGGGCATCACTGTAAACTGGAAGCTTTTCACTGAGGAGGACTCACAACATTTGCCATTCTCTTCTGCTTGCCAACAGACAGCAACTAATGCTACTGGAGACTGTGCTTTTTCCTGTTCCCTTTGTAATCTACTCTGCCTGCACTCCTGCAGCCTCCCCAAGGAGGACAACACACAAATGCATGTTGATTTAGCTTTGACTGTTGTATGACAGAGTCAAGTAAATGTTCAGACTACTTGACTAGTTCCAGATGCAGGAGCTGCCCCCTATTAAAATATATAAAGTGCAAATGATCAGTGTGGTATGGAATTGAGTGGGCTGCCTTGCTGGGCTACCGTTAGACAGTGAAGCAATACCTGCAGAAAAAGAAAAAAAAGTTGTTTTGGGTTTCTCTGCTGTTGTTCTTGCTCTGATCTGCTCTTCCCCACATTCAAATCAACTCTCATGAGGTGGCAGTGCAGACTATGACCTTCTATTTCTCTAAGCAGATTTCAACAGACAACTGCATGAAAAGGCAGTGCAGAAGGTGCATGACATTCCTTTCTGTGTGTTGACTTTAAGAATTAAAAAACAGCAGAATCTTTCCAATACATCTTCAGCTAATGGAAACTGGAATAAAAATGCTCCAACTTGCTATGTCTGGAAATCTGGGAGGGAATATGAGCACTGTTTCATCAGAGCTGCCCTACTTACATATTCCACACTGAGGAGCAGAATGGCCTCTCTTTCCCTGGGATGACTGCATGGAGTTCCCAATTCTTGAAGAAGCAGTGGTCAGCTCTTTAAAAATCTGTAGCCATGTTTGATGATGGTGAGGATAATCTTATTCTGCACAATTTACTTGCCCGTCATGTCCTTACTGGGAGCAAAGAAGAGCACAAGTGTCTCACACTTTCCCCCAAACACATTTTTGTGCAAAAGCAATAGCCATGTAGTTATATAGCTCTCACTGCTCTCCTTCTCTATTACCATCAGACCAGACTTAAGGGATCTCACTTGTTGGCTTCCATACAAGGTAAAATACTTGAAAATGGATGTTTGATTTCTGTGGTCATCTGCTCAGATCCATGAGAACACCTATAGCCCAGCAAGAAATACCTTCTCTAGCGCTCAGAGACAAGAAACGTTTTGTTTAACATGTCAACCACCCTACTAAATAGCTTCCAGTATAACTGAAGCAACTGGTGAGTTTGGTGGTTTGTGCTCACTCCTGGCACCTCTTGATAAGCAAAAAAGTTGCAACCTAGAAACCCTGCAGAAGGTAGCTATGTATAAGTGTTAGGACTGGCCAGATGCTCATTTATACTGGTTGGCCAAAATGTGACCTTATTTAGAATTTTTTTAGCAGAGAATAGCATTGTTTCAGAGACTAAATGTAGTTTCATTCAAACCCAGTCCTTTCCTTAAAGGGAAGGTAACTTTGGATTGTGTGCTAAAGGTACAGCATAATTACACAAATGTGTTTTGGTTAAAATAACTGCATTGTGACCATATTTCCAAAAAAATATCCCTCAATTTTGTGGATTTAAAATAAAAAATAAAATAATTATAATAATTATTCCTAATAACTTTTTCTAAAGGACCTGAGGGGGGATTTGTGGATAATCAGCTTGACTTAACCTCATGTGAATGTATTGTGGTCACATTGCTATGCATCAGACTGTAATGTGACAGGGCAGGCAAAATAATGCAATAGATGACTAGGAGCCCTGGCAACATGTTTCTGTTAGATTTCTTAGATCTGAGTTGCCATTTCATTCACCTTGGCTGCAGAGTGACACAGCACCACTAATTTAATGGAAGCTACATAGATGTAAAATGCAAATAAAACAATGATGAATTGGAGCTATTATTCTAGCTAATAAAAGTTGGGCTTTATAGTGAGTTTAGGGCTTTTTTTTTTTTTTTTTTGAAGGAGCTCAAGAAATGAGCTCTTCTGGTTAGTTGGGGAACAAACAAAAGAAGTTGCATCAGAGTGTCCTCTATAACTGATCTGGAGAGAGTAAATGATCACATCTAAATGCAAATTTGTACTAAGATAGCTATACTAGGTTAGAAAGAGATGTCACTGAAGCAGTGCAACTCTGCTGTGTGAGTGGTCTGAAATCAGTTTTGAATGTCATCTTGTGAGTTTCAGTTTTGAAGAAAATGTTTCCAAGCTGAATCCCACTGTAGCAGTAGTCAGACCCCTCAAAGGGAACTATCTATAATTTCTACAGCATTGCAGGGAGCAGTCAGTGGCTGTTAGACCAATAAACACATTTTGAAAATTCATTGCTCTTGTGTGTCCCTTGGGAAAGCATGGCCTAGAGTCAAATCCCTATCCTGGCACATGGCCGGAGTGAGCAAGCGGCCTACTGGGGTTAAACCACGCCAATGAGGTTTTAAGACGTGGAAGGCTTTAGGAAGTTCTCACTTGCTTTGTTTCTCCCACCCCAGCAGTTACTTCTTGTACCAGCCACTGATGTTGATCTAAGCCTGAGCAGCCATGGACCTGTGCTACAATCCTCAGGCAGATCTGCCTGGGGGCTGAGCCACCTTTTCAGCATAGGGGATAGTTTTTGCACGGACCTGCTTCAGGAGAAGAGTCACCATCCATCCTTTTGAATGCTGCATGGAATCAACTGAGTCTGCCTGGAGGCAGTTGAAGCAGTTGGGGAAGGGACCCTTCAGCTGTATTGTTATCTGTCTGTACAACCATATGCCCATCCAGGGCTGCAGGGCTTGGTTTACTTTTAAAAATCTCTCTTCTCATTAGCAGTTAGTTTGCTTTCTTTTTCTTCTTTTCGAAGAAAAATAATAACTATTCCTGAGGAATAGATATGAGCTGAGGCACTCTTACACCTGATTTGGGAGCCCAGGTATTGCACATGCACTTTTTTTTTTCTTTTAAACTACACCACTTCATAAGCCGAGATAAATTAATAATAACTCACGTTTAAACAAGGTGTCTATCTCCTGTCTCCTATGTTGCTTTGACAGTGAAGTAATTAGGACAGGTTGTGACTGAATGGACAGCTGCTCATTGGGACTTTGAATGGATCCACCAGCGCCCCTCTTCCCCAAGCACGGTCCTCAAAAAGCAGTTGGATGATAATGACTTCCCCTCACTAATAACCCTATCTGAGTTTCAACCAAACACACAAAGATGGAAGGCTTCATAGTCCATTACAATTCACTGACCTATCTGGTCCACGCTTTTAATTTTGCTTTAGTGCTTATACTTCCTGCCAAAATATCTGAGACTTGAATATTTTTTTTAAAGTAAATTTACTTGGAGTAGAAAAATGTAATCCAACATCATAATGCTGAAAGTATGCCTGAATCGGGAGTCCTTCTGTAGTGCTACTAGAAATTGTGCCTGTCTGTGTTGCTGCTTGATTGGTTTTTAAGTGGGTTCACATGAGGTGATTTCTGCTGATGTCCCTTGAACTGCATTAGGCTTTGCATCTGAGCTTCAGCTCAGTAAGCTTGATGCTGCATATTACAGAGTTTACATACCTTTCCATGCGTTACCATATTGTCTTGCATATTCATAGGCTTTAATGCCTTTTGGTGGAGGCAGGGATTTTCATGGAATTGGTGGTATCAGAGCTGTCCCAGGACTTGAAATACTTGCTGATCTGAGGTGGTTCTGCAGTATCACCAGTACTGGTAAATAATTCAAATTAAAGTACTTTCCTCTATATGTACGAGTATTAAGGGGACTTCATTTACTTTCCTTCAATGGTTTCATCCTGTGCTGTTCTCACCCTGCATTATTCATGTGCAACCTTGCAAATTGCTTCTAGTTCTTACAGCACTGATATAAATCATAGGGCCATTTTCTCTGGAGGACTTCAGCCTTAAGCTCCACAGCTTGTTTTCAAATGAAAACCATGTTCAATTAAGATGATTTGTTTGCTGCACGAAAATTTAAGTGCTACCAACAGTGTAGGCTATGAGACGATCTACTTCTGTAAATGCCTATAACACACCACCGTACATGGTTGCTTGTCTTATTCTATTCACAGAAGTGGAGAAAAGACTAGGATGCATCTCACATGCACTGGCTTGAAGTTAGGTTCCTAAATAAATAACCTTGTTTTCAAGACTGCTTGCTAGGTACTAACCAAAGGAAAAATGGAGCAGGAAAAAATGGTCCTTCACTAATATTGTTGGACTTGATGGGGGAGGGCGGGCGGGGGTGGGGGCTAATAAATAAAATTGCTTTGAAACAAGATATTTTCTGCTCTTTTCTCCCTTTTTCATAGGAGAAGTTAGAAGGATATTTGGCAAATGAAAGTTCAGAGTGCTCCAGGGTTTTGCATGCTGGTGGTCCCATATTGATCTGTTGGTTCTTAAGGTTTCTGTAGGGACTGTCAGTGGCTTAGCTCATTGCCCAGCTTTGGGCAGCTCAGCCCCCCACGCTGGCCTTGCTGTATATCCCTCAGGTAACTGCCGGCTCTCATTCCTCTAAAACTGGTCAGGCTGTCACTGCTTTTCTTCCAGACACAGCCCCCATAACAAAGCTTGTTTGGCTGAAAGGTGGATTTTCTCTTTCTGTGAAGAGAGCAGGAGGAAAGAAATGCTCTTCCTGTCACAGGGTGTATCATCTGGCCTGTGAGATGCTGTGGGACCAGAAGACTTATCTAACACATATCCTTGGCACTTGTCCTTGCTGCATGGGTGGCTTTTCAGCCAATATTATGTAGGTTACCAGCAGGGAATCCCACATAGCTTTACTCAGACCTTTTGGCTTTCAGCAACTCCCTTCTTGGCTCTATCTGTGCAAGCCTTTCGCTTCTCACTCTGTAGTTGAGCTTAGTTCTGTGTTACCCTTGCCTCTGCTCCATTTGCAGCAGAGTGAATGGCTGCTCTGGGGCAGGCAGCAGAGAGTCTGGCCAGGCTATCTTCCTGGGTGAACCTGTCCTGGGTGTGATCTCAGGGCCAGCTGCTCATAAGGGAGAAACAGAATTCCTTGGTGTTTAATACTCATGAACTTCAAGATCTTACTCTTCAAGAAAATAGTTGATCATTGTTTTCTCTCTTTATGAAAATTAGTACTGCTTTCAGGCTTTCTTTACTATACACTGAGGACTTTGTTTTGGGTTTTTTCTTCCTGATTTCACTACTACCTTCCAATGTGTGAGAGACTGAAAGAGTTAATGTCTCAAACATTGAGGTGGGGCAAGTTCTGCTTAATGACTAATTCTGCATAACAAGAAACCCTGTCTAGCAAGGAACCACAGGTGAAAAGAAGCCGATCAGCACCCATCAGCAACTGGAAGGGGAGGGGTGCTGGAGGGTGCACAGCTCCCTGTTCTGATGTGCTGAGCAGGGCAGCTCACCATGCAGGGAAGGGAAAGTTACTTCCAAACCGACCCCCAAGCCCAAAGGCTCACACTCATGACACCTAATTAGCCCAATGCCTGCCCGACGGAGGGGCAAGGATGATAAAAGCACACAAACTGAAGGCCCATGGGCACAAGCCCAACTGAACCGGACCCTTTGGCTGACTGAACTAAAGCTGGATCCAGGACTGGTGAAATCTTTCTCTTCTCTCTCTCTCTCTCTTTCCCTTTTCCTATTCCATAATCCCTACACCTTATCCCTTTAGATATAAACCATTGACCAAGTCTGTGACTAAGAGCGGATCCAACCGCCAAGGGGGTCCACTCTGAACCTCATGACTCAACAGGAGGTCTCTCCTTATTGTCTTCCCTGAAATGATCCCCAATTAAGCAAGGCCTGTAGTATATCTTTGGTGATGTATGGTTAGCACGTTACATCATTTACTGACATAGTTTCATGCCAATTTTTGTTATGAGCATACCAATTTTTGTGGTGAGCATGCCAATTCTTGTTGTGAGCAAATAAAAATTGAGTTTTGTGAGTCAAAGGATCCCTGGTGTCATTTTACCCTAGTCCTGCCCTGGGAATCAGCGAACCTGAGTTGTCGTCCTGAGAAATTGAGACATGACACAATGCTTACCATCAAAAAATCACTCTTAAGGGAGTTCAGAGGGTGAAATTGTCACCATGTCCCACAGGGAGAGAGAGAAGTATATTCAGAGCGCACATCAAGTCTGTCCAAGCAAGTGCCCCTCCGTGTTGTTAGAAATTATTTCAAATTACATTTAGACTTTTTTTAAAAGCAATTATATAAAATAATCTATGAAACACTACATGAGTTAATCGTATATGATATTAATTTTGAAATTAGAGTAGTAGGCTTTGAGTTTTGTTATTCAAATTAATTAAAACACATTTCTCTTGATCAATTAATTTTTTTGATTGCTGTGTAACAGATATGCCCTGTTTAATACCATCATGACTTCTTTTGGGAGGGTGAAAGTGTTGAATATATCTACATCTGTTGAATACTGTCAGTTGTCTTGTAAGGCAGTAGCGCTAACAGAGCTATTCTGATCTTGTATTCCACGTCTAGTTATATCAGAAAGACAAATTGAAATACAGGGTTCCTTCAGCAATGAATATCCCACTGGATTAACAAACAATTTCTACAGTATGCAATAAATAAAATTCCAGTCTTTTTATATACAGTCAGTATTATGCACTTTGCCCTGAATGGACATAAACCCAGAGTCAGGGCTTTGAATCAGATCCACTATGATTGTATCTTTAAAGCTTATATGCCTGACTTGCTGAGGACTTGGAATTTAATGCTCCCAACATCTGAGCCTGGCAATGGCCCTGCTTATGCTAATAATATCATTGGCTTTTGGTTGTGTTTGCCTTGGGCATGATAGAAGTAGATGGATGAACTGAAGCGGTAAACCCCCAAAGTTTTCACATCCCCATTACACGTACCCAGTGGGATTTACTTCAGGTTACCTTTTGCCTGGTCTCAAGGTCCAAACTTTCTGACTCAACACATGTGGTTTAGAGCTCTCTCAAGGAAAGCTGTCCCATGAGGCTTTGCTTGCTTTACCCACAGGACACAGTTTGGGCCATTCTCTGAAGTGCCACATGTCTCTTTCAGGTAGATGAGGGTGTCACTTGAGTGTACACTTCCATGTCCTTGCTGTCAGCGCCCATGTTATTCCATGCTGAGTTTGGATAGCGTTTCTTGCTAAGTGTCATGAAGGGAGAGGTGAAAGACCTAATCCTGAAGCTGTATCAGCTCATCTAGAAGATCAGGCAAGGGATGGTAAGGGAAAGAAGAGCTGAGAGGGCACACAGACAGCCACAGTAAAAGGAAGAGAAATTCAGCTCAGGGCCCTGCTGTGAAAAGGCATGACGGGGCCTGAAAACCCAATGGCAGGGAGGGAATTGTGTATAAGGAGGCTGTGAAAGGTCTGCAGAGCAAATGACTCTTCCAGGGACGTGGTGCAGACAGCTCATGGTGTGAGACAAATGAGGGCTGGGCAGGCATGGGGTGATGAGAAGAGGCAAAGGCCAGGAAATCTCTCAGCTGCAAATTCCTGGTAACAAGGGGAATACCTTGAGGAAGTGTTACTACAGGCTTAACTTGTTCTTAATTTTTTCCAGTGACCTGCTGTTTGCCCCATCAAAGATGGGTTAGTGGGTCTTGCCTGGCACCTGTTCAGCTCAGGATGAACATTTTTCTGTTTTTACTTTACTTAAGGTGAGGAAGTGGTTATAGTGTGGGACATACAGATTTGGCATTTGGATACTCCCTCATGAGAAGAGCAAGGGGATGACTGGATGACGTGAGGCTGGTATGTTAGCAGCAGAGAAATGAGGACAAGTAAGGTGGGAAGATGGTGTTATTGGAGGCTTTAAGTACAGAAGTGGATGGCAGGATAAAGAAGAGAAGCATGCATGACAGCCAAGTGAATGGACTGAGACATGTTTCTGTCTGTGTGCTGGGAGCAGTGTTGCACCTTAGTGTAGCTGTAATGTACAGGCCACAATTGCAGTCCTGTTTTCTGCTCCACCAACCACCCATTTGCTCTTCTTCTTTTAATTTTGTTGTATAAACTCTTTCCCTCCTTCACAAAAGCAGCCAGCCTGCGTCTGGGGGAAATAGAAAGTACAGCAAACTGACCTTTACAGCCAGGGCTGTTCTTGGATGCATCTTGTACTTTTATCCAATTGTGCAGTGGTCTTTAGCTAACAACAAAACCAAACCATAGCAAAGTTCACTGCTGATACAGAATAAAGGAACACATCACTCACATATACACTGAAGCTTTTTGGAGAGAAGGAGAAAAGCAGTGGTGTGCACAGCTCTGTGGATATAGAGCTGTTCCAGTTCTGTGGCAGCCTGAGTTGCTCCCAATTCCATTGCGTGTATTTTCAGCTTTAACATGCTTGTGTGCCCACTTGATTACTGTGTTTGTGCAAATCGCCAAATGAGAGAGAGTCAGTGAAGTCTGGCAAAGCATGACAAAACTGATAAACTCTGTGAGGCTTGATAAGGACATTTGTTGTCATAGTCTCAGGAGGATGATCATGGTCTAAGACTAAAAGGTGGGAGGAGGAGGGAGTGGGGGTAGAGAAGGAAGACATGAAAACAGATTGTTGGGGAAATGCACTGATGGGTAAGAGGCTGGCTTATAACTGTAGTGGTTTAAGCCCAGCCAGCAACAAAGCACCTAAAGGACCACAAAGCCTCTTGCTTACTCCTCCCCTCACCCCCCAGGTGGGATAAGAGGAGAAAATATAAAGAAAATCTCATGGGTCAAGACAAGAACAGTGAGGGATCCCTCACCATTTATGGTCATGGGCAAAAGACAGGCTCAACTTGGGGAAAAAACAAAATCCATTTCATTTACTACCAATCACATCAAAACAAGGATAATGAGAAGTAAAATCAAATCTTAAAACACATTCCCCCCACCCCTCCTTCTTTCCTGGCTCAACTCCACTCCTGGTTTTCTCTAACTCTTCCCCCCACAGCAGAACAGGGTGTTGGGGAATGGGGGTTGTGGTCAGTTCATCACATTTTATCTGCTGCTCCTTCCTCCTCAGGGGAAGGACTCCTCACTCTTCCCCTGTTCCACTGTGGGGGCCATCCCACGGGAGACAGTTCTTCATAAACTGCTCCAGCATGGGTCCTTTCCACCAGCCGCAGTCCTTCAGGCGCAGACTGCTCCAGCACAGGCTTTCCCATGGAGTCACAGCCATCTTTGGGGGCATCCCCCTGCTCTGGAGTGAGCTCCTCCCTCTCCTTCTGCACTGACCTTGGTGTCTGCAGAGGGGTTCCTCTCACATTCCAATCCCCCTACTCACTGCAAGTTTCCCTTCTTAAATCTGTTCTCCCAGAGGTGCTACCACCATTGCTGATGGGCTCGGCCTTGGCCAGCAGTGGGTGTGACTTGGAGCTAGGGAATCTTCTAGTAGCTTCTCACAAGATCCATCCCTGCAGCCCCTCCCCCGCTACCAAAACCTGGCCACACAAACCCAAAACAATAACTAACCTATAGAATTGGTAGCTATTTTGTATAAAAAGAAAGGTAATTATGATCCTGTAATTAAAATTAAGTACATGTTAGATATATGCAATAGTTATTTTATCTTTCTGTAGAGGTGATACGTATCAGCATAATCTATGTTTCTGTGATATTTCATACATACATACATACATGTGTATATATGTATGTATATTATCTGTGTGTGTCATGGTTTAACTGCAGCCAGCAACTAAGCACCAGGCAGCCGCTCACTCACTTCCCCCCCTCAGTGGGATAGGGGAGGAAATCGGGAAAAGAAGTAAAACTCGTGGGTTGAGATAAGAATGGTTTAATAGAACAGTAAAGAAGAAACTAATAACGATAATGATAACACTAATAAAATGAAAACAGTAATAATGAAAGGATTGGAATGTACAAATGATGTGCAGTGCAATTG
>JAVJGG010000007.1:27384870-27441613 GCA_035590195.1 Aviceda cuculoides
TTTAATTTTTTGAGTTTAATTTTGTTTACCGTTTTTTTTTTTTTTTTTTTTTTTCCACAGCCTTGGCACACAGTATGAGAATATCTAGGCTCTTTTGAGCAAAATGCCCTCGCTGTGTATACTCCTTCTGGTGTATTCTCCTTTCAACAGACCTTCATCAAACTGTTCTGCCAGTTCATCCCATCTTCACCTAATTTTGCCAGCTGCTTCTAAAATTCATTACAACTTTTTCTGGTGAGTAATCTGAACATTCTGGCCCCATTTGTTTGTGTGATATGACATGACTATGATAAGCAAAAACATTTCTATATGGACCTTTGGTGTCAATTTTCCCGTTGGAAGAGGCAATCTAATGCTGGTATATGAAATGGTGGATGACGTGGAGAAAAAGGATGGGGAGAAGTTATTCATTCTTTATAATAAAGGAAGAGCTGAGAAGCTTCTAAGAAATTGCTACACATAGTAACTTTAAGATGAAGGAAAGGGAACATCTTTTTCTGCACAATGTATAGTTAATCTGTAGAACTCCTTAAAGAATAGCTCAAGAATAAATTAGTTCAGAGTGATATAGGACACATCCGGTGCCCCTGAGCATGATGATTTAAGACTTTGTCTCAGGATGATAACAGAAGCTGGTTTTCAGGAGCTGAGATTGCATAAGTGAGGAAGGATCATTCTGTGATTACCTTAAAGACAACACAATGGGTTGGACTGACCTTTGATCTGAACTATTGGGGCTACTCATGTGTTTTCCCATACTGAACATGGACATTTCTATTATTTTTCTGTACCTTGGTCACTATCTTTTAAAACGGAGGAATGATGTCATGAAAGTTCCCTTAAAATCTTATGGTCCGGATGTGAGCATAAAGACAGTGTAGGCAATGACCCACTGCTGATTAAAAACAAAAAAGCCAAGCCGTGAGAATTAGACATATAAAGCAACAACTTACTTACTGCCTTGCACATAATGTTGCAGAAAATCTGAATCATAAAGATGCAGGCCACCAAATTTTTAGTTCCCCGAATTTCTCAGGAAGCGCCACCTGTCATCAGATCTGTAAACATGATGCTGACTACAGAGGAAATTTGTATTAACGTAAAGATAACAACAAAGTTTTTTTTCATGATGCAGAAGTTTTTCAGGTTGTTATAAAGGATTGTACATTCAAAAATGAACATCCAATGAAAGAGACAGACTGCATGCAGCTTACAGTTGCCCAGGGTTCAGTTGGGATAGAGTTAATTTTCACAGGAAGCTGGGAGGGGTCACAGACAGGACAGATGACCAGAACTAGCCAAGGGTATATTCCATAGCATGTGACATCATGCTCCCTATATAAGTGGGGAACGGGCTGGGGGGTGGAGGTGGTGTCACAGCAGGGGAAGTGGCAGAGCATCAGGTTGCAGGGTGGTGAGCAATTGCATTGTGTATAACTCGTTTTGTATATTCTTTTATTAGTACTATTGTTATTATTGTAACTTGTCCCATTGTGTTGTCCCAGTAAACTGTCCTTATCTCAGCCCACGAGGTTCTACTTTTTTTTTTTTATTTTTCCTTTCTGATTCTTCTCCCCATCCCAACAAGGTGGGGGGAGTGAGTGAGCAGCCTTGTTGTGCTTTGTTGCCAGCTGAGCTTAAACCACCATGACAGTTTTCTTATAGGAAGTGCTTTCATTTATTTTGCTAGCCTATAGACAGTATCAAACTGACAGTATCACTTCATGCCAAGGAAAGTGTTAGCACACGCACATCTTTTTCTATTTTCTTTCCCCAAAGTAATCACTTCAGATGAATGTTGAAATGAATAATTTCAAGGGGGAAACTATTGTAACTGCTAGAAATTAATCTAGGTAGACCTGTAATTTAATCCTTACTCTGACAGTCAATCTGGCTACATTATTTAATATAAATTAATAGTTTATAGTAGCCATAGGCGTAGAACAGGATAACAATGAATATCATATAAGTAACTATTACAGGCTCTGTGCCTAAATCAACGTAACTAATTCTTAGCATAGCTAAAGCTATAAAATTACAAAGTACCAGAGATACGAGGCAGAGAGGAGTCAGGGATTTTCAGGTGCAGAAGGTGGGAAGGAACACCATGGGTGCCTTCTAACCAATAAATGCAATCAACAGAGAATGGAATGATCATATTCCATTATCTTTTGTAGATATCATTTTATTGGTGAAGGTAATAGAAGAGGAGTCTGGCACTCGAGTGTATTTCCCATCTGCAGACGTCTGAACTGTTCCTGAAACTTAGCCATGGAGCCTGAATAGGTGAGATGGGATTTCTGCTCTAATAGTTCTTTTCCCTGGTACTGTTCTCGATGTCATAGTTAGTCTTCATTAACTGTTTTTTATTTTCAGTTTACATGGGTATGATCATCATACGCACCATGACCTTGCCACATCATTACACATACTGAACTATTCTGTAGCCACTGTATTGTATGATTAAATAAAATCTTTTTCATATGTTATCGTGAAGATCCAGTTTTCATGGGTAGGCTCCTTGAACTGTCATGATTTTTCAGCTAATATCTGTCCAGGTGCTCTGCTGTGGTGTATGTGAAAGTATTCCAACAGGCAGGTTAAGGCTGAATTTTAGGAGCTGGAAATGTGATCATGGATAGCTGTAGGCTCTGGTAGACCCATTCATCATGGTGTGGAGCAGGAAGCCAACTTCTTTGGCCCACAAGAAGTATTCTGCACTGTAAGAAGCTCTAAATCTGAACGGAGGTGCCTGCCCTGCCTAAAGCCACTAAACTCTGGCACATAGTAGTATAGATCTTAAATAAAAAAGCAAACAAACAAACAAACAAAAGAAAGACCTGCAAGAAACAGCTATAAGTGCTATGAAATGCTATTGCTTGCGGTCTCTAATAGGACACTTTGTTCTCAATACTTCTGCGACTGTTGCAACTTTGAGTCCAGGCACCTTGCATTCTCTACATTGTTTTATTTTCATACTACTTATGGTGCTAGGCTGTGATAGTTCCTGTTTGTACAGTTGGGAAGAAACAGGCAGAGTAATTTGCCTAAGATCAAAGTAGGCGGATGGTGGGGAGAAACAGCAAAGATTCAAACCCACATCTCGAAGACTAAGCTACGGCTTAAAGCATACAGACTTTTCTTATTCCCCATTAAGAGATATCACTTGCCTCCCTCCCTTGAGGACAGTCTGAGTTTTATTCCACATTTAAAACTGAGATTCACCGTTCCAGTTACACTGGAAAAACATGATTCTTCCTCAATTTACAGACTTATTTTCTCAGGGAAGAATGAACTTTAATAGAATTTATAAGCAAGCCAATAATCAGTTTAGGACTGAAAAGTAATTCTAAGTTATATCTTTTAAGAAATTTAGGATCTGTGCTAGTATTTTTTTTTATCCTGAAGGTTCTTAGAGAGTAACAAAACCTTTTCAAACTTTTCATGTGATTAAAATTAATTTAAAATGTCTATGGAAGTTACATTTGAGGAAATTAGTTTGCAACTAAGTGAAAATATTGATGATCATTTCTTGACTCTGTAATGATGTATTTTAAGAAATATATAATGTCTCAGTAATGCAGGTTTTTTACCCTTAAGTTATTCTCAGCCTTAAAACTTTCTTAGCTTTTTTGTCTATGAACTGGCACTAAGGGGAGAATTTGGAGTGTGTCATCCAATTGAATTTGCTTCTGGTCCTTCTCTCTCTCCCAGTCTCAGAAATGATCGCAGTACTTCTTTTGGGGTTTGGAGTAAAGCTGGTCTCATCTGCATAACACTTCCTCCTGCCCTTTCTTCCCCTAACCAGCCCTGGGATGCAAAGCCTGAAATTCTGGTAGAAGTTGCTATGGAAGCAACTGAATCATGGACTGGATTTATTTCAAGTACCTTAACAACAAAATATACTGCTCCTTTCTAAGCATAAGCTGGGTTGATCGCTTCTATGGCAGAGTCCACAGCCAGTGTGTTGACAGTTCTCCTTTGTCCTACCCTGCATCCTTTAATTAGCTTCATAAAGAGTTCAGAGCCCTAAACTGAACTTGCATTGATGCACTCAAAGTGCTGAGCCTTTGAACATAGGGTTGGTGCACAACCAAACGCATTAGGAGGTTGAGTCCATTTGGTCTTCTTGCATACAGTGCAAGCCAGGTCCTTTCAGCCTGCCAGGATGAAATGAAGGTGGTCTTTCACGGGTACCCATGGAGAACCTGCCACAGACAAAATAGAGCATGTCTGCTGCTGTGTGCTTTACAAATCATTGTTTGGATAACATGAAAAACAGAAGATTAGGAAGGGTCTGGCTGCTCCCAATGAAAAGCTGCAAGGAGTAAGGAACCTTCTCCATCTAGGAGGTACAGGTTGAGGGAAAGCAGGAGCTGCTGCTCACTTGTTTCCCCTAACACCACAGCAACATATTCTCAGGAGGTGGGGCCTATTGAGGGCACAAAGTTCCTTCAAGGTTAACAGATCCAACTGGTTGGCAGGGCTGATGCACAGTAGTTTCTGCAATCAATTCTGAGTATGAACAACTGTTTCCAAAATTGCATCAGAACCTTTCCATCCCTACCCAAAAGAACAGTTTCAATTGTGTCAAAAGGAGGTGGCCTCCAGTGGAAGTTTGAAATAGAATCTTTTGATTTCACATACTTGAAATGCTCCACTGTCATGTCTCACCTCCCTGTTAAAGGCCATTACAAAACCATGGCATAGATCATTCTCAGCAGAGACGTGTTTTACAAGTCCCATATCACCCTGCATCTATTCTGTGTGTCAGAAAACGACAAATATAGGCTCTCTGACTGTTAGCTCCATTGTGTTTCTTGCAGTAGAGCACTTGAGGAGCCACTGTGCAAAGCATCTCCAAAGCTTGCCATAGATCAGTGTGTACATGTGCCCTCTATGCATGTTTGGAATGGGAGAGCTGGGAAATTGGAGACAATTAGTATCTTTAACCCAAAATGCTGTGCCAGTGAAAATAACACATTTGTGAGCTCTACAATGGAGCTGCACCTGTCTCTGAGAGAATACAACTTTATATCAGAAGGCTTTGGGCTACGGAAAGACTCATCCCAAGTCAGCTGAATTAGCCTCCATGAAGAAATTTAACCAGAAAATGCTCTTTCAAATAAAATATAACAACAGTAACAAGTGGAGTAATTGTGCTGTGAGGATGGGACAAAGATCAAGGGTAGTTTAATTATGTCATGCAGGCTGAGCAATTATTTTGCCTCAGCCCTCTCTAATGACAGTAATGGAAGCTCGTTATGACAGGAAAAAGAGAATATGGAGGGCAGGGAAATGGAAATTGTTATATTCAGAATGTATAGAAAGCACCAAGGTTTTAATGAATTTATGGGGTACTCAGACGTCCACCATCTCACACCACATATTGCTCTTTCACTGCTAATACTTACAGCTTTCAAGGGTTGAAGGTCCCTCATGGAGGACCCTGAGGCATATTGTGAGAACCCCAGTAAAGTACAACCCAGTTCTCAGTCGAATTTTGCTATTTCATCATCTTCCTTTGGAGCTGACTACCTCACAGCATCAATATAGTTAAAGGAAGCATGCATTCCCTTATATTCTTATACATATTTCTGAAACATTTGCTCATGACTAACACTGTCAATGCAGTAGCAGTATCCAGGGGAAGAACTCTAATTCTCCCTTAGGCTGAGGTGCGCTGTGACTCATAGCTTTCAGTGGGACCATGTAAAGCAAAATAATCTATCTCCAGATGAAAGGTAGCAGATTCTGAATTTAGCGAGCTAATCTCTGGTGTGCAGATATGAGATATACGAATTAGTGAAGAAACTCACTTGAGACTAAATGTAGAATGGAAGGCTGCATCAAGTGTATTATATGCTGTCCTATATAGATTCCTGTCACACCTGTAAGTACAGTATTTGAGAAAGACTGTAATTGATGGCTTAAAGAACATAAGTATACTGTCAGCTTGTAACTTCCTTATGCATATGCAGTGCTAAGGAATTCCCTAGAGTTTCAATTTATTTCAAACCGGCAAAATAATTTGGCTTAAGAAATAAATGTCCAAGACAGAACACTGAAGAAACAAGCCAGTTGAAAGTGATGTATAAGATGCATTCCAAAATTAGAGCTTCAGCTTTAGTGAAAAGTTGTCAAAATGCTCTGAAAGTGATCCTTGTTGATGCATTCTTGTTTTCCCCAAATCTGAAGTTCTTTTCAGTGAGTAACAGCAGTTTCTAAGGAATCCAGATAAAAACTTATTTCAGGCTGTTTCCCTACAACCATATGATTTTATGCTATATTCTTGATCCAACGACAGCGACACCTTTGAAATTATGGCATCAGATGAAAAGCATCATATTTAGGCTATGAAAGATCTTTGGGTGGCTTGTCATATTCTTACATGTCTTTCGTGTTTAGTATTTAGGATTCCTATTTTCAGGAAGGCTAGAAGTGTACATTTGAAATAAATAAATAAGCCTGTCAAAGAAAGAAAGCCAACATGTTATCTGAGAGACTTTTAGAGCATTCAGAAAACCTATAAATATTGCTACACCTGCAATTAAACTGCGATAGTTAGAGACACTGGTTCAGTTTTTTCACCTTTGGTGTTTTTTGTATCTGATGTCCTTAGCACCTATTCCATCTGACACATGAAATTTTTGCCACGAAAAGGCCAAGTTATGAAAGCCCACCATGGTAACTCTTGGATGTGAACCAGTTTGGTTTAGAGCTAGATATCATGATCTATATCTACATCAGGAAGACAGTACAAACACTATTGGTTTAGAGGAACAAAGCAACAAGGAAAAAGGGGTTGCTCACAAGGTTGTCAGTGCAGCTGAACTCACATTTGACTTGCCCTCAAACCTCACAGTTTGATGAACCAGATTCAGTTCTGGTTTTACACAGCTAAACCTGATGAAAGCTTACAAAAGGCAGATAGCCATGAGCATTCCCCATTCTTAATATGGCAAAAACAACATGAAGAAAAATAAATTCTGGTATTGGAAACAGACAGACATTTGTTCATCTTTTCTATACACTATAACCAATAGAGGTTGTTCTTAATAAAAACATGGGAGATGTCTGTCTTAGTAACATGTAGGAGTTTTGTCGTGTACCAGGCTATTTCCTCATCTGGAATAAATCAGGCTTGTTGCGCTAATTTCAGTACTACAAGAAGAGGCAGAATAGAGTCGTGTGATTCTTTGTAGAAGGACATCAAGATTTCTGTGTGTGCTGGAGTGTAAACATATGACTGCATGGAAACGGGGGAGTGTACTGTATACAAGGAAAATGTACTGAATACCAACAGGAAGAATTTCAGCTGGTGTCAGTAATGGTTGATGTTCAATTTGGTGTCTTCAAGCAATCTAGAGATGTATGTAGCTGGCCTTGGGGGTGCTTCTTGCTTAGAAACATCAGTGATCATTGCTTTGGATAAGAGGGGCAGAAGATTTCTTAAAAAATTGCTCAGGAAACTCAACAGAAACAAATAACTCCAGCAGAAAATAAGTGGGTAAAGAATTCCTTTTCCCAGTATTGCAGACCTAAGCCTTACCAATAAAACACCTCCTCTTTTTGTTGGCTAGATCTGAGATTTTCTGGCAGACCAACCTGTGTGTCAAATTCTGTAGCTGGCTAAAAAAACTTCGATACACAGTGAGGGAAAATTTTCTAGAAACAGCTAGATGTTTAACTCAATGTCAGCGTTATTAAAAAGTTGGTCCTGGTGGTGTGGTTCTACTGCCAGGTGGCTTCACAGTGAAGAAAATTGGAATAAACTCATGCAAAAGTATAAATCTAAGCCATGGGTCTGGTGGTGAAAGGAATAAAATTAGATACCCGAAGTAATCATCTTCCTTTCTGAGTTGTGAGAAGCAAGGTTTAGATGTAACTGATAAACAATGCCAGTAGGAGCGTTACTATTTTGTGGAGATGTTAAGTTGCATTCAAGGCTCCAAGTGTAAGAGCTGGGTAAGTAATTGATACATGCAGAAAATGTTCATCTTGTAAATCTTTCAGTGACAATAGTGAGGACAAATAGTGTGTACTTACCATGAGGCATTCCTAGGAAGGTCTCAAGGAGCCTCCCCAGTCAATAATTAAGTATATTAGTGGTTTCTGTGGTGTTTAAGAATTTTACTAGCTTGGAGAGAAGCAAACTGAGATAAAGCTGCTTCTCTTGTCATTATTGCTTCAACATGAAAAAATGGAGATGTTTTCAGAAGAGATGGGGACATTGTCAACTGCTTTGTTGTCATCTTAGTTTGCATGAAGGATAAATCTGGAAGACAGTATAATATTTACTAATGTAAGGCTTAGTTGACTACTTTTGAACAGCTTTGTCCTGCTCCTACAGGAAGTTTTCGATAGATGGTGCCCCTGCTATGCTGTGGCACTGTTCTGTGACACTGACAGGGATATGGATAACTACAGCTCTTTCTCTACTTTCACAGGGACTACATTCATGTCAACCATGGAGTCAGTCTTCCTGGGCAGTAAGCAGATGCAAAACTTGGTATGGGTCTTGAGTAGTAATTGTCCTGTGAGACTCACCAGGGCAAATGCCAAGCAAGCATACAGGAAAACACGGAAGAGGTCTTTTCTGTAATTGTGACAGCATAACTTGCTTGCCAAACTTTCCCCTCTCCATCCCCTCTCTCCCACCATGTAGTAAGGACACTAGAGAAAGACATATTGTCAAAAGGTACTATGGATCTTAATGTGAAGGAATATCATTCTCTTAGGGGACAGAGAATTGGGATCATTTGACCAGGTGGAGATTTATGTATATGAGCTGGTCATCTAGACTTTGTACGGCAAAAAGGTGCTTCTAGTACATAATTTAAACTCAACAGAAACTAGACATTTGAATTAGGTCAGATGAATGAAAGGCTAAAAGTGCACATTTTTCTTCACTGACAACAAAGGTATCTAGATCAAAAGCAGATATATCTACCTTTTAAACATATCACATGAAGCAAGACAACTTCTACCTACTAAATTCCCTTTCTCTTGAAGGTCATCATCACCTGTAGGCCCTAGTGAACCTCAAAATAACCCTATGTTACATAACCAGAGAGGAAGAAGATTAAAAAAATACCAAAACATGGAGTAGAGTTTTCTAAAAACGAGTTGCTGGGAACTTATTCTTGGCCCCACTGCCACCACAGGAAGTTCTGACATTGACCTTGCTGGGGTCATTAATTCTCTATGTTTCTTGAGACAGAATGTGTGCCCAGCCCTGTTTAATCCAGATGTATCTAATCTAGCTCAGTTTAGCACAGCATATTGCTATCTGTCAGTTGCCAAAGGAAAGTTCCATTATACACAGAATAGAGATTCAAATTTTATCTTTCACTTGAAAAATATCAGACAGAGATATCTTACTCCCAAGGCCAGTCCTGCTAGCCTCCCAGCTCTGACACTGCTTGTTATTCTCAATGCTGTTGATAATTTCTAAGAATTAGTTTACCTGCCCCTGCTGAGTTGGGATTAATTTAGAACAAAAATGGTACTTAAATCTTTTTATATAATAAAGTAACTTTTCCACCTCTGATAAAGCACATAAAGTGTATAGGGGATTTGATAAACAAAAATATATCAAGGCCAGCAAAATGCTTTACCTGACTGCAGAAAGTGCAGTGTAGTTTTCTTGGATGATCTCCCAAGTCCAGCAAGTCTAGTATTTTGGCATGGCCAGTCATGACTGTTTCATTGTAGTCTTTAAAAGGTGGGGAAGGGCTTATCCCCTGATTCATGATGGCTTTAATGCCTTGTATGTTTTTTTCTAACATTTGGCTTCACTTCCACCATTTCTTTCCCTTCTTGTTCCCATTATACACTGTGCTGGAACTAGAACTTCTTGCTATTAACTCTTATAGGGTAAATGAGCATTCAAATTTCTCTTGATCAAGGAAAAGGTCCTATAAAGTTTGGCAGATGGGAAAAGAAGAAATGAAACTCCTTTGATAGATTTTAAGTCAAGAATGTATCCACTTTAACAGAGTATCCAGTAAATAGTTCTCAGCACCTCTCAGTAGTTCAGGGAGTTGCTGTCATCCTTGCTTTGCAAGTGGAAACTTTGAAATGCAGAGAGTTATCCAAAAGAGAGCAACTGTGTTGAGAATAGGCACAAAGATTCCCGCCCTTTTGTTCCAAGTTTATCCAATAGCCCCCAAAAATATACAAAGTGGACTTAAATTATGTTTACAAAAATAAAATGCCTGACAAAAAGGAAGGTAACTAAATTATGTAGGAGGAGTTACCAAAAAAAATTGTTAGTCGTCAATAGCAGTGAGAGGCTGCAGGATATTGAGATATCTGAACAGCTGGCTTTTCCTTTAATTCATTTGCAGCTCTGATGCTGATCTGAAGCAATAACATTAATAAAAAAAAAGAAAGCAACCTTAAAAAAACAGCAGGCAAAGCATTAACATTGTCATAAGAAATAACGTGGCCTTCTGATTTTAGTCTTGAGCAAGGGAAAGATGTTGTTGCATGTGTTGGGACAGGGAGTAAAGGGAATGCTCAGGCTTCTTACCTGTGATGTCAAAATCAATAGGAGAATTAAGACAGCAAATGGCAAGTTGTATATGGCTATCCTTTCAATGGTTGAGGAGGGAGAACAAGAAATGTTTTAGGAAGGCTGATGGATGACATGAGCTATCTGCAAAGTGTTAATTCCCCTCTTGTTGAGTGGATGGAGAGGAGAGACCTCTCTTACCTGAGCAGGGTTGTCAGATTTTTCACACTGCTTTACCTAATTAATTTTTAGTGGAAGGCGATGCTGGTTTTGAAGTTCCTTTGACATGGATGACTGTGTTACCAATCCGGTGAAAACCATATGGAAAGAATGGCTCTGGTTTTGTATAACTGAATGAGCCTGGAAGTTTTTAAAAACAGTCTAATCTCCAGGGTAATATTCTGTTTAACGTAACAAGCAGTAGGGAAAGGAAGCAAGTGATGGGAGGGAGGAAGAAAGAAAGAAAGAAAGTGTGGGTGAAGGACAGAAGAAACAGAGGGAAGAATAAAGGTAAGAAGAATAATAAAAAGGGAACATCAGGAAGGAGGATGGGTAACTGAGGAGGTTGGGAGACAGGTTGTTCTGAAGAACAGCAGAGGAAGTTTGCCATTGTGACACCACCTTCTTTCCCATTGATACTGTGAGTGAAAACATACTGGAAAGCCTGTGCATAAGGAAGCTGTAGCAAGAGAAGAACCGAGTATGGTAGGCAAGATACTGATTACCGCTGTCCTCAGAGTTTGTTACAAACTCTTCAGTGGAAAAATACCTGCCAAACTTAAAAGCTATCCTATTAAATTCTTCTTCTTAGAGGCTGTGCTCAAGATCTGCAATTCAGACAGCTCACACAATCCTAGTCTCAGGACACGAGAAGTTCTGAATGCATCAGAGGGTTAAGAACCACAGCACTATAGCACTGTGTGCTATTCATCTCCCTGGGACCTCTTGGAGCTGAGGCTTTCCAGCATCAGTGGCCAGGAGGATTTCAATCCATCTGAAATAAGCCTGGCTGTAAACTTTCCACTGAGGTGTTGAGCCATTCTCCCCAAGGAAAAACAGCTTTTACAGAAAGGTGGAGGGTCATGTGTATGCATCTGCAAAAAAATGAACCCTTTCTCAGGGAAGGGGAAGACAAATGTTGAATGAAGGCACTTTTTCTCACCAAAACAGATGTAATTTTTAAAAGCTTGTAGCTGTCTTTGGCTGAAAGGCTTTTATGGGTGTTTGTCTTTTTGGCAGCTGGTAAATACGCTGAACAGTTTTATGGGGAATGAAATTCTAAATGTCTACAGATTTAATACTTCTCTTGCTGTTATCAAATTATGATTTCAGGTGAACTTAATGGAAACTTGATGTGATAAGAGTTTTGTACTTGAAGATTAGTATTGTTATATTGCTTGTGGTTTTCTGGTTTTTTAGACTCTGCTGTTCAGCCAGGAAAATACTGTTGAGTGAATTTAAATTAAGAGGAAACATGCCTGCACAGGGATTAACACAGGGGGAAAAAAAAAAAAAAGGTGAGGAGAAAAAGATTTAATGACTTTATCTATATTAGTGCTTGTGCTCTAACGTTACACTTCCCAGTTCTACCAAAAAAAAAAAAAAAAAAAAAAAAGGAAAGACGGGCAATGACAGAGCAAGAAAGCAAGATAAACACAAAATACAAACAAGTCCCTTCTAGTACAATATCTTTATAGTAGACTGCCACTTTAGATTATTTGCAGGCATCTAGGCATTGAGGATATCAAGACAAATATCTTAATTACTTTTCCACAGCTCTTAGAAACTACTGCTTCTTCTTTATCTACTTTTTCTTGAAGACATCTTGTTGAATGTTTCGTAACCAATTTACTTTCTACCAGTTTGGAATTCTTCTCACTTCTAAAAGTTATTCCATTTCCTATAATCACTTTGCGTTAGCCCAGTAAGTTTTTTGTTCTTGGTTCAGTTGTTACTGGAGTGGGAGAAGCTCAAATCTGTGAGATCCATTCATTAGTCTGAATGAATGAGAAGGAATTTTCTACAGGTGATATGTTTGTGATTATTATTTTTCTCTGCTTGGAGTTGTGAACAAATCACAGAAAGAATCAGCATGTTAATCATGCAGTCTTATTTCTCCTGCAGAATAGAGGGCTGAACAGAAAAAGATGTGTTAGTAGTAACAAGCCACCACAGAAGAGAACACTCTAGTGGAGAAGGGCATACATGAAATGTGGCTGACACCTACTCTGTTTGCTTAAGTGTTCTTTGGGTTTTAGGCCTTGGCTGCTGCGTGCTGAGTTTGCCTGAAAAATCGTGCTACTTTACTGAGATGAATAAATACGGAAATATTTCAAAGGGATCTTGGAAGTATGTTCGGTTTTCAAAATCCACTGTGTTTATTTCTCTGTGTAACTGTGGAGTAGAATGCTAAAATTTGCGTGTTCTGTAGGGCTGCTTCAAGAAGATGTTAACTATTTATTACTTTTGTATATGCCTGTGTAGAATGTATGTTTTATACTTGAAAAAAAGTGCGCCAGATCAAATCCCGTTTTTCCTTAAGCATCTTTGGTGCATTTTTTGTGAGAAAAAACAAGAATGTGAACATTGGGCAACAAAAATTGCCTTATCCTCAAAAAACCAGAAGAAATTAATAAAAATTGTTAGTGGAAATATTGCTCCCAGTCTCTACATTAATATAAACATTTGTTAAGATTGAACCTCCCTGCCTTACGCAAACATGATGGAAAAAGTGCAATTAAACTGCTGAGAAATGCCACAGAATTACTGTCTGTATATTAGTATAGGTGGGGAAACACAAGGAGCTTTGAAAGGGTTCTTATATGTAGATCATGAATCAGGAAATATATGTCCTTACAGTGAAGCCTTCAGAAAAGGCAGATGCAGGGGCTGACTGGGAAAACAAGATTTCTGTTCTGTGAACAAGTGTTTCAGTGCTTGTTTTCAACCTAAACATAAGAGACAGAGATGGCAGGAATGTTAAAATATTGAAAATGGTGTTATAAATACTTCTGGGGAAAAAAAAAAAAGTTTGGAAATGACAGTGCTGAGTTTCATGCTGGTTGATATTAACCTAGAAAGGACAGTTTTGCTTCAGTACTTCAAGTGAGCTCTAACGCTGATACTGTCACCCTTTTACTTCTCTGAACCAGGCTTTCTGACCATGTGCTCTCATAGGAATACTGCCATGTCCAATCTTGTCTCATGAAAGCCAAGCAAACAGTATTTGTGCCAGAATGTAAATTTTGCTCAGTGTTTTCTGATTTCGTATTTGTCTGTTATTCCTTCTTGGCACTTTCTTGTTCATTCTTATTTTTTATTTTCCATTTTTAAATTTAAAAAAAAATTGTAGTTGAAGAAAATAAAAGAAATGTTGGAGAATGTGATTTTTAAGTGAACAAAATGTTAAGGGTTTTTTTCAGCAATTGAGGAAACTATAATAAAAAGCCTGATCTTTGTGCCAGTAATTTAACATTGGGTACAAAAGTGTGTTTGCAGTGGAGTGGTGCTGTGTGGTGCAGTGGAGTACTCCTTATCCAAGGGGATGATATAATAACAAAACAGTGTTTTCATCAAATGATGCGTTGTCATAAAGCTCAGTACTATCCATATAAGCACCAGTTCATAATAAAGAGTAATGGGTGTATAAAGTATTTAAAATACATTTTGATTCGGAAATAGGTCATGAACAAATACATGGGAAGTTACTTTAACCTCCACAACATTTCTGTAACCTGAAATGCGATTAATTTAATGGCACGTAAAATCATGTAGCCAGGATATGAAGCGAGGAACATCACGTGCATCTGAAACTTACGTCCCTGACTCTGCTCCCCAGGGATTCCTAGGGTACCTTGGGTAGTGCTTTCGGCATAAATTGGGTCTCTTGCCCTTTGCAGCTTTACCTTAGCCAGGTGGATGGGAATGCTTTCTTTGTTGTCCCTCACCATGTTGACCTTGGTCTGGAGGGCTTGAGCTGGGTACCTAAGGCCTCCTTTCTCCCCATAGCATCTGGCCAGCTGAGGGATGTGGAGTGCAAGCCCAGAGCATCAGGATCCAACCCAGAAGTTCCTACCTGAAAATAAGCTTGTGAGGCACCTAGCAATACCCAAGTGAATGGAGAAAAATTGGCACCTTTACTTGAGCAGGATCCTAAGCAGTAATGTTTACTGTATGAAGAAAGTGTCAGAAAAATCAGACTGCTGGCAATGTCAGTATTTGCCTAAATTACTTGATAGCAGTCTTCCAGATTTGCAAATTTTTTTTTTATTTCCAAAATGCTTCACCCATCTCGCTTCTAAACAAAATTGTTGCTGCTTTGAAACAGCTCATAGTCATATTAAAAGGTTGTTTAAATGTTTCCAAGCATTAATAGTATTAAGTTCAAAACTTTTTGAGCTTTTTTATAGTACAGAGAACCTCTTTTCAGTCCCAAACTGTGACAGAGGCCAGTTGTATTCCCTCAGGAAATATATTTGCCAAACTGTAACCAAACAAACCAACCCCTCAAAATCCAAGAGTTTCCAGCATTGAATGACAGCCTTTTTATTTGTTCCCACTAAAAGAAGGCCTGTGGTTCCTGGGTGGTTCCCAGCTCTGTCGTGTTACTCTGTACTAGGCAGATCCTGCCCCGCAAAACATTTTTCCTACTTTGAAACCACTTAGATGTAGTATGCATCTCCTTGAATGCACTCAGCTAATGTACCATTAGCTGCCGGCATAACTACTGTAGATCAGAAGTGCTTTGAGAATATTATATCCTATAATATTTGCTCTGCCAAGGCTTTTGCAGATTCTGTTCATGGCTTTCAAGCTACTCAGCAAAGGGAAAGAAACAACCCCCTGTTAACGCAGGATTTTTTGGGTCTTGGAGAGCAGAAGTGACTCCCTGGCTCTGAGGGACCCATTCGGCCAAAAAAACCTCTCCCCACACACACCACCCCACCATCAATCGCCATTTTAATATCCCTACTATGGTGCTGATCAGACTTTTTAAACAACTCTTGGGTTTTCAGCATCGGTGACAGGGAATTTAATTGATGCAGCAGTGCTGTGTTAAGCAGACGAAATGGCCACCAGGGACTGCTTGTTTCCTGGCTCTCTGAGGAGGCAGGAGGAGATCCTCAACAGCTTGTCCACAGTAGCTTATGATCTTATCCCTTATGTTCATGTTTTGCCAAAGCGTAAGGCTGTGGGCAAACATAATTTTTCAGCTTCAGCTGTGCCATGTGAGCAGGGTACTTCCTTGAGCTCCTCATGTCTGAAGGAAAGCTTGTGCAAGGTTTAGCTAAGGGCTAAAGTACAGGCAATCCTCTTCCTCAGACCAGAAATGCAGCAGTCACCTGACAAAAAAAAGTACTAATCCAGTGTGAACATGACTGTATTTGTTCAAATAGTTTGACTTTGTGACCACAGGTGTAATGCCAGGTCAGGTCCCCTTAGCCGAGGGGGAGCAGTGTGGTGCTGCCTTGTGACCCAGCAAGATCCTGTCCTGGTGCCAAGGACTTTGTGCAAGGAATAAGGCTGTGATTCTAATTCCACTGCTGGCTGCATGGTGCAGACATTATTTTAAATGTAAAATAAGTACAGAAATCACTATTTTGGTTTGGGTGGATTTTGTTGGTTTGTTCTGTTGTTTTGGTTTGGTTTTTTTAAAGCCCTTTTTTGAGGTCAGCTGGAGAATGTTTCTGCTCAGATTTACCCCATTCAGATTTTTCTAAAAACATTCAAAAGTGATTTTTCCCAGCCATGAAACTGTTTTGGTTTAGATCAGCCTCTTGTTTCACTTCCTTGACATTACCTGATCATTGGGTCTTGAGAGCATTGCCCTGTGAGTTACAGGGAGAACAGCTAAAAGGGAAAGGTGAGCTCATGCATATAATAGAAGGCTCAAGGCCAATTCCCAGGTAAATAACAGTTGCTGACAATTTCCCACTAATAGGCTTTTCCACCACAGGGGTCTTGTGTGTATTTCCTCTAACTATGCGGTCAAGTAAAAACTGCAGTCCTGAGCGCTTGGTTAGTGTGACTGTCTGGTGCATTACATAGATAAGTAAATTTTGCAGTGGTGTAAAGTTCACGTTCTGGCATTATACTATCACTTATGAAAGTATATGTAATGTGCTTCTTAAGCGATTGCTGTTCAGTTGGAGTTGATGAGCTCAAGATAAATTATAGCCTTCTGTGTCTTATCATTTTCCTTTAAATTTTGTTTCCACAAAATATAAGAAGGTTGAACACTCTTTTCAGAGTCCTAGCTCAACTTCTATTGCCCCTCACTCTAACCACGTATTTTAGCAAAGACTATAATCAAGAAAATAGAAGTGGTTTGCACACTGCAGCCTCTTATATTATCACATCTCCTTTATGGATAATAAATGCTGACAGGGCTTACAGGCTGTTAGACCCCAGCTATTTCTGTGCCCTGCCTTCTTAAATGTTGTTGGAGCTGATTGCATAACCTTCCCTGACATGAGTTCTCTCTTCCAACAAGGTGTGAACCACACACAGGAAAGAGTGTCTCCTGATGTTGCTCTTCATTGCATCTTTCTTTACTGTTTTACTGTAGTAAAATACATACAGTGAAGCAGGTATCTGAAAGATAGCAAGGTAAACGACAGTATCTGTAGAATATTTTCAAAATCAGTTGTGTGCCTTAAAGGAAGAGGGTGTGTAATATTGTTCTTTTTTGCTATAAGATCCTATAGGCCTTAGGTATACTGCTTTTTTGTGTGTTTATTCCAGCTATATGTTGATTTGATAAATAGATTGATTAATTCTCATAGTTGTGCAATTATTTTCAGCCCAGACCTCAGCTAGTGTAAAAGTCAGCAGGGTCCTGACATCAATCCAGTTACTCTGCTTTCTGCTGGCCAGGATACGGCCTGTTGTTTCTGGGCAGAGAAAAAGAATTGCATTTTGCACTGGGTGTTGAAATTTAGCTTCACTACAAAGCTGAGAACATGGACTGACAATTTGCCACAGAAGACATTTTTTTGGTGGAAAAATTTAATCATTTAGGCTTGTCTTAAAATGTTTTGCTAGTGGTGTCATTTCAAAGTTATTTATAACAAATTCAAGTCTAACAAAGGAATTGAAATGAGAAACTTTTTCAGACTGAAAAATCAACATTACAATCAACAATTTTTCAGAATGTTTTCTCTCAACAAAAAAACCAAGAGAATATTTTTTGCTCTGTCTTGTTTCAGAAATGGGATGCTCACGACCTCTTTGTCTTATGGTTGAACTTTTGGATACAGACACAATTCCACTTTCTGGGCAGTTTTAATATTTAATTATGATTAGGAAGAACTTGACAACTTGAACCTCTAAAGCCATGAAATAAAGCAGGATCCTGGGTTTTGTCTTTTTTTTTTCTCTTTTTCTTTCTAATTTTTTTTCATCCCAGATGGCCTGATTTCTCAGTAATCTCAGGATTTGTCATAGCCTGCGTTTTGATCCTGTCTCCTCCATCTAGTCATTTTCTTCATCCCATAATTGTTGTTGTGTGGAACTACTCCTTTAATATATGATGAACATGTAAACTTCAGCACTAATCACTGGGTCCTGAAATGTTTCTTTACAGATCATTCCTGCTCTCCCTGCCAGCAATGAACCTATACAGTCAGTTTTTCAGTCTCTCCTGCTGAAGCAGAAAGACTGCAATCTACAGGATGATGCCCAGCTCACCTTGGCTCAGGAGCAGAACAATGTGGCTTCAATGAAGGAGCTCTCCGAATCATCCAGCAGCAGCAGGCAGCAAAGTTCTGGTTGTGTGACTGAAATCTGATGACCACACTCTGGGGTCTTTGGCAGATCAGCTGTGTGGGCTTACTATGCTGTGGTCCCCCTTCCCCCATGGCATGCCTTGTCCTCCTGCCTGGGAGTACCTACCTTTGTGCCATGCTTCCCACCCTATTGCTCCCACTTGGTAGGACAGTGTAAGGTCTTCAGCCTCTACAGTGTGAGGCACCATAGTAGATCTGTGGAATCAGGGCAAGACCAATGAGGAGGCAAATTCACCTGCCTCTGCCTGCATTGGTTCTTCCCACCTCTGTCTGAAGCATCTGGTGTTGACCATTCTTAGAAAGAAGGAACTGAGCTAGATGAATGCAGCCCGGCACATCCTGTGTTCCCAGCCAGCACTGTTTGTTAATGAACAAAGCGGGATCTGCTGTTTGTTCACTTTTCACAATGCCTTAACATTTGGGGATGCATTTTTCATGGAGAAAAAAATATTGAAAGCACCTGAGGCATTTAGACAGGCTCAAAACTCCAAAGAAACCTTTTGCTTAGATGTTCTGCTGGCTGAATCAAATAGAGTGATAGAGATAATAGATGTTAATTTATATCACAGGATGTCCATGCCAGGTTGCCCCCAGGTATTTGGGGAAAAATGCAACATTCAGTTAAATCCAAACTTGCTTGTGTAAAGGTAATCCATATACCAGAATCCTGCAGCTAATGAGTGAAAAGAAAAAGGAAACACTTTATGGTGATTAAAGAAGGCATGTTTTGTTGTATACATCCAGTATGCTCCAGGATGTTGTGATGTGAGTGCCATAAAACTTCAGAAAGAAAATTCACTATTTCCTGACTTCCTGTGAGGCTTTAGCAGTGTTTACACCCCTCTGAATCAGATGCCTACCATATGGACCTAGTACATACTTATACCAGTGCTCACAACAGCCAGCCTCAATCTGCAAAGAGTGGGGTGATGCCTCTTCTGAAGGATGCGCTGCTGCCAGGACAAGGTGGCCATGTATTCTGGAGGAGAATGGATGGTTTTAATTGCAGGGACAGTGTACCTGTACTAATCCTCCCAGTATTCCCCTGTCCCCCAAACCTCTGTTCTACTTCACTGCAATTTATCCTGAACCTGCCTTCCTCCCCAGGTCAGGCAATCAAGAAGACAGTCTGCAGCCCAGGTTGCATCCTGAATGTGGTGAGCAGAACTCGGAAAAGTCATCATCACATCAAGGTTCACACTGCAAACTGGATCTGTCCTTCATTTCTTTTGTATACTGGAAGCTCAGGTCAAAATCACTGAAATTCCAAAGGAACCCCAGGGTTGATGTTGTTTTGGAGTGCTTGCTTTGAGTTTTGCTGTCTCAAGACAGATTTGGAACTATGAAGCACATTTATAGCACAGGTTAGGTCAAGATGCTTTATTGTGTGTACACTGGGAGAGATACCTCCTCCTCCAGGATTTAAAGGGGAAAAAAAAAAAAAAAAAAGAAAAAAAGTCTTTTTTGGGAAATCACTTGTGATTTCTTTCTAGGTGCTGGCTCTGCACCTTTACCTGTTGTAAAGAGTGGTAGACAGCCTTCAGTTCTCCATGGGTGTGACTATTTGGCAAGAATTTGTGGTCTTACTGCTACTCTCAGTCACTGTAAAGGAAGTTCTGATATCAGCGGTAAGCATTGGTTTCTGGAGCCCTACTTTCTTGGATCAGGAAGGGGAAAAAAGATTATGCCTTTTGGGAGGTAAATCCTTCTGTCCTATACTCTCACCAATTAGGGAAAAACTCCAAACATACAAATCAGAGAGAAGAATGTGCTCATGCTGGATCTGGTCAAAAAATGTGCCAGATGGGTTGGGCCGATTGGGGTGCATTGGAGTTTGGGTTGACTGGTGTGCATTGGAGTCAATTTGGGATCAAAGAGGAAAGACAGATGAAAAAGGGAAGACCACCTCAGGAACTACCTGGGGGAGGTGGTTGTTTTAATCTCATTTTTTAAATTTGGTTTTGTTAGAAGGTTTTATGGTTGTGTGCTGGCTTTCTCATTGCCTATAAGATCACGTTCATGTCTTTAATCAGTGTCAACATTTCAATGTAACAAGGAAAAAAGTTGGGTTTTACTACATGAAATGACTTCCAGGAGTTGGATACTAGAGAAGCAGAGATAAGCAGTGTTGTATATTGGAGGTGACTGCATGAGGAAAAGGGAGAGCAAGAACATGAGAGCAATGTTTTTGAACTGAAGCATTTTTTCTATTAAAAATGAAAGATTCAGCAGTGTACTACCTGTATGTCTAGCAATCTTGCCAACTTGTCTTGTATATAAAAGGATGTGAAAAATCAAAATGTTATGTCAACATCGTTTTAAGTGCAACTTTTTTTGAGTTGCAATTGAGTTTTATTCTGATGATTCAGAAAAAAACAGTAGTCAAATCAGTTAAACCAGTGGCATATAATCATTCACATGAAAATGGAAACTCAGGTGCTGATTCCACTTAAGCATGACTCTTCTTTGGAGAATTTGGGAAGGCCTGGGACCGTATAAA
The DNA here is from genome assembly GCA_035590195.1 of Aviceda cuculoides. Lineage (NCBI taxonomy): Eukaryota > Metazoa > Chordata > Aves > Accipitriformes > Accipitridae > Aviceda > Aviceda cuculoides. The sequence continues at coordinate 27,405,677 of JAVJGG010000007.1, forward strand.
GGAGCCCAGGAGGGCTAGGCTCTGAAAAGAGCTCTGAGTGGAGAGACAAACATCTTAAGAAAAATGTGCCAGGCTTCAAAACCATTTGGTTCAGCTTAGGCTCATCTGCAGAAGAGTTTTGACTCACTAGAGAGTTATGAGAAAGTGTAAGGAAAAGGGACTGTGTGATCCTCGGAGAAACTAAATGCACAACTACCCTTTTCAGGAAGGACTGTCTTTCTCCTCTACTCTTGGTAGCTAGGTGATAATTAAAATACACCTATGCATAAGAAAATTTCTATCTTTCCTAAATAAGAGAAGACCTGAAGCCCTGGGAAAGGGCATTTAATGCATTTTTGAAAGTATTAAACAACATTCCATGGGACCCAAAGCAATTTTTAATTTTTCAGTGCCTACAGAAGGAATAAACCTCCAGCTCTTATTTTGGATTTCCTCAAAACTATTATCTTCCTGCAGTTATTCAGAGCTCCTAGCAGGGTAAGAATCTAAGTTCAGGATCATCAAAACTTCAGGGATAATAGGATGCTAGAAGGGATGAATAGGGATGCTAGAAGGATGATTAGGGATGATGGTTGGTTGGAAATTATGATAATCGTAGAGGATGTGTTAACTGACATGTAGAAACAGTGTTCTATGCTGTGGCGAAAGCTTGTGGGGCCAGCTTCAACTAAGTGCCACATAACAGCAGGCACTCCACATGCCTGGCTGACTCACTTTCTTGAGATTGAATTAAACAGCCCTTGGCCTGTGCTTCCATTTCTAAGCAGTAAGAATATTTATTATGTGGCAGCTTTCAGACTCACCTGCAGCAGGGATAGCCTGTCGGCAGGCTCCCTGTTATGGGGGAGTGCTCTTCAACCCAGCAGCAGCTCCTGCACTAGATGAAGAGCAGTCCCCCATGCTTATTAGTCCGCACTGAGGAAGGTGAAATGTGTGTCTTTCCAGTCTTGCCAGTCGTGGTAATCCCTCAGCATGTTTGTGCTTACTGACCTGCCTCTGTATCCCAACAGCGGTATGTCCCCAGTCAGGTGTTTAAATCAGGATTTCAGGCAGGTGAGCTGCAGATGACAACCTAGATAGTGGGGTATTTATGTGTGTGTTTTTCAGGAATATCTTTTGTATGTTCATTCTTGATAGGCTGACAGACTGTCTTTTATTACTACAAGTTGCTTTTGCAATGTTTCGTGTCAGCTGTTCTGTTTTACCAAGAAATTTTTCTCACCTGGCTCAGGAGAAACAGGAACTGTGTAACAATCTGTGAGAAACATGCAAATAGCCTGATCTGGACTTGGATGTGGATTTTCATTGCTCCAAAAGGCAATATATTTTAAAACTGGGGCTTTTGCTTTGTCCTTGAAAGGGACAGGAACTAGCTGCAGAATGCAGATCTGTAGGAAAGTGTTCAACATCCTGCTGTGTGATGGCCTATACCTTGGATTTAATTTCAGGTCACTTTCTAACACTGGGTATTTCATTTCTCATCTGTCCTATGAGTCCTACTTTACTGTACAATTGTTGATGCCTCTGAAAGCTCCTGCCAACAGTTTGCCATCTGTTTTAAACTAAAACCATTTAGTTTCTCTTGATGTGAGACAAAACCATCTGATATGAAAATATGAACAGTAGGCGGCCAACTTATCTCTATTTAATGTAAATGAAAACTCACGAACAGTATGCAGGGGCTTCACTAATGTTCTCTATCCATAGACCCTTCCAGAGATTCTCATTAAAAGCTAAGTGCAGCCAGCTCCTAGATGTGCAGGATTACAGCTCCTTTCCAGCTCAGGAGACTTTTCTTTCATCATCACCACTGTTCATTTGAAGTACGTGTGAAACTGTGAGAAAACCTTGTTTTCTTGTTTGAAAGGATTCTCAGATTTCTCAATTTGTGAGTCTTTAAAACGTTTGTCCTTATGCTCTTGGATGTTCCTTAAGTGCCCCTGGCATGAATGGAGAGGGAAATGACTGCTCACTGTGTCTCTTACAAGAGGAATGAGGGCTGTCAGGTAAAATTAGCAGGAGGTAGATTGAAAACAAGCAAATAGAGGCAGTTGTTGTGTGGCACGGCTGGCAAAAGCTGCACTGGGTACAAAGAGTTTAGGGGGTTCAAGTAGAGACGGGAAAGTTAATGAAGAGAAGTACACCATGAGGGTTTCTAAGACATAAAAACAATGTGCAGCTAAGGAAGCTGGAAGTTGGGGAGCATACGACAGAAACATCACTCTATGTTTTACTTATTCTGATATTCCTCCCTAGAACATCTCTTTTGGTCACTCCAGGACCCAGAGACCTTTGGTCAGAGGTAGCACAGGCTAGGGATGCAGGGTGGGATGAAGGGTGAGGCAGGGGACTGACTGTGCTTGTGGATGGGCTGTGAACATCTCTGTTGGTTATGGAATGGGGGGCAGGGTTGATCCTGCTGCTGTAGACATGGACTGTGCTATGCCTACACTATCACCTAGGGAAAAAAAGTTTCCCTTTTGATGAACTGACAGTGACTTCCATGTGACAAAGAAATCCTCTCCAAGCCTTCGTTGACTGAAGGCAGCCTCAGCTTTCAAAAGTACCTTTCATTACTTCAGCCATTTTCTCAAACAAGGGATCTAAAATGGAGGCAACAGTGAATTACTTTATACTAAAAATATACATTTCACTTGAGGTAAATCAACATGAAGTAACAGAGAAATCATATGATGCATCATAAAAGCTAAAATCTGTAGGAATGCTGTTTTCTGGTGGTGCTGGATTTTAGCTGAAATAGTGACTCACCATTTGAAGCACTCCAGTACTGGGGGAAAAGACCTCACAGCAGGTCCCGAAATTAATTAATTTTTCTGGGCGTCTTAGGTTGGGCTCGCCGCTGGTACAGCTGGAACAAGAAGCAGGAGTAAAGAGAAAGATGAGGAGGGCACTGAGGCAGCTGTAGAGGGAGGAGGGCAAGTTGGGACGTTGTGGCAGGAGCTGGGATGGAAGATAAGGAAGCAACAGGAGCAACTGCCTAGAAATCTACAGAGAAACAGACAGGTCTCCAGAAACCATGCCAGTTAAGAAAAAAAATGTCCTGGAAAAGTAGCTGTATGAGGGAGGAAGCAGACCAGTCTGTAGCGTGTTGCACTGTGATGAAATAAAAAGGCCACAGTCTGCAAGCTCTGGTCACTTAGGAATCAGGTCAGATTTATGGCTTTACAAGCTACTGCCCTCTACGTTTCTGCTGTACTTTTTAAAGTGATCTAATGACTTCAGGGAATATTTTTCAAAAGCTGTTGTTGGGGCATTTAGGAGCACACATCTCAGTTCCTCTCAAAGGCTCTTGTGCTCCCAAATTAAACTCTCTTGAAATCTCCCTAGTAACCACTATTTATAATACAGCCCAATTGTAACAGTTGCATCTTAATTTTTCCTTTTAATTTATGAAATATTAGTGATCATTTTAGCTGCTTGAAAGATGAAGGACAATGGTACAAATTGTATTTCTTCCAAGTAGCATTTTTAGTACTAGTTCTTAGCCTGCCTTTTTCATCATTCCTGATTTGTGAAATGTAACTGAACCAGTGATAGAGAGAAAGCAGGAACAAAGTGAAATCAAAGCTGTGTTTGATCAGTATTGGAATATGTATCAATTCCTAACCAAATGCTTCTGGCAGCTTCCAAAAAAGGATACAAAGAAAGAAATTGTATAAAGGGAGAGTCAACTGCACTTGCATTCAAGTTCATAATTAACAATAATTAACAGCACAAAATAAGGGATTCCCAGGGGAGTATGCATCTTCCAAAGATAAGGTAATGGTGTATGTTGTGAGTGATTACACGAATTGATGCCTTGATCACAGCACTTCAGAGAAGGCACTAACAAATCAGTGTGTTATGCTAACACTTTGGAAAGGCTGCTCTATCCACATGTGCACACATATCTCTTGAGCAGAATTTTTCTACCTGACCCCTCCTCCTGTTTCTTATTTTTCTCCTAACTTAGTGCTCTTGAAGACACATTGCTGACACTGGCACCTGGCAGGGAGAGGAGCAGTTGGTGGGGTTCCTAGGACTATTCTTAGTGTAGAAATCCTGCACGAGTATCCAACCCAAAACACACTGGGGGGAAATGAGAGTGTCTGTGCAGGGCAAAGAACTTGTCTTGTTTTATTGGATCTGCCACTCAGGAAAACTGAGAGTCAAAGGGGGGCTGGCCGACAGCTGTGGCTGTATCCACTAGTTTTTATTTCCAGAACAAGATATAGACTCTAAAAGAAGACACAGGCACTTGCCAAAGGAGCCTATGTGACATCAGAGCTCAGTATTGAAAATATTTTAACTTAAAACTTTGAATACCACCTGACTCTGTTTAAAACAAAGGGAAACTTAATTTTAGTGGGTTTGAGGCTCCACAGCTCTTGTAGCTTTCCAAGACATAATAATTTAGTCAGTCTGGTGTTTACATCTTAATTTGCTGGATTTCCCTTTTGGGAAGAGGACACATCTTTCCTCACTTCTAAGCAGAAAAGGCCAGACTTTCAGTTGTCTGCAAATCAAATATCCTTCAGTCTGGTTAGCCCAGTTCATTCCAGGTGAGGATCAGGTCTAGTGACTGATTTATTTATGAACTACAGCAAAATTTGAGGACAGTTTTGAAGCCAGTCAGTCTGTCTGAAGTTGGGGGCTGGAGGGGAAGGGGGAAGAACTAGCTTTCTCTTCATGATGTCAGACAGCAGCTGAGTCAGCTGTTTCAATATTACACTGTCCCTGGGCTCCACGCTGCTCAGAACTCTGGATCAAATGGAGGTGCTGAACAATAAATAAATACCAAAACAAAAGCCCCAAAAGTAGTATTGACATGGGCTACATTTGATATCCATATAAAAGCATTACAGAAATGTAATCTTATTCTCCTTTATCTTTTGTATGCTAATAGTCTGATTTCTCTTTGTCACCTGAATTAAAATTTAATGTTCTATTTAAAAAAAAAAATCCAGACATACCAGTCAGTAGTTCACAAACAGTGGGTTTGGGTTTTGTTTTGGTTTTTTTTCCCTATGGAAATTTATGATTTTAGTTAGGAAAAAAACAATCGGAACTAACATCCAAAGCACCACAGCCCAAGTTGAGAATACAATCAAGAAACAGATTGAATGGACAAATAGCAAGGAAATTATCCTCCCTGCACATCTCTTTCAATGCATTGAGTCTCAAGTAATCACTTAATAGTCCTACTGCACCCATCCAAAAATGGTCACTCTTTAATATTGCACCTTACTTCATCATTTGAACATATTCTCACCTTCTACTTATGTTCCTGAAATTACTTCTCTGTGTGGCCTGTTTGTCATAAATGGTACAAAATATCATTTCGTTTCAGTTCTTGGCTCATGTACTAAAAGCTTCTTATGCTCCTGAACTATTCTCTGGTGCTTAATGATGTCACCTCTTTTACCTCTTTTTTTTTTTTTTTTTTTTTTTTTTAAACTGAGGTGAAGGACTAAGTCAACTTTAACATTAGTTCTTTTCCTCTTCAGAAATCAGAGTTTGAAATTTAAGCAGGCCCCTCTTGGTGTAAGGAAATGATTCTCTAAACACTGTTCCACACTCTTCCGTATGTGAAGCTATAAATTTTGAGCATCCACCTCACACCCACTCTGAGAAGCTCCAAGAGTTTCTCACTATGTCTGATGCCACTACAGATGTAGTGAAAAGCAGCAAGACCATGCATATTGTTGTCGTACTCAAAGATATTTAAGAATGCATTTAGAAGTCCTGAGCAGGACTCTTCTCAACTGTCTCTTACAACTGCTGTCCAGAAAACATATCTACCAAGCAAGACTCCTTCTTTTTGAAAGCTCTCTTGGACCATGATAATGTATGTGCAGCTGAGGCTTTTAGCCCTTAGAACTAGGAGACAGCTATACTTCAGAAAACCAGCTTCGGAGGGTGCAGAAAAGCGGTAACTCCCTTGGGTGCCTTGCAAGGACAAAAGGACTATGTGTGGGGTCTTGGTCCCCTGGTTTTCCAGACTGTGGATTTGGCTAAAATGTCCTATGGACACTAAATGTCCTTTCTTGTCTGTATGTCCAGCTGCCCATTTGATGGAAAGTAGGCTATGCGTGACATATTGCTCCCCTCCAAAGATAATTTCTAATATGTAAGAACCCTAGACATGGAGTCATATATGAAATTGTGTATGTGTGACTACAGTTAACCTGATTTAATGTAAATATGGTCCATATAATTCATATTGATAACCAGTTAAATGCCTTCCAAGACTATTTTCTTTACATGTAAATTGAAAAATGTAAATTGAAAGAGCCAGTTCTGCAATACCTTTTAATTCACTCTCCTATAGTAGCTGCAAAATAGTTTGTTTTGATGATTGCAGCGTGAAAAGGTCTTTATACAGTAGGCTTTATATAAAACCTTTCCAGTTAGCTACTGTGTGAGCAAAAAGTGGGATAAAGGAGGAGTCCCCTCAGGATGTGAAGTCCAGCTATTGCCAGTTAGATTTTCAAAGGCACAAGCTGATCCCAAGCTCAATCACCTTTGCCTTGATACGACTTGCACTGCACTTCTGAAGACTGTCATTCATAGCCACCACCTGATCCCACTGTACATTCAGCATGGAAACAGCTTCCTGGAACACTGAAGTAGTAAAAAAACTAAAACAATTTTCTCATCATAAACACATTTCAAATTAACAGTTTTGCTGAGGGGTTTTGATGAAAACTTTGTTCTCAAACTCATACAACTGTTCCTCCCTTGCCAACATTAAGATCGTACTGAGGGCTACACGGTTTTAAACATTAGGAAAAAAAAGGCATGAAGACATGAAGTGTAAGGCCACAGCCTTAGCTGTGCTTTCTTGTTCATACACATTCATGACTCAAGATATGTTTTTCAGAAAAGCAGAGGGGCTATGGGTGGTGCAGGATATTCCAATCCTAGCAAAATCAGGTCACTTCTGAAAGATTTCCATTTGGTACTTAGGAACTGAGTTACAAGTAGCCTTTGTAGTTAGAAGCAAAAAATAAAAATTTAGGAGGCTGCGCCTGGTCAGGTAAAAGTTAAGCACGTGCTTAGATTTAATAGGATATATTGAAAACTCAGTTGTATCAGCATGAATGTTTATTTTTATGTGTATATTTATGTTTAAGCATATGTTTACCGTGAAACGTAAGCCTTCAAATACTTCTTTAAAGTGAATTGTGATCCCATTAAGAAATAAAAACTCTCCTTGTGATAAGTGTGGTAAAACCCCCTTGTGTTTGGATTTGCTGTTAAGGGAGAAGAGTGTCTTTCTGCAGTGTCACTACTATGTTGAATGTTAAAAATAACATGCAATCACCTTAATCTTCAAAATGTCTGTGGAAGCATCAGAGTGAAGACATATAGAAGGGAAGGGGTAGCTGTTCTGATCAGATAAACACTCAGTTTTCACTTTACAGAGAAGATGAAGCTAAACTCTTCTTGGAGGTGCACAGCATAAGGACAAGAAGCAATGTCTACACATTGCAGCACAGCCTAATTATTACTAGATGTAACAAAAATGTCCTTGCAGTGAGAGCGGCTGAGCATTGGAGCAGGCGGTGTAGTTTTCATCCTTGGAGAATTTTGAAACTTGTCTGGCCAAGACCCTCCAAACTCTCATTTAATGGAGCCCTGCTTTGAGCAAGTTTGAACTCAAGTTCTCCAGAGGTCCCTTCCAACTTGAGTTATTCTGTGACTGTGATATTAACATCAAGCAAGTAAGGGACAACTAAGTGCAGGAATGTAAGATAATGCAGCAGGGCACACTATAATTGAGGATGAGTTGCTGTGACGGTGGTGCATTGATGGACATAGACTTCATTATTGAGGGGAGCATAAGATATCTGAAATTATTAGAGTGAATTTCGTGAAGACTTTGCGCTCCTGAAACTGTGCAGTATGTGCCAGGTGGGATTTTCTGAAGTACTTAGATATCTGTTGCTGGAATTTAGGCCAAGAGGCCCCTCTGCATTTGGAGGCATTTTTAATGCCTTTAAATATATTTGGGACTCATTATTCATGCAGGGACCAGAGGGAAGGAACTGCATTTTAAAAAGTCATCAGCCTTTCCAATCATACTGGCTTTCCTCAGGAAAAATAATTCATCTGGAAGCATCTATCCCATAATTTGCTACCCCAAGACAGCTATGTTGGGCTGGCTGAAAATTTTTCCTAAAAATCATTGGATTTTTTTGATCAAACACACCATTCCCCTAAAGAATGTCTCTGTGGAAAATCTGAGCTTGCAAACATGATACCTCCTTCTCTACCATTTCTTATCTTCCCTGAAGTAGTTCAAAGTCGGACTTCATCTCATCTGAGGCACAAAAAGTTTAGGACTCATATGGTAAGGCAAGTCCTTTGGAAAATTCTGGCACTTGGACACCAGTTCTGCCCTCTCTGTTAAAAAGTCATATTCATGGGTGTTTTTGTGTCTCTGTGAAGGATGTGAGGCCTTTAAGAAAATATAAGATGTTTCAGAAATTTTTATTTCAGTTGTTGTCTCATGCATTATGATATTTAGGATATAGATCCAGCCAGATAGTGTGAGCATCTCAAAATCTCTAGGCCTAAGTCTGCTGGAGCCTAGGTTGCTCTTAGGCTCATGTACTGATAAAGCATAACTTACAGTGTAGAAGTAAATTCACAGCTTGCTGTCTTCATTTCTCTGAGATTAGTTGTGACCACACACAACTAAAAGTGGCCTTCAGGATGAGTCCAGAGCAAACTTCCATCTCTGTCTACAGAGGTGTCTCCCAAGATCATTCTGAAATGTTTTTATGAATGGCCTAAATCTGATTGAAGTAAAAAAAAGTTTTACAACTAGCTTTAAGAGGCTGAGTAATGGTAGGAAATTATTTTGAGACTCCCACTTAAAGCTCCTATTTTGGGATCAACTGCTACTGGTGGATTGATGCAGAGAAATGTTGCGGATATTTTGAAAAATTGAGAATAAAATTTTGCTTTGATCTTGTTCACATGCCTTTTGATCTGCTTACCATTCATAGATAAACCCTATATGGTTGTCCATGAAAAGCAGGTTTTTAAATAAATGTGTTTGACTTGGTAACCATCCCAACATGAGAATAATTGTTATTTCATCATCCAATTGGGGAAACAGAATCTGAACTGTGTTACTGTGATAACTGCTCTTGCTGTTTGACTACACATTTGGGAATATCACATTTTGAAAAAGAGTCTACATCATTTATGGCCCAAACAATCTTCTTCTTTCCTGTTTAAAAAAGGAAAGTCCTTAATTTTAATGTAAATATGCCAAGAGAAAAGCCGATGCTACCCTTCTAAAGTGTACTCCACATCACATCTGGTAGGCTTGGACATAATTAATTACAAGTGGAATGTAAAGGAATGGCATGCCAAAATCTTTAAAGTCATTCCAAATCATGTCTTATGCCAATCACTCGCTCCCTGCCAGTATGAGCTGACGTATCTTACGGATGAGGTTTGATGTACTCTGGCACCTGAAAGAAACTGTCAGTAGATTTTGGCGATAGAAATGGGAGAACAGGTGCACAGCTCCTAATAGAATTTTCCAGCACCAGGATAACACTTGCTAAGGGTTGTTTGACAACAAAAATAAGGTGTGCTCCAGGAGAGAATAGTAGCATTATCCAGAGAGGAGACAAAAAATTCAACTCCCAGACATCTCTCTACCTTTATTTGTCTGTGAGCAAACTTTCTTCCTTTATTTTTTCTCCCGTACAGCAATCTTTCCTCCTACCCACTTGCTCTGCTATTCCCTGGCCCTAACACTTAGGCCCTAACACTTATCCCTGCCATCCAGCAATCATAGAATCATAGAATGGTTTGTGTTGGAAGGGACCTTAAAGATCATCTAGTTCCAACGCCCCTGCCATGGGCAGGAATACCTTCTACTAGACCAGGGTGCCTAAAGCCCTATCTAACTTGAACACTTCCAGGCATGGGGCATACACAGCCTCTCTGGGCAGCCTGTTCCAGTGCCTTATCACTCTCATAGTAAAGAATTTCTTCCTTATATCTAATCTAAATCTACCCTCTTTCACTTTAAAGCCATTACCCCTTGTCCTATCACTACATGGCCTTGTAAAATGTCCCTCTCTGGCTTTCTTGTAGTCTGCCTTTAGGTACTGGGAGGCTGCCGTAAGGTCTTCCCGAAGCCTTCTCTTCTCCAGGCTGAACAACCCCAACTCTCTCAGCCTGTCCTCATAGGAGAGGTGCTCCAGCCATCTGATCATCTTCATGTCCATCCTCTGCAATTGCTCCAACAGGTTAATGTCCTTCCTATGTTGGGGACCCCAGAGCTGAACGCAGTACTCACAGCAGTACTCATGCAGCAATGGTGAGAAGGACCATGCTGAAGTCTGTAGAAATCCTATTGACTTTGAGAATGGTCAGATTCTTACCAAATCCATGTGCCTAGATGAAGTAATCATGATCTGAAACATGTAGATAGAGTACTGAGCCTAAAAATCTGCTCATTTAAGTGGACGAGACACACAGCAGAGAGCAACAGAGCTGCTTAAAGTCAGGCTCAGAGCCTGGATCAGAACTGACTCCTCTGGACCACTAAGCCCTGTACTGCACAGTCCTGGGAGACAGTTCAAGCTTCAGGTCAAGCATGCTACCAAATTAAACACCCTGTCTAGAAATGGAGTTGGTGTCACTGGACAGGAAGCCATGTATGTATTCAAGAACACTTTGATCTCATTTTTGGTTTATATTGGAGCTCCGTGCTTAGTCCAGCAACAATGACTTATCCCAACACTTGAGCAATAAGACAGCCTGAAACCCTTGAAGGACCCCAGCATCTCCTGCCACAAAGGTACCCTGAGCTTGAACTGACTTAAGACTGTATACAAGGGCAACATAGGCACAAGGTATATCTGCTTTGCAAGCCAACAACTTCTTTTCAGTGTATCTGTAGCCTTATGTACACCAGAAACAGTCGGTAACTCCCATCAGTTGAACATGAGCCCTACAAGGTTGTTTTACCCTGGTTTCCACCACAGTCTCTGTCAGAGGCAGATTGGCTCCATGTTGTGTGTGTGCTGACACCTAAGCTTTAGCTCCCTTTAACTTCAGTGGTGCCAGCTCCTAAGGAAATGGGATGACAGCCCTCTGTATGGAGAAGCCCATGTTGGTACATGCCATCTTTGCAGCCCTGTGTATGTTCAGAGGCATCTGACATTTCTCTTTCTCTAGAGCAGTGTTCTCTATTCTTATTGCTGTCATAGTAGTAAGCCAACAATGATATTCAACGACTTCACTGCCATGGCAACTCTGGGAGACTCCAATAAAGACCACATTTCCCCTAACGCTACTTTCCAACTTGTCTATTTTAGGCATCAATTCAGGAAGCTCTCCCTAGTTAAAAAAACATATACACTTCATGTACTAAGACTTTCTGAATATAGATGCTAGCATAGTAAAGTTACAAAGGAAGAAGTAGTTACATGAAAAAAGGCCTTTTATGTATTTTGGCTCAGATCAAGTGGTTGTAAGGGATCATCAGCTGGCACAAAATTCTTTCAAAAACATTTTTTTTAATTTTATGTTCAGTACCTAGCAGTGCAGGCACATACATTTGTGAGGACCAGATCCCGTGCTTGGCAGCTGTTAAACTTTAGGCAACTCATTTCACCTCTTAGCTTTGAACAGGATCTATTGAGGGCAAAGATTTTCTTTCCCTATGTGTTTTTGAGTGCCTTAGGGTGCAGCCTTGACCTCAGGTAAGATTTGACGTTCACACTTAGACAGTGTGTAACTGCTGGTCTAATAGGAAAAGCTGTATGGTGTCTTTTTAAATCAGTCAGTCTTTCCCAAGCTAGTGCACCTGTATTATCTTCTCTAGAAATGCCACAGGTTTCTGCATGCAGAACAAACTCTGCTCCATTTATTTCAGTAAGGTGATCAGTTCCTTGAAGCACTAATTTTTAAGGTTACTAAAATAGAGGTTGCCATCTAAATTCAAGCATCTAATTTGACAACAGTGATTATTTTGTTCCATCTCTGTCATGAATGTAAGATAGTATGAACTGTGTTTAAATAATTGTTTTATACCTGCTTCACAGTACTTAAGTCTTTCACTAGCAGTACTGACCAACAGGACTCCACAGTACAACATCATTCTGTTTTAAATCTAAAGTCCTTCAGAAAGTGATATAGAGTGGCACTATAGGGAGATTGGATACTCTAAAGGTAGTAAAGGCTTGGTTTAGATTAGAACTGCATAAATGATATTGCCTTGATGAGTAGTTGAGGGACAGCTAATACAAACAATAACTTGCTGTTCTAATTCTGAACAGAGCACTACACTGAGAAGAGCTGGAAGAGTGGATAAGGACCCACGCATATCAACAGAGACCAATCTTTCCAGAACATACCATGACACCTTAGAGCTCCTTACAAGCCCTTTTTTGTTTCTCCATTTTGAAGGGTATGACAGATAACTATTATTTATCTCCCAAATCACAAGCAAAAGTGCAATCAAGACTATAAGCTTGAGATGATTTTATCTTTGCACCATATCTGGTTCAATCTCCAGAGCTCCAAGCCTCCTGGATGCATCAAAACATGGAGTATCACTTGTCTTCTCTTTGTTGATAACATCGGCAAGACATCAGGAGAGTTCAACTTCTTCCTTCATTGGCCACATTGTTGAAAATAGAAGTCCAAATTTCTATATTTGAATAAGTGTGGCTATAGCTGAGCAGCAACATGTGCTCCTGGTGTCCAGCCAGCTTGAAATCTTCCCTTACCGAGCACCACATGGCCCCTGGAGCACAAGCCGCTGGTTGCATCTTAGGGAGTCACTGCTATATGCTCAATACTGTTCCTGTCACATATATCCCTAACCCTAACTGCTTTAACCGCAATTAAGCTCTGAATTAGGAATTTTTGTGAAGAGCTCATGGTAAAAACTGGCAAAGGAGTCTGGGTGCTAGTTCTTGCCTACATTTCCTTGCTGTAGGCAACCTTGCTGTCTTCTGTCTTTCCCTACTCCCCATCTTTATGATTGCTGTGTCCAGGCTTTCAGTACGACTGAAATGTAGCCTGACTGCCTATCTCTCTGCAAAGGCACTTAACAAAAGGGAGTGTTTTAGGGAAGTCCATGCATTCAGATGACCAGGATGTGTCTGGTTTCTTACTTAGCTCCAGTATTACCCCTTTGTGTGTGACCTTCAGCACTATACTATCTTGGCTCCAATCCAGCAGAGCACTTAAACACCAGATCTGGGCTCAGTTTTTCAGCTGATTTTCATTTAAAAAAATATCTATTTGGCAATACTGAAAAATTTCCCAAATTTGTCTCAGGTTTGCTGAATTCTTCCTGTGCAAAGTAAAGTAGAAATAATTTTTAAACCAAAGTTTATTTTGGTTTTTTTAAGGGTAATGTGTTTATTTCTCTATTTAAAACAACTGTGTCTGACAGAGGAGGAGAAAAAAGACTAATGTAAGGTCCCGTGTGGAGGACCAGGAGGTAGGTGTCCTCCAAAGAAGGAAAGAGGCAAGCACAACTAACTCTGAGACTGCCCCAGAATGACATTTCTGTAGGGTTTTTTTCCATAATGATATAAATATACAAAAGCATCTTACTCTATCATATAAGTAATACGTGCAAATGTACTGTAAAATATCACAGGTCAATTTTTTCCAAAGCAGTTTCTGTCAAGTGTATCTACGAAAACCTTTTTAATATCTGGCTGTTTTCTGAGGCACATGGAAATGTATTCTTTTGAAAACCTCTCCTTCAGCCCTAAAAGAAAGAACCACTGAGGCAGTAGCAGAGCTACCCGCACACAACAAAACAACACTAAATTAACCGTTCGGTAATTCGAAACCATGAGTAACAGAGTATACCAGGCCTTCTTAGGCTTGATAAATAATTTATTTTCAATTTAAATTGCATATCTGTTCATAATCTCATTTCTCCCCACTGACACTGTACAATTGATATTTTGCCTGTTGAGGCAACTCCATCTATTTCTGGCACTGCTTATCTTCGCCCTCATTCACCACACTTGCAGTGACTCAGTGCTGAGTTGCCCTGAATGTAAACAACATGTCTGCGATCCTGTGTGTTGATGCATTTCTCTGATATGCTGATGATGTGTTATCTTTCTAGCCGTTGTGGCAAGGCATGTGATTTTATATGCTGTGTCTATAATACCAGCCTTTTCCCACAAGAATTGATGACAGCCAGAAACAGGGAATGTGTTTGCATTAAATCAGGAGTGTGCTGAAGTTAAAGTCTGTCACTTCATGTGGCTCTGGCTCTTGGTGTTCTCTTCATCATTGAGTGTCTGCTTGAAAAATGATTGCTCTTGCCACCCATTGATATGGCAGATGTTACATCACAATACTTCAAAGAAGGGATTCCAGTTCTGCCGGTTTCTAGCATATGACAGTTTCCCGGAGTCACAAAAAGCTTCTGGAGTGAAGATCTTTGCCTTCAAAACAGCTATCAACTACAGTGTCCCTGATGCAATTTTAATACTTGAGGAATACTTGTCCTGCAAGACTATCATTTTGGGAACCAGAGAAGCAAAATCAAGCAACTAGGAACACACAAGGTAAGGACACTAACCTGGGAGGGACGAAGGCTAGCTCTGGTCCTTGTTCCAGGAACAGTCTTTGTAGTTTGAGTGAAAGTCTCTGGATAAAATACAGAACAGGAAGGATCCTTCTCCCTCTAGTTTCAAGGTCTCCAGGCTTTTGGTGTGGCTCAAGGACTGGTCCAGATCATTGACTCTAGTGCAGCATTGCCCTGTGGGAGGCTTTTCTCCTGCATACAGGCAGAACCCGAGAGTATCGGGCACCACATGGATCAGGTGACAGTTATGCAGAGGTTTGGAGTCTGTTGCTGGTCACTAGATGATGAATGTAGGGACTTCTTTAGGGAGCAGATGAATATGTGAGGCAAGCAAATCAGTTAAGTAATTATAGAAATGTTACTCCTTTTTTTTTGAAATCTTGGCATTGCTACTATCTTTGAATTTTTTTTTTTTTTTTTCCCAGGGTATGATTCTTGGGCATCTTTGTTATGCTGTAGAAAGTTTTCTGTGTGTTGTTTCAGGCAGTTAGGCTATGTTGTGGGCCGACTTCCTGCATGCTCTGACGTGATTAGTTGTAATGCTGAGCCTGAGATTTGTAGGCTTTTTACCAGATTGCCTTTATAGACCCTGGATGTGGTACAGGAATGAGCTAAAGGAGACAGGGAAAGTGATATTTTGCATTCTAACAGGCTGTGAAATCCAAAACTACCATGAGTAGCACAGACTGAAAGCTTTCATAAACATGGTTCCTTGAAATATCTCATGACTTCACCTTTAAAAAAATAGTCTGTACCATTTCAGAAGAAATTATCATTTCTGCTAGATGTGGAACCAATCTGTGATAACAAATTAACTTCCACTGACTTCAGTCATGGTACTGTGCTCCACTGAGCTCAGTGCTCATTGCTTTCTTGGCTTCCCACAGGAAGGAATGCATTGAGACAAAAGCATTTAGCTGACTGTTCCCAGTCAGAGCATGGGAGTGTTTATCTCTGTATTAACACAGGGTGTCATGTTAATCTTCATGTAGTTTTTCCTCAGCTAGTGATAGCTGCAAATCAGATTATTGTATAAAAATGTACTGCTTTGAAATGCTTCTCTAGATGGTTTATGCTAATTCCATTATAATGGACGACAATCAGGCAATCATGATGGTAGCAATTTTCACTGCTTTTATAGAAATTGAAGATAGCTTGGCATATGCCCAGAAAAATGCTTCTCCAAACACAAACAGACATCAACTCTTACATTCTTGGTAACAATAAATGTTCTTCAAACTTCCATAAAAATGTAACAGAGTAAGATTATTGAGACACTCATTAGAAATGGCTGTAGGTTTGGGGGTGGGAGGTGTTTGCTTTTTTTTTTATTTTTTACACATGCAACATGTCTTAATGATATATTGAGTACAGGATTGCTTTGGTAGGGATCTGAAGGGAAGAAGCCCAGATAGTGAAAGAAAGTTCTCTTTATGCTGACAGAGCATTAGAAAACTGATATAAATCATAAGGTATCTATTAAGGCCGAAATAACATCAAGGGCCATTGCATTGATAAACAGAACTTCCATGAGACACTGAATTAATATTATGTACAGAAAATAACACAGTGTAGGAAATATTTGATGCTCAGGGTCTGACACTTACTTGATAAAAATTCCCATTGATTTCAAACCAGTTAGCAAGCTTAGTTGCAACTCTCAAAGGAGCACTAGTGGGAATGCACATTTGTGCTCACACCACCATACATCTAGGGATTATGTGGCTAGCAACTGCATCTATCTGCCTGTGCAGCCACACAGCCATGTGCAGAACTTCTGCCTTATTTCACAACCGTATGTCCTGCTAGCTAAGAGATAGGTATCTGTTTGGAGGTCACATGTGATGGCCTGGCATCCCCTTGTACAGATGTTGACCTGAACTGCAGGAAAGTATCGAAGTGTTGGAAGCTTTGCTGGTGTTGTAAAGGCTTTCCAACAGCAGGCGGTCCCTGCCTCACTGAGGGAACTTTAGGGCTGCATTTTGAGAAGGCAGCTTAATTGCTTCCAGACCAAGGCCAATCAGACCAGGCCAACTTGGATGCCTTTACTATCTGCTTCTTCAACCTGACTTGCTCTGTCCCAGTCCTGACCCTCAATTCACCAATAACCAATTAATTTAGACACACTGACACAATTGCTGTATCTGTGACATGTGTCTTGTGTCCCACCCTACATGTGGCTTGGACCAGCCCAGACTCACTGAACTTCCATCTCCACATGTTAATTCATCTCTACAGCTGCTCTGGGAATGTGTATCAGGTTTATGTGGCAAGGTTTTGGTAGCAGGGTGGGAGGGCTACAGGGGTGGCTTCTGTGAGATGTCAGAAGCTGCCCCCATATTGGACAGAGCCAGTGCCAGCAGGCTCCAAGATGCACCCACTGCTGGCCAAAGCTGAGCCCATCAGCAATGGTGCTAGCACCTCTGTGATAACATATTTAAGAAAGGGTAAAAACTGCTGCGCAACAGCAGCTGGGAGAGAGGAGTGAGAGAAACAACCCTGCAGACACCAATGTCAGTGAAGATGGAGGAGGAGGAGGAGGTACTCAAGGCATCAGAGCATCCCGTGGTGAAGACCCTGATGATGCAGCTTGTCCCCCTTGCAGCCCATGGAGGACCACAGTGGAGTAGATATCCCCCTTGCAGCCCATGGAGGACCCCACACTAGAGCAGGTGGATGTGCCCTGAAGGAAGCTGTGACTCCATGGAAACCCTGCACTGGAGCAAGCTTCTGGCAGGAGCTGTGACCCATGAAGAGGAGCCCATGCTGGAGCAGGTTTTCTGGCAGGACCTGTGACCCCCATGGGGGACCCATGCTGGTGCAGCTCATGAAGAACTGCAGCCCATGGGAAGGACTCCACACTGGGGCAGGGGAAGAATGTGAGGAGGAAGAAGTGGCAGAGTATGGTAGACTGACTGCTTTCCCATTCCCTGTCCCCCTGCACTGCTTGGGGGGTGGAGTTAGAGAAGTCAGGAGTGAAGTTGAGCCTGGGAAGAAGGGAGAGGCGGGGGGAAGGTGGTTTTAGATTTGTTCTTATTTCTCATTGTCATACTCTGATCTGATTGGCAATAAATTATATAAATTTTCCCATGTTAATTCTCTTTCGCCCATGATGGTAATTGCTAAGTGATCTCCCTGTCCTTATCTTGACTCACAGGCTTTTCATCTTATTTTCTCTCCCTGTCCAGTTGAGGAAGGAGAATGAGAGAGCAGCTTGGTGGGCATCTGACAGCCAGCAAAGGTCAACCCACCACAGCATGATGTCCCTGTTTCGGCAAGGGGAAGAGGAGAGCTAGAGGCAGAACTCCTCAGCTGGACCAGTCCCATTCTTCACCAGTGCCAGAGCAGAGCTGTCCCTCAACTGCATCAGGTGTTCAGGAGAAAACAGAAGGAAGCTTTCTCATATGCTGGACAAAGGAATCCCAAATGCTTGGACAGTGAGGAATCTCAGAGGTCCTCAGCACCGTCTTTAGCTATAGCTACTACCATGGGTGAACTCCTCCAAGGATAGTCCACACCTCATAAAGAGTTTAAATCAGTTTATCAGGGATTAGAAGTTTGGGGGAGAAATTTCCCCCTGCCTGCACTGGCCCTTGAAATAGCTAACCTTGATGAGGAAATACTTGCAGCAGGATGCTCTTTTGATATGGCACTTGTGAAAACTCCATATCCCTGCCATTGCCCACTACTACCATGGTCTTTTGAGGAACCATCATATTTTTCCTATGCCCTTTTGTGCTGCTTATGCAGGTCAGAATTTTTTGCTTGAGTGTGTTCAAAGCTGATGACATTTCTTCACCAAGTAAGCAAGAGATAATTGCAATTTGTAAAAAAGCTCAATTATGGCAAATTGTCTCTATTTTGCATTTGTTACAAGTCAAATTGTCTTGTTTTTACCCACTAGTAATAAGTGGCTTTGTTTAATAAAGACTTTATTGTTGTTCAAACAGGTGCATGAAAGATGTCCATGGAAATATCTTTGAATAGGAAGAAAAATCTATGACATAATTGCAAAGAATTAACTCTAGAGTAAAGCAAGGAATTTTACAGATGCAGATTAATATTTAGTGGTATGCGCAGCTTTTAGCTCCCAAGGTTGTAATGGGGATTAAGTACACAACCGGCTTTTATATAAATGTATGATCACATACTACCAGCTTTGTCACTTCACACACTTAAAATATGTTGTAACACAGGTGTCTTGTAACACAGCTGTCTTGTTTCAAACCCATTTCGAAATGGGGAAACTGAAGTAAAGTGGAAAAGAGATGACTTGTCCAGAGTTGTCCAGTTGGTAACTTCAGGATCCTAGGCCACTGTTGGGCCAATAAGCTTTCTTCTAAAAAAACCCAGGATATTGCCCTGAAGGACTTGCAAAATCTTTATTAAGCTCAAACAGTCAGAGAAAGCAAAGATGCACTTGCTGAGGGCACAACTCCACCAAGGTCCACATGCTAAACTACATCGTGGGAGGGATGGGTAAAGGTTGGCCCTTGGGTCTTCCATTTAATTTGTCAAGGCAAGGCCCAGGAGACCTGCACTGCACCAAAGGACAGAAGCAGAAGAAAGCAGATGTATAACATATCTAGAATTACTGGACATGAGGTCTGTCATGACTGAATTATTCTCTCTCTAAAGATGAAAATATTTCCTTACCTTCTATTTGTTACTGCTTACTGTAACTGAGCTTACAAGCAAACTTGAAATACGTTAGAGAGAAAGCTGACTTCTTTTGTCATTGGTTTAATCATCTGTCTAGTTTTGTATGTCCACAACAGTTTGTAAAATAACTGGTTTCACCTCGTAACTTCTTTGGCCTTGGGCATATTGTCTTGTTTTGTTTTATTTTATCTTTTGGGGACAGTCCATCCGTGATTTGATTAGGTCAATGCAAGGAGACTCTGGTAGGAAGAAATTAATTATTTTTTTTCCTATGGGAAGGCTAGAGAATCAGCCTAATAAATCCAGGGGATCCTTAGGACTAATGCAGAAGTAACTAAGGTTCTCCACATTAAAGTCTATGGCTATGTAGCTGCTGTCTGGTGTGTGTGAAAGCCAAGAGTGCTATGCAGACTGTCTCTGCACATCTTCTGCAGGTAGGATTTGAGATCAGACTGGGTTAGGACAGCCACAATTCAGGTTACCTACATGTTCCATCAGTTCCTGTCAGAGGGAATACGAAGCCTTGCTTCCCATAACTTTGCAGCCACACAACTTTACTGTGAGGATCAGGAGATATCTCATGGTGTATTTGTCCTGGGCGTGGCACACCCAGTGTGTCTACACCACAAGTGAACATTAATGTTTCAGTCTGTGTGAAGGGGTAGCAGATTTCCACTCACCTCTCTCATGCTCTGAAGTTTTTATCTTGCCTCTACTGCTGCATGGTCAAGGTTAGGTTTGAGCAACATCATTGGAGTGGGGATGTTCTCTTAGCCTCTTTGCCCTTCAGTACTTCTAAAGATGCAGGCCTGGAGGAGTAGGAGAAGGAGAAGATAAGTGTGATTTGATCCAACTGATGATGTAAGACATGCATATGGTTCCATTAGGCCAATGGGCGACAGCTTTTTCAGGCTAATACATTATCACTGAAATGGAGAGAAACAATAATGAAAAAAATTGAACGTTTCCCTGTTTGTGCTGTAATTTCATAGTATTTTGGCTGAAACACTGGGGTTTATGTTACTGCAATCAGGGACAACAGTTATACAAACAACTTCCATCACTTGCTATTGGCATCTGTAGGAAAACAGTTAAGAACGTGTTTCAGGGCTTTTTCCTTATATTCTTTATTCTGGTGATCAGAGGGGAAAACTAGACCAGTCTTTCTGCTTGGGCAGATCATGAATCGTTTTAGTATCCTGCAGATGAAAATAGCCACTGACATACACATTGATAGCCATCATGTCTGGAATCTGTAAGTAAATGTGTGTTTCTAACCCTAATAACAGCAGGGAATAGATGCAGTCTGCATACAAAAACACCATTGAGAGCCTGGGTCAGTGCTTAGGGATGTGGTCAAGACAACAGAGAAGTTACGTAGCAATAGTTGAGGGGAAAAAAAAAAAAAAACCAACCAAAAAACCTAGGGCTGCTTTCCCTCTTATGTCAGTCCAAACACATTGGAGACATTTTTACTTGTGGGAGAATCTGGCTGCCGGGAAAAGCAGACACCCTGTCAGAGAGGTAATTGCTGGAAACAGTCATTTCCTTTTTGTTTTTTTTCTCAAACGTCTATTTCCTTGCTTTCTGAGAACAAGCACCTTGTGAAGCCTTTAGGAAATGAAAGGAGAAGAAAACCCTGGCTCAGAGCAAAATTTGGGGGTGACAGTTAAATCAATGAAGTGAGGTTGCAGAAGGCTGAAGGCAGTTTGCAGTGCCGGAGCCGACAGACTCAAACCAGGAAGAGACTGTTTGAGGTACAAAATTATATTGCATTTAACTAGAACTAAACCCTGAAGAGAGTGAAAGATCATCTGGGATAGATCCTCATGGTGGGCTTTTGAATACTTCCCTGCCAGACTGCTGTGGGACCTGCACATGTTTAACTTTTGCTGACAGTTTGCATTTTAAGGAGTATCCATATAGAAACAAAGACCATGTACATATAGAACACCTTACTGTAAAAGGACTCTGCAAAATAAAAGGAAAATCTTCATGGTCTTTAACTTTTTTCAGAACTGTAGTTAACACTAGATCCAGCAGCACAACAGGGAGTAAAACTGTGCCTATCTTTACTTGAGGAAACCAAGACTGTAAGAAAAAGTACACATGTATAATTCAGTAATTCAGTAATTTTTCAAAACCTTGAGAATGAGGCTCCTCTAATAATCTCAGGAGATCAAACACTTCTTCCAATCATCACAGTTACAGGGTAAGGTTTTAATGTTACTATTTTTCTTATTCTTAAATGGACATTGCTTTGCAGGGTACAAAATTGAGATTAAAAAACAGGAAGAATCAAATCTTCTTCTATGTAGCAGCACCATTCTTATTCCTAAAATGGGGTAATGGAAATTTAGAAAGTTCAAAGATTCTGACTCAATTTGTGAATCCTTTGCAATTAAGTCTTCTCAGAATTGTCTCTGAATTTCATCTCAATTTAGGATGAAAATTCTGTTTTTCTTTTGAATCAAGTAATCTGAAAAATGTTGCTTCAGGAATTTCAAAAATTATAAAGTAGTTATTTATTTTTCTCTTTGAAAGATTGAAACATTTCATCAGTAAAAGATGTGCGAGGAGCGGTTTTTTTTTTTTTCTCTTATCTTTTTGTCTCCAAAAAAAATCCTTTACAAGAAAGTTACAGTCACACCTCTGCTTGTAACATTGAACAGCTATTCATATTAAAAAATCTTGGTGGCTTTTGAATGTAACTACCTTTTGTTAAAATTACACCTTAGTGAGCATCACAGCCTAACTCTGTGTAAAACAATTCCTTTCTCGTAAACACTCCTCCCTCCTTTATTCTTTCACTGTCTAAAGCTGATGTAAGAGCTAGTACTGATGAAGAGAGAAACTTAATCTCATAGGTCTAGGTGACAGTGAACTTTTATGTGGTATCTGAGAGAGAGATGGATCAGGAGTAGTTAAGCAGCTCAGAAAAGAACAGATACTAAATCAAGATTCCCTTTCCCCACCTGGTTAGCTGGGGAGTTCTTCATGTTGGTTGCTTTAATGTATTTTGCAGATCTCTGCCTTCGCATATGGAGAGTATTTATCACGCATTAATGTTCTAGTAAGGGATTTTGTCTTAAATTGTAGAGATTCTAATAATTGTGATTTTTCAATGAATTTTTGAAATTCTTTTTGGTTACTTCTGTTTTTCTACCCACAGAATGAATGCAGAAATTAATACAGTTCAAATCCAAACCTTAAAGATCCTTCACTTAACCTCTGAACTGCAAAAAAAACCCTTAAGGTCTGATTCACAGATTGTGCGAATCAGGAAAAACAACACCCCCACCCAAACCAGACCCTTAGTGCCAGATTTTAGAAGTGTACTCACTGAGTATTCTTGGTGAAATCAGGAGAAGGAGTTATTGAGGCAGAATCTGTTCCCAAAAAGGAGAAGTAAAGAGCAACTCAAGCAATTCTGACATGAAATAATATCTTCTTGCATTTTGTAGAGGTCCTTTAGATGTCACAGCAGATTCAATTGTAATGTATGTTCCCATAGTAACTCCATTTTTCTTAGTCAGTTTTGTTTCTGCATACATACATTAACTTTTTGAGCTTAAATGCAATGATGATGAAATATATCGCATCATTCAAGCCTAACTATGTGGGCAGGGTTGATGGTTGGACTCGATGATCTTATAGGTCCTTTCCAACCTAAATGATTCTATGATTCTATGATTCTATAACTGAGGGAGAGGGTAAAAAAAAATTCAAAAGAAGGTTAAAAAAAAAAGAGGGAGAAGAAGGACTTTTAGGGCAGTTTTAGGGATGGGCAGCTTAGACAAAAAGAATTAGAGATAAACACATAAACATATGTCATAAAGCATTGTGGACCTCTCACCAAACATTTTTTGATGTGTAAAATAACCAAAGCTTAGCACAGGAGCAGGATACGTCATTGGTTATAGGAATGGTGGGGGTCTTTAATCTCCATTTTGTATGTAAACAGTAGCTGATAGAAAGTAGCAAAGCATATATAGCTTTGCTTTTGGACTTTGTAGGTCCAGTAAAATTACTTGTGCTATTCTGCAAATAGTTTCCCATGCACAGCCTTCCTACACCAAGCTCCTAGCAATGTTCATACTAAGCAGCCATAACAGTTGCACGGGGAGTTGAAGATGACACCAGCATCTATCAGAGGCAGAGCTCTGCATCTCTGCTTGAAAAGTCCTTTCTATCCCTGGCATGCAGAAGAAACAACCAGATGTCCCTTGGGATACTCTTTCAAAGACAGTTCTTCCTGTGGAAGTAGAAACATAATGGAGAGGGCACTTTTCTGACTGTTACCAGCTGTAGCAGTAGAAATATACATACTTGGTTCACATGGTATTATTGTAGTACACAGTACAGGGTATAAAATAGGATAGGACTGATGAGTAAACAGTTTCTCCCTTTTTGAGGGCTTAGAATATGAGACACTGAAAGATAAGATTACATGGAGGTACATAAAAGTTATATCTTGTTTACTTCATATGCCATTGGGTAAAGTCAGTGAAACGAAGTTAATGTAGTTTGAGATATATGTGTGGCAAGGATAACCCCACTCTCACAGTCACTTCTAGCTGGAAGATAAAATAATGTGTGAAAGTTTAACAAGAATTATGATGGTCTGCAGCATCTCATGCAAATTGTACATCTGGGGAAGTTTTCCCCACCTGGTAAGCTCCCACCAGTAAGAACTTGCTATATCCTAGCAGCATGTCACTGTCTACAACTGCAATTTTCTCTAATACATTTAATCTCCCCAGCTGAAACCTGCTTTTCTGCAGCAGGATCCAGGATTAGCTTGTTAGAGTAGACATGGTCAGTTTCATATGTGGCTTGAGCTTCCTTCTGGAGCTATGTGGAAGACACTTGAGCAGCTTTCCATATTGCTTCATCACCGCGGTGTTTGAGTCCTTTGATTGAGGGGGAACAGTTACTTGAAACGCAAACACCTTCTACAGCTAAGTCAGCTGGTTAGCTATGGTCATGTCCTCTAGTTCTCTGTTTTCTATGAGAGAGAAGAATGACCAGTAGTAGTGCCTTCCTCTGGCGGGCATCTTTTAAGTGTACATGTGCCTCTCTGTGAGTGAAGGCAAGGTCAAAGGAAAGTTTCTTGTACTTGGAGGTGAAAACACTAAGAGTTTTGATGGTTCCTGGGCTTCCT
The DNA here is from genome assembly GCA_035590195.1 of Aviceda cuculoides. NCBI lineage: Eukaryota > Metazoa > Chordata > Aves > Accipitriformes > Accipitridae > Aviceda > Aviceda cuculoides. The sequence continues at coordinate 27,430,108 of JAVJGG010000007.1, forward strand.
TGTTAGCCTTTTTCAAAGGCTAGGGTAGCTCCCAGGATGTCTGGTGTCACACCCAGATAAGTTTTCTTTTTCCAAGGAGTCTCTAATGGAGCTCTTAGGTTGCTAAATGAAGTTTTGCACCTAGATGGAAGGAATGAGTCTTCAAACTCTCTGTTTGGCACTCTCCAAGTGAATGAGCTGACCTTGCTTTGATGTCACAGAGCACATGGTCAGTTAGGCTGAAAATGGTCAAGTTCATATTGTTGCTCCAGCTCTATAGCATACAGTGGCCCTCACTTTCACTGGTATGTTAAACCGATACTCAGGCTTTCAGGACTGCTTCCCTTTTCCTCTTACACATCTCCAAAGTACTGATGCCTTTGATACAAAAGGAGTGTCCATCCAGGCATGCATGCTGTACTGGGTACTCCACTGAACAGTCAACAATTACCATCATTACAGTGAGGGAATGCTTTCTGGTATAAAAAAAAAAAAAAAAAAAAAAAAGGAGAACAGAACATACCTAAAACTTTGCAACCTAATGTGGAGGATAGGAAAAGGATTTCTTCATTCATAATTTGGAGGAAAAAGTAATGCAGGGCTTTTGCTCCTTTCTTTTGATATCTGTAGAGCTCAGTATAATTTTCAGTGGTTCCTAGAGTCTTTAACAGCTCTAATGAAAGAGAAAAAGAAAAATCCCCTCTGCTTACTAGCCCCCATGTAACACTGCAGGTCACTCTATAAAGCTATTAATCGGTGATTTCCCTTTCCTCAACCTGGGGGATTTAATAGTGATAGCAAATTGATGTTTAAATCTCTGGCTATTAAAAGCACCTGGTTTCTGTTTAGTTTTTTATTTTCCCTTTGCACTCTGAGTTTCCAAGAAGTCTTGTATTTCCTACATGTCAAAACCAAAATGTAAACACAAAAAATATTTTCTCTATAAATAAGTGGATCTGTAAACTTTACTTGTTTGTATTTGTGAGTTTAATAATGTTCTGTTTCTTTAAGCACTTGTTGTCTGTTCAGTTGCAAGCGAACAGGATGTTGTAGCTATGCCAGAATGTTTTACTGAAGTATGAAAAAGAAGGAAGTGACTTATAATACCAATAAAATTGCACCTTATGTCCCCAAGCTAGCAAACAACACAAATTTCATTAAAATTTGTATACAAACCAGAAAATCAATCTACCCTTATCCAATACAGTCAAATTAATCACACAGAATGTTCCATGCAGATTAGCATCCCCTTCACCCCAGAAGATCTAGAAAAAAAACCCACAAAAGGCATCTTAAACCCCTGGTATTTGCTAGCAGAACATTGTTCTATGATGTTCCACTACAAAAAGACACATGCATTAGCAATTAATTACTCATTGCCCCAAACGGTATCCTCAATTTGCCTTGATTTTCTTGTTCCTCTGTGTTCATAACAACACATTCCAACATCATGTGAGTGAGCTGAGGCCATGACCTAGAGCTACTCCACCTAAACCTCCCATTTCTTACTTTCTTGATAGCAGGCAGGGTGCAGCATGTCTTTCATCACTAGCTTCCCAAACACACAGTTGCCCAGTAATTAGTGAATGGGGCTTGGGAGCAGGGAGATTAGGAAATGGGTAGGGTCACAGGGAATTGTCCCCCCTGTCCTAGCTGGCAGATTGGCCTTGTGTGATATGCTGACACAAAATATACCCACCACCACCAAAAATGGGGAGCTCTAGGCTCTCAAGGACAGCCCAGCAGCTTTGGGCTCCTCTGGGGAAGCCCAAATACCTGCTACCTTCTGCTGAGGCCACCTTCCTATTTATGTCCTTCTCGGTTCCTCACAATGCTTGATTATGGTTTTCAGGGAATCACTTATTAAAGACAGAGATGCATTACATGAAAATAACCTTATTTATGTGCTGTGCTGAGTAGCAGGTTGCCATAGCCTGATCTGTTGGTAATGTATTACAAATTACTTCTCTAAGAGATTTTCTAACAAATTATTGGAAAGGTAGCCGTGTTGAGTCATTATTTTACTATTTTGTGCTTTTTAATAATTTTCAAAGGGAAAAAGGTATTCTGTTGTAACTTAAGTTACTTAGGTAAGTTAAATATTTGTGAACGGGATTCTAAATCTTTGTGTTCTGTTATACTTGTGTGTGTTTATATGTGTATATATATATATATATTTGTGTGATTGCTAAATCCTCCTGTGTTTAGTAATGTCACAGAGGAAATTACTGCTACAGAATGCTGGACTACAAAACAGCAGGGAAACACATAAAGATGTGAATATATATCAGGGAAAAAAATTAAGCTCGAAACTTCTTCATTTGTATTTAAGGTTTAAGAATAAAAGCTGAGAAACTCGTATTCTCCCCTAAGGTTTCAAGCCATCACATCTAGAATTACTGGAGCTCAGGCTTTTATTCCTATTGGGTTTCAATCTCTGCTAGTAACATACAGGCAAGTGGTGTTGCCACATTTCTCACAGTACTAAAATGAGTCATTTTATGTCAGTGGTTTTGTTCTAAGCAAACACCTGTTTCTAGATGAGAAAAAAATAAGCTTACCTCCACAATCTGGTGCACCGAGCTTCTCAAATTAGAGATAAGTATGCATGGCCAGGCCTTCAGACTTTCTCAAAAGCTCACATCAGCTGCTCAGCTTCCTGTGAGTTGAAAGGCACTTTACAAAAGCACTTCCCACCTCTTGGGACTGACATTGGATCAAAAGGCCAGAGAGTTGGCACACAGCTTGAAAGGTATTAGGCAGGATGCACTACAGAGCAGAAAGTCACAACAGAAAAAATCCGCCTTCACCTGAAGGGAAAACTGCCTAGAAACTCGTCCTTTTCTGTACTCTTTGGGACACTCATTTTTTACCAGGTAAGTGTCCAAACTAATCCATGACCCCTGAGATTTCAGCTTCCTTCTGTGGCTAATGGTTTATTACTGTGGCTAGGGGATCAGGCCCTTTATCATCACTTTTGTATAGCTGCAACGTGACATGTAGGTACAGGAAAAAAATGGGGCATCTTATTACTGCTTAGCATGTGCAAACACTAAGGTGTCTTTAGAAAACTTCTTTCTGATTTTTTTTTTTTTTTAATGTTTCAAATTACATTCCTAACAGAATGTCAAGGTAGGTTCTTGGAGATGAGCTCTGAATAAGAAATGCTCTTTTGAAAGGAAATTTCACTTGAAAGGATGCTGGAGAGAATCATTCCAAGCAAGTGGGTGTTTCTTAAGGCTGTCTCCTGTTCTGCCATCTCTGTTACACCTTTGTGTGGCCGCCTCTTGCTATTGAAGCCAACTTCATTATGCCATTGATTCCAGGTTGTCTCAAATTGCCCCTTCAGTGGTAAAAACTAGCATTGACCACCATTATGGAAATATTTTCAACACGTTATCCTGTTAGCTGAAATGGGACCTTTCTACTTTGTGCTCCCTGCACTCCCTACGATTATCCTCTATTACCAACCAAGGCAAGGAGAGCAACTTCAACATCACCCTGGTCACTCACCTGGCCTGTTTTGCTCAGTAGTCATTCTTGTGCCTTAGTTAACATTCGTTAGCAGATAATTGTTTCCAGACCAAAGGTGGGCATACTGTAATTAGAATCTTTCTGTCAATGAAGTTTTCATATCCTCTAATGAGTAGGTAGATGTACACTGCTATGCTCCCTGCATAAGTATGAGTATTCTTATCCTGCCACAAAATAGGCCAATTAGTTTTGCTGTTGGTTTTTTTGTGCGTATGTGTCTGTTTTAATAATGAAGCACCCTCCATGAAATCCTTCATTTTCCTAATAATTTTATTTATTGAATGTGTCATTGCTATCATGTGGCTGTAAAACACTTAAACCTTTATCCTTTATCCTGCTGTTGATGCATTTTTTATTATATATTCTGATAGCGCCTACCATGGTAGTGCCATGTATCATGGCTGTGTAGCACAAGCTGCCTTAGCAAGTGACCAGTGTTTTGTGCCACAGTGTGACAGTTGGGAAGGTCACCTTCTCACCTGGCTTCACACTAGCTGATCTGCAACAGTGCGGTATAACCCAGGGTTTTTCTGTGTGTAAGACAAACATGTGCATATTATAACACATGGCTCCTCTATGGCAACAACAGAACAGCAATATAGTAGTATGCTATAAGCTACCCTGAGTTCCTTTTCTTTGTATGGTCAGCACTGAGCACATGAAGGACAGAGACATATTACCAGGTGACATTGTTCCAGCTATCCTTGTTCTTTTGAACAACTTCAAAAAGCCACTGGAGGGGCAAGTGGGGATTCCATCTGTTAGCAAAATAGATCCTTCTAGCAATATATTCTTCTTCCCCCAAAATGCCATCCTCCAGAGACCCAGCTTTAGCAATGTTGAGTTCAGTGTTAGGAAGGTCTTCATAGGATTAATGTATGTCAGCTTTGCAAGGCTAAAAAATGGTCTTCAGAACTTTGGGGAAAGCTTCTGAGAACTACCACCAACACTGCAATAGAACTGCCCCAACACTGCAATAGAACTGCCATAAGTGAGTATCCTTGGGTATGAGACTTTAAAACCCTATGCTTTTGAGTATAGAAAGTCCACTGAAAGCTATTTTAGTTGTGCAGTTGACAACTGTATCATTGGATTTTATTTTAACCTTACACTTGATTGCCATGGAAATCTGCACGTTTAAAAGTCTTTTGTCAGGTCCTAACACTTATGGTGTAACATTTTAGACCAAGTTTGGATAGGAGTCTCTTGAGGATTTTTGTATGGAAACCTAGCTAAGTGTACACTGTTTCCCGTTAGCAGGAAATCCCATCCTTCCTTTGTGAACCAAATTGAGCTATGATTAAAGAATCCCTATTTGCAGATCCCAGCAAGGGCAGTTCAGTGGAAGAGGTGATTAGCTGAGTGTGCTTTAACAACTTTGCAACTCCATGCAGGCAATAGGAGCGAGGAGGTGCAATTCCTGGACATCCAGTCTTGAATAAGGCACAGTTCTCAGGTGAGAGTGTAGGACAAAACACTTCATCCTTGTCAGGCTGGCAATTTTCAGCAAAAGTTTGCAGTTATATTATTCCCTATCTGGATGAAATTAATGTCTTTTTTTTTTTTTTTTTTTTCCTTGGTGTTTCTCAGTGTATCTCGTTTGAATCTGTTAGCAGGCAGAGACCAGGGAGATGTGGGAGGGTCCAGAGGCACTCTGGGGCAATTTAGGCCTCATATGAGCACCAGCTTGTGGTGCACAAGCTGCCCTGGCACACTATGGCACAACTGGCATTCCAGTCAGGCACAGGATGCCTCTGCCCTTCTGCTGCCTTCCAAAATGAGGTCTCTCAGGCTGTTGCTTTTACCTGTTTCTGGGAATTTTTCTCAGCTTTGTTCTCCATTCTCCCTCTTCTGCATGCAGAACTGGCATTATGCCTCAGCACTCGGTAACTTCATTTGCCCCCATGAAGTTCTAAGTAGGAAAGACATGAAACTCATTGTCAAAGCAGGTGAAGGCTGTACAGCAAAGTGCCCTTCTAAGATCCACAGGAACCTGACGAACCAGCTCAGCCCATTTTGCTGGGGTACAGGTGCTTGCGCACAGTCCAAGGACAGCACTTTTGCCTTGGTTTGGATAACGGTAAATAGCACAGCTCAAAAGCTTTTTTCAGGTGGATGGAGATAGATTTAGAGCAGAGGAGAGCTGATTATCAGGGAGCTCTTTATTATCTGTCTTTGAGGTAGCCATGAATATGCCATCTGAGATCTGTACCTGATTAGCCATAGCAGCAGTACCCTCCCAAAAAAGCATCCAGTCTAACTAGACAAGGCAGCTTGATATGGTGGATAGGGCATGGGTCTTGGGCCCTCAATTCAGAGGTCCTAATTCAACCTGGGAGAAGAAGGGGTTTGTACAGCCAGCCAATAATTCGGTAAAAGGTCTTACATGGGACTGGCCCTGATTTGCCCAAAGACTTGCCAGCAGACTCCTCCAAAGAGAGTGATCTAAGCAGTCCCATACCCATTGTCTTAACTACACAACCGCCTCTGCAGTAAAGCACGAATATTACAAAAGATCAAACAGCACTGCAGACAATCTCTTCCTCCCCCTCCACAAGAAGACTGTGACTAAAGCTGAGCAAATATTTTATAATTAATTTCTTTGATAAATTTTAACTGTTTTCCATTAGTGAAGTGTTCACAACATGACGACGATTTTCTCAAAGGTACTCAGAATTACTCAGAGAATAATGTCTGTAAATAATCCTTAGTCTTTAGCTTATTCATAAACAATTTCTTGCAAATCATAAATGTCAGAAAATAGACCAATTTTGAACTGGACACATCTACCATATGGCATATTCCTGTGTCCTGAGGAAATTTGTGAGATATTGTGAATTTTTGAAGAAAACTCTTTCCTTGAGTTATCCATCTCCATCATTGGTGAATATTCTAGTGCATTCAGTATTCTGAAACAATGAATCTTGCTGTAGATAATCTCATTTGAAAGACAAAATAACATCCACTGAGACCACTGGAAGTCCCACTTGTTTTGAGTGTCACCTCTGAGACGGTTCCTAGCCCCCAGCTGATTACTCTCTGTACCTGCTAGCCATGATGGGGTTGGAGGTAGCCAGCAGATCTCCTGTACTGGCAGACAGTGAAGAAAGGGTCACAAGAATCAACTGATTCTTCCTTCACTTTCGTATAAATAAAAATCTCTTTAGACTTCTAAGAAACCTAAATACCTCTAAGAAGTGCTACTTCGTCAATTACACATAATTCTGCTCTCTCCTCCTTGTTAATTACCTCTCTCACACAGCTTCATGCCATTCTGGCCCTTTAAAGCGTATCAATGCTCTGTCTTTTTGTGGTTATGTTTTACACTAGAGCAGATGACCTATACACTTTACAAGCTGTGTGCTTCACCTCCACTTAGCACGCAGTTGAAGGTCTCTGGACCCTAATACCTGCCTCAGAGAACTGAGGAGGAGAGCTACAGGGGTAATTCACAGATGGATAACGCCAGAAGTCTCCTGTTGTAGGACTGATTTGGAACGGATGGATTTTCTGAGGCATCTGTCACTTGATCCACCCCAGACATCTGCCTTAGGCAATCTAAATCCAGCCCTTGAGGACAGCAGGAAGAAGCAATGCCACCTCTCACCTGCCCCAGCGTCTGCCTGCATCCATCTGGTTCTCTGGCTGCTCCTGCAACTGAAACTGTCCCTCTGCTATGCCCAGAAATTTTGCTGCACATCAGGAATACTGTTGCAGATTATGCTGTCTGTAAGCATCAGAATAATTAATTTGTTCTAATCGTGTTTATTATCTTTGGCATTGCTGTACTTTGCCCTGGACTTTTTAATAAATTTGCCCCACCACCAAATGATCTGGCTAGCTATTAAAGGGTGTGGGTTCCTTCATTTTATTAGTGAGAGACAAAGAAAGCAGTTAACTGTGAGAAAGACAGCTGTACTTAAAGATGGCTGTATTTTTGAGAGACAAGAGAGACATGCTTGTACACTAACCCCTAGTCAGGCAGAGCAGAAAATTATGGTTGCTTTTTGGGCTCTAAGGGTCTCTTGTTTACAAGGCAAAAGCACTCTGGCTCCTTGCTGTAACAGGGAACAAAAAATGTTTGCATGTAAAACCTTGCCTGTCCCCTTCACTCCGGCACAGAGCTCTGCAGCTAAGATTCCCCTACTGACCTAATTATCTGTTTATTTTGAACCACATCTGGCTTTGTGCAGCACAAAATGCAAGCAAAGAAAGGTGGATGACCCCTCCTGAAAGAAATCAGGAGATCCCTGGGAAAAGCTAGACCAGCCCTGTAGCATCCTTTAATCTTACAACTCTCTCAGTCATGTCCGTGCTTTACAATACTGTTCCTTCATGGCTCTTCCCAAGCTTACATTGACTTAGTGAATGTTCCATTCATATCCTCACTTGCAGTGTTTCTGGCTTTTCACAGGATTTTGAGACCTATTTTACTTTCACTGCCTTTCTTTGCTAATCTATGTTATTTCTGAGTGTTCAAGCACTTGACCAGAAGCTTAACTAACTTAACTGTTAGGAACAATGCTCCCCTTCTACACAGAGAGTCGTATCAAAGTCTCATGTAGCCAGTGAGAAGTCTGCTTTTGGCTAAGGTTCTTCATAATGAAGCTTAATCTTTTCCAGTCTGGTGTGGTGGTTGCCAGAGAATCATGTAAACTGCTCATTTGGGTCACATAAGAAACCAAATGGATGGATAAAACTGTATCCATCTTACTCTGCAGCTATGACAAGCCACTGACTCTTAAATAAAGTTGAAAAATATCTTAGCAGAGCAGGTGGAAATTTGTGTGTTTATTTGTTTGGGAATTTTGATCAAAAAAAGCCCTGTAGCAATGATATTTCTTTCAAATACTTTTTGCAAAAGAACTAACGTTCCTTTGAATGCCATTGATTTGCAACAACATTCAAAATTAAATCATTTAGCCAACCGTCTTTTGCAGCTTCTGAATGTTTTTGCTTAAAAATAAATAGGAATAGCTCATTTTAACTCAGCTTTTCATTCTCTTGCCTTTTTCTGGAGAAAGAGAGTCTAACAAAGGAAAGGCAGTTAAAACCCAAGGATAACTAGCTGTTGCCCATCAAAACAAAGTGAGCCGTATTTAAAGAACTCTTTATAAATTAAAGCAGTCTGCTTCCAGCTTCCAACATTGCAAATTATCTTTGAACTGCTACTTTTCTCTGTAAAACTTAATTGTCCTTTTTGACTATCCTTTTTTGCAGTCAGTGAACACACACCAATATCTCTCTTCTTTCTTTCAAGCTAAATAAGGAAAATTCATGTTTTCAGTATTTACCTGACTTAGAGATAGATTTTCAAAAAGTCTTACTGTCCTACAGTTTTTAATGCATAGCTATCACCAGATGAAATAGTATGAAATCTTTATGGAGTTTCAGGCCTGAAGTTGCTAAATGGACCATTTAATTAGCCTACTTTTTTTTTTATTTCATATACCACATAACAAACAGAAAAGAATTCCAGGACAGATGTTCTCCTAATGTCACTGTCAATTACTGCAAATGAACATCAAATCCCCTCTAAAATCCCTTTTCCTAGAACCAGTGGCAGAATCAGACCAGACTTCAGCCAGTATTTAACTCAGTTCGGCGTTATCTCTCACATTCTTCGAATCTGCATCACATTTCTCAACAAATGCCCTCAAAAAGGTTCAACCAGTAAAATTGATAAGCTTATGTTGAAAAGTCTAACTGTGATACTCAGTTATTATATGTTCCCTAAAAGAACTCATAAACCACTCAAATAGAAATGGGGGGAGGGTTGTCATTTTTATTTTTATATATATACAAATGCTTTCTACATGTTTCATGGGCAGCCCTGTGAGGTTTTTCTTCAACACAGAATCCCTAAATTTATGTTTGCAAGTAGCCCACTGGTATCTCCCATGGATGTAACCAACAAGGGAAGTTTTGGTGACTGCCTTAAGAGGTAAATTGTGTCTTCCTCTTTTGCAGATCACCAAAATTGCAGTGAAGTGAATTTCTCTGTAATGTAAAGAAATAGCTTGCGATTTCTTCTTTAAGAAGCAGAGTTATAATGCTAGTTCCATTTGTTACAGTCTGTAAACACTAAAAAAAGTCCACTTTTAACATATCAGTGCCTGTCTAATGGCTTACTATAGAAGGAGCTGAAACTACCAATTCTCTTCAGCAATTTGCTTTGTAAAGAGAGAGTTGATAAGGACTCTCAAAAAAGTAGACAAGCTTGTCTTTTAAAAGACAGCTGTCTACCTCTTCCAATTTTCAGGCCAAATATTTCCTACAAATGAATTTTTATGAAGGTATCGTGACCCTCCAAAGGTATTTATTCTTCATCTATTGTGCTTGTTGCTGAGAGTGTAGGAAAGAAATAAAGGAACCAGAAAGAGCCCCTCTCCTATCCAGACATGACCTTCCCCTTCAGGCTTTTGAATGCCACAACCAGTGTGGCATAACTCCAGGTTCAGGAGGATATTCCCAGGCTTTTGTGGTAAAGTGTGTATATCTAGATGGCACTCACTACAAGAAAGACATTGAGGTGCTGGAGAGTATCCAAAGAAGAGCAATGAAGCTGGTGAAGAGTCTAGAGAACAAGTTTTATGAGGGGTAGCTGAGGGAACTGGGATTGTTTAGCCTGGAGAAAAGGATGCTGAGGGGAGACCTTATCGCTCTCTACAACTACCTGAAAAGAGGTTGTAGTGAGGTGGGTGTCAGTCTTTTCTCCCAAGTAACAAATGATAGAACAAGAAGAAATGAGCTCAAGTTGCTCCAGAGGAGGATTGGATTGGATAACAGGAAATATTTCTTCACAGAAAAGGGTTGTCAAGCATTGGAACAGGCTGCCCAGGGAAATGGTTGAGTCACGATCCCTGGAGGTATTTAAAATTTGTAGGTGTGGTGCTTAGGGCCATGGTTTAGTGGTGGACTTGGCAGTGTTAGGTTTATGGTTAGACTTGGTGATCTTAAAGGTCTTTTCCAACATAAATGATTTTATGATTCTATGATTCTATGACTCTGATATCTTTACCTGTGTGTTTTCCTGGGCAGGAACCGCAATCAGTTCACAACAGTCCTGCCAGAAAGGTAACATGCCCTAAGTTTTGGCCCCATGCTGGCTCAGCAGGTGATGCAAAACTAATGCACAGTTTTTAACTGCTGTCCTCTTTCCTGATAGTGTGCTATTTGTCACTGCTAATTACAAAGATGGTAGTGCTTGATTCTTTGGGAGATAAGAGAAGCAGATGGCATATTCATTTATTAAAAACGAACCCACTCCTTCTATTTGCTGTAGGTCTCTGTGCCTTCATTAGGATTTAAATTTTAAATGATCAGGGATCTAATAAGCCAGCATGGCACCTCATTATCAAGGATTTATCTACAGGACTCTACCTGAAGAATCATGGATTTTTTCCACTTCATATCCCTCAGTTTAAGAACCTGCTGGTTTGCTTTATCTCTGCTTATTTCAAAGTTTCCAGTTGTGTGAATGCAGCCTCCAACTTGGCAAAATGCGAACTCAAAACTTTCAGCTGATTCCAAACAATATGCAACAAGGAAGATGTGGCTTTACAAAACTCTGGCTTGCTCATTGGAAGTGTTTAATTAGCCATTAACCAAATATCTCCTTTTGATGGCTGGGACCAGGAAGGAGGGTGTCTTGGTTTAACCCCAGCCAGCAGCTGCTCACTTACTTCCCCCCCATCCCACTGGGGTGGGGGAGAGAATTGGGAAAAAAAGTAAAACTCAAGGATTGAGATAAGAACAGTTTAATAGAACAGAAAGGAAGAAACTAATAATGATAATAACAATAATGAAATTACAATACTAACAATAAAAGGATTGGAATATACAAAACAAGTGATGCACAATGCAATTGCTCACCACCCACTGACCAACGCACAGTTAGTTCCTGAGCGGCAATCCCCCCCAGGCCAACTCCCCCCAGTTTATATACTGGGCATGACATCACATGGTATGGAATACCCCGTTGGCCAGTTTG
>JAVJGG010000007.1:27444549-27458622 GCA_035590195.1 Aviceda cuculoides
AGGACATGAGAAGCTGAAAAATCCTTGACTTGGTATAAACACTACTTAGCAACACCTGAAAATGTCAGTGAGTTCAACATCAACATCCTTCTCATACTGAACCTAAAACATAACACTGTACCAGCTTCTAGGAAGAAAATTAACTCTATCCCAGCTGAAACCAGGATACTCTTTCTCTTCCCCTATTATTTGTGTGTGTAGTTCCCCCCATCCCTGAAAGAAAGTTTGTACTCCAGTAACTGGGGTCCCAAACCATCTGAACTGTCTTTGTCTCTTTTTTTCCCCCCAAAAAGGAGAAAGATACTCAATTTGAAAGACTAACAGTGAGTTTTGCTTGTGAAATTATATATAGGAAAAGGGAGCAGAAATAAGGACTATGGATAGAATAAAAATCTTGCTCAGTATTATACACTTAAAATTTTTTAAATATTTTACCTACTGCAACTCCAATAAAATGCTGAAAATCCAGTAAATAGTTATTACTGCAGGGGGACTTGGTGTTCATCTATTTTCTCCCCATTAGGTTGTTTCAAACTTTTCTATGATCTTATCATTTATTCCTTTTGAAGACGCACTAACAGCTCTTATTGCACATTGCCCACTGTGGTCATTGGAAATTGTCCAACATCACCACTGAGAGTTGGATTTGTCCTTTGTGCCCTGATTCAGGACAACATATGCACCCATATCAGTACAGAACAGCTTTAAGGTAAGTACTTAACTTTAAGCATGTGGCCCTGTGCACATCTGATGCTGGGTTACCTTGTTGGATTACAGTTTGAGGAATGTAGATCCAGTGACATTCTCTGTTCAACCAAACACATGAATCTACACTGGAAAGCAGTCAGGGAAAGGTCATGCCAAGAATTATTGCAGCTAAGCAGAAGCTTAATTCTCTATCTCAATACTAAAGTGTCAGTTCTCCATCAGGAAAACTTTTTCAGTGCTGTCTTACTGATTAACTGGTCCTCTGAGGGAGTTATGCACTTGCTACTAATATTGCTAGTGTAAGTGGTTGAAACTGCAGTTTTGTTTCACAAGGCAGCAAGAAGTTCTTGTGTAAACATCCTTTAGGAATAAAGTTGTTTTCCTGTAGTAAATTGTATAAAATAGCAGGAACATCTCTCTCCATGAACAAAAAGAATCTGCTCTGCACATTGTGCTGTGGGAAAATCCACCCAGGGTCTGCCCAACACTGCACAAAAGTGAAGTTCCCAACATCTGAAAGCACATAAGGTTTTCTCGCTATCTGTACACCTCTTTTTATTCTATATTATTTAAAAAGCTATTTTATTAAGCCAATTGTTGTTGGGCCTTTCTTACTGAGATCCAGAAAGAATCGTCGTCATCATAGAATCATCATAGAATGGTTTGGCTTGGAAGGGACCTTTAAAGATCCCATTTTAAAATCTCATTCCAACTGCCCTGCCACGGGCAGGAACACCTTCCACTAGATCAGGTTGCTCAAAGCCGCTCCATCCAACCTGGCCTTGAACACTACCAGGGATGGGGCATCCACAGCCTCTCTGGGCAGCCTGTTCCAGTGCTTCACTACCCTCACAGTAAAGAATTTCTTCCTTGTATCTAATCTAAATCTATGCTCTTTCAGTTTAAAGCCATTACCCCTTGTATTATTACTACACTCCTTGATAAACAGTCCCTCCCCGTCTTTCCTGTAGGCTCCCTTTAGGTAATGAAAGGCCACTGTAAGGTCTCCCTGGAGCCTCCTCTTCTCCAGGCTAAACAACCCCAACTCTCTCAGCCTGTCTTCAGAGGAGAGGTTCTCCAGCCCTCTGATCATCTTTGTGGCCCTCCTCTGCAATCACTCCAACAAGTCCATGTCCTTCTTATGTTGGGGACCCCAGAGCTGAATGCAGTGCTCCAGGTGGAGTCTCACGAGAGCAGAGTAGACGGGAAGAACCACCTTCCTTGACCTGCTGGCCACAGAATATGATTGGTTTCCTGAGCTACAAGTGCACATTTCTGGGTCATATTAATTTTTCATCCACCAATATCCATAAGTCTTTCACCACAGCTGCTCTCAATCTACCCATTGACCAGCCTGTTTGGGATTGCTCTGTTTGTCTCTTTCTCTCTCACCCTCATTCCCCTCAGTGCAGAACAGTAGTCCACAGGGAAGTTCTGCTGGGAGCATAACAAATACTCCTTCATGGTTTCTGGCACACAGCAGAGCCAAAATAAAATTTAGTTATCAAATAGACTTTAAAAATTAAATGTTATTTGCTGCTAAACATTAATTCCAACTTTCATGAGCACAGCTTTCATTATACTCTCAAAGGAATGATTTATGACTCCAAAGAAAACTTTCTGAAATGGTATTTTTCCACCTGCTCTGCAAAAGAAGGTAGTCTAAAGTAAATAACAGGCATAAAGATGGCACAAGCCACTAGCTTTTCTGCTCACAAAGCATGACCCTGTGGATGGGTTTGAGCAGACAGCAGGAATAAATGAGAGGAAAATTCAGGGAAGAGAGGATCATGGGCATCTTCTTGGCACATGGCTGTTGTGCCATGCCATGCCACACTATAGACTCTGTCTATAGTGTGTTTGACAGGTGCAAGAAACCCTGTCCACCTGATGTACTCTAGCTTGTATATAGAGGCCTCTCTGGGCATGACTAGCACCATACCAAGTTACTAAATGAAAAATATATTTCTAATACCACCTGCTACCTGCATCTGGAGTATCACAGTTTGCACACAGAATAAGTCCGGTCTTTTGTCCTGGTTTCAGCTGGAATAAAGTTAATTTTCTGCTTAGTAGCTGGTATAGTTTTGGATTTGTTTTGGCTTTGTTTTGGATTTAAGATAGGAACACTGTTGATAACACACTGATGTTTTAGTTGTTGTTAAGCAGTGTTTATACTAAGTCAGGGACTTTTCAGCTTTTCATACTGCCCTGGCAGCAGAGGCTGGGAGTTCACAAGAAACTGGGAGGGGACACAGACAGGACAGCTGACCCAAATGAACCAAAGGGATATTTCATACAATATGACATCATGCCCAGCATATAAACTGGGGAGAGTTGGCTGGGAGGCACTGCAGCTCAGGGACTGGCTGGGCATCAGTCAGCTGGTGGTGAGCAATTGTATTGTGCATCACTTGTTTTGTATATTCTCATAGTAGTAGTAGCAGAAGTATTTTCCCTTCCTTTTTTCCTTTTCTGTCCTATTAAACTGTCTTTATCTTGTATCGGGTCTGGCTGAGGTGGAGTTAATTCTCCCCACAGCAGTCCTCCTAGTGCTGTGCTTTGTGTTGGTGGCTAGAAAGGTGTTGATAACACACCTGTGTTTTAGCTACTGCTGAGCAGTGCTCCCACAGCATCAAGGCTGTCTCTCCGATGTTTTGCCCCCTCTCAATGGTAGGCTGGGGCTGGGCAAGATCTTGGAAGGGGACATAGCCAGGACAGCTGACCCAAACTAACCAAACAGATATTCCATACTATATGACGTCAGCTCAGCTATAAAAGCTAAGTAAAGGGAGATGGAAGGGGGGCATTTGTCTTCCAGAGCAACCACTATGCATACCGAAGCCCTGCTTCCCAGGAAGTGGCCAGACATCACCTGCTGATGGGAAGTAGGGAATAACATCATTTGTTTTTCTTTGTTTTCGTGCATGAGCTTTCCTTTCACTTTATTAAACTGTCCTTATCTTGACACATGAGCCTTTTGTTATATTTTCTCTCCCCTGCCCAGTTGAGGAGGGGCAGTGATAGAGCAGCTTTGGTGGGTACCTGGCATCCAGCCAGGGTCAACCTACCAAATATCTCAACCCAAGAGCTTTACTTTTTTTTCCCTGATTTTCTCCCCCATCCCACTGCGGGGAGGTGGGGGGGAGGTGAGTGAGCAGCTGCATGGAGCTTAATTGCCAACTGGAGTTAAACCACAACATCTTGAAAGCAGGCTTAAAATTACCCCCAGGATGTAATGTAGTTGTGCCTGAATGTCAGTGGTTCATGCAGCTGGAAGCCTTTCCCACTGAAGGGTGATGTACAAAGAAGGCAGGGCACAAGAGACAGAGTATGCATCTTCCATCTTGCCCAAGTGCTTAACACTGAAGAGGAAAACACAGCAATGAGAGTTATGAACCTGTGTCTAAACTGTAGATTCAAGTTATGCCTTTTTTGTAGTCTTGAGTGCAATGGGAGTTGTGTTAAAGAGGATCAGCACTTGTGAAATTACATAACAACCTTTATGCCACGCTGTACATCACCTGTAGGGGCTTACAGTAACATTGCAGTGTATTTGACACAGGTCAGCTGGCAAGACAGCAATATCACTGAGGATTTGTACATTTCTTGCATCTTCGTGGATCTACATTACCTGCTGGAGATATTACAGAGGCTGAGAAAAGAAAGGTCTCAGACACCTCAGCTCCAGACTACTGAGTACGCCAGTAAGGGCTCAGTTTGCAGCAAAAGCCACAGAGCTGTTTACGTTGGGATACTAAGCTTTGAATGGAACTGAGATGGAGGAACAGCAGCAGGGTATCACACAAAGCTGAGCCGTTACATTTCATCCCTTTCCTTTTTCTGCTCAATAGACCAGATCTGCTCCAACTGTAATTCTACTATGGGCTCATTGCTGGATGACATGCAGATAATTATCTCTGCTACAAAAGTAACTTGGCCATTTCATTCCATACCTTGGGGGAGATGTTGAGGGAAGGGATAGTGCTGTGTAATAAGCTCCTCCTATGGTGCCAGGGGAAAAGAAGGATTCAGAGCTTGAGATGGTCCTGGAAGGCTCAGGATGAGAACAGATGCATGCCTCCAGGGCTTGCCAAGCTGGAAACTCTCCTCTTCATTTATCATGGTTCAGTCTTCCCCATATGTAACATGCCAAGGCTGCTCAGTTTTATGTTTGCCAGTTGGGAGAGGTGAGGCCACAATTCTCTTTCAGTCTGTGAAGTCTGATCCAAGGTGTTTTACTTTGACTGACAGGATGCTACTAGCACAAGCTGCCAGGACAACTGCCATCACAATTTGGTCTATTGCAAATACAGTTGTTCTTGTAATTCTGAGCAAGCATGGGCCTGTTTACTGCTCTGTTATGTGCACAACTTAATGTGGCCAGACAGTAGGAATGTTTAGTTTAGTTTCATTAAGTTTGGGAAAGACCTGTAAGATACTCAAGTCCAACCATCAACCCAACACCACCATGCCCACTAAACCATGTCCTGAAATGCCATGTCTACACATTTTTTTAACACCTCCAGGGATGGTGACTCAACCATTTCCCTGGGCAGCCTGTTCCAATGCCTGACAACCCCTTCAGTAAGGAAGTTTTTCCTAGAATCCAATCTAAACCTCCCCTGGCACAACTTGTGGCCATTTCCTCTTGTCCTATCACTACTTACTTGATAGAAGAGACCAGTGCCCACCTCACTACAACCTCCTTTCAGGTAGTTCTGGAGAGTGATAAGGTCTCCCCTCAGCCTCCTTTTCACCAGGCTAAGCAGCCCCAGTTCCCTCAGCCACTCCTCATAAGACTTGTGCTCCAGGCCCTTCACCAGCTTTGTTGCCCTTCTCCACTTCCTCCTTCAGCTCTGCCACCAGGCTGAGCAGATCATCCACCTGGTCACACCGCATACAAGGGTTGTCCTCGCTGCCCTCCAGCACCAGTGACAGACTCAGGCACTCCCTGCAGCCGGAGACCTGGACAGCCGTAGGTTTGCTTGGGAGCTCTGTCTGAGTTGCCACATTTTTCCCAGCAATGTCTTTCACCCAAGTGGCAACCATGCCTGGGTCTCCTTCTGCGAGGACGATGCCCACCGCTTGAGTAGCCCTCTCGAGCTGGGAAGATGGGGACTGTGCCCTCCCTGCAGGCCCTGCCTGCGTGAACTGAAGCACCATGACCTTTCTGATGCTGTTACGGACGCATGACTAACCAAATCCAACAGGTGTTAAGACTCAGATTTAAGTCTCCTGCCACAGACGTGCCGCGTGCAAACTGACATGCCATGCACTTTCTGATGTGCCATGCCCTGTTTGACTGCCATGTTCGCCCTGTTTGATAAGCCTGGCTACTGTAGAGCTGGCCAAAACAAGGGACTAGTGAAATGGATAAATCCAGGCTTCAAGTTTTGAGAGATGCTCAAGTTCTAATGTTTTGTTATGTCTTAACACACACATGGTCATTGCTTCAGCTTTGCCCTGACCTCCATTGAACCATCATGCCATCCTGCATGCTCCATGAGGAAATTTGGAGAATAAGTGGCAGGTGGAAAACTGTGTAACATTAGCTTGTATAAAAGTGATGCAGGTAGATCTTATTCTGGTTAATTCAAGCTGAATTTTCTGGGCATTATCACATAAGATTTTTTTCTGTGGCACTATGTGGGTGGGAGCTATGATACGGAGCAGAGCAGCAGTACCAGCTGAGCTTCAGCAGCCAATGTAACAAAGCTATTTTCACGCTCCTGGGCCTCTCTGCAATATGGGGTAGAGCCATCTGTGAGACAGAGCTTGCAGCTGGGAATGTTGGGTGACATTCCTCATGAATGAGCAGCTAAGCAGGAGGCTGGATGGCTTGCTCCCTAGCAAGCTCCACATCCTCCACAATCCGTAGCTCCAAGACAGCACTGTCTGACTCTCTCACTCCAGAGATCTCCATGTTCTCTGACTTTGCAGACAACCCTGCTGCAAGGCATCCCCACCAACAAACCTCTGTTCCTCATCACAAAAGGTTTTAGCAGGGCACAAGTATTGATTGTTTCAGCTAAAAATAAAAAATTTTGAAAACACAAAGCCACTCCAAGAAACAATTTTCTTCATCCAATGTCTGTAAACTATTTAAGAGAAAATGTTTCACTGATTTTCGTCTTCTATCAGCTGGAATTTGGGCAAGTTAAGTTTAAAAAATATTTGAAAAGCTCATTCTCGCACTCCTTCTTGCCTTGACTCTTGTCAAGACAAGATTCTTCACATCTTACATGCATTGTCAGCATTCATTTTTCCTCTGAAATTTTTGAACCATTGTTACCCATCTATTTCTAGACACGATTTCTCTAACATGACATTTGAAGTCATGAAGCATAGTTATGGGTAAATAAAGGAACAAATATCTGCCCCAAAGCAAGAAAATCAAACCCAAATACTGTTTTTTTAAATGTTCATTTTCATGTTTGCAAGAAACTATACTGTTCATATCAGGACCTGATAGGCCTGAAGAAGACCAGAAGAACCTATTGCCAAATACTTCAGAAAAAATGTTTCTTGGCAGGTTAACATTTTGAATGAAGTACCAACATAGCTAATTGTGAATTCATTTTTATAAATTCAGAAAATTCGTGAAGATAAGATTTAGAGAAACAAGCAAACCTTAGTGTCCTTACCTAAGTAGATTCCACAGAATCATTGAGGTTCTGGCATTAACTGAATTGTCTAGAGAGTAGAGGCCTCAGGGCAGCAACCAAACTTCTTAATGGTGGTAATCCAGTATTTAGTACAATAGGATCCCATGCATTACTACAATACAAATGTATGACTCAATCTATTACTTGTAATAATTTTTATCATTATTAATATTATTGTTACATATATAGTATGAATTTATCTCAAGTGTCAAAAAAAGAATAAAAGGGAAATCCTTCATAATTGCACTGTGGAAACCAGTGAAAGCTACAAAATGTTACTTCCTAATGACTTAGAAAGTTTCAGAACACATTCAAAAAGAAATCTTGGTCACTATCCACGGGATGAGTGCCCAGAGTTTCAAAATCACTTTTACTTTGAAGCCTTCTTCTACACTGTGATAATATCTTGGTCTTTAAGTATCTAGGAGATCCCAAACTTGAGGACAGGTTTGCTAGTCCCTCAGAGTGCCACGGAATGGTAATATGAATTAAGAGCAATAATGTGTGGTGAACTGAAAAGTTTGTTTTCTGTCAAGACACAGCCTCATATTTCTGTGTTCTTCTACCACAACAAATAATGAATGATTTTTTTGTAGCTTCAAAAAATTGCTTCCAATGACAAAGGAGAAAAGAGACTAAACAGGAACTGCAACATACCCATTGTAAAAGTAGCAATATGAAAATACCAGAGATCTGTGTTAAACATGGCATTATCATATGCAATCAGGACAAACATGACAAAAATGATATCAAACTGTTGACAGTCATGCTTTGTTTCAAAACCAAGGGAGCTCTTCTCATGATCAGGGCATGATAAGATTGCACAGCTCAGTGGATTCTTTTGTGGTGGGGTAAGCATTGTCCTGCAGGTGTTTACCACTGCTAAGTATTATCACCACACCTTTGGACATTCCTGTAGTGCTCCCTTTGAGAAAAGAAGACAATGAAGCCTGTCCCCCAACCTTCCCCCCTTCCCTGCCACCTCCCCTCCCCCACCCCAGAGCCTCTGACCCTGACGTGATACACCTAGAAACCTTTGGAAGTTCAATTAAACTGAAGTAGTCCACCTCAGCAAATCTTGTCTCACTTGACAAGGAAGCCAAAGTAGACAGTTCTGTATATATTTTCCTGTGTGTCTCCATCATCACTCAGCCTGCTTAAAACTTGCTTGAGCAACAAGTGACAAAGCTCCCCAACAGACCTATGAAAACTAAGCTGGTTGTGTATGGAGATGCTCGTTTGTTGCTTATCCTTATCAGATATGTTCTAGCATTTTTCCTTTGCAGGAGCAATTTCCCAGCTAGGAGCTGAATACTGTAATCACTGTCATAATTAGTGAAAATCGCTTGCTTTGAAAATAACAAAAATGTTATCATAATTGTCAAAACGATGGTTCAGTAATTTAGGAATACTTGTTATCTTGCTGGCAGTAAGTTGTGGGCCTGATCCAAAGCCCAGGAAGCTCAATGAGAAGCTTTCCATTGGCTTCAGCAGGTCTTGGATCAGACCCTCCATTAAAATACAGGAAGAAAACAGCCATTCCTGTAGTGCTGAGATGGCGTGCATGAATAAAGTACAAGTGCTGATGTTAGTGAAGTGGTTCCTGGATGTAACATGTGAAGTATAATAGCATCCAAAATGGTACATCAATACAAGACAATATTATTATTCCAGATATTGGCAATTAGCATTCACAGGCATCTCTACCATTCATTGGATGTGCATTCTGCTTTCCGTCAGCATTTTAAAACTCGTTAAATAGAATATAAAACTAATCATGATAAAAAATAAGACAGATTTCATTATATTCTGGTTAATTACAAAATCATATCTACCTAGTCATATAAAAAGCAAATTAGTTGAAATGCAAAGTGTCTTCATTGAATAGCCATGTGAGGAAAAAGCTAAAGAGGGAAGGCAGGAGGTAAATCACCTAGTCAGTGCAAAAGGATTTAGTTTTATCCTTCTTGTTGTGCTACATAATAAAAATACCTCCACCCCAAATATCAGGTGAACGTATCATCTAAAAGTCTGAAATGACCACTCATTTTTATACTGGGATTTGTTTTTATGACTGTATCTTAATCCAAACAATTCCTGCACTGCTGTCCTACTGATTTATGACTGGACTGCTACTTATTTAGTGGAAAGGCATCCTATTAGGAGATGATTCTGTCCTGCTTCTAAAGAAACAGCAGACAAATCACACCAAAACCTTTTTTGTGTTTACTCAGTAACACTTATTAGTGAAATTAAAATTCAGGAGAAGAGATTTTGATAACTGCTAAAGCAACGGTTTGCATTTCCAGATGGTCTGCATGAAAGCGATATTCTACACCCCTCGCAATAATATGATGTGTTGGCAAGTGATTGTAGAAAACGTTTTCTTATTTAATAAATAGATGGTTGCACATCATTCAGCGATAAAGCCTGTGCTCTCAACTCCACTGAAGGTTATATGTGTCTCAAGTAGTGATTATGGAGGATTTAGGCTCTCCTGTCAAAACCTGCATTCTTCAAAACCCTCATCAGCTGCCATCTACCACAGAAGAATTCACAATTTTCAATGAAGGTCACAAGGGGACTCTCCTGGCCTCATCTGTGGAGGAGAAAAAGTAGTGCCAGACACTGCTACCTTTTAAGGCACAGCAGAGTAGGATGGACCCCATTTAAAAAAAAAAAAAAAACAACAACACACACAACAGCTCAGGTGTTGGAACATACTGCTGGGAAGAAATGGCAGCTAGGCAAATTCTTGTGCTTTGATAAAGTCCAGCCCCCTAGCCACTACCTTTCAGGACAGTGAGGTTAAAGGCACTCCTGCTTGCTTCCTTAGCCTCTTAGAAAAGCAGCTTTATGCCTTGTATCTCCACTCACAATCAGTGGAGTAGTTAGCAAGCTGCCCATAGACACAAACTCCTAGGGACTGGAGTAGACTTACAGACAACTCAGAAGGAAGAAGAAAAAGTGATAAATTCATTTGCAATGTGAGCAATACATATGTTATGAGATAGTGAAGAGCAACCTGAATGTATGTGCAACTTTCATCACAGTTGTATCCACAGCATGTACTTCATACTTCCACACCTATTTCTGTCTAATAGATATCTTCTTTGTTCTTTTCTTGGCTCCCCTACTTCACTGCCATTTACTGCAGAGTTTGCTTTTAGTGAGTTTTATGTTCTGGGATTTTCAAAGTGGCTTAAGGCTATTGACTTTCAATAGGATTTGGGTAGCTAATTGCCTTTTCCTTTGTATTTTACAAATTCCAGACATAGCTTTTCTGTGAGCTCATTTTAGTCTTTTTTGACTGAGTTTCCTGAAATGTTATACCCCTCTGGAAAGGAAACAAACAAATAAACAAAAACTAGTACACTTGTTTCTTTTTAATGTAAACCAAAGGAAATAGTTGTCCTTCTTCCTTTAAATGTCCATAGCTCTTGGTCTCTTATCTATTTAAGTTAAATAATATAGACATCAAATGCATTAATTCAAGTCTCCTTGAGATTTTGATTCCAGCCTGGCAGAGGATCTGGTGATACAGTCTTTCTCTGTAGTCCCTTCTGACTGCATGTGGTGGTTTAGAGCCTGTTAAAGGGGCCAGAATGGTGAAAACTTAATAAATATAGTCTTTGGGCTGCCCATTCAGCCAATGTTCTTCTGAAACTTTTATTTAATTCTTTCACAGCCAACCTATATAATCCATTGCTATCTGTCAGATTTGACAAGCAGCTTTGACCTCTAGTTGTCCATAGTATCTTGTCTTTTGTCTCACTACTGGTTAGCTATGAGTTAAACCTTGCCCACTGCCAATCTCAGAAAGCAAGACATGGTCAGTACAAAACAGAAGTAAATAATTCACCTAACATAGTAGCCAGCTCCACTAACAATAAAGGAAAAAATAGATATTTTGTAATGGTAGCAGACCTCTTCCAAAGACATTTAGAAAGGCAGAACAAGGGACAGAAAGAGTGCATGAAAGAAGCAAACTGCAGCGTAAGCTTTTGTTAACTGCTACCTCAGCAAGACTGAATGAGTCAGATGCACAACTGAGGGAATTGCATGTTGAAAAGAAAATAGGAGAAACCAGAGGTTGTAGGTAATGGATAAAATGCAGGGGAAGGTGGAGAGAAGCATTAGTCACTCGTTACAGTTTGTCCTTTTTCCTATTTATCTCTGTCTTTAATGTCCATGTGGACTGTGCTCTGCCTTCAGGCACCTCAGTGACCTGCTCAGCAAGGGATGAAGATAACTGTACAGACCAGGTGTGCTGTAAACAGTTTTGAAAGTAATTTACACAGAAGGAAACTTCACTGGAAATGGAAAAGAAGTAGAAATAGAAAACGAAATAGAATATTCTTTAGCAGCTTCTTTTGCCCAACACAGTGCTGTGTGACTGTCAGAGGAACACTAGGACAAAGGCATCTCCGTTATAGTAAGAATTATTTAAACTCCTCCAAAAAGGTGCTAAATGGAGTTAGCAATTTTTTAAGGTCACACTAGCTTTTGGAGGACTACATTTGCCTAATAAAAGAAGACTAGACAGCTATTCTGTTAATTAAATCATAGAGCCTCCAAGGTGATTTTGTGTCAGCATAACTTGTGTCAGTTTTAAGTTTTCCATTGTTTTACCTTCAAAACCAGCTCCAGACACAGGGATCTGCAGAAAAGATAGTGTACAGAACCTGTGCCTAGTCAAGAGTATTACCTCTCCTATATAACCCAGCTACAGTAACAATACCACTAAAGGATGGGTGTGAGCTGTTTATAGATAAGTAAATATTGATGCCAATACTGGCTCCATTTCCCTTTCAGGATTCCCTGAGTAATGTGTCTCAGCATTATCTGTCACATAATTTGGAGTCATGGTTGCTGCTTCTTAGCTTCCTCAGGCACAAAATGTGACTCTTCCTGATTGAGCTATCAAATTAACTGCTTTAGAGTCTCATGTTTTCAAACCACTGTGGCACAGGTTCAGGAAATCACCCTTATTCAGCAAAGCCCTGTAGCCCTTCCTGACCATGTATTTCTTGCTTGCAAAGATTTAAAGGTGTGCATCTCCAGCAGAACTCTGCACTTTGAAATAAAGAGCCAGTGTTTGCAGGCTGGATTATCGTTCCTGTGAATTAAACCAAGAGGATAAGTTAAATACACTCTGAACAGCATTTTAGAGATTGAAATTCCTCAGGGCATTAGAAGCTCATATAGAAAAACAAAACCAACAACCCCAACATCCCCTCCCCTCCAACATACCTGTTGAAAGTCCACTTATATGGCATCTACCATTTGGGTCCTAATTTAATATTGTCCATGGCTGTATTAATTTCCAGAACTTAAGATAAACAGGCATGCTGTCCAGATGACTTGGGAAAGACATAGTGAATCAGCCTGTTTAACACACAGGGAAGGACCTGTAGCTTCTGCTAAGTAAACTGCAGAGGAATTGGTTGTAAAAAGATACATGATGTATGGCAGATTCCAACTTGATAATATCATTCATGTTGGGAAGAAATAGCCTGAGATGAGAAAAAAAAAGGAAAAATAGTTTTCTGCAAGTGGATATCCCCAGGTTATAAAGCTTACCTTGTTCAAAATGACAGAGACAATTTAATTACATTAGTAAGGAATTTCTGGTAAGTCATTGTATAATTAGGCAAATTTGAGCAGATATGTCAGCAATTACCAGCACAACTGCATTCACAAGTTGCAACCTAATTGTTTTATTGAGTGTCAATGTTCTATATTTGGGAAACTAGTGCATTTCAGGTAATCATAATGTATCAGTATGACAGAAAACTAGTAACACATAGTGGCGGAAAGAGACTTAACTGCAAAGTTGAAGCAAATGACTTGAACTTCACTTGCAGATTTAACTGCAAGGTTCGAGCAAATGATTTATCTGAACTTCACTTACAGACTTAACACGCCACTATTGCAGGTTTTACAGATACAATGGAGGAATGCACTACTGCAATTTTAAAAGCAAGAGTCATAAACTATTACAACCACAAGCAACTCACAGACAACCACAAGCACACATGTGCTTACAAACTTAAAGCATAAACAATATTCACTTACCCCTCCAGGTAAGGGCTCTCAATCCCAGGGCAGGATTCCTGGCATCCCGATCAAGGCGGGGAAGGGTCTCTTTCACAAGCCAACTGTATAGCTGGAGAAGTGACTCCCTGATTTCCAACCTGAATCTCAGGGGGTTTATCCCCTGACTTGTGAAATGGGGTGTATGACTGTGCTTGAGTGGATTATGATATATGCTTGAGTGAATTATATATATCTGAATGGCATTTCCCCTTATCTTTCTTTTGCTGGTCTGTGATTGTTTAGACTACACAAGGTTGTTGTTTGAAACTGAAGCTGAAACCTTCTAGCTTTTTTTTTTAACCTTGCTTGGTCAGGCAACTGAATAGTGTTGGATTGAGACTCAGGACATACTATTTGTTAAGGGATTTCAAGGATCAATTCAGGTTTTGGTTCTTTTAATGGTGCAGCCACCGCCCTGTTTAGTCTAGGGTTTGTCAGACAACCCAGGGCTAAAGTGTCTACATAGCTTCCCATGAGTCATCTCTGCAGAGAGACAGGGCTTCAAGGCAATCCAAAGCTGGGTGTCTTGGTTTGAAAGACAGGTGTCTGCCAAGGAAGGCAGGAGCCCCCCCCGGAATGGCAGATGCAACCCCCCTTC
>JAVJGG010000007.1:27460920-27495621 GCA_035590195.1 Aviceda cuculoides
ACACAGCCAGGGCTGCTGACCCAAACTGGCCAATGGGGTATTCTATACCATGGGACGTCACATAAACTGGGGGGGGAGTTGTTTGCCCCTCGGGGATGAACGAGGTGTCGATCGGCGGGTGGTGAGCAATTGCACTGCGCACCATTTGTACATTCCAATCCTTTCATTATTACTGTTGTCATTTTATTAGTGCTATCATTATCGTTATTAATTTCTTCTTTTCTGTTCTATTAAACTGTTCTTATCTCAACCCACGAATTTTACTTCTTTTCCCAATTTCCTCCCCCGTCCCACTGGGGGGGGCGGGTGGGGGAGGGGGGAAGTGAGTGAGCGGCTGCGTGGTGCTTAGTTGCTGGCTGGGGTTAAACCACGACAATCTGTCATCAAGCTTCTGAAAAGCTTAATTCTTCTTGATTCTGTGGTTTTGCTTCCTGCTGCTTCTTGGGCTGAAAAATGGCACATGCTAAACAGAGAAAGAGAGGAGCTACTGATGTGCGGAAACAGACTCCACAATCCGTGAGATTGTAAAGTAGGTATGTTCATTCAGCGCTGGGCAGCACGGGGAGTAGTCCCGCCAAAGTTGTGCCCGCCCGATGCGGCAGCTCACTTCAAATTTAAGCAATCAAATGTTACATATGCATAAAGTCTCACAATATGCCTATACATATTCATGACCTATCCCTGGTTCATATTAAAATTAGTCCCAAGAGGTCATTTCCATAAGTTCCTCCCTACTGCACTTGCGTGGTGCGTCCTTGTGGTGGTCGTTTGGGAGGTCATAGAATTGAAGGCCGTATGTCTTCCTCACAGTAAACTTTTAACCTTCTGTTCTTGTGCAGACTCAGTCACTCCTTGGCACTCACCCAAACTACAGCTTCGGTCTTGGATGGTTCTTGGGGTCGGTTCCTGATTCTTGCCAGGAACTATCTCATGCTTCAGCCAGCCCCAACAATATAAACTAACTGAAGCAAGTGACAGTTCTTAACATCATTTCTCATCCCCTTGGGCTACGTCCACTTCTACTGATGTTCCTCTAACTTCATTATAGGCTAGATAATTATTAAATAAATCCAAACTGCATCCATATCTACTATATTCACTAATATTCTTTTAACTTTGCTTGTCTCACTACGTGCACTATTTAACATTTTAGAGGAATGCAGTGGTAGTACATTGTGTTTAAAACCATGAGTAGGGATTGGGTTTGATTTGTTTTGAATGAGTGACAATAGGCAACTTTCTTCTCACAATCACTAAAGGTGTGAGTGTGAGTTAATTTAAAATTGCTCTTCGCTCCCATGTTAAATGCTATTCTTGTGTGGCAGGTCAGAAAGGCAGCATATGCTAAAGTATGCCGTGGCAGTTCTAGATCTAAACCCTGCTGGGAGGTTCATTTTTTCGTTGTTACCAGAAGTGTTTTCCATTTCTTAGTGTCAGATTACACCTCGTGCTGCTACACACAGGAAAGAAAAGAAATCCGTCCAGAACAGGCAGATGGGATTTCACTTAATGGGTTTAATAGGAGATAATTCTGAAAGCTGACTGAGGTGCTGATTCATTGCTAACTTGGAAGCAAGTTAGAACTTGCTGAAGTCTGTTCAGTGACTGAATCAAACGCTACTAAATTCTGTCCTTCTGAGTAAATATTTGTGGTGATTCATTTTTTGTCAAGGAGCGGGGACTAAACCTTCCACACCAAATATGACTCCATGTAAGACTAACCAAAATAAAATCATTACGTAGGTCTGAATTTCATAGAACAAGTGATGATTGCACTTGACATGGGAAGTTAAAAACACCCGGAGGGCCTGATGACATCTAGCATTTAATTCTTACCTTTGGTTTCCTAGGTGAAGTCTTGCCTCCGGCTTGGAGTGCTAGCAATTTCAACCTACATTGGCCTTTTGATTTCTAAACTTCCATCAGTTTCTTTTTCTCTTTGATACCTTGCACCAGTACACACTTTTCTACAAAAGCTACCCAAGGACATTTTATATATTAGTCATTTTTCCTGCATAAGGGAGAAATTAAAAGTCTTGTCAACTCTTCATAAAACAGGCTGTCCTTGTTTTAAGTAGATGCACAGGCTACTCATGCCTTTTGTCAGCTACTCTGTGGTTTGTCTTTTCTAAAAACAATTCAGTCTATCTTGTTGTGATGAGTATTTTGAGTAAAATGCTCTTTAACAGTTACTCCAGCTCCGGATGATCTACATTTACTAAAAATATAAGAAACAGAAGGGGTTTTGTTAGTTGTCTTGGTGTGGCCCTCCTCCCCTCCCCCACCAAAGTAATCCCCAATAATACAGAACTAACTCCGCGTTTGCCTAGGGCGTTGCATTTGCCCTAAAAGCTTCTCGCAAATGGGTGAAATTTAGGGAAGCCCTTGCACAGCTTACCCTGGAGAGATGGGAAGTGTTAAAACAGCCTCAGGAGCTGATAGCTGCTCTCCGGTCCAGACAGTCTGACAATGCATGGTACCAGGACAGGCTGAGCTTTCAAAGGAGCAGAAGTATTAGTGGCTGTATTAATTACAATGGTCATTTGTATTCAATGCTGACAACTTAGCCCCGGGGTTTCAAGTCATAATACTGTAAGATACAATATTGATACATAATATCTGCTCAATAAACACAGAGCAACCTCTAATGAGGGATCTCACTGATCTATTATTAACAGCAGGACAAAGGCCTTTGTGCATTTCAGTGGTCTTCAGACCAGGATACGTACTATTGAGATAGGTAGGTGGTCACGGTCTGCTTGCACAGGCATGGTTCCCAGTCCGAGCCTGAGAAAGGTTTTGATGGCTTTCCAGCTCTGATCTCCCTGTAACCTGTTCTCATCCTCTTCACTCCACCTTCTCCTCTGTGTTCAGGGAATAAATGCATGTCCAAAATGTGCAGACAATGACAAGACTGAAAATGATCATTCCATTACCACCAAATTAAAGAGGACACCTGAAAGTCCATCAAAGCATGCAACTGAAAGAACAGAGCTTACCATAAAGAGATGATAACTATTAAAATAGAAAAGACTGGAATTCCTATGTTCATCAGTGGTAATCTAGGGGAATGCTCCTTTTTACTCTTTTCCCAACCAATATTGGCAGTATGATAATAAAAGTCTACCCAGTTAATGAAGTCACCTTAAATCCTTTTGGTGGGCTTTTGTGTTTCTGTAACTGATGTGGCATTCTGAAAGGATAAGTGGACTTCGGAACTGGGTAAAGCTTCAGCAGCAATCAAACTTCGCTTCAGAAAGTGACCAAACTCCTTTCTTTGTCTTGCACATGCAACCTTGGAAAGGTTACTTTTAGAAAAAGAGCAAATTTGAAAAAGAAAAAGGAAAAAAACAAAACAAAACAACAAAAATCAAAACAACCCTCTGATTGAATTGTAGCATTTGAATTTGGGAAAAACAAACCTAAACTTTGATTGAATGATGGGCTTTCTTACGTATATCCTTTCATTAGACATACATTTTCTATTGAGAGTTATCTTGATGTGATTGACCTGATTCAGAGCAGGTGAACTAAATCACCTAATCTTCCTGTGGTAATTTTGCCAATACTGTATTTGTGTAAGCTTATACACTTATGAAAGTTCAGTTTTATGGAAAATTTAAAAAATGTTTTCCTTGTACAGCCCCCCTGCCCCCCAGCACACACACATACACAAACAGACACACTCTTACTTACACACCTGGTGGATATTTTTACAAGAAGCCTTTGTTCATGATACAGCTTTTGTTGGAAGCGGCAGTTCTTTCTTACTCAAAGAGGAGCACCAGCAGAGGAAATTTTCTTGTACATCTGGCAGACAATTATCTTGTTGGGATCAGACTTTGCAGAAATTACTCTGTTTCTCTACATTCAGCCTTACAGAGACGTGTTCTGAGCTTTGGTCACTGAGGGTAGGAGGAGACAAGGGCAATGCAGGTAATCAAAAAAATACATAAAAGCTTTGCATGTTGCCTATAACTCTATTCCGTCTTTAGTTTCAAGGAAACCGCGAAGGTCAGGCCCACAAACATTAAAATAACTCACTTATAGCTCACAGAAACAGATTGGGCTGCCTTGCACAGATGGCAGAGATGTAGCACTGAACTTTTGGCGCTTTAACACTCGTTGAAGAACCAGAGCACAGGGACATTGTGACTCCTGGAAACTCTTGGCTTGATTCCTTCGTGGCCTCTGTGGTCATTTTTCTGTTACATCTTTGCATTGTAAATATTCAGGAGATTGCTGTAAATACCTGTCTGCGACTGATCATACAGCCAGGCATGGTCTCAGCAATGGGTCTGTGCACAGAGAGCCCAGAGCTTTGAAGGCCTCCATGCACAGGCACACTTTTGCCATCAAAGGGCCTTTCTTCTGTGAGCAAGGGGAAGGTGTGTTTCCTAAGAACAAGCTGCTCTTTTTTTCTCATCTTCTCACATACCAAGCCTGAACATCTTCATCACCCCTTGAAGGCTGGAAGCTCCATCCCTAAGACAGTTCAGGTAAATGGAGCTTTAGTGTCTTAACTGAGAAGGTGTCTCTGGAAGTACATGAGCTACAGGAGCCTTGAGAACAAGTGGAAGAAGCTACAGCAGAAGCCTTGTCTTTTCAGAGTTTCCCCAAATGGATTTTTCTGCCTGTGTTCATCTGGACGCACTCTGAATATTACTGATAACATCTTGCTCAACACCGTTGTCTAAATCAGGCATGAAGTGAAGACTTCTGGTGTGTGCCCATCAGCAGAAGCTGCTGTGGTGGAGCATGCGCTGCTGCAGTACCCTTACCAGGTATTGCCAAAAGGCCACTCTCCCATCCGGGCAGCTATTTTCATTTTTCCCCCTCCTAAAGCTGTTCTGATGCAAAGTTGGTCCTCTGATTTTGACGTGCCTTACTGCAGATTGGCTGATGGGAGAGAGGGAAGCAAATGACTGGTTTGTGTCAGACCGTCACTTCAAGGTACTCAAAATGCTATTAGTAAATGAAATAAACCTGGAGCTTAAAATTAAGCAGTCACTTTCTGTGTTTTAAATGTAGTTTCTAAGAGGATCATTTATTCCTAGTGAATATTTGGCTTAGAAGATACCATCAGTGTATTGGCAGAGCATTATACAGTGTTCCTTGGCTTACATTCCTAATAAATGCATTGCTAGAGATAGCGTTTTCACTAATAATGTGCAAAAAATGGATCCGGTCTCTGTATCTGCTTTGAAATGTAGTCTACTGATGGCCAATAGACACTTTTTGATAGGCCACGCTTTTTTCTTTTTTCTTACAAACTGCTTAGGCTCATCTAATACAAACCAAATCTCTGATTCTATTGTACTAAGCTGAAGGTTTAACCAAATCCTATGGGACTAGCAACACACACAAGTTTAGAAACAGAGCACCCATGGTACTTTTCTAGGTAGGTCTGGAAGGCAAGGACCCACAGCATGCCTTCCAGAAGGGAGTTCACGACTGGGAGTGGAAGTTGCCTTCTTGGCGAGAGTCAGATCCTTAATACCCAAAGGATGGAAGTCTGATGTGCCTTCTGCTTGGTGGCACTAGCAGATTCTACACTTTAAACACAGACTTGGTCTTCCTGCATGAAACTGAACAGGAAAAGGATAGTTATTTGTTGTACATCATAAGGTAATAGAGAAAGCAATGAGCAAAGCTTTGCTTGTCTACCATTGATACTGACTCTCATCAGCAGATTCACCTTGAGCGTCAAGAATGCAGCTTATCTTTGGAAACACAACAGGAAAAGGATGTAGGTGATGTTTTTACACACCTACAGTGTGTATTCCAACACAGTCAGCTGGAATAATAGAGCAAAAGATAAGGTGTCACAATACCCCTTTTACGCTTTTATATTGGCAGCTTTCCTGAGAGCAGGAAAAAAATTTGCATAACTGAAGGGAGAAGCATGAGCCATCACTAGTAATTTCTGCACGGTGTTGGCCCCTGACCAACATCTGCAGGCTGTAACATAAATCGCATGGATGGTGTCTTCCAGATCCCCATCAGCTGCTTTACATGGTCAGTTACAGCAGCCAGCTCTGTTCTATACGCTTTTGGTGACACTTGACAATTAAATAAAAACAGATGCCAGGCACTTGATTGCGACGAGGATGCAAACGGACACAAATCTAACGACGCAATGTTCAAGAAATTATGGAGCAGACTCTGTTGTATTCATTACATAGGGTGAACTCTGGAATTCGAATGCACTTTGAGTGGCAAAATGGTTAAGGAATGTGTGACGGTACTTTGCAGATGTAAACAGACCTTAACCACTCTTTTGGCTTCATTTTCTGTTCTCCTTCATCTCTTCTTTTAGCAAACTGCTAGATCTGTGTAAGAACATAAACAGGGTAAGGGGAAACTTTTGCTGCTCTAAGGTTAAGCAGGCTTTGGACTGGTAAGAGCTGTCCATCTTAAAGAAGGGAAGATTTTGTGACCATTTTTGAATTAAGAAGTTGAATTCTCACAAGGGCTTGGGAGAGGAGTATCTCTGACTCCAAGCGTGGTTAACAGTTCATACTTTCTGCCTCACTCTTTTTCTTCCTCTTTGATTTCACACAGTTTTCAGGGAATTGTCTTGGAGCCAGTGAATTCTGTGTCAGCCTTTTTAATGCAACTTCAAGGTCTGAAACCTGACATTTAAATAAAATGCTTGCTTAGGAAGTGCAGTTCAACGTCAACGCATGCAAAAAAGTAGAGGCTTCTATATAATTGTAAGAAGAGTAGTTTCATGTACTGGTGCGGCAACCATCTCAGTTACAGTGAACTATCTTCAGATCAGCCAAAGGCCGGCCTTCTGGTTTTGTGTTGAGCCAAAGCCTCAGGGAACTTTTTTGGGCTCCCTCCTGTCACTCCCTGCACAGCTTTCTTGCCTTCCCAGGGCTTCCTCTGAACTTACGCTTCCTCTTCACTCAGCTGTGGGAGAGACGTTTTCATCCCTCTGCATGGCAGGACTTAAGACATATCTGCACCCATGTGGTACTGACAGCCTGTGTCCATACATTTCATGTGGTTTGCTCAGACCTGTATGGTTTTAATATTTTGTACCAGCCATGGAAACTGGTTTGCTGCTAGGTGACTGTAAAAGTGAGATTTGGTAAGTAATTATTAGAAATCTTATATTAACAATATGATTGAAACAATAGACAAAAGTATAGCCAAGCAATTAACTAGCAGAGGTAGTTACTCCTAAGTTTTGCAGTTCTTTGCTCTTATGACTAGATGTTCCTGTACACTAGATGAGAACAATGTTGAAACTGACCACATGTGATTGAAACTGCATTAAGCTTCAAGATCAAAGAACAAGGACAAGAATTAAGACTTCAAGAACAGCCAGCAAGAACTTCAAATGAGTTGGTGGTTGTAAAAGCAGCCCTTCAACTCAAATAGATACTTCATTGCACATGATCGGATATAGGCTATACTATAATAATCAGTTATAATCATTTTTATGTATATGTATACTAATCTGATGAATATGCAATTAGTTATTCTAAATAATCTGTTTGTGCTAAAGCTGTGGTATGCACACTAGGTGGAACTATGCCCTGTGCATCCAGCACTGCAATAGAGAATGCCTGCTTTCTAAAACTCCAAAACAAGTCTTAGAGAGTTTCTTTGACCAGCTTTTCGGTATCAACCTCCTGTGCAAAACCACATGCTTTTATTTCCCAGCCATTTAAATTTTACTGTCTGGCCTCTCAGAACAACAGCTATACTGTTGTAGGACCCCTAAGGTAAGGAAGAGGGCAAACTATTTTTCCTTGTGAGTAAATGATGGGATTTATCTCAGGACGGGTCTTTGAGGAGGGCACTGTAAAGGCATTCTGCGCTGTTGTGGAATGAGAGGAAATCTTTCTCAAAGTTGCTGAGCAAGTTCCTGGCCACCAGGACAGCAGAAGACATTGGAACACTTTTGTGCTTTGAAAGTGTAAAGACTGGCACAAAGGGTGCTTGAATTTACAGTCACTATTACAGAGGACCCTATAGCATTTCCCATCCAAGGACACAAAACCTTAAATTGCATTTAAAGCTAAGAAATTGTTTCTAAAGAGGACAAACTGAGCTTCAGAGGACTAACTTGTTTAGGGCCAGTTAGAAGGTTGAGGGTAAGGTCAAGCCCAAGTCTTCAGTTGCAAGTCACAGACCCATGATTGTCCTAACACCATCGTTACATCAAAATAAAATAAATAGTGATCTCCCCTCAGATCAAAAATGTTTCCCGTTATCAATTCCTTCCCTTTGCCAACAGAACCATTCAGATGTAAACCTACTGTGACCAAAAGTCAAACCACCTTAATAATGAGAATTGTTTCAGATTACTTGTTTCTACCTTTCTCTCTGCTTTACCTCTTAGAAACCCTCTTCCAAACTCTGCTTACAAATAGTAATTCTAGCAGTGCCCCATACAGGCCATTTTGATTTGGAGATTGCAGGAGACAGAGAGGATAAAGTTAATAAAATTGGCAGACTATAAAGAGCCACTTGGTGTTATTTAATGTTTCTTCTGTTCAAAAGGGTTGCAAGGATCATCTTCCAGCTCCCAAGCAGGAAATGGAGTACGAGTCATTTCCAATAAAGCAAATGCTTCTACCATAATTTATGACAGTTCTCCCTTTGTGTGTGATCTCAACATCCCCCAGGTTCCTACAAGTGCTGACAGGCCTTGCATCTGTCCTCTGAGTCCAATGGAAATTTCAAGATGGGATGAGAGGAGATCAATATTAGCAGAAGTCAATATTTGCCAAAGATCATTGATGTGGCATGCAGTTCAATCTAGACCACCTAGACTTTACAAAATGTGCCATATCTTGCTAGTGCTTAGACCAGTCTGTGAAATCACCGATAAATTGATGTTCTCCTATAGGAAAAGTCATGCATTAAGGGAAGGAGAACTTCTGCAATTGTGTCAAGTTCACTCCACTGCCAAAGTGCAGAAAAATTCCTACTACTGGCTAATAACCACATTGTACTTTGCAGAGCTATAGCTAAAAATAAATATATTAATAAATACTCCTAACAGGGATTTAAACCTAAGAAAAGCTCTAATTCCTTTTCCCCAAAAAAACCCTAAGGAATAAGAAGGTGTCATCTGGCAACTAATCACCACACAGCTGCTTGTTCACTCCCTCCCCACATGCGATGAAGGAGAGGATCAGAAGGGCAAAATTGAGAAAACTTGTGCGTTGAAATGAAGACAGTTTAATAGGTAAAGCAAAAGCCATGTGCACAAGAAAAGCAAAACAAGGAATTCATTCACCACTTCCATGGCTTAGCCATCCCTAGGAGAGCAGGGTTCCATCACATGTAACAGATACTTGGGAAGACAAGTGCCAAATTTCCCCCCTTCCTCCTTCTTTGTCCCAGCTTTTATTGCTGAGCATGCTGTCACATGGTATGGAATATCCCTTTGGTTAGTTGGGGTCAGCTATCCCAGCTGTGTCCTCTCCCAACATCCATAACCACTTTTAAGTTTGGAAGCTTTAGTTCTTTAAATTTCTTCTACCATATAATGAGTTTCCTCATGGCAACAAATTGTGATTGAATCTTTCAACCTAAGGGCAAATCAAAGTCTAAAGATGTTTCATCCTCAAGGGAGTTAGCACCTAAATAATCTCATCGAATTCTAAGTTAGGAAAAATGCCCTGTACATTTCTGACCCTACCCAAACACTTCTGATCTTTTTATGTCTGCTACTTATCCAAAATCACATGTTGTCTTGATGTCAAAAAGCATTTTCATTAAAAATCTGGAATCTCTATTCTACAGATATGCCACCTTTGTGTCTGCAGGCTGAAATTAAAGTTATTTAAAGTGGTTGAATAATACGACTGGAGATTTTACAAGCAATCAGGAGCTGGTAGGAGGTGTAAATTAGGATGATTATGACACAGATCAGTGTAAATTCTTGTAGTAACCAATTACCAACAGACCAAGTACAGTCTTTTTTCTGTATTTCTGTCTGCAGAACAGTATCAATGACCTGGCAAGAATTTATGCTTTAGAGAAAGGCTGATCAGAAAGATAACTGGAGAGAGAGGAAAATATTAATAGGATACGAAACCCTCTGCTGTTAGGATATTGATACAAATTTGGTCCAGGGTCAGCTGCCACTGAAAGATATTGTCGGGTTAGTAATGCTCATAGATGTTGTAGTCTCCATTTTAGTTCTTAGAGGTCATTAATTAACATCATTTGCTTTAGAAATCTGAAGAAAGAAGCTGAAAGATGGAACTGGAAATCAGCTAGGGACTGCCTGGCTACTCCAAACAGGTCCAAACCATACAGATGTTAAAGAAATACTTTGAGAATAGTGAATTAAAATTACATTTTCCCCACTTCTGACATTCAGTTCCTCCATTTCTCAACTAAAATTTATTTCCCATTTGTGACTAGGCACTTTCATATACTTTTGAGCGTATGAGACTGCACAGATGCATGCTCAGGAATTAGTTAAATAGAAAAGGTAAACACATTATTTATGCACATAGACCCTTTATCATGTCACAACTTACGGTATTTTAGAAATGGCTATAAAAGAAACAATGCTAAGCTGTACAATATATTTTGAATGTGCTTACAATTCATTCAACACATTTCTGTTTGTAGCTGAACTAAATGTAAAACAAAAAACCTTTGAGATCCACAACTGATTGGTAAGTTCCCTTTTAATTGTTATTCAATTTTTGTCTTACTACTTTAAAATTGACTCTTTCAAAACAACAACAAAAAAACCCTGCAAATTCCAACTAAACTAGCTAGACCAGCCAGTCTACAGATCAGCTCAGTGAAATGAAAGGAATAGAATAGCAAATAGAATTTGTTGCAGATAGATATAAAGTGAAACAGTCTTAGCCGCACACAGAAAGTGATGGCTCTATGCCGACACCAGCCAGAAACAAGACCTTGGGCTTGTAGCAGGTAAAAAATTCCATGAAGATATCAGTCTGATATTTCATTCTTCCATGAAAATAGCAGACCAGCTCAGCAGCAGTCAAAAAAGCAAATCAGGTTTTAGGATTTTTTTAGCAAAGGAGTAAAATAGGAAAGATAATTAGGCCACCATATGTATCCACGGTTCTCACACCCTTTTAATACTGCATGCAACTTGGAAATGGAATAATGTCTGGAAAAGGCAGCAAGGGTTATTGAAACTCTGGAGCATTTCCCAAATAAGGAATGACTGACTGAGTAGACCAAATTTGTCCATCCTGAAGGTAGATATGTTAGTGGTTACAAAACCATGAATAACACTCAGAGGATAGAGAGGGATTGACTATTCACTTTCTTTCAGTGCAAGCATCAAAAGTAATCAAATGGGACAGACAGCAAGTGTGACCTGCAGCACAAATTAAAGCAGGTGTGTAAGAGATTGCATCAGACTGTTTGTCTCGACATTGCCACTGCACAGCTAACCTCAACATCCTGTGACTGTGGAGGAGTACGCACCAAAAGAAACAAGATGTCCCTGACGAAACCATCACATCCGCCCAAAGCGAGAACAGCACAGTGCCTGCCGAGCTGCACTTGCCCATGAGCTGGATGGAGAGAAGACCACCGTGAACACCTGGGCATGTGTGCATGGAGGAACATGGGGCGGCAAGCATGGAAATGAGTTCCATGGAAATGGGCGGATGCTTCAGAGAAATTGTGGGGACCAGGACAATAAAAGAACTGCATACTCCTCTCTTTGCACCGGGGCCGTGGCTGCTGCTGCTTCTGTTTGTTGGACTGCCTGTTGGACTGCCTTGAAGGATGCTGCTTGTTGGATGAAGAAGTAATCAGTGCTTGAACTTTCTACTGGAACTTGGAACATACCCCATCACCCAGACCAACGGGACGTCGCTGGCTTCGTGTTGGTGGTAACTAGTCTTGTTGCACCTCTTCTGTTCTCTTGCTTAGGTCTGCTTTTTTCCTTTCTTCTCTCTGTTCTGTCGCTATTATCTGTTGTCGTAGTAAATAAAACTTGCAAGGTTGTACGACATCTGACCTTGTTTTTGTCTTAATCTCGCTCGTGGGATCATTTAAGAACCCTCCCTGATATTGGATTGGGACAAGGTGGTTCTTTAGGCAACAGGTAGTAGAACTACTTGTTCCACACCCTTCCAAAGGACCTTGTGGAGGAAAGAGGTTTGCATGAGTTCAAGGGGAGACTGGATGAAAGACTTGGAAGAAAGAACTGTGAAGGCGTTTCTAAACAGACAAACAAACTATGTTAGGAAATCCCCTGCACTGCAAATGGTCCAAGAGCAGGGAAGTATCATACATACTTTGCTGGAGACAGAAAATGGGACTAGATGGGACCTGTGAGCTGAACTACTACAGCTGTTCTTATCAATGCTTTCCACATTTTCATTTCTCTGTATACATTTCTCTACATATAGTTACACGGCATAGTTTTGGAGAGTTCAAAGAGGGCCTCCCTCAAAAAAGCTACAGGCAATAATCTTTCCCAGGTTTCAAATTAAGCTGTTTTTCCACAGTTTTCTTGCTTACTTCTCTCAGAAAGAATGCCACAGCAAGGAGATTCCTGTGTCCTGAGACCTCCCGAACACATGTCAATTCCCTAATTTCCTGTATAGAATAAAGACATTATTTTTATTTATGATGCTGATCCCCTAAGCACTTTGTTCTTGGGGCACTGTTCCCTTCACCTGGGGGAGAGAGGGGGAATGACCCCATTTGAGGAGATATAAGGCAATCAATATCTTTTTCCCACCAGAGTATGGGATAGGGCTTTTTGCATAGATGAAGAAAAGTTATATAATATTAATCAGGTATTACTATTATTATGATCAAATGAGCTCAGATTTTACCTCAAGCACTTTTCGGAGCCTCACTTCTATCACATTTTGCAAGGGTAACAAAACACAATTAGTAGAAATTTTCAATAGTATGTTTTTTCCAGATCTAGAAGCTTGACTTGGTGCAAGAATACTATGGGTGAATCTGCTGTTGGTGTAAAGTGAGAGGAAATGGAGTAGATGGATGTTATTAGCTCCTAAATTTCAATGTTCTTTCAGAACATGCCCAGCTTCCAATTCCTGATGAGATATGCAATTCTTAATCTGGGCTCAAATACAGTATCAGGAGGGCAACCAGTCATGTAAGACTAAATGTTGCCATGGAAGATTGTCCTGTCAGTCATAAATTTCTTCACATGCCTTTTGATCATGACCCTCTGCTAACATATCCAGGTTTGATCTGCCATAAAGTCTAATTAAACTCTACACATTATGAAGAATAAAGGGAGTTTAAAACAGTGTCTGCACCAGTACTGTCAGACATGGATCCCTTGCTCAAAACTGAGTGCATAAGGTCAAAGCAGAAAGCAGCAGGAAAAGAACCATGGACAAAAAGAGCCTCTGGGCTACCACAAGGGGAAAAAAAGGGGCACGCCAGAGAAGATCAGAAACTTTGTTGGGAGGACACACACAAGCTAAAAAGGAAATTTCTACAGGAAATGCAGAATTCACATCCACACAGCCCACCTCTGCAAAGACCTCATCTTAAACCCATCTGATGTACATAAACCACGGAGTTTCATTAGCATTCCATAGAGAGGGCTCTGCTGGTCCAAATACTGCCAGGGACAGGAAGACAGAGCAGTCTAGATAGCCTTGATTGCAATGGGGTAGTTGTCCAGTGGCAGAATGGGCACGATGTTGTACAGAGCTTGCCAAGAATTTTCTGCTCCTTGAAGCTTGCCCTGGCTTGTACAGTAAAATGCATTGCTACTATTGCCCTTGTTCACCTTGACAGCATGCATAAGGTTGTTTCATGAATACATGTCATAGTTAAAAATCACCATCATGTGTGATGTGTTGGATGGAAAGACTGAGCCTCAGGCAGCTCAGTTCTGCCCCACATGCTGGACAGAAGATGCCCCCTTTCCCAAAGTGTAGTGGTTACCAGTTGTAAATGGGCTGCAGAGGTTAATGGTAATGGGAACTAATAAATATGTGCTTTCTTATTCATCATCTGATGGGTTTCAGCTGAAACGAGTAGCAGGATCTTGGTATTTCTGAAAAGTTTGGGTGAGCTGTGAAATCACTTGTGGAACACAGAAAGGGTAAACCCACCACATGAGGTTTTCATTGTGACAGATGTGATTAAACAGCTGTATGACACAGACCTTTGCTGTCATAAAGGTTAATGCTGTTAAGCTCTACTGACAGATGTGTGGAATCTTTTAATGTGCTGCTTTATAGTTTTCTTTGTTATTTATCTATTTACCTCTCAGTTTCAGAACTGATTCTAGGGGAAAATTAACAGCCATAATAACTCCTCATCTTATCAAGATGTTCATCTTTACCTTCTTACCCTGGCTCCTGGATTCATGTGATTAGTTGAATATCTTTTGTTTTATCAGTAGAGTTTGTTTTATATTCTGGTGACAGGATTAAAAAAACAACTACCCCACTGTCACCAAAAAAAGCCCCACCCCACTCTAAAAATCTGAATAAGGAGAAAATAGAGTCCCTGGGTGCTACTATCCAAAAAGCTGACAGGAACCATAGCAGTCATCTTTTGTAAAATGCCTCCAAAATTTATGTATTCTTACAATTTGAAGTACTTAATCTACTGTTTTCTGAACATTTCATGTGGATGAAGTTGCGCTTAAGTTTTTTGCAAAAACTAGTACAGAAAATTTTTCTGATTGATAGTATTTTCAATGAAGATTACTTTCTTTGGACAGATATTCTGAATAAGACCAATGTGCCACCAGTTGTCACAGTGCCAGGATCTGACAACTAAAGCTGATACAGCATAGTACCACTTTCAAACCAAAGCAAAGTTTTTGTAGAGATGGAAGAGTCTTCAATCCAGAAACCTGATGAATTGATTCCATTATGATACATGGGCAGACAGTGAAAGCAGCATACTGGCCATTACTGAAATGAGATTGTGGAGTTAGAGGAGATGAGGTAGAAGGGAAGAGTAATGAAATCAGGGAAGTTAAAGAAAGGAGGGGAGGACTGGGAGAAGAGCAGGAAGGACAGACGGTTGCTTATTCAAAAAGATGTAAGAAAAGACCGGGGGGAAAACAAATTAAAAAAACAAAAAAAAAACCCCAACCAACCAAACCCAAGGGAATGAGGGGAAGGTAAACAGAAAAATAGAAGAGGAATTTACATGAGCCAAGTGTTATTCTTTCATTTACTATTGATCAGAGTTGACTGAAATTATCAGTTACAACGGGAAATCAGGGTGTGGGGAAGATGTTTTCTGTTACTTCATGTAGAAGTCGAATGCGCCTGCAAAAGAGAAGAAAGGGAAGTAGTATTGGAAAATACCTAGAAAAAAACATGGGTCATACCAAAAAATGTTTATTTCTCAGAGTTTGGGGGTTTCTGGGTTTTTTGGGGGGAAGGGTGGGTTGGGTTTTTTTTCCCCTAGGTGGATCATAGGACCCATGGGAGTATTTTCTAAAATAGGAGTATACAAGTTAGATCATCTCAACTATTTCATAAATAATCCTGGTCTTTCTCAGAGCAAAAAGATAAAGATGTATCAGCTATCTTGAATTACAAACATACAAGTCAAATCCAAGACAAATTCACATGTGTGGGCCTCTAAATTAGGGCTATATCCACCCAAGTGTTTTCCATCTTTCCAACAAAAACATAAGACATGTCTGGCATTTCAGGTGGTAATGTGCACAGTGAAATTAAATTACACATTGATAAATGCGGATTCGGTTACTCATTTGACAAAGCAGCATCAGGATCACCAGTTGGGAAATAAAATATGTATTTCTTTATGTCCTCTCTCTAGCATGTCAGCACTAGCTCACGAAACGCCACTGGCAAGTGTAGCTGGTGGTTCTCACCAGCTGTCTCAAGCCAATGGCAACAGAAATGTACAGAAGTCCACTGCAGGTGAGGGCACGCTTCCCCTGGGAAATGGGTATACTCAGCGGAAATCAATGTCCATCCATCCAAGATGGGATACACTGAGGGACAGTGATCAAAAACATTCTCAGCAAAGAGTCAAACTGTGTGATTTCCAGTAAGGCATCTAGAGTGCAGAAGAGTTTGTGAAGCAATTGGACTTGACTCCCAAAACAGCACGAAAGGTAATAAAAAGAGTCATGAGGGCTTGAAATTTTTATTACAGTCTAAGCTGAGAGAATCTCCCTGCATAACTTAGAATAAAGGTCAGGCTTTCTTTACCAAACTCTTGAAACATGTACAAATCAACTAGACAGCATTTATCTCTGTTATCATTTCTATTCTGATAGTAAAAGTAAGAAGGCTGAAAAAGAAAAAAAAGCAACATAAAAAAAACCTTCCAAAAAAGGAAAGTTGAAAAAGGCTTATCCAAGAGATAGCTCACTATGGAAAATTAATTCAATAAATGAACTTAACACACATGCTTGCCTTAAAAATCAGAGAAATTAAGTCTGCACTACACACTGATTCAGTGGAACGAAGGTATACATACAAGATTAAACATAGGTTCAAATACTTTGCTGAATCAGGGTGCAGTTTAGGTGTCAAAGAACTGTGGTTCTGCTCTTTGATAGTGGTGTGCAGGTTACCTCCCTTCTGTGCCTCTCAGTTATCATCTGTGGGAGTACCATAGTGTAGCTCTGACATACAGAGAACTAATGAATACTTCATGAGACTCTCAGTTATTATTTAATCACAGCTCCTTTATGAGTTGATGGAATTTGTGTTGACTTGATACAAAGAGAAAATAGCATTGCACTTTCTGAAATGTAATAGTGAAAACAAAGCTAAAAATAAACTAAGTTAATATTAAAAATATGAGAAGTACAGAAGAGAAATATAAAATGATGGTTGAAAACTAAACAGAGACATTTGAAAGACTTTATAAAAAAGACCAATGTAAAAACAGAAGACAGAAGTGTTCATTTCTATGGTATGACACTTCTATTCATATTCATGTAGAGAATCTACTCCTTCCATGAATGTCCCACTAAACTACTTATTAATCTGAAAGCCAGGGCTAAAATGAATTGCAAGTAGAATGAATAAGAAAAACATGTAAAATTCTGGCCTAAAATGCCCAATGTTTTTTTCTAAATCTATTTTTTCTCTAAGAATATTAGCAGCAGCGTGGAAACTATAGGTACTCAAAAATTAAATCTTTTATTTGGCTACTAAACCCCTACCATCAAAGTTAACAGCCCACTCAAGATTATTAACTCTAAGGTTAACAACTTTAATAATTCAGTTATTTAAATTAATTGGATCCAAGGTTTATTCTTCCAGACCATTGTTGTTATGGCCAATCTTATGTAGAACTACTCAATATTTCAGTTTTCATAACATCAATGTGCCAAGCCCCAATTCACTGTGCTCATACTGCATTATTTAAACTGTTGTAATAGGGCCTCATCTAAAGACCTTTGAAGTCAATGAAAAGACTGCCACTGACTTCAAAGGTCTTTGCATTAGACCCAGAGTATTTTTTTTGCAAGGCTTTTGTACTTGATAATATCTGATGTGGTATGGAAAGAAGGTGCAAGGGAAATTATTGGTAGTATTGGAGGTATTCTTCAGAGAACTTCTAAGTGTACCTGAATATTTCAGGTCAGTCAGTGGTTAACCCAAAACTGCATTTAATTTAGTGTAAGTCGTTCCAAAACAAAAATATATGGCATTTCTTGGCAAAACTGAAAAAAAAATCTTTTGGACAGCATGCTTAGTT
Source organism: Aviceda cuculoides (assembly GCA_035590195.1). NCBI lineage: Eukaryota > Metazoa > Chordata > Aves > Accipitriformes > Accipitridae > Aviceda > Aviceda cuculoides. The sequence continues at coordinate 27,478,603 of JAVJGG010000007.1, forward strand.
TGCCCCCACTGGGTAGTATTTTTTATATTTACAGATTACTTAATTATCTGGATTTTTTGTTTTGTACAAAGCTAATTTTTAATGAAGAGTAATGTTTTAGAAGTAAAAGTCTGAAAAATTTCATTTCAAGAGTGTCAAAATCAAATCTTTTAAAAAAAAAATTCATTTTGTAAAGACTGAAAAATTTTAGATGTTCAATAAAATACTTCCCCAAGCATTTTGCCTTTTTTTTTCCCACAGGTTTTACTAGGACTTTTTAATAAGTTTGATCTCCCCCAAACTATATTTCTATTAGTGAGTTTTTACTGTGTGCCGAATATAATGCTTAGCCATAAAAATCCAGCTGCTGCTAATTTCGGTGGAAATCAAAGTTACGTAACTCGCAGAAGTCTCGCCCTTATCAATCTTCCTGTCTGTGATAAAGATTTTGAAATTGGTTTCTTTAGACTTGCCCAAGCTCCTATGTATTACAACTGAATTTTATAGCTCTTACATTTCACAGTGAGTCCACCTTTGTTTGAGACCTTTGATTGTATCTAGCTTTAGCTCCCTGTCTTTTCTTTCCCTTCTTCTAAATTTATGTGCAGGATTCATATACAGTTTATGCTGAAGTATTTAGCAAGTTGTAGCGTGGACTGGTAACCTTCCGCCTTATCTCCCTTTTGCCTTATGTATGGTAAGATGTGGGTCTTAGCAGGAATTAGGAATACTTTACTTCCCCTTTTTATCCAGCTAGACCCTCCAAAATCATTTGGAGGAGGTTGTTTATGATGCAGCATACATGCAATCTTCATAACATTTTCAAGGACATAATTTTTCATTAGCAATTTTCAGGTCAGCACTTTCTTTTCACAGGTATGGGGATTTTCTCTCTCACATACAAAATCTTGAGCAAATGCAGATCAGTTCTTTCAAGATCAGTAACAAATAACTTTATCCTTTTAGGTGTGATTTACAATAGAACTATATGGTTTGTTTTCTTTTACTTTTACTATATAAATGCCTGAATGAGTCCCTGGTGTCTAGATTAGTGTGCTACAGTTTAAAGGGTGTGATCCAAAGTGTACTGAAATCAATAGAAATCATTTAATTGATCACAATGGGCTTTTGAACTGAATTTAACACATCAAACAAATTAATTTAATTTACTGACAATCTGATGTTATAGATTAAGTTCTCTAATGGAAAACTGTGAGCTAACAATTTCAGTTTCCGGTTGTTAAAAGGCTTATGTGTAATTTATAATGAAACCATGAGTACAAGGCATTTCAAACACGAAGACTCATAGGAATGCAAGTCAAGAAAGAGATGTTAAATACTTCCTAGACCTAGAGGAAGAATTTGGATGTATGTCCCTGTTTCACAGGCTGTGGAGTTTCCTTCAGTTGGTAGGCAGCCACAAACATCAAGTGGCTCAATGACCTCAGGTTACCTCCCCTCCCACAGTAAAGGTAACGTCAGATAAAAGGCATGTTTCACAGTACTTGCAAAATAATGCTGAGTACAGTCAATTCCTTAACTCGAGCAAAGCAGAGGAGTGGAAAATGTGGTTGGTTATTCAATGACTCAACAGCCCCACACGCTACAGTTCCATCCTGGGATTCACTAGTGCCCTCTTTGCTCATGTGCTTAGTGCCTTGCAAGTGTGCTGGCTTCCAGCCAACGTGGTGACCCCTTAACTTGATCACTGACAACAGGCAAACACCATTTCCAAACTGTTCCTGTAGCACCAGCTGAAGCTGACAGCCTGCTGGAAACCATCTCTCATAAATAGACATGCCATTCTGGTCACCTGGTGGGACTGACCCTAACTGATTCAACTACCTTGGATTTGAAGATGACAAAAGTTTCACCTCTTTCATGTATTGATGTTATTCTCTGTCCTAAAGCTTATCAGCTGGAGGGAAATTATCACAAGCAGCCAACCTGGAGTTGCATTTGAGTCTGTGGAGGCTGATATTTATTTCCGCTGAGCACCAGGACAGTGCACACTGATTCATGGAAGAGAGAAATGTCATTGTTCACGATGAGCTTTATCCTTATGCTCAGATGTGTATGCCATTCATCACTTTCAATCAGTATTACTCACAAAGAGCAAGCACTCAGGGCATGGCCTCCATGTACATCCTTTTCACAATTTCTAATTTACCAAACACAAGATATTTGTTCCTGCCTAGCAATGGCCTTGTGAAACAGGCAACTAAAAGCACCCATTTCATGTCAGATATTCCAGGGCATTGAAAGACTGTGTTGTAGTCACAACATACCATCAAAAGGAACTTGTAGGTACAAAGGGTTGGGAAATTCACTGGAATAGATATAACCATCTACCATACCTGGATGACCACAAAAATCTAATAAATACAGAAATATATATATATAAAAAGGAAGAGACAATTAAGGTGTCCTAACACCTGCACTTGCAAAAAACAGTGCCAAAACACTTCACAGATTCAAAGGATGACTGAGGGGAGAAGGGACCTCTGGAGATCACATAGTCAACCCTCCCCTGCACAAAGCAGGGTCAGCTAAAGCAGGTTGCCTAGGACTGCATCCAATCAAGTTTTTAATATCTCCAAAGATGGGGACTCCACAATCTGACTATGTAGCCTGTTCCCATGTTCAATCAACTTTAGGGTAAAAAAAGTTTTTTCTTAGGTTTACAGAGAATTTTCTATGTTTCAATTTGTGCCCATTGCCTCCTGTCCCGTCACTGGATACCCCTGAGAAGATTCTGGCTCCATCTTCTTTAGCCTGCCCCACCCCTCCCCCCGACCACTCTCAGGTATTTATACACATTGGTAAGATTCCCCCTGGGAATAGGTCTTGATAGCTGTATCTACACGGTCAATTTGTCTTGCTCCCTCTTTTGTACTGCAGCCCCATCCTTAGACTACACTACATGAAGGTCTAATGGGTAAAGCTACATCTTAGCAGACTAAAAACTGTTCTTGCTTTCATTTATAGCTTTGTGAATCATGCTGGGCAATTCACTCCATCTCCATGTTTTTTTGGTTTCTCTTTCTGCAATTTGAGGAGGAACTGCTTTGGGATCTTTGGCTGAAAAGCGCTGAACAACAGTATAGTATTTGCCCCACATCTGTCTTTTCTGAATAACATCTAGCATGTTTACAGAAGACCAGCTGTCATAGAGGTTCTGGGAAACCAGGGCATGTCAAAACATCAGGTCCTTTACAGGAGTCTTCAGAGGTGAGTAAATTTATCATCTTATTGACTGCATCAAAAATTGGACAAAAGAGTCCGCAAAAATAAGGCTGAACCATGAAGAACTCCCTTGTATCTCTAGAGCCATCCCTCCCAACAAATGTATGTCTACTATCAGCTTAAAAAAGGACATTGTCTCTCCCCTCCTACATACTGTAACTTATTGCTTGTGTCAATGTCCCTGGAACTAAAGTTTTTGCTAATATTCAAGTGAAATTTCTGTTACTGTAGTTGCAGCCTGCAAATCCTTGTCCCATCCCTAATGAACAAAGAACAGTCTGTTCACTTGCTCTTTTACATATTTTGAAGACAATTATCATGACTCGTTTTTCTACAGAAATTAGACTTTATCACTTCAGTTCTTTCAGGCTCCAGGGATGTTTTTGAAGATTTCCTGTCATCCTCTATCACATCCTCTGCCTTTTTTGAAGAGCAAAGCCCAAAACTAGAACAGCATTTAAACTGGCCCCTTGCTGCTACAAAGAATGGAAGACTTACTAAGAGTGTTTTCCATATGACAACACTTCCTGGAAGTATAAGATGCCTCCTGTCAATAGGAGAACAAAGATGGAGAACCTTCAAACAGGATAAATAATGACCTGTTGCTCTGGCTCATGAAGGAGCTATATCAGCATGCACCCATACTTTCACACATCTACAAGATGGGGAGAATGTTAGTTTTCTGAAAATGCATGGGAAGTTGAGTAGAAGTTGCTTCTAAAGCAACATGAATCACTTCTTTTTAAGATGAGTCATCCCTCAGAATTTTATAATGAGATGCATCTCAGTCAGTGCACAAATACAGGCTGCCCATCACAGACATCTTCATCCTTCATAAAGGAAGAAATATGTTCATTATAAAGCAGGTTCGTCACTGCCTAGGTAGGCTAGGCAGATCAGCAGCAGAGTGCCCAGCAGCAGAAACTGTCATACATTATTTCTATTGTTGTCATAGAGACTGGAAGGCTCCAACTAAGTACAAAAATCATTGTGGGCACAGACAATGAAGCCAGTGGTTAAAATAGATCAGAGCAGGAGTGGGTGCTCACTTGTTTGGGTGACTGTTTTCAAAGATTTTGATTTCAAGTGGCAATGAAGCCTCACGCTCTTCTGCAATAACACATGAAGATGGACCCTGTCCATAAAACCAAACTTGTCTATGGGTGAATACATACATAGAGAACATAGGGCTGATAAAGTTTTATATGGTAATGTTTTTACTTCATCGTCCACCAGGCACTAGAATGTGAGCTCAGAGATAAGCAAGAACAGAGTTAAGGAAGCAGCAGTGAGTTAGGCCTGGCTCTGCCAACTTGTAACACACCAAAAAGTGGTATCTAGTCCAACTTGGTTACTTCCTTGAAAACAGAGAATTCTACAAACTAGTCCACTGTATTTGAGCAGAAGAGGTATTAAGCAATGCCTCACAAGAGCTTCTAATACCCAGGGTTCCAAAAAGAGAGAAAAACCTGTTTGGTTTTTTTCAATACAGGCTTTTTTCTTTTTTTTTCTTTTTTTTTTAAGCTCAGAGCACTCTAACTTCATGATGTTTTCTAGCCCAGTTTTGGATAGGTGGAGCAACAATAACTTTAACACAAGAAGTCCTCTCAGTAGGCATGAAAGGGACCTTGAACCAAACTGTAAACCACATCTGTAATCTCATTGGCTCTCTGCCTTTGAGGTGTGTCCAGCAGAGCAATTACTTGTCATCTCCAGCACCCCCATAGCTTCTTTAATGAGAAGATAGCAGCTGAGAGGAACAGGTACGACATCATGGGGACTTTATCCAAAGTCCATTGCAGGCTATACAGGTTCTGTACATCAAAGATCATGCAGAGAGCCTTTGGTATTTTTCTCAAAACAGCGCCTATTTTTTCAGTCTTAGGTATCTATAAGCACCAGTCTCTGAGTGTAATAATACTCTCTCAATGTATTTGAATAAATAAATTCCCTCAATGACTCCTAAAATGCTACACTTTGGCATTACCATTACAAGGCATCCTCTTCTGGGATTCAAGCCTTTGCTGTGCAATTTGAAGAGTGCTATGACTAGCACTGTAAGTTTGATGCCAGATGTGTCCTGAGACATAATGCTTGTCTTGCACACACATAGGAAGCCTGGCTCCACCAGGATCCACCCTAGACAGAAACAATTGCACACAGAGACTCTGGCCTGTGTGAGGCCTTCATCCTCACAGCATCAGTGCCAAAATGCAGTCACCCCTACTCCATCCTATCTATGATAAATCCCTAACTCTGTCAAAAGTAATGTTCCCGACAAAAAAATGAGGAAGACATCAGATTTCTGCATAGAGTGACTGTTATCATTTACCCAGTTAGCTAATACAGTATCATAGAACAGCAGTGATATATCACTGTTTAGGTAACATCATAGACCATATCCCTCCTTCAAGCCCAAATATTAAACAAGCACTTCTCAGTTAGTGCTGTTTAGAGGATCCTTCTGTATCCCATTGAAAATAATTTCACCTTTCTCATGTCAGCTCACAACCTTGCCTCTTCAGGTCCTTACCAATACTATCATGATTGTGTCTTCATATCATCACACACTGCAGTTTTTACAACACAATTTTGTAAGCAGCATAGAAAATGTGGCTCTCAGGAATATGATACGGAAGGGATGTCGTGTATTTGCACAAGTTATGAGCAGAAAAGGACTTTGCAGTGAGTGGCAGAATGAAATATTGCTTGTCCAAGTAAGATAGTTTTTCCCTTTCACCCTGGCTGTGAGGATGAGAGATTGATCCCATACTCTTCCATTGTAGGAGAAGATCAGGTTCGAGACCACTGGAAGAACCTGAACATACATAAGTCCATGGGATCCTGGGTGCCAGGGTCCTGAGGGAATTGTCTGATATAGTTGGCAAGGCACTCTCCCTCATATTTGAAAAGTCATGGCAGTCAGGCAAAGTCCCTGGTGACTGAAGAAAAGGGAAACATCACATCCCTTTTTAAAAAGGGTAAAAAGGAAGACCCTGGGAACTACCAACTACTCAGCCTCACCTCTGTGCCTCGTAATATCATGGAACAGATCCTCCTGAAAGATGTGTCGAAACATATCGAAGATTGCGAGGTGATTAGAAACAGCCAACAGGGCTCCACAAAGGACATATTGTGACTGATGAATCTGGTGGCCTTCTACAATGGAGTGACTGTATCAGTGGGCAAGGGAAGAACAAGTGATGTCATCCACCTGAACTTCTGTAAGGCCTTTGAAATGGTGCCCCACAACGTTCTTACCTCTAAATTGGAGAGATATGTTTTAATGGATGGACTGTTAGATGGATAAGGACTTGGCTGGATGGCTACATCCAAAGAGTTACAGTCAGTAACTCAGTACAGCTGAGTACAGCTGTAACTCAGTACAGCTGAGTACAGCTGTAACTGAGTACAGCTGTAACTGAGTACAGCTCAGTGTACCAGTGGAAATCAGTAACAAGTAGTGTTCCTCAGTGGTCCGTACGGAGACCAATACCATTTAATATCTTCATCAACAACATAGATAGTGAGATTGAGTGCATCCTCAGCACGTTTGGAGATGACACCAAGCTGAATGGTGCAGCTGATTCACTACAGGAAAGGGCCATTCAGAGGGACCTTGACAAGCTTGAAATGGGCCTGTGTGAACCTCATGAAGTTCAACAAGACCAAGTGCAAGGTCCTGCACCTGGGTCAGGGCAATCCCCAATATCAGTACAGACTGGGGGATGAATGGATTGAGAGCAGCCCTGTGGAGGACTTAGGGGTACTGGTGGATGAAATATTAGATATGAGGGGGCAATGTGCGCTTGCAGCCCAGAAAGCAAAATGTATCCTGAACTCCATCAAAAGAAGTGTGGCCAGCAGACCAAGGGATATGATTCTGCCCCTCTACTCTGCTCTGATGAGACCCCACACAGAGTACTGCATACAGTTCTGGGGCCCCTAGCACAACAAATATATGGAACTGGTAGAGCAGGTTGAGAGGAGTGCCACAAAAGTGATCAGAGGGCTGGAGAACCTCTCCTATGAAGAAAGGCTGAGAGAGTTGGGGTTCAACCTGGAGAAGAGAAGGCTCTGAGGAAACCTTTATTGTGGCCTTTCAATATATAAAAGGGGCTTACAAGGAAGATGGAGACTTTTTACCAGGTCCTGTCATGACAGGACAAGGGGCAACAGTTTTAAACTGAAAGAGGGTAGATTTAGATTGGACTTAAGGAAGAAATTAGTTACAATACTGGTGGTGAGACACTAAAACAGGTTGCCCAGAGAAGTTGTGGATGTCCCATCATTGGAAATGTTCAAGGCCAGGTCGTATGGGGCTTTGAGCAACCTGATGTAGTGGAAGGTATCTCTGCCTGTGGCAGGGGGGTTGGAACTAGATGACCTTTGAAGGTCCCTTCCAATGCAAAATATTCTATAATTCTATGTGCACAAGTTTGACCTAGCCCAAGTTTTGATTTAACACGTTCTGGAAAACTCCTACCTTCTGCTTCATCCAGATGTATTCTAAAGAACAGGTTTTTTAATGAGAAGAACAAAACTGACACATTTCTGTTTGCACTTACCAATCCTCCTCCACAATGGAGATGGGGACAGTATTTAAATTACTTTTCTGCACCAATAATTTGGATTCCTGTAGCAGAAAATTAATTTGTCTTTTCTCTGCTGAAAAGAACCTGATGTGTATTCCTGGATCCCAGCTGGACTAGCAACAGAGGAGAAAGAAGCAACAGCACACCTAGCTGAAGAAATAGAATACAGAGCTCTTCCAGAAGACAATTATATTTTCATCAGATCCTGATGGCAAACATGTCCCTGTTGCACTAAACACAATACAAGCAAAACTTGGAAGACAAAGAAATGACAAACAAGTAGTGAGCAGGAACAAGTCTGTTGTGGTTTAACCCCAGGCAGCAACTAAGCACCACGCAGCCGCTCACTCACTTCCCTCCCACCCAGTGGGATGGGGGAGGAAATCAGGAAAAGAAGTAAAACTGGTGGGTTGATATAAGAACCGTTTAATAGAACAGAAAAGAAGAAACTAATAACGATAATGCTAACACTAACAAAATGACAACACTAATAATAAAAGGATTGGAATGTACAAATGATGCGCAGAGCAATTGCTCACCACCCGCCGATCGACGCCCAGTTAGTCCCTGAGCAGCGAAGAAAAAACTCCCCGCCCCGACTCCCCCCAGTTTTTGTGACGTCACATGGTATGGAATACCTCATTGGCCAGTTTGGGTCAGCTGCCCTGGCTGTGTCCCCTCCCAACTTCTTGTGCCCCTCCAGCTTTCTCGCTGTCTGGGCTTGAGAAGCTGAAAAGTCTTTGATTTTAGACTAAACACTACTTAGCAACAACTGAAAACATCAGGGTGTTATCAACATTCTTCAGGTACTGAACTCAAAACACAGCACCATACCAGCTACTAGGAAGACAATTAACTCTATCCCAGCTGAAACCAGGACACGTTACAACAAACATATTTATGCAACTCAGGACAGTGCAGTGCTATGCATGGAGAGTGGATTAAACAGCAGAAGTAGTGTAGCTTTTCACCAGATCCTAGCAAGAATCTCTCCTTTCCTCTCCTTTCTCATATTCTTACGTAAATTTCTGTGCTGATCAGCAGCACCCAGGATGAAAACGAGGTTACTGTGCTAGATTGACATTCTAGTGTGAGCCACTCTCGTGTTAGTAAGATCATGTTTCCACTCAGGTGGAGAGCCATGGCTGTATGAGTACTCCGTTTGCACAGCCAGGATGAGTGCATTGAGCACAAGCTCAGTTATCTTTGAATCATGGACTGCTGTAGCAGACGTGTGCACAATGATCTTCCTGCTCCCTTCTTCCAATATAAGTACCAGTCATACAGTCTGACTTCTGTTTAAAAAAAAAAAAAAAAAAATTCACACCTCTACTGGCAAAATTTGCACTTGAATCTTTCTACCTAAGTATTGAATCGTAGGTTCAAAGTAGAACCCATACCTGCAAATGCCTATCTTGTGCTTACTGTCAGAAAAGCATAAAGGCACACTCCTTGGCATTTCTTATTCAAAGCTTGGGTACAAAGCTGCAGGTGCTAATACCAGTGGCACATAATTCACTCCTGCAGTGATATTGCCTGATTAACCATCTGCTACTGCATCAAGAAATTTGTTACCTTCAGTTTAACCATGTCTTGTTCCCAGTTTATCTGCATTTTGGTTTATGAAGGAACATTGTGGCAAAAGCACTAGTGGTTTATAAAGCTGGTAAAAACAGCGATGATTGTATCAGGAAAGGAAAAAGGCAACCTAATATATTTTCCTGTGGTCTGCTTGCTGAAAATAACAATAATACTTTTAAAAGTGAACGCTTCCTATCACTTCTACTTACATATATCATTATTTGGAAAAGGCAATCAGAGCTTAAAGCAGAGTGATTGGGGTTTCTGTCAAAATTAAGCAACTTGGGTACTGAGTAAGGAATTAATGTAGTTCTGATAATATTCAAAAAGAAGGGCAGAATTCAGACTAGCCCACAAGTAGAGATCTTCTGGCAGGGAGATATAGCACAGCCACAAGGGACCCAAAGAGATTGAGAAAAACTGTTTAGTCCAAAGGAACAGAAACATTAATGCCTACATCAAAGTGAAGTTGACCATTCCCTTTGGTAGTTTCAGCCATTCTCACAACCCTTGCTTGCCTGAAAATTTATATATATTATTGAATAGATTTGTTTCAAGCCATCTGCTTAAGAGCGGGGGCTAATGAAAAATAGAAACAGCCTTGGAACAATTAGTGGAAGGCATGTGCCATTGAACGAGAAAGGACTGAGGAGCCAGATGGCTGGTGTCAACTCTGACTTACAGCTACAGAAACTTGCCTGACTTTCCCTGCAGAGAGAAGCGATTAACTATGGTGAAACTAGATTATCAACTGTCCTCTCATAGCCTGCATTTGTCAGGGAGGGAGAAGACAGGTGTAGTTCTCCTTAGTTTTAAGGCCTGTTGTGTGCTTTCAGAGCTTAGCAGAGATTCATAGACTATCTTCACAAGGTGGATGAACAGCGTCTTGAGCAGACCATACAGTTTCCAGGAGAAATCAAAGCATCATCATGATCTGGTCATATTTACCCTATATTCACCTTAAGATAAAGGGCATTGAGGAGCGGTACAGAAGTTGGCTGCTTTTGCTCTGTGCTAGTTGACAACTCAGCTTTTATATTGGGCCAAATCCTCATGTGGATGGCAATCGAAGCCTTTATTGAGAATTTGTGTTGTGTTTGCCTGCAGGGGAAGATCCCTTGAAATTTCCGGTCCTTTTGGCAGAAAAATTCCAAAACTATAGTAAAGAAGCCCATCACACAGAACACTATTTTTTAAGTTGGATCTTCCTTTCACTTTTCCGTTATTTTTTCTGATTCCCAGACTCCCTTCCTCAGCTCAAAATCAAGAAAAATAGCCCAGACCACAAAATTTGGCTCCCAGCATGAGTATTAAAGTACTATGAATCCAAACTGTTGCGACTGCACACTCAAGAAGATCCTGTTTGCCCATATGTTTCAATATGAACATTTATTCTTTCACCTATAAGGTTCTGCCTGAACCTTAAATAGTATTTATCATTCTGCAGGGTTCATTTCTGAAATGCAGAATGCAGTCTACAGATCAAACAAATCCTTTGGAACAGAATTTTTACTGCATAAAAAATTTTATATAAATATATAAGACTTTATAAATAAATATATATGTTAATAATTAACAATTAACTAAAACAAATGCCAACAGTTAATTGGCAAGTACAATTTAAGCCATTAGTGCATCACAGAATGTATTAAGATACAAGTAAGGATTCCTATGAAAAGAGCTTGAATTTTACACCTTTGTGTTCATAGGTTTTAAAGTGATATCAGAATCAACTTGTTAGGCTATGACAGAATTTCCAGTTGAATTTCAAACACATCCATTTCTAGAATGAAAAATGTGGTATTGAAGTGTGCCATGGAAAGAGATATAAGCAACAAAAGAAAAAGAGATAAGTTTTTTTTATTTCCTGCAGAGAAGAAAGACAAGGAAAACATTGGCTTTTTTTTCCAGTAATGCAAACATTAATATTACAAAAATACAAGAAGGTATCCAGGACTACAGTGTATTTTTCCCAAGGGTAAGAAGGAAACAGGACCAGAGGAAGGAGCCCAGATGAAACAAGTGAATAACCAGCTCTAGCACATCAAAAAGAAGCTAGTGTAAACTAGTAGGATATTTAAAGAAGCATGTCTTCATGGCGAAGGGAATTCATTTTTCTGCCATTCTTGGCCATGTCATTGGAATATTAGCAGATCACACAGCTAAAAAAATAGGGAAAATAGGAGTCTGCCAGAGGTTATTCTGAGTAGCTACTGGTCCTGTTAAGATTTGAGTAATTTTTCATCTACTCTTATCATGATCATAGGGCCACAGGAACTAGCAGTGCACACTCTGAGTGTCATTATTCTGTGAACACAACAGTTTTCATTTGACATGTGATTATTAATCATATGCTTTTGCTCTTAGGTAGTGACCAGCAACTACCCTTGCATGAAGTTGAGCTTACACACTCAGAGTACTTGAATCTTTTGGCCTCTATAGTGGCATGTATGACCATGGTAGGGATCATGAGCAACAGCAGCTAGAGGTATTATACATAGCTTAGTTCTTCCCCAAATGTAAGAGATGCTCTTCCTGCAAAAGCTTGTCTTGCAGTCTTCAGTTATGTGTACTGTACATGTTCATCAACAGCAGCATTAGAAACCACATACTGCAGTTCCTGGGAAAAAATGCCATGGAGCAGGAGAAGCTGATGAAAGTATTCCACCAAAATGCCCCTTTTTTCCCCATAAAAGTTGAAGCCTCCCAGTTATATTTAATAATGATTCCACCAACATGACTCCAAACAATCTTTGCTGCAAACTTGCCAGCTACTCAAGAGTCCCCTCTATTCAACTGGCCCAAGCCCAAGAGCCTGAGCAGAAGTAAGGGTATATAATTACTAGTTGCTGCAGAAGAGAAAATAATGTTTCTTCTGTCCTGCCTGTAAGAGAAGGAACACAGTGATAGAGGGTACAGGTAGCTTGATGTAACCTTTGCATTTTCCTATTCATGACCATCTCTCAGGATCAGACACCCTCTTCTCTTCCCATTCCTCAAACAAACTTAGTGGCTTTGGAGACTCCCATGTTAAGGCTTCACTCCCAAGCTGTCCCTTAACACCTTTCATCAGGTCCCCATTTACAAGAGCTTCCTTGGGAAGTCCCAAAAATTTCATCTTTCTGTCATTTTCTGTCTCCATTGTTGAGGTGCTAGGTTGGTTGCCCCCATTTCACCCACCAACATCACAGAGAGAGATAGACATGGTCGTAGACACACATACACTTACCTTTCTTTGATGCTGGCCCTATTAAGGGGCATTTGAATCTGAAATTAGGTGAGGAATTGAACCAGCTGCAGCTGAGAGTTGTCTCTAAGCAATACAGAAAATGTAAGTTACTATTGTAAAGAATCATAGAATCATAGAATTACTTAGGTTGGAAAAGACCTTTAAGATCATCATGTCCAAACCTAACACTGCCAAGTTCACCACTAAACCATGGCCCTAAGCGCCATATCTACACGTCTTTTAAACATCTCCAGGAATGGTGACTCAACCACTTCCCTGAGCAGCCTGTTCCAATGCTTGACAACCTTTTCCATGAAAAAATATTTCCTAATACCCAATATAAACCTCCCCTGGTACAACTCAAGGCCATTTCATCTTGTCCTATCACTTGTTACTTGGGAGAAAAGACTGACACCCACCTCGTTACAACCCCCCTTCAGGTAGTTGCAGAGAGCGACAGAATTTCAGAATAGACAGGATCAAACAACACTACTTGGTAAGGTCAGTGCTACCTAAACCAGTAGTGCTTGAAAATTCACTTTGACACAAAGAACTCAGTGTGCTGAGAAAGCCTTGTTCCAGGAAAGAAAAGAAAACCTATTAACTGTGTGTGCACAGCTTTGTGCATATGCACACACATTTGAGGTACCTTTGTCTAACACACTTCAAACACACAGATTGTCTGGCCAGTTAGTGTTCACTGTGTATAATTAAATGCCTTTTTTGGGTGGGAGATTTTTAGCTGTGGTTGTTATAGGAGCTATCAGCTGAAACTATTACAAAAACATTTCTTGATTCTTATTCCTAGCATGCTGTCAAGTTTTCATGTTTTCAGCAGTCTTGCTATGCTGCATTTTTGAGCTCAGACAAAATTTTTAGAAGAGAGGGACTACACTATCAGTGGATTTTTCTCTAAGCCCTGATTAGTTAATACTCAAGGTTGAGTTATTCTTGAGTAGCTGCTGTTAGCACATAGCTAAAATTCCTGGAGGAAAAGATTACCTTGAATGTTATTTGACCCTCCTCCTTCCTGAATTAGTAGAATGGCTTTAAATAAAGCACATTAGAGTACAAATAGGAAAAGCAATGATTCTGTTTTCCCTGGGAAGCCAACATGCAAGACTCTGGGCCCTCTGCTATCCTTCTAAACTCATAACCTACCGCCTTCAGGCATTAAGTCTCACCAAATTTTAAAAATCTCAGCAAGTATTTTACAAATCTCTTCAGGATTGCTGGTTTCTGTACAATAGTATGGAAAGGGACTTTGCCATGGGGAGAGTAAGCCTACAGTAAACTGCAAAGATGGATGAATTATGGGATTCTTGTTTTAGGTTATCTTCAGCCCAGATGTGTTTGGAACATGTAACATTGGCAATGGAGAGAGGAAGAGTGGAAAGGTGAACAGGTACAAGTAATCACAATGAAATTCGTGGATGTAATTTCATTCTCAGATAGACTTTTGCATCAGCCATAGATTTCTACCAGTTCTGCTAAGCTAAGTTTGATACCATTGCTGGCATAGACTTTCTGGTGTGATCCCATATGCGAGTAATCATTACCAATTTTACGTAGTGATATTCAAGTTCAGTATGAAGAGAAAAAGTCTAGTTTGTCTGCCATGGACACAGGGTAGATTTTTCAAATGGTATTAAATATACAAGCAGCAATACATTAAAACAGAATTATTTTGAAACACGTTTCACCAGGAAGGACAGTAGTATCTTTTGGCAGCATATTGGTCTTACATCTTTTGTCTAATGCCTCACAGATTTTATTCTAGGCTAGCTCAAGGCATGAGAAAAATTAAAGCTAGCTCTACCCTGAGCTCTATCTTCCTCATGTCTCAGTGCAGTGTCATAACAAATTATTTGGATGAATTAGCAAACAATTCTCTATTTTCCCCTTTTGGTCAGCCCTTCACAGCACACTGCAGACATTTTCTCCTAGATTTGCTCCTGTGAAGGAATTAAAATTTTCTGCTCCCATAGTGAATTTTCTTAGATCAGCAGAAAATTTATCATGTGTTTTAGACTATAAAGGCACCTATCATGGGCCACTTCCCACATCTGAATTTCCTGGTAGGTATTCCCTACTGTATTGCAAGGAGACTTCCAGAAGGCATTTCTAAGCTTTCTAAATTGGATGACTAAATTCAGACAGAGTGATGATCCTCCCTCTTCTTCTTTCAGCTTCCACTGTTTACAATATAAATTCTGCAAATACATGGGGGACTGCAGCCACCAGTGGAGCATCTGGTACAGCAGTGAGAAGCAGACCAGGAGAATACAAAGTGGCGAGTCTGAAAGCTGAAACATCTCCAGAAGTCAAAAGACTTTGCCTGTGGGAGTGAACATACTTGTGCATACACTGGTAGTAGCCAGGCTCAAGTGTCCACCTTAAATAGCATCTCTGGGCTACATGGACCATTGATCTAAGCCAGTGAAACAATTCTTATAGGAATTGTAGAGGCAAAAGGTAATACTTTACCCCTAAGAGGATAGCTGTAAAAGATGAAGAACAACTTGAAAATGTCCTACTGGAAAAATCAAGGAATTTTGCAGAGTCCTTTTTCCTTAATTTGTATAAAAATATATTTGAAGCCTGTGAAAGATAAAAAATTATATTTTCGAAGGGTTTTATTAGAAACAATTTATTAGTTTGCAGCCATTGGAATTAAAAATTTCACAAATGCTGATTAACACATAAGGAAAATTTGGTGGAACATCCATTAACTGCAAATAAAATATTAGTAAAATGTTCATAAACATCACAAAAGAGTAGAGCATTACCACTGTCCCTTATGAGCCACAGATACAGTATAGATAATGATGTCCTCCTTTGCAGCAGGATTTTGGGGAACTGCTCATGTTCCCACTCCATAAGCATTTTAACAAACACCACTGTATTATTCTGAGGAACAGATGATCTTTGAAAACACACAGACCCAGACCCTTCCATAAAACATTTATATATACCTGTTTTCATTTCTGTTTTGGAGGTTTTGGATGACTGCTCTTTGTGTTTATCTATTTTGTTTACTACTTTCTACTAGACCAGAACTTATTTATTGGGAAAATATCCTTCTCTTCAGTTTACTACCCAATTTAATTTGATACAACCACTTTTTATTTGTGATGTTTGTCTTTCAAGTTATGTGTGAGCAGATAAAAACAAAGTTTAAAACCCTCTTTAAATCTGTAAGCTCAGACACCATACAAGAAAGTTTGTATTTTTTTATATATTATATACTGTATTTCCAGTAATAATACTTACCATTGCATTCTCCAGATACTTCATAAACATGAATAAATGTTTGGTATGAAAGACTTCCAGATTGTACATGAAGGAACAAAACATTTAAGTTTGCTCAAAGCTATCAAGCAAAAGGAGTAGAGAAACCAGTAAATACCTAGGAATACAGGAAACCCACATTACGATCCCTGCAATGAATCAGGCAGAGGAAAAAGTTGATACTGTCCTTCACCCCAGATGAATACACCAAGCACTAGAATCAGTCTGTCTCTTGCTGTCTAAATTATTATTAATTACTTATGAAACAGGGCACAGCTGCAACAGGGACACAGAAAAAAAAATCACCCTAAAGCAGTCAGCAGCCCAGCAGTTCAACACTCCCAGGGAGATTTGTGCCCTGGACGTTTTCAGGTGGGTTTGCCATTGCCTCCCTCACCTTACTCCACAGCCCATGACATCCTCCTGAAGAACATGGTGTGGAAATGAAGAACTTCCCTCTAGGAATTTTTTGGTTTGGTGTCATCTAATGTTGTATCTCAGGTCTCTCTGGTCTGTCTCTCTCATCATCCAAATATTCAGGATATGGACAGACAAAAGTCCAAGTTACAGAAATATTCCAGTCCACCTGCACAAACTACTATCCACTTTTACTTACAAGACATTAATCATTTCCAGCCACTGAGCCTTACCTTCACTAGTGTTTGTCTTCAACACAGTGGAGGATGGAGCTAGTCTCTCTTGCCTCCTCACTGGCATGACAAGGAGGAAGGTTGTACCTGCCAGCATGGTGAAGCAGAAAGCCTGATTCCTGACCAATGCACAAAGGTTTTGAGGAGAGGGTGGGCAGGTCATGTACCGTTATTTGGTTCCTGGCATTTCTACCATGGCAGTTTCTGCTTGACCAACCTGATCTCCTTCTATGACCAGGTGACCTACCTAGTGGATGAGGGAAAGGCTGTGGATGTTATATACCTTGACTTCAGCAAAGCCTCTGACACTGTGTCTCATGACATACTCCTTGAGAAGCTGGCGTCTCATAGCTTGGACAAGTGTACTCTTCGCTGGGTGAAAAACTGGCTGGATGGACAAGCCCAGAGGGTTGTGGTGAATGGGGTGAAATCCAGTTGGCGGCGGGTC
>JAVJGG010000007.1:27523172-27553908 GCA_035590195.1 Aviceda cuculoides
GACACGTTGAATATTAAAATATTTGCTCAGAGCTATGTAAAATATTATAATATTTAAGTGTTTACATATAATAGTAGAACTCACAGGTTCCAAACAAGTATTAGAGCTCCTCAGCTTGGGGCCCTATACAAAGCAGCCAAAACACAAACTGAAACACTGTAGGATAACAAGCAATGGATGGAATAGGAAAAGTAGAAAAAGAAAGAAAAAGAAAATAAAAACACATGGAAGAATAATTAGAAGGCTAGTGTCTCTTGGACCTCATTCTTATAATTTTGCAGTACTCTACCAAAGTAGCACAGAGACAGAAAGGAAGCTATGGAGTGGATTTGTAGCATTTGTGAGTCTGACCCACAAATTATAGTTAAATGAGAGAAATAATACAGAGGAAAGGATAAGCAGAAGCAGAGGTTTCAGATACAATGGCAGAAGAAATTAAACCTTTTAAGGGAAAGGAAATGAAGCACAAATAGTAGAACAGTTGATTTTTTCCTTGTAAAATTCATCTCTGATACTTCCAGGGTGAAACTATTTCACTCTGCACAGGCTCAGCCACCCATCAGGAGAACATGGGCTTAGTCTGTGAAGAGGCTAGTGGCAGAAATGTATAGCATGGCCTGATTTTATAAAAGACTGAAAGAAAATGTAGAGGAAGCTTGGGTCTTGTTTTAGCTGAGTGCTGACTGCTGCTCACTCAGGCAGGAGCCCCGGGTTACATCCTACAAACTCCAGTGGGCAAGAAAATCAGGACTGTAGTGAGAAACACAGTCAAGCATGGGACAGGTTAGGACAAAATGAGAATAATAGGGGAGCAATACTAAAGGGGAAGGTTTTGAAAGAAAAGAGCAACCAATATGCCAACAGGCATCTATAATGCTGAGGGCAAAAAGAGAGAATAAAGCTGTGGGAGATCAGCTTCTACAGAAGTAACAAAAGGCAGTAGCTAGAATGAAAGAAAACAGGAGGCATAAAGAGAGAAAGAAACTCTTTAAAATACTGAATTCAGGCTTAGCATGTAGATGTCATTGCTGAAGGCCATGTTACCAGTGAAGGCCACAGATAGGCATGTTTTTAAATTTATTTAGTTTTGTCAGGTTGAAATTGGCGTTAAACAGCCAAACCACTATATTTTTCTTCCCCTGTACCATATGATCCTTACCCTCTACTCAGCACTTGTAAGGCCACACCTGGAGTATTACATCCAGTTCTGGGCTCCCCAGCACAAGAAAGACATGGAGATACTGGGGGCAGTCCAGCAAAGGGCCACAAAGATGATTTCAGGACTGGAGCATCTCTCATGAGGAAAGCCTGAGAGAGCTGGGACAGTTCAGCCTGGAGAAGGGAATGTTCAGAGGGACCTCATCATTATGTACAAATATCTGATGGGAGGGTGCAAAGAAGATGGATCCAGACTCTTTTCTGTGGTGCTCACTGACAGAACAAGGGGCAATGGGCACAAACTGAAACACAGGGATTTTTTCACCCTTTGAACATAAGAGAACACTTTTTCACTCTGGGGTGACAGCACTGGCACAGGTAGCCTAGAGAGGACGTGGAGCCTCCCTCTTTGGAGATACTCATGTCTGGACATGGTTCGGGGAGCCTGCTCAAGCAGATTGGGTTGGACCAGATGACCTCCAGAGGTCCCTTCCAACCTCAACCATTCCATGATTCTGTTTTACTGTAATGAATAAACTAATGGATCACTTAATAAATATTAATTTTAAAGAAAAACAGTAATGTTCTTAGAAACTGTCCTCCTTTGTCTCTTTAGGCATGATGTTACTTGACACAGGTTGCCTTTAAACTCATTAGTACTGAAAAAAAAAGAGACAAAAAAACATGTTCAAAACAGATGCAAGAGCTTACACCAATACCTGTCCCCATGGCTCACTTCGATTTTTAGTTCATATACATTTTTCACGACAACTGTGCTGACTTTGGTTTCATGCTGTTGCAAAAAAAGTCATAAAGGTTTTTGAAGGGTTAATAGTAGATATTTTAGGGTATATTACCAACATGAGCAGCACACATAATAGATGTTTATGAAAATGTCAGTAGGAAATGTTATACATAATTATAAGCAACCTATTGACTTCTTAGAACTTAAAACAATTTATTAAAGATCTATGAGTAATTATTAATTTTAAACAAAGTATTTCTATAGACTTTCTTAATACTGTGCACAACTACCTTTTCATACCAATAGCTGAAAGGATAACAATATATTCAGTAAAGGAGGAAATCTTTGGCAGTTTTGAGACTGTCACGCTAGATCTGTTACAGTGTGACTCACAAACTCAAAGGTATTATAGCATTAAAAGGTACAGATGCTGACCAGGATTTCCAGAATAGCCTACAGGCCACAGTCAGTTCCATTACAGGCCCTAAACTTAGAAGTTGTAACTACATCTCTCTATTGACTGCATAAGGAGCCAGGGCTTGAATACCCATGGACAGTAGATGCTTGAATCAATCATCACATTGGAGTAAAGTCCTAGGTACCTAACTCTCTTAAATTCCCTTAGGCTCCTGTATGCACAGCCTTTTCTGAAAATGTAGGTAAATTTTTCAAAGGTACACATAAACCGTGTAATTCCCAAGTTGCGAGTGAATGCAGCTTTCCTAAGTGTTTTGTCAGTAGAGGCACGTGACAGTTGGCTTCCTGTGCTTCTTGCAGCCCCTGCAACAGCAATAAGATTACCTCCTAATGTTGCCTTTTTGAACTATTCTAGCTTGCAATTCTATCTAGAATTTAAATTTTATCCAACATCATCAATAATATCATTCATCTCAGGAGTAACATACTGTAGGGATTTTGATAGTTTACCAATAGGCTGGGCATAGCAATAATTCAAACTTTCGTTTATTTTTATATAATCTTCTTATTTCATGTAAAAGATTTAAAAGAAGTATTTCTAACTCAAAAGGTGAATGCCTGATCTGAAACTCTTTTCATTTATTTTCTTCTCCAGACCTGGTAACATTATACTTTCAGTGCATCCCCAAACCAAATATCTTCTGTTTGTTCTTAAAAATATATGTTAATTTAGCATGACAGCATTGAGGACTACTAGGATTTTAATGATGCTTCATTGTATTTGAAAATATTAGTAAAATGAAATAGTGTTTAACCTTTCTCTTTGGTGAACATAGATCTTACTATCAGCTGTGGAAGCAATAGAGCTGTGATTTATTCAATGAACATGACTCGCAGTGACGGAATACGGGAATCCTTGGGTTTGGACTCATTGATATAGTGTGAAGTTTAAGAGAAAATTACTTCTAATGTATGCTGTTAAAACCTACAATACCTTTTTTTCTGTTCTTCAAATCTTTATAAGGACAATGTAATAACATTGTTGTCTGACCTGGGGCTTGGGTACAGGGAAAGGGTGGCAGCTCAGTACCAGCCCACGCTGAGCTAAACTCTTGAGCTTGATGTTAGTGTGTCTTTGCATTTCCATAGTCCTGTTTCAAATCCCCAAAATATAGTACAAGAATAACTAACCAGAAGTTCCTGGTAAAGCAGAACAGAATACAGTTTGCACTGAAGAGATGAAAAAGAAGGTGTGTGTGGAAGGTGAAAGACTGAATGAATGTTAGAATAGAAGGGTGGAAAAGTGAATGCGGAGTGCTTGCAGCACATCCTCATGGTCAAATTGCACACAGAGCACAGGCTTTTACATTAAGTAAAATACTAATCGCATAGTTTTATGTAATCACATTATTATCACAAAGTTACTGCCTTTCTTCACCAAGTATTTCCAGCAATATTGCACAGGAAAGGAGAACAATAGTGATCTTGTCATTGGATATTTATTAGGGTAGCTTTGTTAAGTGCATATAGCTAGAAGGCATCATTTCTCTCCAGCAGCAATCGAAACCCTGCAACAAAATTCCAGGACTACAGGACTTCTTTCTGTTTTTCTACTATGTGTCAGGCCTTCTTATACCAACTAGACCTCTCAACACTCATGAAGAGTAGATGACTCCTCCATCCCTTGCTCCATAACTGCTGAAAGCAAATAAGGCAGAAATCTTGTAAAGCAAATGAAAAAGCTTTTTATTGCTTCACATTCACTTCATTTTGTTTAAATAGCTATGGTTTTACTGCTATGCTAATGAATGCTATATAGATCCACCTGAACATTTTTGTAGTTATTTATTAAGTTACCCAACAAAGAAATGAAACTAGCCAAGGTGCCAAATGGTTAGCTAGTCATCAGTTAACTGGTATCCAGGTAGCTAGGGGAGAGGGGTCGTGTAGACAGATTTTATGCACAGAATCTAAACGGAATAAAAGTGATCTAGGCATCTTTTTGTGTGTTACCATTTTATTTTTTCCTGATGAGCAAGATAGCTAGGAGAACACCCTCAAAACTTTGCAAAATAGGAATGCTTCTTCTCTTCAGATGTTCAGTACAGATGGAGGGAGGTACATGGGGAGACATACAGATGCATAAATATACACATCCATAAACTCACAGAGAAAATATGTGATGAAGTGGTGTGATAGAAAGACTTGAATTCATATGCTTCTTCCAAGAGGCAGACACCAGTATAGTGGCCATAACATTCCAAACACATGTGCACAAATTCCTTATTCCACACAAGCCTCATTATGGATTCTGTATATACTATCTGTTTACACTTCATCTATTTTAAAGAAATTTTCAAGAAATTATGGTTATTATGTGTCTCTCTACCTGATCAGCAAGTGCCTTCAATACTATCAGCTCAGATAGATTCACTGCAGCCAAAGAAAAATATGTATCCAATGTTTTCGACATCTCCAGCTTTTTGACATCTTGCTAATAGGTAATGGAGTGAGCATACCAAAAGCAATACCTTCGATGCTGACAGGACCTAAATCATATGCAGTGTACTGGTGTTGGTACACGCTTCCACCACCAGTCAGAAATTCCTGCATTTAGGATCTTGGACTTTTGCTGTTACTAGACAAGAAGCAGATTTTGCCTATCCCAGGCCTCAGTGAGCTTTAGTGGGAGAGAAAGGAATGAAATTATGTCAGTTAGAAGGAAACTGCAGTTAAAGTTGCTGGGAGGGAAATAGTCTGGGCAGAGTTTAATGAGATATGTTAAGTGCAATACTTGGTCTGGCCTTGCAGCTCATCACTGCGCTACATTCTCAGACACACACACACACAACCATAAATGTAAAAAATGTCTCACATGTGATTCTTAAAATTCAACATAATTAACATTGTTCTTACTTTCAAAATTGTGTTAGAAATATTAATGTAGTAAAGATTGCAAAGCAGAGCATTGGGCAGTTCAGAAATGTCAGAAATTGCTGGGATTCATTTTACACATGAGCAGTACAGACCAGCGCTTAATACATGGCAACAACCAGTTTGCTAAAACAGCTTGCTGGCTCCTAAACTTAGTTTAGCAGTCTCATGCTCTGAAGATTTTTGGATGACTTGGGGAAAAATCACCACCTTTTGGAAATGTATTGCCTCACAATGGGTTCGTAGATGTTTCTACCATCCTCTCTGTGCTCAGCCATTAAAAGAGAGGGATACAACTTATTTCTTTATTTCCACATCTCCCTCCCCACAAGCAAATCAGAAAAGTGGGGATGAAAGTCTGTCTGGTTTGAATGTCTGTTGCCACAGCATCCCCTGGCAGCTCTGCGGAGGAGTAGGTGTGAAAGCTTTGTTCAACCCTATAATGTCAAGGTGCCTGTTCTGGGCCACTTGGAGGGGGCTCTCACCCCCCTTTCACCTGTTCCTGGAGCACTGCCCCTGTGAGTGCCCAACACACGCTCAGAGCAGTGAGAGTCCTCAGGGGATTTCAGTGCAGCGCACAAGCAAACCTCTGTTAAGCTCACACAAAGGATGATTTGTCAGAGACTTTAAACTTGGACACAACTGAAAATTTGCCTAGGGATGCTGGAACGTGACAACAACACTGCAACTTCCCTTCGGAGGCAAAAAAGCAGTTTTTCTAGAAACAGTTATGATTTCCCAGCAAAAAAAGCCAAAGAACGAAAGCTCTGTAATTTAATTAATCACTTTAGCTGAGATTGTAAAACAAGGAAAATGTAAGAAAAACATCACGTTGAGACAAACTGCCATAAGAAGTGTTGTCTGGAAGTATTAAAATATGGCATAGTTGCATGTAGCTGAATGTAAGCTGCTATAGGGGAAACTGTAAGGTAAACTGAAGGACTGCTGTACTTGTGGTGTCTGTTTATGGCACCACTGCCATAAAATGTGCTGTGTGTTACAGGCATTTTAAATAACTGTTCATTCCACGCTGCCACCCACAGCAGTCTCAGTTTCAGGAGGCCTCGCAGGGAGGCTCTGTTTCTTTAAGAGCTGTGCAATGACTATATGGGCACCTGAAGCTTTTCCAGTCCTGAAACCTCTTAACAGCAGTTCCCATGGTGAAAGTTCCCATAAAAGTGAAAGCCTGGTTAAAAATATCCAGAGACACTCCTGCTTATACCAGCAGTGTAGCAATCTGAAAACATGGGAATTCCCATTGAAGCAGAGATCTGACCCCTCAAAATCCATTTTTTCACAGCTAAAAATGCTCAATATCCCCAACTAAACAGCTAAATATTGCCAACTACCACCCCTGCCCCAACTGCCCCAACCGCTGCACCTACCCCAGCTGCCCCAACTGTCACACCTGCCCCAACTGCCCCGACCGCCGCACCTGCCCCAACCGCCACACCTGCCCCAACCACCGCACCTGCCCCAACTGCCCCAACCGCCGTACCTACCCCAGCTGCCCCAACTGCCGCACCTGGCACAACCGCCACACCTGCCCCAACCGCCACACCTGCCCCAACCGCCACTCCTACCCCAACGGTAGCACCTGCCCCAGTCGCCACTCCCGCCCCAAGTGCTGCCCAGCAGCTGCTCCATCTGCGCCAGCCCTACCCACAGCCATCCCACGTGCTACCAAGGTGCCCTGACCGGCAGCCCAGTCCAGAGTGAAGGCCAGCTGCAGCTCAAAACCAACCACACAGAAGTCAGTAGGAGAGGGCTTTGTAGCGAAGCAGGCCTGTGGTGTTTTTTCCCTGTGAAAGCAGAGTTGCACACTAGGACAGTTGTGCAAAGGTTCCTGCTATGCTCACAGTCATCCCGTCTTGGCGCCTGTGGGCTGGATGGCACAGGCACAGGGAGCTGGCTGTAAGACATGAAGAGAAGGACAGGGATAAATGGTTTCCTTGGGGCAGAGAGCTTACTGAGGGAAACGCTGGGGTGGTGTGCCAGGGTCAGCCTAACTTAGTACATTTGTTAGTTTTCTAACAGAAACTGTGCTAAAGTGACAGCGAGGTTAAAAGCACACTGAAGCAAATTAAGGAAGAGACCAAACAAACATCAGAGAGTCATTGTAATTATCTCCAACTTAGACATTATAAATTCAGGAAATTCAGAAGTAAGGTTTAATTTAAAATAAGTAAGCTGAGGTGTGGAAATGCCCTACACCAACAACATAGAAACTGACTGCTTTTACTGAAGCTATGTGATAATAATGTAGCAGTGATTAATGCATAATAGACTTGAGATCAGAATACAATTACTTTAAATGATACATTAGATTTAAAAAATATTATAATTTTGCCCCATTTAGACTCTAGAGCTTTCAATGGAGTCGAATACATAGAACATTTGAAGAAGCTGCATAACAATATTTTTTTCCTAGCTAAAAAAGTACCAATGCTTAATACTATAGTTATAGGAGAATCCAATTTTAAATTAGTTTCATCTCATAAATATGTTAATATATTTACTTAGAATTTCACGTAAAATTCATTCTTTGCCCAGTCAGTGCTATAATTCCAAAGAAGCAAGATATAGTCTTCCTCTGCAGTGAAGAGACCAAGTCACTGTTTAACATACAAACTCATCTCACCTTAATGAAGAACCAGGACATTTGTAAAATTTGAAAAAGTGAATGAACAGTCACATGAAAAAAAATTATTTCACCTTCTCCTGTCTAAATCAGACCTTATCAGCAGTTTCAAAGAGACATAAAGCAAACTAGGAGCACGGGAAATGGAATGGAAAGTGAAATTTAATGTTGACAAAGTAGTGTATGCAGTAGGAATAGTTTATATTCCTAATAAGTTAAAAAACTGTTATTTAAATGTAAAAAAAAAAAGCTAGACTATTCCTCGTACCCAAGAGAAGCACAGCTACAAAAATTTCAAGATACTAAGGACACATATTCCAAAAACACTACACCAGTGGTAGTTCTTCATCAAAGGGGTCACAAAGCACTATATGCCAAAGATAGAAACTGACCCTGGGAATTAACTAAGTATAAAGAAGTGTGTCTTTAAGGAGAGCTAAACATTTGAGTTGCTAATTTTAGAAAACAAAAATGCAAGACCTGTAATAATAAAGGTATCCACAGTATCCAAATGTGCTGTAAAAGGAAACAAATCTTTTTCACAAGCAGGAATTGAAATCTAAAGATGGAAAATTGAAAGCTGATTATGAGAAAAACTTTCCCACCTTACACATTTGCTTGTGAAACTCATTGCTACAAAGTGTTGTTAGAATCAGGAACTCCAAAGCATTCAGGGTAAGCTGTGGATATGGAAACTGCTCAGGGTTTTATACTGTTTTAGAAGGGTTATAGGCCTGACTTTCTGGTCATTTGCCTTATCTCCCTCTGAAATGTCAACTAAAAGCTGCTGTTAAGGGGAAATACAGGCCTGGATGGACCAATCACCAGATTCAGCACCACAAGGTGGTGCTCACCCTGCCACTGCTTCTCTGCTGTGTTTCTGTGGCATAACCACCAGTGGCTTTTTTTAAAAACCTTTTCTTTGAAGCATAGTAACCTTCTCCCCATCCACATATCCAAATATACTTTGCATATGAGACTAATTTCTCATATTGATTTTCTTGGATTTTGGACATGAAAGCAACAAATCTTCTGTAATCATCTTCCATCTAAAGCATGGCTGTAACGGGATAATGCTATCTTTTTCTTAAAGTGTATCCTAATCACAAACCTGTTTATTTCTTAAAGCAAGAAGGGACCATTAGATGATGTAGTGTTACTTAAATTATTACACAGGTATACAGCATTAGAAGCCGCCTGTTTTGCAGTCCAGTTGTCTTTTTACTTTTCACTGATTCAGACAACTGTTTCATGGGTTCATACAAAAGACTAGCATCTTTGGATATTGGCTTGTATTACTAACAAGCATGTTTGGACAGTTCCTTTTTCTTTGATATCTGTTGACCAAGGCTATTCTGAAAGTAATAATTTTGCTAAGCAAAATATGTCCACATTTGAAGATTGCTTTCCATGAGGAATTTAATAGAGCTTTTAATGCTATATGTGAAAGAAACTTAAATGACCATGAGTATAGGCACTTGTCTGTAAAATGGGAAACTTGGGTTCAGTTCCCTTCTTTAAATGAAATAAGATTTCTTAGCTTGAGCTCGAAGTTATGCTAATATGTTCATCTAATCCTCAAGAAATCTGCCTTCAAGCATGGATCCTCTGAAATTTTTAGTCTAACTCCAAGGCAAATACCCAGCCTCTCAGTGATGGCTTTCTACCAGTCTCTTAGCTGGATGTCAATACCTGCACAAAACTACTAAGCTTGCATTAAAGTGGGACTCCTGGGAGAAGGCAAGACAGGGAGCACAACACTGCAGTGTCCAGAAGTAAAAGAGACATTGCAGGTTGCTTGCCACAGCCTTGTTGACACAGTACCTCCCTCTGAATGTGTGTTGGTGTACCCAGGGTTAGAATGAATCAGCTCCACAGCATCAACACCATATGACTCTCCCCGTTAATGAACACCTGTTGATAATTTAATAGGCTGAAGAACAGCTGAAAAATGAGACTTGGTGCTGGCAGCCAGCACATCCATTCAGCAGTAAATCTTTCCTCTTCAGTGGTTGTCAAGGTACTTGCTACTACACTCTTGTTTACAGTGGCTTAGCTCTGTTGATATTTGTATATGAAAAGAACATAAGAAAAGAAGGCAATGTATTATCACCCTACGTAAGAGAAGGCCACCGACCTCCATGGCATGTCAAAACTAGGATTAATTACACATGTATATATATATAAAAAAAAAACAGCTCAAAGAAAAAGCTTAACAAAAATTGTTTCCAGAAAAAAAAAAAAAAGTTCCCCAAAGATATTTTACGTGGAGGACAGAACTGAGAGGCAAAACCAAATATTTCTCACCAAAAGAAGCAATAGAGGGCTGATCTAATCCCCTACTAGTCCCTGAGGAGAGACAACTGGACGTGTCTCTCTTACTGGGGCCTTTGATGAAAAGCTTTGAAAGGTCTCACTTCAATTCTAATGTAGAATGAGAACGTATATGAAATAATCTTCAGCACCTTAGTAATATGGACATCCAGTTTACCACTTTCTAACCTTCCACTGAAGGGTAATCAGGGGCTGAAATGCACCTGCACAACTCAACCTAGTTGCAAAACTTCACCAAGATGCCAGCAGTCATATCTAAGAGTAATAAATGTACAGTCCAGATATGGTATCTAGCTTGAGGTTGCTGTTGCGGCTCTAACTAGATTGACGTAAATCTAAACAGATTTAATCTCTGAAAATTCTGGACAAATGTCTAGTTGTGAAATTTCAACAGAGCATATTTTGAAGATTTAAAGGAGATAAATCCATTATAAAGGTAGCACTGGCATGGAAGGAGAGGATACTAATGCAGATATTCAACAATAATGGCTGTACGTCACAATAATACTTGCTTGTGGTTTCCTAAGTCAGTTGGGAATCATTGCTCCTCTTTTGGAAGCCATAGTTCTCATTCTCTGGCCAGCTCTAATTGCAAAATAAAATCAGCTTAAATTCAGGTCCAACAAAGAAAAGAATTTGTCTCAAAGGTACTGACAGCACACATACACTTAAATATGACTGGCTAAAGACATTTACAAATGCACTTACAAGGCCATGGTTTTCAAACACAGTTTTCAAAGTTTTGGATTAGACCTCTGAAAATTTATTTTGTCTATGGAAGAAACAGACCCACAGCTCTCACTGTAATGGGGAAATGGAAAGTTTAGAGAAAGGACAAAGTTAGGCAAGAGATTCAGCTATGCAAGATCTATAGAAAAGGCAGTGTAAGGAAGCAGCAGTTTCTTCTTCAGCATACTGTTGTTAGTGGTTGCAAGGGGTCTGCGTGGATGACAAGCAGAGGTCATTAGGATTTCAACATCATGATCAGAGCGATGGGTTCAAAACCTCAAAGCCCTTAATAAGATCTTTGGAGGTAAAAAAATAAAATAAAATAAGGAGAGAGACAGGGAGGGAGAGAGATAGTGCAAAGTTTAGGTACTAAAACATGCAGACTCCCTGGCTGACATTTGTAATCACATTTTTAAACCCATCCCAGAGTAGTACTTCTGCTCATCTGTAGCAAGATCTGAACATCCAGCTTGGATATGTTTAGGGATTGTATTTTGAATGTTTTACTGTGTCACTAATTGGGTTTTATTTATTAATCAGTTTCTCATATGGCTAATCTTAGAGGAGGAAGTGTGATTTTTTTTGTCTTTTACTTATTTTATGTTGTGTCACTGAATGTTCCAATTGGACATGCTTCACTGAGTAATACAGAACTGAGTTAGGAACGGATTAGTCACATTGAATATGCTGTTGTAGTTCAGGAAGAGGATGAAACAGTAAGACTTCAATTTTAACGTATTTATGGATATTTTAAAAGAAAAATATTCTAAAAGTACGTCATAAAATGGTGTCTATCCACAAGTTAGTCACTGTGGATAAGGATAAATCTTATCCCTGCTCATTTAAATAAGTTCTGGAATCATTGCTAGCAAAAGTATATCTTTTGGGGGAATGTATGAAATTATCTACAACCCATTTGAATTAAATGGACATGGGCCAGTTTTAATAAGTGGATTTTGTTCCCTTCTTTCATTTCCATGAAGAACATGAAAAATTGGACCAAAATACTTGGCTGCCTCTTTTAGCTGGGTTTCTACCCATGGTGTGGGTAAATAACACTTGTGCCTCGTACCAGCAAATGGCCTGAAGCTACAAAATGAGCTGCTGTATGTTTTCATTGGAGGCCAAAAAAAATTAAAAAATCAATTACCTCAAAGGATTTTTGGATCAGCCTACTTGGAAAGAAAGCATTGAATTAGGTTGTACTATCTTTGAGTTAGAGTGAGCACATTTTTCACGACTATTTTAAACACTAACGAAGAGAAGAATTAGAAAGGCAACCAAGAGCCTTTTCAAAGACCTCACCAGTTTTAGAATAATATGTAATATGACTGAAGATTGTCTTCATATAAATCCAGAATTTTGTAAAACACTGTTAAGTAATTGTTCTGTTTTACTTCACAAAAGTAAATAATACCATTCAAAAATAACAGTTTAAAAAATACTTTGGAATATTCTCATTGCTATTTTTGTTCCTTTAGGATAGGATTCATCTCATCTAAGTTTCATCATCTGAAAACTGGTGTTTTGTCTCAGCTAGACACTCTCTGGGCACTTGCTGAAGGAATTTTGAAAATGATAGAGGCAGTTCAGCCTACTGAGGTATGATGGATTGTTTTGTCCACAGAATGTAAAGGAAACAACAGAGG
The DNA here is from genome assembly GCA_035590195.1 of Aviceda cuculoides. Lineage (NCBI taxonomy): Eukaryota > Metazoa > Chordata > Aves > Accipitriformes > Accipitridae > Aviceda > Aviceda cuculoides. The sequence goes on from JAVJGG010000007.1 coordinate 27,535,780, forward strand.
GGAATAGTTTGGATAAGATGCCTAACATTTTAGACTAATCATGTTAAGCAAAAAGAACCCAGTTCTTCATACAAATGAGAAAAACCTGCTTTAAGGTGCCAAACAGTTACAATTGTAGTGCTGTCTTACAGTTGTGCAGTTATAGAGGAAATGGAATAATCAAATAGTAATACAGGAACTTACAAATGTTCTTGGAAATAATTTTTCAGTCTGTTCTTGTTACAGGAAAGTCTGCTATCTCTAGCCATTTCAAGGCTTTTAGTAATGTACAATTTACGGATTGCCTTGGGTCAGGAGGATACACACCTTAAAAACAACTAGTGGGAGACTGAATTGAAGGTTACAAGCATAGGTGAAAGTGGTTTTTTCTGATCTCATTAGATAATGGCCTTCCTCAATTTTGAGACTACTCTCATTTGTGGACACAAAGACAAAAGCTTTTCTTGGGAAGGCAGGTGGATTTGAACACCAGGAGAGTCCTAGGAATAAACTTCTCTTTCCACCCATACCAGAGGAAAGATTTAAATGCCCCAGCTGTTTAGCTCTGCTGTTCCCTTAGGGAAACAGGAAGGATGGCAACCTCCAGCAATGGAATGGATTAGCAAGAAATACAAACGTCTTCAACCCTCTCAGTCTGCTGTAGAAGAGAACAAGTGTTCACAGCCCTAAACTAAATTCAGTGTGAAGGAATTAATGGGTAGCATGCAGCAGAAATTCAAAGGTTTGTGTTCAGTGGAACAGATCCCATGATCGTGACCTTCCTAAATGTGACTTGTGTGAGCAGTTGCTGATAGGAGTGAGAAATTATATCACAACACTTGGCATAGTTGATATTACTCACCCACAATTTCTTATTATTTCTTCATAATATTTTGTTCTGTTTCTGAGAGAAGATTCTCAGGCAAGACGAGAGAGTATCAGTCATGGTGTCAAAGGAGAAAAGATGCTGATTACTCTTTTTAAAGTCCCAATGAATAACAACAAAGGTAAGGTTTTTTAAAATGTTTCCGTAGCTTCATGGATGATTTAATGATGATTGTACTCTAGTGAATTTTACCATGCACGATGCTTCTATTTGAGTTTTGATTTAGTTTATAACATAGCCTCTGCTAACTTCCATCCGGGAAATTGTGATTAGTATATAAACAATTTTTTTGAAAAAGAGCAAATGAGCTTTAGACGAAAAAAGAGACAAAAAGTACGTTGAAACTAGATGGTTCATAATGAGCCCCAATCCCTGAAAAAAACAGAGTGAGGATGTATATACTACCTTCCTTCACATCAACAGCTGTCTAGTAAATTATTATCATCAGACCTAAGAAAGATAGTAAAGATAATTCTGAAAAAGGAAGAGCAGATGAAACTGGGAACATCCGGGCAATACTACCTCCATCCCAGGTAGGCAGCAGCTTTTCTGACATTATAAACAGATTTCACTAGTACATTGAAATTAACCACACGAGTTCACATTCAGTAGGGTCTCTGGTTGGGTATTTGCAAGGCAGAGGTCTTTCAGACTGCATAACTTCCCATCCTTAGTGGCAATGGGGCACTATAGCCGGATTAGTCTACATTAATAACCCCACTGTATGTTTAGCTAGGCAACCACAGAAATGCTTTGAAACTAATGGGCAAGGACAGCTGTCTCAAGGGTTTCCGCAAAACCACGATCCAGGTATGACATTAGGATGGCTTGTTTGCATTGAAAAGTTGGCAGCTATAGCTACTGCCAGTAAGGAAAAAGCAAAACTGATTCTATTTTAGTTATGCTGGTATAATGTCTGCATCAGAGATTACTGTTCCAGAGAAAAAGTTACTCTGTTCAGCAACAACAACACTTTACACCACTAGAGTAAAAACAGGCTGACACCTGATTTTCTCAAACTAGAGAGTGAAGGGATTTTCTTGCCACTTTCTCTTTTTTTAAAACAAACAAGCAAACAAACAAACAAACAAACAAACAAAAACCAAACTCTGTTCTGTAAGTTTCACCAGGGGGAATAAAAGAAAAAAGAAGGGAAAAAATCAATTTTTTCTGTGTTCTTGCCCTCACACCCACACACTAAATAAAGGAATACTGAGGAAAGACAGGTCTAAATCACAAGGGAAAAACATCAAAGCCAAAATAGAATCTTCTGAGTGAATTTTAATGTTGCCATTTCCCATGCCCTTTCTGGAACATTTTGGAATTAAAATGTTTCATTCACTTGTTCTGTGGTGTTTTGTTTGTGGTTTTGGTTTGGGGTTTTTTTTGTAGGGAACAGAAAGGACAGGAATCTGGGGGGAACATTCTTCCCTTGGTAGCCTCAGGCCAGTGGAAGCCATGGGGGAACCATAGGTAGAGAGGAGAGAGGAAGTTGTGCCCCGAGTTTAACATGTGCCATCACACATGTTAATAGCATCCATGGTTATATGTAAGCAGCACCTCTTGGATGTGCAGTGGGTGAGGAGGGAGAAAAGGGGGTAAAGCATGGAAGCCCATCTAATGACTGTTGATTAACCTATGCTGGCTGATTAACTGACAAACCAGCAGTCTGACAGAACATAACTTATGAAGAAGCTGTGTGAAGTGAATGCATTTGTTGTGGTAATGAAGTTAGGGGCATTCATTTGATAAGAGGGTCTGTTTAAGGACTGTAAGTCTCCCTGATGACAGTGCAGTTTGGTGGAAGGCTAGAAAAGCACCAAGATGCTGTTAAGAGGAGCTCTGCCAGGAAGTGTGGGTTGAAGCAGTCATGATTCATGATTAACTTATGAAAGCAAATCAAAAGTCCTGTGAGCTGTCCCTGGACCCCTAGTGTATTCAAAGCCTCTCACAGAAGTCTCTCAGTATGAAGAAGGGTGTTACATAAAGATGGAGAATGATTTCTAAGGGACCTGAATGGGAGTTTGATGGAAAGGGCTCACGTGCAGTTCTGTGGTTGGTAATATCATTGCCTTTCCCATGATATATGCCTTTGAGATTGGCTTGTTTGCTAGGTCTGCTCGAGCAGGTTAGGATATGGTATGTTTTCAGATGCAAAACCAGATTAGAATAACAAATCAGAGTGATTAGGTCTCATCAAAAAAATCTTCCCTTGACATGCCCAAGAGCAGAGAGATGCTAGGTGTCTTGCCCTTCTCCCATTTCCTTACTCCCCTGCTGCAGTCAAATGCATGTGAAGAGTAGGCATAGTCAGAGAGGCTCCATGTGGGTCACAGTGGGAGATGCTCTCAGACTGGGCAATATTAAGGTGGTACAGCAGGAAACAGGAACAGTAGCTTTAATGTAATCATAATCCGTACATTTTCCCTTGAAGCATGAGAATCTGATAATACTCAGTGCTTGCCGAGCTTTCCAGTTTGGCCACAGAGCATGCAAGGTTTATGTGAATCACTGTCAGAGGGCAAGTTTAAATTGTGATAAGTAGCCTATATGTAAAAGCAGTATTTCTGCATCAAGTAATAATGCTGTGTTTCCTGGGAAATGAGTGATTGAAATCCATCCCTTGCCACACAGTAACACGCACAATAAATGTAATTTTAAATCCATTATAATGCTGCCAAATACATTAAACAAAAATATACAGAGGATTTATCCACCAGAAGATTTACAGATTTCCTGAGTAGTACATCATTATCAGAACTGTCAATTTGAAAATAAAAATTGTCAAACCGTCACTGGAACATAATAAAAGCTGTGACAGAAATACACAATAGCTAAGTTTTTAAAAAGTAAAACCTTCAGCAAACCCACTCTACACACAATTATCACCTCTGTAGACTGCCAAGGAAGCAGTAAAGTACTGAAGGATACCAAAAAGAAAAGTGCAGTATCCAACACACTTAATACCATCACCACACTAATTGTTACGTGTAAGTGCCATTGAAAAGCAGACTGTTGTGTCTTTAATGATGGAATCCAGAGGGGCTAGCATCCAAAAGAGATAAAATCCCAGCTAAAATATGATTATTTGTTCTCATATTTTTTTGGCTTGGATTTGGATTCCTCACTGGGGTTCTGACTGGACAGCCTCACACTTGTTAGCCTCCTTGGTTAAGCTGAGAGAAAGGCAAGAAGTAGTTTTGTCACAGTCTGCAAGTAATTATAAAGTAAGAGATTTCTGTCACATAGCTTTGGGTGAGCCTTTCCTACCTAAAAGCTTACAAGGCTAATGTGGTCAGATTCCAGGAAGCCAGTGCCATGCCTTCCTTTGAGTCAGAACACTATAATGCCGTCTTTCCCTTGCACATCCTTTATGATCCCTCCATCCTATTATTTCCTGGTAGACACAAGATTATATTGCAATGCTGTCCTACAAGCCTAGGGCTATTGCTCCCTGTCTGTGTAGTAATTTAAGCACACCTTTCTCAGCTCCCAGTTCTTGCAGGTTCTCCAGATTTATAAATTGACCCTCCAAGGACATCTGGTAGTTAAAAACAAACAGGCACAAAGCCCACAGAAGTGATTCTATACATGGTTGATCTGAAATCTGATAGTGTAAGATACATACAGTGCTGTCCTATTTCCCTAACTCATTTTCTTCATCATGCCTGGCCATTCTTTGAAGATAGGTGAGGATTTTGGAAGGAGACTAGAATCATTCACTTTGACATAGCTTCTTCTTTGCACCGTGTGAGCTGTCTTTCCCAAGAAGCCCACTTCCTACCTTGCTCACTAGTTGAGTCAGATCCATTTGCAACAAAAGCATACCCCACTCTCCTTCCCGGAAGACTGACACCCCTTATCACTTCTTTGCTATTACATTTTTAAGATGCTACACCTACAGCTGTTTACAAGCAAATTCTTGTGCTGTAGACCTGGTCCCTTGCAGGGAAGGGCTTACCCTGTGCTGTTACCATCTCACTGGGCTTCTGCTTGGGTGAGAGTCATTTACTCCATTATTATTCTTGTTAACCACATGTCAACTCTTGGTAAAATTTCATAGACCACAGAAGTAAAAGATAACAGAGAAAGCAGTCAGTGTTCCATTCAAATGAAAGTTTACAATTTCACACTTAGAAGCATAAAGAGATCAGTACAGTTGGTTTATTAACAGACCAGGAGGAGTCATAATGAACTCCTGTGGCTGAGAGCTGAAGCAAGACTATCCCAGATTAAAAGGAGTCCTTTATACAGGGAAGAAAGTTAACCATTTAAATGACTTGGCAGGGGCTATGATTTCTGTGTCACGTGAAAGCTTCATGATAAACTTGCAAGTGCTAAAAGATCTGTGTTGGGTCCTCTTCTCAAACTTGTACTTGGAACCAGGCTGGACTGATTGTCAGAGTATTTTCTGGCTTAAAAAACAGTAGCTTTACTTTATGGAGGATTATGGTGGCAGTTTCACTGCAAAACTATTTCAGATGAACTGAATACTAGCACATCATGTTATAACCTTGAAGAAAATCGACAGTAAAATACAGAGAACTGTAGAGAGCTTTTCTATTAAATGATTGACCAAATGGAAAGAAAATAGACACTTGTGTTGGGTCAGCATTTCTTCAAGAGTTTAGAGATTTGGATCTGAGGGTCTTCACTCTGGAATTTAACAAAGGCAGCATTAAATTGAGTGTCTCCATGGAATCCCCTGTATTGGGAATCTGGAGTTTTGAAGTCAGTGACTAAATCCGCATTGGCTTAAATGAAACCTAGTGAAAAGTTTTAAGTGTTATGACACAAAATTGAGTGTAATTACTGCAGTGTAGCAAGTTCACTGTGGTTTAGCTTAACGCATTTTAGATACCATTTACTTGTGGCTAAGGATGCTTCTATAGTCAGTTCCTGTATCTCAGCTGAGGTACAGTATGTCATTAAGCTACAGTAATTCATTTGTGCATCTTCATGCTAAGCTTTTCCTGGCTGTTGCTGTATCCTAGATTATGATCAACTTTTCATTATTAGACTGTAACAACTGACCTTCTGTTTGGTTGCAACTTTATTCAGCTTTGTAAAATGCTATTTGGTCTCTTAATACCACATCTTGTTAATACCATCCTTAAACTGTGGTACTCTATAGACTGATTCGAGCTGATGCACAGAATGTCCTTACCTGGCCTGATTATTTATTCTTGCTGGACCTGTATCCCAGACATACATTCCTGTGTATTTCACACTGTCACCTTTACAATATTGTTATTTATTAACCCCACTTTTGAGATGGTGAATTGAAGTGATGAAGTGATAGTGAGTGGGACTTTGAAGAGCCCAGCATACTCACTCCTGCTTCAAAAGGGAAAACTGCAGTAGGTCTGGTAACAGAGACAAACTCTCTCAAGCACAAACACCATTGAAGCCATGCAGGCACTCTCGCTTGTGTTACTACTTCCTTTTGCACAGGAAAATCCCCAAACCTGGAGCAATTTTTGCAGTACCAACTTAATTTGGCTTTATTTGCACATTGTTGTCCTATCACTTTTGAAATCCTGGCAGCCAGAGATAGGTGTCCTGCTTTGGCTGTGGACATCTGGTCACCCTAGAATGGAGCCAGCAATGTTAATTAATTCTAGCAGTACACAATGCCTTGTTCTGTACTGTCATAATTCACTGAAGGCAGTGAAAGCTATACCCCTCTCTGTGAAGTTTCAAGCAAGCACGTGATTGGAATATTACTCCATATGTATTGCATGTTCTTCTTTAGCAATGATTTACCTCAAAGGAAAGTTCAATTGCTCATAACTGGGATAAACAGCAGGTGAATTTATCTTGCTGAATAGACCTTTAACCACAAGGAAAGCTTAATATTTACTGAAAACACCAAGAATTTTGTTTATTACATTTTAACTGCAAAATAGCTTAAATAAACAACTACCTTATCTTTACTTTCTTGACACCAACCCCTGCTCCAAAACCCCACAAACAAATAAAAATCAAAGCCAATACTTTTCAGTTCCAGTAAGGTTTAACTGCCTAATAGCCTTAAGTGCCTTTGAAAATACCTGGTTTAATGGAAGCAGTGTTTTAATAAGAGGGGTAGCAAATACTTCACATCCGTAGAAAAAGTAATTTAAGAATTCCAATTGCTCTATTTTAATCGTCTTGGGGTAAAGTGACATTTTCAGTACAGATGCCAATTATTTATGTATTCAGCTTCTTCCATCACTGGATTTATCTCCGTTCCAGATTGTTGCATAACATGCTTTTAAAAGAAAATTGCAGCTAGTGGAATCCAAAGCTGGATGGCAAGACATGGCTAAGTGAAAATATTATTTCAGTGAAAAGAGTGATATACTAGAATACTGGGGGGGGGATGATAACAGGGGGGACACAGTAAACAGACACACAGACTTAATTCATATGCACACCAGATCATATCATGAAAGCCAATTTACTGGCTTTCTAAATTTTCCTGTTGGATATCACCAAGTACTGTGATGGCAGAAGCAAGAGAAGGGTGAGTAATAACTCAACAGTAATTTCCCTAGTGCCTGTAAATAACAAACATTGTTAGCAAATGAGTGATGGAGGTCAGTGGGCCATACGGTCATTAGATGGTTTAATGATATGCTGCAGGTTATCTCAGGGCACAGTGTAATAATGACATTCTCAGCCTTCCCTGCAGCAAATAACCTCTGCAACCCGAGATAAGCAGTCACATTGCACAATGCAATACAATAGCAAATGACCCCAACAAGAAAATTTCTCTTCTGTTTGACATTTAATGTGCTAGTATCCATCAAATTCTGTCCTGAGAAGAGTACTGTCCTTCTTAAATCTGTTTTTGCTAACTGAGAAGCTGTTAAAGGACAGAAACTAAATGTCCTCAGACTTGTGGCTTATGGGTAGAGAGGTAATCAAGTCAATTGGAGAAGAATACCTAGCATGTAGCATCTTGTTTTGTTTTCCTGGCTGTTGCTTGGTCCATGCAAAGGCATAGTCCAAAGAGGAAAAGTATGAACAGTATGGTCTGTTTTGTGCTGGAACTCATATTGAAAGACCATAGCAGACCCCATAATCTAAGAGTCTGAATTTCTGAAAACTGCTGTGTCACTTATCAATGGCAGGTTTTGGAGTAAGATGGTAACACAAGTTATCATAGCAGATTTGGCATCAGCATGTTAGGTAGGTATAAAATGATAAAGTAACTTCGATGTTAACCAGAGCTGAAGGGAACCCAATACCAGGGGCCAGCTAGTCAGCCAGAGTAGGGAAACATTGATTTATTTCAGCCTGACTATAACATCAGTAACACCATACTGTGTACATAGACTCCGCTTTGCTTAAACCAGCAGACCACACACAGCATTTTCTCTTTGTTACCCCTTCTGTATTAGTACAGAGATGTGACAGTTCAGACCCTCAGTTACTGTGGATGGGATACAGTAAAACTAGAGATGTAGGGCGATATAAAACAAAGACATGAATGACACTGTGGCAAAGAAAGGACAAGACAACCCAGACTTGGACTTTCTCAGGAAAGACTCTAAAAATGAAACAGAAAACTCACTTGAATTCTTCCATGACAAGGACATTTAAGTACAGGCAGTATATCTACTATTTAATTGATTTAAAGTAAGTTCAATATTTAATTATTTTGTAAAACAGCATTTATTTAGTGTTAACAATATTGTAATTTAAAAGCAAAAAATGCAGTAGAAAAAGTGTCTGAGAGCACAAAGGAGATGGGGAGTAGAGACTCGAGAGCCACTGCATAAGTTATAGGAATCCCCTTTCTCTTGTGATGGGAAGGCTAGCCAGCAAGGTCATGAGCTGGAAGCCACTTACTTCATCTGACTTGTATTACCTGTTACTCTGTCATTTTTCAATCTGATCAGTTAATATATGACTGCAAGAGTATGGTTTCCTACTTATTATCATTGTCTCACCACACAAAAATAGTAAATATATATAGGAAGGACACTAAAGCTGAAGTCAGTGTAGCCACACTGAATTTCCAATGTCTTAATATGAGACTGGAATTGTACACTCTCTAATACAGTTTTATCAAAGTCTTAAAATGAAGAAGCGATGTTCTGATGATGAAATACAGGGATTGTTCCCTGTTCAGAGCACATAGGTACTATGAAATTTTCTTAGCTCAGATTACTGGAAAAGCCAAATAGTGTGTGTTTTCCAAAGTAGTACCTTCTGTTACTATCATCCTTATGAACTATATGAGAAATAATAGACAAAGTCATAACACAGATCATCTATTTTTGATGAATGTTAATGCTAGAACATTTCTGGGAGCACCCATGTGCAATTTGCCTGGCTTTCTGGGAGGAGGAATGGAGAAAGAAATGTGCACACACATTTGAACCTGCAGAGTTGGTGAGACAAATATAAAGAGGACAAAAACTGAAGTGAAATTTAACATATGCTATAGAGCAAACTTGTCCATTTGTCAGGCTTTTTCATGGGCAAGATTTCCAAAGGGCTCAGCACACAATAGCTCCCATTTAGAATAATTGGACCACTTCACTTTGGTGCCAGATAATATTAAGTTCTTGAAGATCTCACCTGTTTCACTTGACCTTAACCCTTCCAAAATTTCCTGAAGACCACAAGTAACACTTAGCATGCTTTTTTAATGGTACCACAGATTGACAGACTAACCTATCCTGGGAGCCACTGCATTGCATATGTGTTCCTATAGCCTCGAAAGCCTTCCTAGACCCTTGCTTTGGCAAAAGTAGTAGCCATTCCAGCAACAAGATGATACATCTTGTTGATAACTAAATTTGGTTTTGTTGCCTTTATTAAAAAAATTTAAAAGGCAGACCAAAGATGCAGAGAAATGAAACAGAAAATAAATAGTTCAGGTGAAATAAATAAATAGTTCAGGTGACAAATAGATATGGGCTGACAGCATGATCACCCAAGTCTTGTTTCCATAGGCTGACAGGTTACAGAGTTGAAGTCAGTCAGTTTTTCTGTGTAGCTAACAAATCTCTCGGAGACTTCCAGAGCCATGCCAGAGACCTGTAGAATGGTACTGTGCCCCGATGGTGCTGCTCATTTAGCACCCCTGGAGAGTCAGGGGGGCTAAGCTGTGGCTGGTGGACACCACAGCAAAACGGAGCAAGCCCTTGGAGTGCAAGTGGATGTTTCTTACTTTAAAACTCTGTCCACAGTCCTAATTGTGTGCAGCAGCCTTAGTTTTTATGAAGTCCAAATTCTGGGCTTCACCCAACTGTGCAGCTCCTATGACTGAAAGGAAAAGAAAAGCCTTAGGAAGAGGCTTGACAAAACCCCACAAGCTTATCCTTATTATGTTGCCTCCCTACAAAGCTGAGATCTGTCATGCCTACAGACCTTCAGTTTATTCCATTTAATTGCTTCTAACTACCTGTTCTTAAGTACTCGAAGTTCTCTCTTCTCTCCCTCCCCTGTTTCTCATTAGCTAGTTGAGGCACCAAGTGCAAGGCTTGTTTCAGAAAGGCAGATTCACATGATGTTCCCTTGTTTTTTCACACTTTGCAGGCAGGACACAAAGAGAAACTTACTGAAACAGCCATAACTTAGTAAGAATATACATAAGAGATTTTTGTTTCCCGAGTACAATGATAGTTGTCGCTGTGAATGGAAAGGAGGACAACCCAATACAGATGACACATGCATGAGACAGTAAACAGGGTAGTGCCAACCGTAGATGTTTCTTCTAATCTGGATGTGATTTGCTGCAATAATTTAATGTCCTGCTCTGGAACTTATTGAGTTTTTTATCAAAGCTTTCTTAGCTGCAGGTCTAATTAACCGGGATTTTATTGGGGGGGGAGGAGGAGTATCAGCAATTGTCTTAAATGGGAGTCATTCCCTTTTAAAACCCCTCTTACTCTATAGCAATCAATCACATAATTATGTATAATACATTCTGGTGTAACTCAACCTTTGGTCTGCACTACTCAGGGGAAATTAACCAGCAGAACTATTCCATAATAACTTCCGTTATTGCTATTTTGGTATAATTTAACTATTCTGGAATAACTCCCCAGTGCAGACATTCAGTTCCAGAATAAAAGTGGGTTTATTCCAGTATAATTACTCTGCTTCCAAAAGGAATAATCATTCCAGAATAAAGTCACTTTTATTTCAGAATCATATATGCAGGGAGCTACTTTGGCATAGCTTCCCAACAAAGTTATTGTAGCACCAGTTAATTTTCTCACGTACGCAAAAATGTTAGTAGCCTTCAGCAATGCTTGTGTCTTACTATACTTATCTGTGTTTACACCCTAATCTGCATAAAATTCAGCACTAAGATTTAAATGGAATGTGCTAAACTGAGTGAATTTTCTTTTTTACCTTGTCTCACACATAGACAGTTCAAGATTTTGTAATAAACACATATCTAATCTGAAGAAATCTGTTTGAATACTTTCCTCTGCATAAATTGTATGATATAATTTGTCAGCGCAATCTGAAGTTTATTTTCTACAGTTTACAAAAATAGTCAAACAAAGAAACAAGCATACATGCACAGACAAAACTATTTGGATTTGGGAACTGACTTGATAAACATGTAAAATTACTGCAAAGGCAGCTTTAAAGCAATTATATGGAACAGATTCTCCTAGAAGTTATTCTAAGGCACATGGAGGACAGGAGGTGATTTGAGACAGCCAGTACAGCTTCACCAAGGGCAAGTCTTGCCTGACCAATCTAGTGGCCTTCTGTGATGGAGTGACTACATCAGTAGACAAGGGAAGAGCTACAGATGTCATCTACCTGGACTTCTGTAAGGCCCTTGACACAGTCCCCCACAACATTTCTTCTCTCTAAATTGGAGAGATATGGATTTGATGGGTGGACTCTTTGGTGTATAAGGAATTGGCTAGATGTTCACATCCAGACAGTAGCAGTCAACAGCTCAATGTCCGGATGGAGATCAGTAACAAGTGGTGTCCCTCAGGGGTCTGCATTGGGACCAGTACTGTTTAATATCTTCATCAATGACATACATAGTGGGATTGAGTTCACCCTCAGCAAGTTTGCAGACAACACCAAGCTGAGTGGTGTGGTTGACACACTTGAGGGACAGTATGCCATTAAGAGGGAACTGGACAAGCTTGAGAAGTGGGCCCATGTGAACCTCATGAGGTTCAACAAGGCCAAGTCAAGGTCCCGCACCTGGGTCCGGGCAACGCCCAGTATCAATACAGGCTGGGGGATGAAGGGATTGAGAGCAGCCCTGCAGAGAAGGACTTGGCAGTACTGGTGGCTGAAAAGCTGGACATGAGCCAGCAATCATAGAATCATAGAACTGTAGAATCGTTTAGAATGAAAAAGACCTTTAAGGTTATCAAGTCCAACTGTTAACCTAGCACTGCCAAGTCCACCACTAAACCATGGCCCTAAGCAGCACATCTACATGTCTTTTCAATACCTCCATGGACAGTGACTCAACCACTTCCCCGGCAGCGTGTTCCAATGTTTGACAACCTTATTGGTGAAGAAATTTTTCTTAATATCCAATCTAAACCTCCCCTGGAGCAACTTGAGGCCATTTCCTCTTGTCCTATCACTTGTTACTTGGGAGAAGGAACCGACACCCACCTTTCTACAACCTCCTTTCAGGTACTCGTAGAGAGTAATAAGGTCTCCCCTGAGCCTCCTTTTCTCCAGGCTAAGCAACCACAGTTGCCTCAGGCGCTCCTCATAAGTTTTGTTCTCTAGACCCTTCTCCAGCTTTGTTGCCCCCTTTTGGACACAGTGTGCATTCGCAGCCCAGAAAGCCAACTGTACCCTGGGCTGCATCAAAAGAAATGTGGCCAGCAGGTCAAAGGAGGTGATTCTGCCCCTCTACTCTGCTCTGGTGAGACCCCACCTGGAGCACTGCATTCAGCTCTGGAGTCCTCAGTACAGAAAGACATGGGCCTGTTGGTGTGGGTCTAGAGGAGGGCCACAGAAATGATCAGAGGGATGGAACACCTCTCCTGTGAGGAAAGGCTGAGAGAATTAGGATTTTTCAGCCTGGAGAAGAGAAGGCTCCATGCAGACCTTATCGCGGCCTTTCAATATTTATAGGGAGCTGTTATGGGTTTGTGTGGCGCACTTTTTTTTGGTAGCAGGGGAGGGGGCCACAGGGGTGGATCCTATAAGAAGTTGCTGCTAGAAGCTTCCCCGGCTTGAAGTCGGACCCACCTCTGGTCCAGGCCTACCCAATCAGTGACAGTGGTAGTGCCTCTGGGATAACAGATTTAAGAATGGAAACCTGCAGTGAGCAAGGGGATTGGAATGTGAGAGGAACCCCTCTGCAGACATCGAGGTCAGTGCAGAAGGAGGAGGAGGAGGTGCATCGGAGGAGGGGATGCCCCTGCAGCCCTTGGTGAGATGACAAGCTGTCCCCCCCCAGCCCATGGAGGTGAGTGGGGGAGCAGGTGCCCCTGAAGATGGCCATGACTCCACGGGAAAGCCTAAGCTGGAGCAGTCTGTGACTGAAGATCGGCCCGTGGAAAGGACCCACGTCAGAGATGTTCATGAAGAACTGCAGCCCGTGGAAAGGACCCACATTGGAGAAGTTTGTGAAGGACTGTCTCCTGTGGGAGGGACACCATAGTGGAGCACAGGACAAGTGAGGAGTCCTCCCCCTGAGGAGGAAGGAGCAGCAGAGACAAGGTGTGGGGAGCTGACCCCAACCCCCATCCCCTGTTCCCCTGTGCCACTGTTGGGAGGAGGTGGAGAGAACCAGGAGTGGGGTTGAGCTGGCAAGGAGGTAGGGGTGGGGGGAAGGTGTTCTAAGGTTTGGTTTTACTTCCTAATCTCCTTGTTTTGTTTTGATTTGTAGTAAATTAAATTGATTTTGTTTCTTCCCCAATTTGAGCCTGTCTTTTGCCCTTGACCATAAATGGTGAGTGATCCCTCCCTGTCCTTGTCTCGACCCATGAGTCTGCCTTTATATTTTCTCCTGATCCCACCAATGCCGGTGCGGGGTGGGGGGGATGGGTGAGAGAGCGGATGCTTGGTGCTTTGTAACTGGCTGGGCTGAAACCACAACAAGGGCATATAAGAAAGATGGGGAAAGACATTTTAGCAGGGCCTGTAGTGGTAGGACAAAGGGTAATGGTTTTAAACTAAAAGAGAGTCGATTCAGGCTAGATATAAGGAAGAAAGTTTTTACGATGAGGGTGGTGAAACACTGGAGCAGATTGCCCAGAGAGTTGGTAGATGCACCATCCCTGCAAACATTCAAGGTCAGCTTGGACAATGCTCTGAGCAACCTGATCTAGTTAAAGATTTCCCTGCTCATTGCATGGTGCTTGGACTAGATGACCCTTAAATGTCCCTTGCAATCCAAACTATTCTATGATTCCATGATTGTATGGTTCTTTATTTCAGTCATAGTAAGGTTGCAGTCTGAATGAGCCAGAAGTACAAAAGCTGAACCTTGGAGACAATATTAGTTCATTGATTTTTCATAAGTGTAAAGAGTAATAATTTGGTTTTCATGTCTGAAGAAGTTTTTCAGCAGTATTCACTAACATTTTGGCAGTGCTTTAACCAATGCTATGGCAAAGGTTGAAGTTCCTGGGTCTAGCATTTGATTATAGTTCAGAGACTACAAAAGGCCAGCAGAAGTTTGGAGACACATCTCTACTTGTTTAGCTAGAGACTTCCTCTGAACTGGTCTGATGTCAAAAGAAACAGTCCCATTGCATCTCAGTCAAAGTCTGACTCTGGGCCATGATGCAAATTAATAAGCATTTCATGAGAATTTTTCAGTTTCCCTAGTTTCAGTGATGGGAAATTGGACATAAAAGCAAACAAACAAACAAAAAATGTTATTTAACCTTAAACAGATTTATGTCTATAAATTCAAAATTTAAATTAAAAAGAAGAAAAAAGAAAGGAAATCTCTTACATATAAACAAAGTTGGTTTATTTCAATTCAAATCAGAAAGTGAAATTGTAAACTAGTATTTATTTGAGGTTAGAAATCTTCTTTCACAGTTATTCTGCTGTCTGTGAAAATCATGTATTTTGAGTAGGATCCTGACAGCTTCTGAGCTTCTTCTGTCAGGTACTCAGCACCTGTTAGAAGCAAAATCTTAGGTACTTCTTTTTAATACACAAATTTATATATACTCCATGTTAAAGGAGTTGGCAGAAAGACAGATTGGTGTGCGTTTTGAAGAAACAGTAAATTGTTCTTCCACAGTGTAGTGATAGACTGCTTTCATGGTCATTAAATCCTATTTTAATTTTATAAAATAATTTTCTTTCATTTCTATTGGAAAGTTAGTTTTAGACTGAAAATTGCCCCAATCGTGCTGAAAATGAATGAGGACATTTCTGCAAAGTTTGAGAAAAGATATTTGGGGTTATTCTGGAATTATTATAATAAATTTTGCCTGAATTTTAATCATCTGTTCTTCAGTTCCTTCAAATTGTCAGTACTATCACCTTTGGATGAGGCGGCTGTATTTGGAATGCAGAGCTTATATTTAAATTAATTAAGGAGTTGTATTGGATTAGTTTGAGATCTTTTGGGAGAGTTGGCCAATGATTTCAGGGGTAAAATCTCAAGCCATATGTATGACGCCTACCTTGTTTTTAAATTTGTCAAGACACAGAGTACACTATTGTCACGTGACAGTCGAAGTTGTTTAAAAGCACAACTTAATCTTCATCTGCAGATGTAATCTAGAGTACATTTTCTGCACATCTCTCCGTTCTATATTTAAATGTATTAATTCAAAATCCATCTCAAAACGTCCCACCTGGGAACCATGAGATATTAAGTTGTGAAAAAAAACCACTTTGCAAGACAAGGAGGTTTCCTCTGGATAATCAGCTTAGTTACAAGAGTATGGAAGAATTTATTTACATGGGTATTTAAAACAATTTACATTCTAATCCATTTCATTCAGAGTTGTTTTCGTTTAACAGATGGAGACAGTTTTGCAAACAGTGTTTGCACCTGCAGTGTGAAGTAGCTCTTTTTGGCTCTGCATTCTGGTGACAGTAGACCTACAAAATGATCTGTATGACATTACAGTGCTCTCTCAGAAGTAACTTTCTGAATGTTAAAAATTGAAAGCTGACTGAAAAGCCTAATAAAACAATAGGATAAGCCACTCCCTTGCCAAATTATATTTTCTATTTTTCACAGTGATGCCTGAAACTGGCACATTTGTTGTGACTTTAGCTGTATCATGCAAAAATAGCCCATTTTGTCTGTCTTTTAATTGTTTTTATTTTGCCTGAGAATTTTGCATACCTAATTTCAAAACAGGATGAGTTTTTCTGCCTCAGATTTATGAGTCACCTTGATAAAATATCATATTATTGTAACAGTTTTACTTTAAAGCTGAACTAACATTCATTAAAATTCATAAACCTTTATTTTTACAAAGCTTGATACTAGTTTGCTATATCAGTAAGAAAAGGTAACAAAATTGCATGTATCGAGCATACGCTATTCACACAGAGAAAATACGAACCTTTAGGGCAAAGTGAATGACTAATTTAAGGCTTGTTAAGGGATTTAGGGCTCTTTTTAGATGTGAGGTTGGTAACAGCCCACTCTGAACAGTGCTCCTGCCATCTGCAAACACATTCTTGCACTCATGCCTGAAAAAAAGCACAACCAATTCACAACTCCTCTCCTTCGGTAACTTGACTGGGATGTTCCTGTGCATTGCCAAAGATAACAGAACTGCTGCGTTTACACTGCAGACTAGAGTATGGTATAGTGGTAGAGCAGCCACATATTTTCTTCCAGTGTTTCCCGGCTAGAAATGTGTACTTGTGCTTTATATTTCCAAGTCCAATGCTTTGTGGAGCATCTGATTTGCTGTGTGTGAGTACTACCTTTGCAGGAAATCCCAAGCAGTCACATTTATTGAGTATACTGCAGTTAACATTTGACTGGCACTTCTGCATGTCCAGAGTCAAGCCAAATCTCTGCTGGTCTGACAGGTTGATGGGATGCCAGCAGTCCCAGGCATGTGCCTACATTCCTTCTTCCAATTGGACAAAACTTTCATCTGGAAAAAAAAAAAAGATGTTATTTAGAGAAATCTAAATGTTCCACAACCAAAATTCATGGGTTTGTACTATTCAGCAACTCTTTTTCTAGGTTATCATCATTCTTGAAGGCTTCGAGTCAAATCATGAAATGTACTATATGTGGGAAACAAAGGGATTTATTTATATACAGTAAAATGAGGAAAAAACAAACAGATATAATTGGGTGAAGAAAGGCAGGGACAGGGGGGGAAATTACAAACTTACCCAGAGACCAGAAAGATACAGCAAACTCCATTCAGACTCTTTTAAGAGTGCCCCCTTTCATTTCAGTTACCTCTAGATCTCAAGCTTAACCCACTCAGTTCTAGCGCATAGTCGTATGCTCATACCCATGCTCAAAGTGTGGGGCTAGAAGCACCTAGGCAGTAAATACCCTACTGATGTCTTTCTAAGTTTCCCCAAAAACCCTGGCAATGGATATGGCGTATACTGCTGGTTGATATGGCAGAGCTTATCTAAATGCTCTCCCTCGTAGGGGCAGCACCACCCTTGCTCCAGTGGCTGCTTTTGTCAATACCTGCCTCTGAGAGTTATTGGAAGCATAAAGGCATTATAGGTCTCTATGACTGGTTGACAAAGGAATACTAAAGTTTGGACAAGCCATAGCTTCTTCAGTCTCACATCCAAAGCCCAGCTGGATACACTACAGGGTGAAAGATGGAAGAGACTCATCATGTTTGGATGGTGCCCACTGTGGATTTTTTTTCCCTTATACTTTGAAAGGGATTTACAAGAAGTAAATTGAGCAGCTGGCTAGAGCTAGATTATCACAGCACTGGGAAATTCATCAAGTATCGTCAGATTTTTGTGAACTAATGTCAGGCTTCCCGAACTGCTGCATTATTTGTGCCCTGTGGGATTGCAGCCAATCTTGTCTCGGTATCATTGGAGCAAATCACAGAACAAAACCTGCTGATGATTTCCTGTTTCATACTCCTTATCTGCCACCCTGTTGCCAGTAATTTCATGAAAGAGATATCACAACCCATCCAGATGCACTGGACATCTGATTTATACCTCATTACAAGGCACTCCTGTTGCCTGGTTTACTTGTCTTGCTCTTGTATGCATGCATGTTAAAAAAGGAAAAGGAAGAAAAAGAGAAAAGAAAAAAGAAAAGAAAAGAAAAGAAAAGAAAAGAAAAGAAAAGAAAAGAAAAGAAAAGAAAAGAAAAGAAA
>JAVJGG010000007.1:27554008-27565392 GCA_035590195.1 Aviceda cuculoides
GAAAAGAAAAGAAAAGAAAAGAAAAGAAAAGAAAAGAAAAGAAAAGAAAAGAAAAGAAAAGAAAAGAGAAAAGAAAAGGAAAGAGAAAAAAGAAAAAAGAGAAAAGAGAAAAAAGAGAGGAAGAGGCTAAATTTTCAAAGGCACTCAGTGTGTGTTTAAGCTTCTAGGTAAAGTGTCTGCATTTTCAGGGAGAATTTGCCTTCTAACAACTTCTACTAGTCTGCATTAAGCACCTCCAAAAAATTGGGACCTTACTGTGGAGAATGATCATTCTAGACATTCTGGTCCTGTGTAGTTAAAAAACAGATGCCTCAGGCTATGGAACAACCACCTCCAAATTGTCCATTTTCCTGTTTAGTGCAAGGACCTTGCTTTGCAGACATTACACATACAATGCACCTGTCCTTGCTTCACACCCTGGCTACCCTGGTGAAATTCAATTGTATATTGTCTTCTCCATATTTCCTCTTGATGTCTCTCCCCCTGAGACACTGTGTCATACAAGTTAAAGAAGCAGTCTGTGTAACAGAGAGTGACACAGAATAATGCATCATGCCGAATATGTTAAGCATTTTAAGGCATCACAGACCTGCAGGATTTCAGATAAAAAGAAACAATTGTTTGAATCCAGAAAAAAGTTATAAAAATCCACAGGGAATTTCATATTTATACCTAAGCTTTAATGGTGCCTCTGATTTCTGTTTAATGTGGAGGCATGTGTGCAGTTATGACTGTAATGTTAAGGCTGTAATTGCCATCAGCTTTTAAAGAGTGTTGTTTTGAAAGGTCAGACTTAACATTGTGTGCTTTGGGATTTTTCACTCTTTTTTTTTCCTATGGACATTGATGATGGCAGAAGGGTTGAGCCAAAAGATATCCGTATCTTCTGGTAATTGACTGTCTGCCAAGTGACAGTGAAGTAGGATTTTCTTTGATTTTCATGTTGCTTTAGCTCCATGTCTTCCCTGATTTTGTTGTTTGTGATGCTGTGTGGCAGCTGGACACACTCAGTGCTGAGGAGTTCTGGAAAGCTACAGCGAACCACCTAAAGGTTTTAACACAAATCCATGTAGAGAGATGAAGGTCAAAGCCTATGTGATGTGCTATTAAGTTAAAAGGATAGGCTAGAAACCTCCCAGAATATCTTCCTTTTTCTTTTTGCCAGGAAATTTATTCCCAGAAAGTACTAACAATACTGATGTTAATTAGACTAACTAGGAGACAGAGACACATTCTTACCCCTTTACATTTCTTTTTTCTGATTTTTATATTATTTAACTGTTACTCTGATGAAGACTCATTTTTATTGTGTGCTGAAACATAAAGTTCACCACAAGACTACTGTCTAATCGTAAGAAGGAGAACCCCTGGGGAGAAGGTAGTGAGGAGAAGCTCCAGCACAGCTGCAGAAAGCCAGTGGCTATTTGAGAATTAATTAATGATTGAGAGACAAAGATAGTCAAAGAGGATTTGTTGAATTTAGCATTATCAAGGCAGTGCCACTAGATTTGTTTAACAGCCTAACTTAGGTAAGAAAGAGCAATTCTTTTTATCAGATGTGGGTGCCAAGACTTCCTGCATGAGCAGAAAGAATACCAGCTTTGAGAGATAAGTTTCAAACATGAAACCAAAAGGAAGCAACACTTCAAACCTTTATAAAAAATCTGGGACTTTTCAGTCACACAAGCAATGTTTTACAGGGAGGGAGAGTTGCAGCACTCATAATTTAATGTAGTTCCGGGAGCATTTCTGAGTAGTCATATAGAAAAGATTATTAGAAGTTCTTGACTGAAGCTTAGAGAAAAAATGTGAAATGGTGTCAGTCTGCAGAATAGAGACAAATCAGTCTCAACATGTTGGAGAGAAAGCTCAGTGTTCAGTGGACTAGATTACCAAATCACAAATCACACAGAGTCAAAGCAAAACTAAGAGAGCATAAGGAGCCTTAAAAATTCAACCAAGACTGGACTGGACTAAGGAGCATGAGAGATTGCTTGCTTCCCATTTTGAGCACAAACATAAGTAGCATCCAATCTTGAGACAGAGCTAAAAACAAGTCTTGAAAAAGGCAAAGGCTGTTATTTTTGCAGAAAATGGATGGAGGCTGAAAATATGCCTGAAACCAGATTTCACAGAGATAAAATGTACTGTAGAGGGACAGGAGTCCACGTTAAAAAGTATAGATAGAGGAAAGCTGAACTAACTGTAAACCTGGAAATAATAAAGAAAAGGCAATTTTCCAGTATATATGCAAATTCCACAGGGCAAAGTCCTAAAATAAGTATTTTCAGTATAATTATAATTTTGGCAACAGGAGAAAAGGTAGAATAAGGAAAACAATATGGTTTTGTACATGCAACTATGCTCCAGAGAACATAAGATCCATGATCCGACATTGTCAGACACTTGAATATGTTGCATAAGGATCCTGCAATGTTATCCCAGCTATTCAGAAACAATGTTGCCAGGGTTCTGATGCATGAAATGGATATTTTCCTAGATAATGCATACCAATTATGATAATGTCAGCTAAAGGGTTACAGTCTGACAGTTCTGAATCTAAGCATTTTTCAAGAATTATTATTTTAAATATACTATATCAAGTGCAATATAGCTACAATCTAACAATCTGTTAGGAAAATTATGTCTGAATTGTTAAAGGGTGCTTTTCCTAAAAGGCTGGAAAACAAAGTTCCTGTATAGCTAGTACTCTAGTTAGTCCTACCAAATCACTGGGCAGCACCTTTGAAATGCACCCTTTCCCGTCCTGAATTGTTGATAGACGGTCGAGAACTCAGCTACCAGGTAATATGATCACTTGTGTGAGCATAAAGACTGCTGTAAAGTTTTATAAACACAAAGAAGAAAAAACAACTTGAAAACGTGTTTTGATGAAATGAACATATGAGTCTGCCATTGTACCAGCAGCTGGAGTGAAACGTAAGGGCGAATACAGGCACTTCACCCAGAGGTTTGCCACTTTGTGAGAGCTGCATTCTGAAGAAGGGAAAGACTTCAGGAAGAATGAGAAACACCTGCAGCTTCTTCCACCACAGTACACAAAGGGAGATGGACAGCAAGGATGTGTTTCCTCCGGCCCAGTCTTTGCCAGCTCGAAAGTAAGTTGTCTAGCCTGAAACAGAAAGGATTCACCTACAGTCAGTCCCAGGGAAATACGTACATTAATCTCTGAAGAGAGGCACCTACCAAACTTCCTTGACAATAAAGGGAGCCTAGAGGACAGCTCAGATTGTATGCCTAGTATGAAGATGGGTAAAATTAGCTGGGATAGATCCTGTGAAGAGTTTTGAAGACTGAAATCTCATGAAGGGAGCCAAAGTGTCAAACAGCATTGGCAGAGGTTGCTGACCAGAACAGTATGGGACTAAAGCCCACAAGGTGCCTCAGGTATCTAAGTGGTGAAAGAGGTCTGTAGAGATGTACTCAAGAGTTCTTAATGCATGAACTATATTGCCTGTACTAGCTTTCACTGCAAGGGATAAGTGTAAAATAATTGCCCCATTAAGGGCATGAAAGATTTTGATTAGAGCCAGTAGCTGTTAGAGCTCCAACTCTTTTTATAGGCTCTAGAATAAGTGAAGCAACACATAATGCTGCTTAGTTATCATGGACAATCAATAAATATCTTCAGACCCAGCAAGTTCAGTATTAAACATGGAAAAGCTCAAACACATTAAGACTTGGAAGTGCATGATCTTGGCACTAATGACATTTTAACTTGTCCCTTTGGAATATTGTGCAATATCAATGTGGTTTCAACAAAAGCACTTGAATACCTTTGACCCAGATGAAACAAAACCATTTTGTTAAAGACATCATGATTTATTTCCCTCCCTTCCACTGGCATGAGCAAAGAGAAGTTATCTGCATGACTGCTCTAATCATGCATGCCCACACCATGAAACTTCACCTGTGTTTTAAGGAGTTCAGTTTAATTCATTGGCACATGTAAACTAATGGTTTACTTGTAATGCCTTGAAAAATTCATCCTGTGCCCAGTGAATAAGTGCTGTCAGCTTGCAGAGGTTACACTGTGGTTTTATAACCCCAGCCCTTTGTTAAGAACAAAACTAAACTTTACGATGCCATGAGCAAGTGCCTCCAAAGTCTAGAGCAAGGTTTCCTGTGGTCAGAGTCCACTGCTATGCCCCCTCCCCAAGCCTAATCTGAAAGAGTTTCTTTTCTAGAAGTCTTTTACTGCAGTTGACTGCCTGTGTCATATGTCTTCATTTAATAGCTGTGGCTTCTGTTAAGTTTATTTACTTGCCCCTGCAGCTTGCAATGAAGGACGGCTTAAATGTAATTACTTTCTAATGCAGCTGGAATAGTAAATGTGTGGCTGCTAATTAATAGCTCCTTCTCAATGAGGCTTTGTATCTCACCCTGGCCTGTCCCCTTGAGTGCTCTGGCTAACCTCATTGTTAGGATTGCTGATTCAAATGGAAATGGATACAGGAAATTCAGATTTGACACTGTACAGTGTACCCTAGCAAATGCGATCCACTTCTAACTTCCAGGGAGGTGTGTTCAGAGGGGAACAAATGACTGTGCTGAGGGCAGGAGCATATGGATTGCATGTCTGAGAGGCTAGGTTGTCATTGCCTACCCAACCCTTACAGCCTAATCCTGGCTTAAAATAATTATGAGTAAATTAACCAGAAGTTCAGCTGAAGACCGAAGCAGATACAGTCACAAGTTCAGCACTCCAGAAGCATTGTCAAAGGACAACTGGCCAGCATGAAAAACATCAACATAAACTTTGCCACTAAGTTGAGCAGCAATGAGCCCAGATGCTGTTAACAGAACTGTGAAATGATTTTTCCTTCTTTTGAAAAATTCTCAGCCATGGATTGCTTTGTTCAATATTAGGATAAACCCAAGGATCACTCCTCTACCCCAGAAGCCAATGACCAGCGTTTCCTACTCTCACCTGGGATGAGGGAGACTGAAGCCTAAGGCTCTGGCCTGAATCAGGCCCTCTCAGACATGTGTTCCACTTCTAGAGGAGTGCCCTGAATACACTGGACCTTAGACTGTTCAGGAGCAGACAACCATCTTATCAATAGCTCTGGAGGAGGGAAAACAATACTACTCAGAGAGAAGGTAAATAATAATTTAAGACCTATACAGATGGCCAGGTTTTAGTCCAAAGTGAAATGATCTTGCCAAAACAGAAGTCACTGTTATGTATTGTTTAAACAGGAACTCAATATCTGAAGATAAAGTCTTTTCTGCAAAAACTTGGGGAATTTTTCAGGTAGGAGCAGTGGCTACTGACTGATGCTGCAGGATATGAGTCAGCACCCAGAGATTTGGATGAAATTTTTCATATGAAGTGCTAAAGAGATGCACTGTGCAGTAGCACAGACAGACTACTTTGAATGCCATTGACTGCTAAAGCACTCGACAGTTTTTCCCTTTGGAAAAAAAAAGAGAGAGAGAGAGAGACGTAGAAGTTCCTGTACATGTCACACTTACAGAGAAGCAAGTGTACACAGGTTATTCTTGTACTTTCAAGTTTTGCACTGAATGCTTGATAGGAATACTCTAGGAAAATCAGAAGTGCGAATATAAACCTTATAACTATTTCCAGATGGCTGAAGCTATCAGCTCACTTAGAAAGCCTATTATGAGTTCTTTGTGTTATCATTACAACAGATGTAAAATAAACATCATGCTAGACACTTGTGGCAGGTTGACCCTGGCTGGACACCAGGTGCCCACCAAGGCCGTTCTATCACTCCCCCTCTCCTCAGCTGGAAAATATAACAAAAGGCTCGTGGGTTGAGGTAAGGACAGGAGAGATCACTTGCCAATTACCGTCACGGGCAAAACAGACTCAGTTTGGGGAGAATTAACTTGATTTGTTACAAATCAACCAGAGTAAGGTAATGGGAAATAAAACCAAACCTCAGAACATCTTCCCTCCACCTCTCCCTTCTTCCTGGGCACAGCTTCACTCCTGGATTCTCTACCTACTCCCCCCCAGTGGTGCAGTGGGATGAGGAATGGTGTTTACGGTCAGTTCATCACACGTTGTTTCTGCCACTTCATCCTCCTCAGGGGCAGGACACATCACACTCTTCCCCCATTCCAGCATGGGGTCGCTCCCACACGAGACAGTCCTCCACGAACTTCTCCTATGTGGGTTCTTCCCACAGGCTGCAGTTCTTCACAAACTGCTCCAGCATGGGTTCCTTCCACAGGCTGCAGTCCTTCAGGAGCACACTGCTCCAGCGTGGATCCCCCACAGGGTCACAGGTCCTGCCAGAAAACTTCCTCCACCATGGGCTCCTCTCTCCACAGATCCACAGGTCCTGCCAGGACCCTGCTCCAGCATGGGCGTCCCACAGAGTCACAGCCTCCTTCAGGCACCCACCTGCTCCGGCGTGAGGTCCTCCACGGGCTGCAGGTGGAGATCTGCTCCATCGTGGACCCTCCCAGGCTGCAGGGGGACAGCCTGCCTCACCATGGTCTTCATAACGGACTGCAGGGGAATCTCTGCTCTGGTACCTGGAGCATCTTCTCCCCCTCCTTCTTCACTGACCTTGGTGTCTGCAGGGTTGTTTCTCTCACATGTTCTCACTTCTCTCTCTGACTGCCATTTCTGTCTGTCCCAGCAACTTTTTCCTTCTTAAATATGTTATCACAGAGGTGCTACCACTATCACTGATGGGCTCGGCCTTGGCCGGCGGCAGGTCCATCTTAGAGCTGGCTGATATTGGCTCTGTTGAACACAGGGGAAGCTTCCAGCAGCTTCTCACAGAAGTCACCCCTGTAACCCCCTCCACTACCAAAACCTTGCCACACAAAGCCAATACGACACTACACTAGAGGGTATTCAAAGGCAATTGTCCAAAGTTACTTGGGGGCTTGGCATAAATCATACTTTCAAAAAAAAGGCAAAAGCTTGTTTTTTGTGTCACAATATAAGGAGTAGTGTGGAAATGACATCCTTGTACTGTGATTGTAAGCTCCAAAACTGTGTCAGTGTATGCATGCGGTTTTGGAATCTGCTTCCTGTACTCTGGAAGTACCTAGAGGTTTATGTAACAACCTTGCTTGTGCTGAGTATAACATGAAGCTCTACATGAAATATTTGCTTATTCTGGTTTGCTGGAGCAAATGATAAACAACAGCAAGCTTCCATTTTTATATCAGGATTTTCAGTCTTCTATGCTCATGTACAGAATATTATTACTGTATAAGGATTTAACCAGACAACATTTTCAAACAATAGCAGTAGCCATACATTCTTGACAGAGATCAAAATTAGTCAGAAACACTTTCACAGTTTATTACCATCCTTTCTAAACTTTCTGCAAGTCACATAATTGCCAGGCAGGGTTTTTATTAAAAAAAAAAAAAAAAGGTGTTCTTCAAAACCTCTCTCTTTGCTTTGTCATTTCAGTGGAGATAAAACAACAGTGCACACGTATGTTTCTGAATGTGCATGTGTGCTCTTCTAGTTACTGTATTTATTTGTTTTGTTCTTTCATTTCTTCCTTTTTCTTTACATATCTGCCCCCAATGTGACAGAACTCAAACATGCTGCACTCAAACAAACTCTTCCCATCTCCTTGTCTTTCTCAGTTCATCCTTTTCATATGACCTTGGCATATCTTCTTCTCTGTTGCCACTCCTAAACATTGTTTTCTCTTTCAGGTTCAACTTTTTTGACTTCTTTGCTGCCACCATCACTTTTATGATTCTTCTTTTAAAACCTATCATAAAAATCTTTCCTTTGTTTTCTGTTTTATGTTTCTGTCTCCCCTTTCCCTCTTGTAAAAACACTGCCTGTTTTCTCTGGGAGCTATTAGGTGTCATTTGTTTTTTTGATGCTCTATCACTTTATTTCCTTTACACTATAGCTTTAGATAACAGAGGATATGTGAAAATATACATAGTTCTGATATAATTAAATACAATACAAGAAAAAATACAACACAAAAATGAGGGGAAATAGACTCTAGTGAACTATATGACAAAGGGAAAATGCTGTTAGCTTATTTTGGTACTGGATCCTACTGAGATCCTACTTTGCTCCACACAACAGCCCTGATAATGCAGTGAACATCTGTGGCTGTGTTCTTGTAGCTGCGTGCATGCTGTGTATATGCTCTGTATACACCTCTTTCTGAGTGTAGGAGGGAGGCAGAATGAAAACTACGAGCAACTGTTTAGATCAGCTTTTACCTCTTACTATAATACTTTTCTTAAAAATATAAAGTGAAAATGCAGGTCTGGCCATATAGACAGCAGTCTTTGCAGCATTCAGCCCTTAAAGTTTAGGATTTTAGAGGTCCTGCTGACAGCCTTTCCTCTTAAATAGGTCCTAGAGCTCAAGTTGTCACTTGCCCTCCATTAAGACCCTATTCTCCAAGTGGGCCCACTGGAGTGAATGAATAAATGCAATTAATTGAACGACACAATCCAAAGTAAGTCTGGAGTTCAGCCACATGTAAAAATCCACTCAAAGCAAAATGCCACTGCCTGAAGAGTAAATATTAAGTAAGATTTTAAAAGAGCATTAATTCATTACTATTGTCTGGAATCTAACTGAATACTTTCTAGTAATCAACAGATTAAACATTACATTTTACAAACTGCTCTACTGCCTGAATGAGTCATTAGATGAAATCATGCATGGTAGTGTACTTCATAAGCTCTTAAACTTTAACTTTCACAGTCTTATGCAGTGATTGTTTAATGTAAAAAAATAGACCATCCTTACCCAGAAGACCTGTTCTCATTCCCCAGCTTAGCATTAACTGTCCAGGGTGACTGCCCAAACCATGAGGAGAGGAGTTCACATCTGTTTTCACTCTCTTTTTCTGGTCAAAGGAATCTTATAGACTCTGCTGCATAAAGCCAGAAAAAAAGGAGTGAAAAATGCCCTTTCCCACAGACCACCCCCTTTCTAAAAAGCAGACAGCCTGATGACTGTGCAGTTCCGTTGGGCAACAAAAGACATGGTGCTGAACCCCAAGAGGCAGAATATTAGTTTAATATTCATCTGCATTTTCTGCACTTTGTGGGAATGTACAGACTTCACAGGCATCTGATCCTCTCGTGTGGTAGGATGGTTTCTTGGTAGACCTCCCCATGGGAATCCTTGTAGAACGTACACAGAGAAGTACGTGGTTTCTGGATCAGGTTTAGTTACAAGAAGATAGGTGCCAAACAAATCCATCTTCACTTTCCATGTACTGTCATCCTCTTTTGATTTAGTCAGCTCTCCAGAGTCTCAGGTTTCTTCTTTTCTTTCCATGGAGACTGGAATTTTCTGGAATGGGAATTTCAGTGCTATATTCTCCACTGTCCTGAATCTGCCTTGAGGGCTAAAAGTTCACCCTGTATACAGTGGAAGACCCATTTACCTCAGTAGAGCTGTACTGCTTTATGCCAGCTGAGGACCTGACCTACCTTTAAGAAGTATATGTTGACAGCAGGCACTCTTTTCAGAAAAAAAATAATAAAATTGTTACCTAGCTGTACACTGATATGTTCTTTCATTTCTGCAACTGACACCTAAATGTTTAAATTCAACACCCAGGAATAACATAGGTGGTGATACTAAAAGACTTTATGTACTCCAAGTAGTCCCTTGGCATAAATCCTTGAAGGCTTGGAGCCTTAACAAATACAGGTGATATACATGTATTGGTTCATAAATTCTGTTTATTACATCTTTGACTGCCCTCTGTTTGTTTTCCATACTGTCCTCTGCATGCAGAAAAAGATGTTCCCCTACAGCTTGTGCGTACTTTGGTCCATTTTTGCTATAGCAAACTGAAATACTGGAATAGGTTTGGTAGCAGTAAATTTTTAGTTTTGTCTTTACAGTGACAACAAACACATTCTGATGAATGATCAAGTAAGCAGACATAAATAATTAAGAGATTTTCTTATTATTTTTAGAACATGCTAATTCTGGTGGGATCCTGGCACATAGAACAAGACAATGCTTTGTAAAATCCCCTGTTGTGTTCCAGGAATGCTACCATTTTTTCTTCTCACTTGACTTTCAGATTCTTATTCTCTCTTGAAGTGCAACACAACAAACCTACCACAGCAGATTTTTTATCAATAACTTATTAACCATTCAGCTTCAATTTAAAATTAAATTGCTTCCCAAAATATTTTTTTAAATTTCCTGGATGATTTTTTCCTTTAAAAAAGGGAGGGTTATTTAATTAAACACCACAGGGTTTGCTTTCCAGGTTTTTGTCATTTTTTTGGATGTGGTCTTACTTACTGTGGTAACTGGCAAGCAATCCTGCTACAATAAATCAAAAAGTACAGCTGGGTGCCAAAAGAAAACACTTCCAATGTGGCTCTCCTGTGTAGCTGCATGATTTTAACTGATATTGACAAGCAGTACATTATATCTTGGGTGAGAAAATTTAGTTGATATTGAATCACACAAAAAATGAAAAATAAATGAGGGTATTTTTCAAAAATAAAGAGGAAAAAAAATAATTTTAAGAGCTCCCAAGGCTTTGGGAGTGACCATTGTTCTACCTTGGCACATTCTAACAATAACCTAAAAAGATGCATTCGCCATTTCTGCCAAGAGGGTACTGTGAGCAAGGCACATGATATTTAATAATGCTGGACTTCAATTCTCTCTGACTGCTGTGACTTTCTTTTCAAACCACTGCAGGTCCTTCATTCATGAGTGCTTTACATGCTTTGGCAAAGATGAGATGGTTGAATATATGACATCATCGCTGTTAACACCAGGAAACAAAAGAGGCACATTTACATGATAAAGGTGGCTTTTCTGTAGCAATGAAGAGAGGGAGGGTCATAGGTTCATTCCTCTGTTTGCAGGCCATGGATAGTGCTATAAGCTTACCATGTCTTATTCTGTGAGGCTCACAGTCAGCAAATACAGCACTGGGCCCATTGCTGACTACAAAAAAGACCATTATCCCCTGATAACAGTTGTGCTGGCTATGACTTTTGTGTGGAACTAGGAGTTCATTTCATATTCAATGGCTCTCTGAGAGAAGCTCAAACCATTCTTCCTCTTCTTTGCATAGGTTTGTTCGGTGAGAGGAAGGGACCAACAACAGGGGGAGTTGGATTGGCAACTGCTGCTGTCAGATAGTCTCCCACACACAGCTACTAACTTAATATGACCTCTTTATGGCAGCAAATGCCATGCACGTTTTGTGCAGGAATTAATAGCTGAGGCTTTGGATCACAAGAGCTCCTCAAAATGCCACAAGGACCCCAAATCCGATCTAACATATTGCTTCCTGCAGCTCAAGAGGCCTATAGTATTGTCCTGGTTTCAGCTGGGATAGAGTTAATTGTCTTCCTAGTAGCTGGTACAGTGCTGTGTTTTGAGTTCA
>JAVJGG010000007.1:27565492-27605278 GCA_035590195.1 Aviceda cuculoides
TTATCTCAACCCACGAGTTTTACTTTTTTTCCTGATTTTCCTCCCCCATCCCACTGGTGGGGGGGGAGCGAGTGAGCGGCTGCGTGGTGCTTAGTTGCTGGCTGGGGTTAAACCACGACAAGTATACATGACCCTACATCAACAAGGGACATTTTGGCAATTAAAACATTTCAGAAATCTTTAGTTTCTTTTTAATATATTTCTTCTAATACAGAAATCTTGTCCCATACAATAGCCTTGAAAAAAACCTAGGAATTTTCTTTTGGTTTGAGAAAAGAAGTTGTGATCTGAGATGACAAAGTTATGAATGTCTGGAAATATTTTTGAGTGGTTGCACAACAAGATATTATTCTTAGCTTCAGGGAGAAAACGGGAAGTGTGCTGTTCTTTGTCATGACTTGTGTATGGCTAGGAGGGAGAGGAGTGCTTTTAGAGGTGCTCTGCAGACTCAGGAAGCATGTTCCATGGTTGTGGAAATAGGCAGAATTTGTGCCATCCCAATTCCTTTCAGCAACGTCGGTGTGATTCTCTCTTTTACAAGGTGTATCAAAAGGACTTGGTGGAATCGCAAAGAAGACATACGTCTAGGCTTTTTCCATGAAGTGGCATAGTTAATAGGAAGGACTATAGCTCCTCATGACATTAAAGATAACTCCAGTGCTATTTCTTATAAATGAATGTTGAATGGACAGGACTCTTTAAAGTTCAAGTCAGGCAGCTTTAGGTTATCAAAAGAGTTCGACCAGGCTCTTCTTCCTGCTTACTCTTACAAGCTGGAAATGTTTGCCTCTTCTTTGCCAAAAAAGATATCAAAGGCTTTCCCTAGCAATTTTACTAGCTAGCTGACCAGAGAACAGCCCAGATATTGCTGCATCAGTAAAGTACTCTGAAAGGGATGCTGTCATCTTAAAACAACACAGGCTGTATCTAAATTAAGAGTCATAGTAATATTCTACTCTAGTGTCTCAATGAAATAAGAACAGTGATTCCTCCCCATGCACAAAAATCCCAAATGGGCCACAAAATCCACTTGATTTACCACTGCACCCAAGGTGACCCTACCACAACAAACCAGTACATGTTACTGTTGCTGTAATCATAAGCACAAGACACAGAACGCTTCACAGAGCAGGATATTTATATATCCAATGTGTTTGACCAGCTGCTCAAAAGAGCAGATGAGCATAGCATTAGAAAAACACTGGGTGTGTTTGTATGATAAGCCTGTGTATGCAGCCAACTCAAAACACTCTTCCTCACTTGAACTCAGGCAGTTTCCATTATTTATTTATCTACTTATTTATTTATTTTAGCTGCTATTTGACAGCCCTTCTTAAGCTTAGAAAATTTAGCCTCCTGCTTCATCATTCAGCTCTCTCCCTGCCATATGGTTGCTTTGAATCATCCCAGCCATCAGCTGGTGCAGTGCACAGTTCAGGGATGTTTTAAGTTTTACCATATTTAAGGGCAGGAGGATTTATATGTTGCTCATCTTTTTGATGTTCTGGACTTGGACTCGCCAACTAACAACACTTATTACTGTCTGAATTTCTCTCAGAAAAGCAGTCAGTGCAGGAGATGGGAAAGAGAAGAATGGGTAAGCACTTATCTTTAGGTTGCTTTTGTGAAAGTATTTCAATACCAATTCTCCTATGCCCAAGGCTGTGAGACCTGTAAATGTAATGCAAGATACTCTATTGCAAATTTAATCTAATTCCCTCACAGCAAGTGCAGCTACATTAAGAATAGACCATGTTGCATACAAGTGATTCAAGCTGCAACTGCTGGGGTTTGATGTTATATTTACTTCCTGAAAAATTTATCCAAATGTTTTTTGAAATGTAGAAGATAGATGACATTAGACAACATTATACACTGGCCTGTTCTGTAAGTACCAAGAAATCATTCAAACAAATAGCTTTACAGATGGAAATGCAGGCAGGAAAAGCATTTTTATAAAGGCACAAGACAAGGTGTTGCCACTATGAAGCCTCGATATTCACACTTTTCCTATTCCCCAGAGGCAAGATAACAATTCTCTGTGAAGTTTCAAATCTTGAAGCCAAGAACTCATGCTGCCACCAAGGACAACACCAGTATCCCCCATGTAAACAGTAACTAGCAGATAGACCTACCTTTGTATCCACAGCTGCTTCAGACAAATGTTGCGCACACATCTGCCAGCCACCAAATTCACTGAGAATCAAAATTAAGTTTACCCATTACCCATTTACATTACCCATTACCATTACAACAACATCAGGTCAACTGTGTTGGAACTTTGACCAGTCACTAAATAAACCACAGAGAAGAAAGAGTAAGTTGGACCAGAACCAAAAAAAAAAAAAAGTGCAACCACTGGAAAAACAATGTGTATTTTCACTCTGTTTTAAAGTATAGGCCACAGAGAACTTTACACAATTTAACAAATGGTTTTCACGTTCGGAAATATTTGCAAAGGGAAGAAATCTATTTTCTGATGAATAAAAACTGTTTGAATGGTCTGACTGATTAACATTGTGTAACATTTATGGAGTACTTTTTGCATACATTTGAGCATTTAAAATATTTGTGTATGTTAAATTGCATCCTTCAAATATGGCCCCATATTGTTTATAAGATCCATGTAAGACGACAGGAGGCAATTATCAGATAATTTTATCTCCTTTAGTCTTTTGGAAAGCAGTATAAACATCAATTTTATAACTATCTTTGCACCCCGTTTCAAATAGTGAAGTAAGATATAATTTTGGATGTCCCTACTTCAAAGGATAGAACATAGCTTTTTTTTTTTTTTATTGCACACCCAAGCAGAATAAAAATCTCCCATCTTTTTACCATATAGGATTTACCTTATATAATTAATTCTGTCTAAAAAGGTAGGTATGTTTCCTAAGTCAGGCAAGATTTGAAGGAGAGGGAGGTTGAGGTTTTTGGTGGGTTTTTTAAAGTACTGATACAGGCAAAACAGACAAGCTTTCAAGTGTACAAGCCCTTCTTCAGGCTTGAAAGAGAAGCAGAGATCTTTGGAGTTAAATACAAGCTGAGAACAATCATTCTGAATTTGTTAATCAGTTAGATCATTTGAGAGAAAAAGCAGCTGGTACCTCAGGAATAGAGGAATGACACCTGAAACAGAAGAGATGGTAAGATAGCTATCTGCTGTGAGAAAAAGAGATAGGCAATTTATCATCAACTGAACTTGCAGGAATTAATGGGCATGGGCAAAAGAAGGCAGAATGTGCTACAAAACTAGTATATCTCTACTCAATTCACGATTCCTGGTATCCAAAAGTGTTACGAATTTTAATTTCCAGGTACTTATTTTGAAAGTATTTCACAGGTTTCCCTTGAGGATAAGAACTGAAAAGGCGAAAATGAAATTAATGTTTTGTGAGAAATATTCTTTCTCAGATCTTTGAGTATGTCTGTTTTTCATCTATTCACTCATTCTGGTGTTTAGTGGTTGTTTAGTTTCACTCATGTAATTTCCTCGTGGACATTTAATGTGCTTGCGAAAGTATATTACATATGGGATGTGTAACTCCAGGTCTTGTAATGGTCCAGTGGAGGACAAAGTATTGTAACAGTTGCGAAGATGTGTTGTCAGTTCTTACATTTGACATTCAGCTGTTATTATGGGTCTGTTTAGTATGCGTTGGTCCATAAGTGTGCTGGTATAGTGATAAGTTTAGAAAAGGTCCACACTGATGGTTGGAGGACTGTTGAAGGAGATGCCTCTAGGCAGGGGGACACATATTGCATTTGTAGTGGATTTCAGTGAAAGATTCTAGGTGATAAAGGTGTCATTTATATAGTCTTAGGTACAGCATAAGTATAAGCATAAACAGGGTGGAATAGACATTTAAAATATCTTCTTCAAGGTGGCTCATTAAAAGTCTGCCATATTGCAAGACCTTCTGTGTGATGCTGCTGTGTCCTCACTGTCTGATACTAAAGGTGAAGTTATGTGTGGGAATGAGAAGAAGTCTGATCCGAATTTCTGAGTGTTAGTCACCATATTGTACATACTCAGGGTAGTCTTAGAGGCTTCCATGATGTTGGTATGTGAACAGATAACATCTGTCACAGCTAGGTTGATCCTGGTGAAGTCAGGATTATGCTGTGTGGCTTATGAAGGAAGTTTGTTCTGTCCTGCAGCAAGCATGCCCCATTGGCGAGTACAGACTGCAGGAGGACAGTAAGAGTGCAATGAGTGGGAATGCAAGGTTTCCCCGGACAGAGTCCTGGGGACAGTACAGGAAGTCTTATGTGTAGGAGGAGATGCTACATAAAATGACAGAAGATGTAGCATCTTCTTCAAGTTCCATCAGCCTGATCAATGTAGTCTTTGTAGATCAAGATGTTACAGATCTTTGTTCATCTGTTGGCTTAATCGCTTTGTAGGGACAGTGTTTTAAGCACTGCTCAGGATTGTTTTCAGAAAGAGCCTGTGACACTACTTTTTTATGTTGGATATTTCAATGCTCATTCTTATCCTAAAGTGGTTACTACAGAAGCCCAAGGTGGGATTTTGGCTAGGCTTGTCAACCAGGCTCCCTCTATAGACTATAGAGACATTTACCTGCAGAGGCAGAACCATGTCATTCTGTGTAAAGCAAATGGGAAGTACCATTTGGGGATATCTATGGTTTTTCCTTAGGTGTCTATAGTTAATTGAAAAGACCCAGTTTTCTTATCAGACATCCTCTTTCCAGCAAGCTTCTTCATGAAAAACTGAACTGTTGCTCATTCACAGGTTGAGATTTACAGGTTTCCTTTTTGAACCCATTGGTATGAAAATGTTTAATGGTGGTATTCCCCAAAGCTCAAAGTGTACACTATGTCACAAGGAAAGGCAACTCCTCCACAATTTCTGACAGAAATCTCCTTACAGTCTTCCACCAAAAAGAGGACTGAAGAAAAACCCATGCACAAAATCCTGGAGTAAATTCCTTAGGCTCAGCAGTTCCTATGGCTCCAGGAGAGTGAATGTTTCCAGTAGAACTCTTGGATGAGTTGGGCAATCCATCCACAAATATTTACTAAGGAGTTGTGAGCTGGCACTGGTGTTTAGTAGTCAGTCTCTATCCAGATGGTCTGGCTTCAGCCACTGGAGCATGACCATTGAATTTCTCTTAATTTGCAGCAGCTAGAGTTGAGCTAGGGTAACATAAGCTTCCTGCTCATTCTTACATCCAGGCTATCAATCCCGGGTCTTTCAGCCTTGGCTCAACTATTCATTTTTCAGCATCTTCTCAGCCAAGAGTTTCCTCTCCTGATGGTCTCTTGGGGCTAAGTGAAATTCAGCTGGAGTGAGGGAGAAAAGGAATGGGCATCTAAGCACAAGTAGTTCAGTCGCCACTCTGATATCCATGACAGATTACGGCAGTCTGATTCCTATGAAATACTGCAGCATACACTGTCTATCTTGTCTGTACAGTTTGACTGACTGAAGCATTGTCCAGCAGCCCTTTTTGGCCATAATTTCAGGCTCTCTGCAGATTCAGACAGTATCTGATATGCCTAAACTACATTTTTTAGACTTTCTTTTCAAAAAAGGTAAGAAAACTGTGTGTTTCCTTTCAATGGAAGTTGAGATGAGGAGAGCCATGTAACTTTAGGAACTGGAAGGCTTCTGAAGGCCCTATAGTCTACCTTAATCCATCTCTGGAGATCATTATCTCTTTTTATGAGTTTATAATCAACAATCACTATTGCTTTAAAAATCTGAGATGCTCTGAAGGTAATGTCAAAGTAATCTTAATCAACCTAATCTGCATCAAGTTCTTACTAAATACCAATGATTTCCAAAGCAGAAAAAGTACACTGTACTGTTCCACATCTAATGTTTTATAGAAAAACAGTGTATTACTTACATACACTAGCAGTTAGTAGAAAAGAAAATACGGAAGTAGCTGATGAGCTGTTGACTATCCCTGTATTCTTGTCAATTGGACAGAGATCTGAATGGTGGTGAAAAATGAAAGGTAATCAAAGTGCCAACCAGAAAAAAATTTTGCGAGTTTATCGCACTATTGGTGATCAAGCTGCTAATATAACATGGCATTTCAGTTCATTAGCTGTGAATATGATACTAATAAGTACCTCAGGCAATTAAAACAGGTGCTATATGGTATTAGGTTACTTGCAATCTGCACTTTGAACAACCTGGTAAGCATATATTTCATGCAGTCCACGCAGTAGTGGCAATGACCCCAGAATGAAAACTGGCTACATTTTTGGTGTTTCTCATTTTGTTAACTACAAAATCCTGTCAAGTCTGTGTAAAAATCTGATGAACACAAGAAAAAAAGGTAGGTGGGTGTTAATAAGAATGGCTTGAAAGCCTGTTAATCTAAAATCCAGATGTTTTTTATTGAAGAATTTGGAAGTATTCTCAAAGCCAACACCAGCTGCAGGTATTGCTATGCCATAATTGTTTAGATACTATGGTAACAGGCACTGTGAAAAACACCGATAGACAGTTTTACATCACTTTTCTTCATTTGACCTTTCCATTCACTTTTGATTCATATGCACCTACCAGTTGATAGTTTAGATTCAAGCTCCAATGAATTCAAAATCTGAAAAAAGCTTAGTTAAAACACCCGTGATTCACTCAGTTAATAGAGAAATGCAGCGTACGCTGCTAGTCCATGCATTAGTTCTCACTAGCTATCATCCCCTTGTCCTCTAACCCAAACACAACTTTTTTACAGCATCAAAGAATCCTTATGAAAAGTTTTGATAACCAAATGTGGAAGAAGATATGATTCCAAGATTAAGCCAAGTAGGTCTTGGAGACTTAAGAATTGTCCTGTCACTGGTCTACTAGCAAAAATTAAATAAATAAATAGACTTAAAAAGTAAAAAAAAAAAAAAAGAAACAATAAAGCTTCACACATGTTCTTCTCTAGGTGCAATGATAGTAACAAGTATCTTGTGTGGCAAGGTAAAGGTTACACTTTTCTTGGATGTTTTGTGTGAGGCAAATTACGGATCCAATAATCCTCTAGTATCCTACCTTCTAGGCTCTGAAACTAACCCCATTATCCCTTTAGCTTCACTCTACCTCTAGGAAGTAAAGAAATGTACTGTTAATTCAGTGTTAACAAAATGAGATCAACTCGGCTAGCTGGTATCTGAGCACAAACAGGACGAAACAAAACTACCAGCAATGCAGTTAGGTGGCAGCTACAATTTAAATTAGATAAATATTAAGTCATATGGAGTAGGAGAAAGGACCTAAGTATTTTTCACATGCTGCTGGGATCTAAATTACCTAAAGATCTAAATCACCTAAAGATCTAAATCACCTAGAGTATTTCAAGAACAGGATCTAGCATTCATTGGTAGCAGGCTGACATGCTGCTGAAAGTTTAGAACAAGGAAATGATTGGGCAAAATAATAAAATTGACAAGGATTGCTAAAGGAAATATTGGAACAGGACTAGGATTTTATAATTTGGTGATACATTTTTTGTCCCCTTAATACAGGGTAGTCTGTCTCAACTCCAAGCTCCAGTGTGCCACAGACAGTAAAGCTCTACATGAACAGAGGATAAGAGAGTGGAAGAGAGATTAAATATTGAGAACAATTAAAATAACCAAGGCTCTTTAGTTTAGAAAGCAGGAGTATAAGAAGGACAACCTAAAATAATTAATGGTTTAGGTGAAAGAGATCCGGTACTCCTCCGTAGCCAGTCCCAGCCCCATAACACAATTACAAGAGCAAAGCTGATGAAGTTGGCAGGCAGAAAATGTGAAATGAACAGAAGGGAAAGTGTCTTAAAGTAGCACATTATCAGCCTATGGAATTCAATGCTACAGGAAATCTTGAGGAAAAGAGTTTAATGGGATTTTAAGAGGGCTGTGTTATTTGTACTGACAAGTAAAACTTTTGTGCCTGCATGAAGTTTGGTCAAAAACGTGAAGGACTTTAACTCTTCATGGGGAAGGAAGCTATGGGTAGGGGCTTGCAGAGAGGCACCTGGATGCATGAAGCCAAGGAGAACTCTGCCTTCCTTTGAACTTCAGGGACAGCAGATACCAGACTGCCTGTTAGGTCAACTTTTCACATTTATAGCTCTCAGGAGCTGCTAAGCAAGGAAGCAGAATTGAAGAGGACACTCTGGGACTTTGCTCAGATTTTGTTTGTAATCAGGATAATGTGTAAGATCCATGTGAGTTCTTCCTAAAGACACTAAAACTCTGGAGATTTAATACACGTGCACCAAAACTCACTGTAAGCCAGGTGCTTGCCTGTAAAAGCTAGACACCTGCTAACTGGCATGCTGTCCCTCCCTGCTGTTTTCTCAAGGTATAATCATGTATGCTCCGCTATAAAACTGCTACACAGAAAAGACTCTGAATACTAGACACCTGGATTTTTTTTTTTTTTTCAAATGACCTGCAAGAGTTGGGTAGACACTTGCACACAAAAAATAATTTTACCAGATCATGCAACAATGCTGAAAGATTCAAGAAAACTGAGTGAAATTGCCTAGAATTCAAAATTAAAACAATGTGTTTTCTGTATTATAGGATTTTGTCCTGAACAATAAAAGCAGCATGATGTTGACTGTCTTCATAAACCATCCATTTTAAGGACCTTTCAGCTGGGCCCTCAGAAGGAGCCCGCAAATAGATTTTAAAATAGGTAGGTAACTCTGCTAGCACATTGGTCTTGATGTCCAGATCTTGATATGTTCAACCAGGCTTTCATACTGTCAGCCCACTCACACCAACATTCAGACAGATGATGAAGAAACTGGTACAGCTTCTGTGTGCAAATGCCTGAGAATGTCTAGTTTGGGATTTTAATCCATTGTGGCCTTCGCTACTGCTAACTGTTCTGCTGTCATACTTTATCCATAAATTTATATTGTAAAATGGTAAAAAAAATAAAAGAAGAAGCTATAAATGCTGGTATAAATTAAAAAAACCACCATTGTGTTGTCTGATACAAAAACATAAGATGGAAGAGAAATAGCAAACCAGAGCTAGAGTTTAAGAAGAGGAAAAAGAAAAAAAAAACACAAAACAACGGGAAGTGTAGGTCACTAAACAAAAATCTAAAAACGTACCCAAACTTTTGTTGAGTAGAAGAGATACTCATCCCTGCTCCAGCCCTTTTAGTTCAGCTAAAAGAGCAAGCCAGTTCTAAAAGCCCCTAACAATTACCAAAACTACACATGGTAAGGAGTAAAGCTGTAGAGCCACCATCTCCCTTGCAGCAGCTGGAAGGAGGATATCATAGGGCAAAGGATTTCCTAAGCATTGAATTAAAATTTTAAACTTTCTATAGAAAATTACTTGCTTTGAGAAAAATGGCAAGAAAAAGCAACTCACTCTCCACTCATGTCCCTGTCAGTGAAAAGAGCTGGCCTATATCCTGTTGGTTAGCCTATTTGAGTGGGCTATAGGAAGTTCAAAATGCAGCTCTTCTGAGGTGTCTTCCTTATGTCAGGGAGGTGGCCTTATCAGAGCCCACAGTTATGTTGGCTTCCCTGGTGGCTCAGTCA
Source organism: Aviceda cuculoides (assembly GCA_035590195.1). Classification (NCBI taxonomy): domain Eukaryota; kingdom Metazoa; phylum Chordata; class Aves; order Accipitriformes; family Accipitridae; genus Aviceda; species Aviceda cuculoides. Next base: position 27,575,020 of record JAVJGG010000007.1, read on the forward strand.
GTCTTTACATCAAGTAGAAAAGGACCAATTGGCAAGACCGTTTATGTAGCTTGGTGGCTAGGGTGCATTCTTCATAGGACTCACATTAAATGATGGTTCTGTCCCATATGATCACATGGCTGTTGGGTGTTTTGAACTGTACTTTCAAAAATTTGTGAAAAGCATGGGGGAGACTAGATTTTGTTTTGTCAAAATGTCAAGACTGTTGCTTTGTCCACTCTTAAAATGGAGGCCGTACTGTGACAGCTGCAGCATTTTTAAATATGAGACTACACTTTTCCTATGCCCTTATGTGGTGAGATGCTCCTGATCTCAGGTATGGCATGGGACAATGGAAAGCTCTTAAATAATGTAATTGCACTGCTTCCATAGCTGCATGGACCAATTCACACAAAGAAACCTGTGATCAACCTCTTAAAACTATTTGCAGATCACCAACATTTTTGAGACATGTCCAGCTTTGTATGTAAAGGATGTGTCTATGTTAACTTGTCAGTCATAAAATTGAACAGAGAGGTGCAATCCCATAAATAAGGCACCCCAAAGCTTGCTCGGGGTAGCTCTCATTGGCTGGTCCAAGGGTGCTGCCTGGCAAAGGAGACACCCTTACATCATGATGGAGAATATGAGAGGTCAACAATTTCCCTGACAGTTGCTCATCAGCAGGAAAGATTAATCATTACCAGTGTTGTACCTTCCCTACATGGCAAGTGAGCTTTTCCCTTTGCCCTTTTGTTCACACTTAGATTGTTCGCATTCTATTCAGGCTTAATTACACTGATTGATTGTCAGCTTTCTTTATTAGAATAAAGGTGGTTAAACTTGGTCCTTAGTCCACTGCCATTTTATCATCCGAGATCCAAAGAACCCTTTGCTGTGCGACACCTTCCCAGGCTTCACAAGGTATCTTCACTTCAAGGAATGTCAGCTGCAGGCCCAATCCCAGAGTGTTGTCTTGTCAAGACCTAACTGCCCATGTGACAGGCAGGCTGAAGGAAAGGAACCCAGCAGAAAGCAGTCCTCTGTCCTTCCAGGTTGAAAATTGAGCCTTATATCAACTACCTGCAATGCTGGCAAAGACCATGACAGAGAATATGTGCTAAGTGCCATCTCACAGCAGAGAATGGGACCCACAGTCCACTGAGATGGAAAACATTTGTGGGACATTTCAAAGCAGATAGTGCTGCAAGAGGAAAATTAATTCAGCAGGCAAGAAACATCTGGATTGTGGATCTTTCCTGCACCACTCCATGTCACTTAGGATGTATATGAGACACTGTTGTAGTAAATAAGCCTGTTTCAGCATCTTTCAGCTGGGGCCACAAGACTTTAACTGCAAGTTAGAAGACCTGCATAGATGACTTGCTTGGCAAGCTGCTTCTTGCCTTTTGTTACTGGGTTTATTTTTATAAGATCTGTTTCATTTGATATTCCTCCTAGTCTATCAAGTTTCCCAAAGATAACTGTAACATGTTTGCATAGATTTTAAAACACATTTGCAAGTTGAATGCTAACTAGTTTCAGATTCCTGAGGTGATAAACTCTGTGAATCAAAACAAGCTCGGTTGCCTGTGTGGCTTTGCTTTATGGAAACAAACGGTATCTCCATAATCACAAGCCTGTACCTGATTTAAAAAAAAAAAAAAGAAGAAAAGAAGGAAAAATAGATGGTGTAGGCGGCAACATGCTACTCTTCTATTGAAATTGTTTCCAAATTGTTGAAATGGCAAAGTATTGTCTCATCTTGTCATATTATTTATATCACACCCGATACATAGCCTATTTTAATGTGGTTTTATTCAGGGTTATATTGTTTAGCTTTTGCAAATCAACAGTTACGAGAAAATGAAAAATCAAAGTATTGCACACTGTCTCACATTCCATTAATCCAGCTGAAGCTACAGTGAACAGATGCGCAGCATGTTATTATACAAGTCATATGATACTTATTTGAATGGAACACTTTCAACAAGAAATCATTCTTAATGCAACAACTTTATCGCTGCTGTAAGGAATGTGACTTGTTGAAATGCAATGTGTTTTTTTTTAAACCAGCTGAAGCTAGGTACATTACCAGGCTTAGAAATCCTACTAAGCAATGTGGTATACACCATTAGCTGCTTAAATACCTTTGCACTGTGTTGTTCTGGTTCTGGAGAGGTATTTAAATGTCTACTTCCCAGTGACATCACTAGGACCAAGATGCCTCTGTACCTGTGAAGGTTCAAGTTTCCTATAGCATAAGGATAATATTTTCAAGCCCAAGAGGCATACTTATTGTATACACCCTTGTAAAAAAAACGTTGCTCTTCCATATCTGCTGCATCTCACAATAGCTTTTGTATTTCTCGTATTTGCTGTTAACTTAGGTGTGGATTTAACTCCACACCCTGAAAATCAGTGAAATCAGCAAGGCCTAAACTCAGACTTAAGGTTAAACACATGCTATTCTATTCTGAATGAGAAGAGAGTACTGAGTTACGGCATTACAGAGGGATAACTACCTGGTGTGGACTTTGTGGGTTTTCATTTGGATTTCTAAATTGCTTGGTGCATTGTCGAAGTGTCCCTTTTAAGAGCTCTGGAGAAGCGTATTTCCCTCTTTTTCAAGAGTTTACTTTCATCACTTCCTGCAGAGTCCCTCTAACCAAATCAGTGCCTCATTTTAATACATTTAACACAATAATGCTCTGCAGCTGCACACAGAAGCCACAGATAAACAGAGCACTGAATTAACAGGCCTCTGAAAACTTCCCAACTAAAATTCTTGACAGATTTTCTCAGTTACACAAAAAGGTAAAAAAACCCACAAACCCCTAATAAAATATCTGTCAGTGTTTTATCATGCATTTACAATAGAGAGCCAAACAGGTTTTGTTTTTTCAATCATTCTTTCTCAAAGTCATTTCATTGATATTTGACCTTTCTGATACACATTTAAAGGCAAAAATTACCAAGACTTGGGACATTTCTAAATGACAGGGGAACAGCCCTATTAATGCTCATCTTCATACCTACTTGCTGACTACTCAGACACAGAAAAAGGATTTTGGCCTGTTAAACAATTAGAATTCACCTTCAGTCAAGATTGGAGCCTGTGTCAAGGCTGAGGTTCCAACTTAAGTAATTTTCCTATATTTAAATGTTCTCTTTTATATCACTTGAAAGATTATATTTCCTACGTGAACCCATCCACTGCATTTTGTATGCTGCTAAAGATTTTCCAGGCTACTTTTCAGTAATGCCTGATTTCTAGGTCTGAGGTCCTTCAGGGTGACAAGTGCTGTGGTAGATCTGTATTAGAGTAAAAAATTAATTTTTATTCAATTTGATTAAGGAATTGTGTGAGGATTTTTTTTCCCTATGAAAAAAATAGCTTTTCAGTTAAATGGAAATTTGCACTGATTATATTTTTAATCAAAATACATCAAGTTTATGGTAAAAGCCTCACGTTTCAACTGCAATTGGCTATGAAAACAAAATAAATTGCTTTTAGTTAAGACGTTTGTAGAGGAAAAACATTACTTCCTAGCTATTTCTAAACTTGCTCTGGATCTAATAAGGGAAGTAGAGAAGAAATAGAAGCCAAGAGAATATAAAATTTAGCCATTAATAGTGCACGTGCAATTGCCCCACTGGAAGGAGGAATGACCTGAGAGATGCATGTGAGATTACCTTATGCACAAACTTGCCAGATATCACAACGGTGGGTGTAACTTACAAGCCTGTGTAAGAAAGTTTGCCACCCTTGCAGTCAGCTGCAAGACTTTAATGCAATGTGCTAAATGAAATTTTATGCACAGAAGATTCAGTTAACTTCTTAGCAATGTAATCTTAGCAATATTTAAAACTCGCTCTGGAAGTCTCCAGCTGGCAGCTATTTTCCCCTCACCAAATGTATCTATCTTTTCCATATTTTAGGTCAATCCTCACTTGCCCCCCTGCTGTGGTAGGTCGTAGCATGTGAATCTCTTAGCTTTCCTGATCTTTTCCTCCTGCACCTCCTCCAGTTTTAGACAAATGCCTGCAGCTATCCACTGGCAACCTTCATTCCCTTTCCTCTGGCAGATAACTCTTGCTTTGGCAGCTTTTTTTCCTAAGCATTGTTTGAGTTCAGGAGCCTATGCACTGCACTGTAAAACAGATGTAGGGCAATGCCTGTGGCATATAATATGGAGGTATCACATGTTTTTACGCAGTCAGTGCTACTGTTGTTGCTCCCCTAATTTGTAGTTTCATTCATATCTACTTTGTTCATCTGTATCATATTTGTTGCTATACTCTTTTGCTACAGAATAAGAGGTTATAAGGGTACAGTGATAACAATTCTCTATACTTCCATGGATACAAAATCGTAATTTTGTTCTGCTGTTCAGAGAGGAAAATTTGTGCCCTACCAGGTCTGGGGACAAATGCTTACCAATCCCTAAAATCTATGGCTACATATTCTGGCAGGGTCAATTTATGCTTTTATTCTGCAAAAGTTGTTTGGAGATCTGCCAGATAATTCAAAAAGTGACACCCTAGCCTCTTTGCATGGATATTAAACTTCTCATCAAATAATCGCTAAGAATGGTTGTCCCATAAATGGGGTTCATTTACCCGGTGTCCAAGCCAATAACACACAGAGTCGAGGTATCTTCGAATTGATTTCATTGATACTCATGAATGGGTGCCTGTCTCAAGACAGCACACCCTTGTATCAAAAATCCTCACATTTTTACACTTAATGAATAGATATTCATTATAATTGTCCTTAATGATTGGTTCCTTCTTCTTTGCCTCTCATGTAAATTAGTGTGCAGACTCTGTCTTCTTCCTTCATTGGCTTCTTTTGCGTAGGTGGTATCATTTGAGTAGGTGGTCAATGATTCGGTGGTCGTGATCTCCCCCTGTAGGAATTACCTTTTACCTACTTCTTCCCTAATCTTGGTAGTTCCAAGCAGTTCTTCAAGGTTTATTGACCAGACCACAATGTTACCCTTTCCAACAGAAACATAAAGACCCATTGTCTAGCAGTTAGTTCCTAAACCCTGAATCATGCCTAGTTATTGTTTCCCTATTGTAAATATTAACTGATGGGGGCTGTACACAGGAATTTAGCAGCTCCCTGGTTATTTCAATTATATTATACATATTACTTGATAACATGGGGATTCCTCATATTCTTGCGCAAAGACTCATATGCAGCAACAGTTCAGCAACTCAGCAACTGATGTGTGCCAGACTTGCCTACCCATTTTCTGCTAAGTAGAATTCACTGATGCATTCACTTGCTCATCAGGATATCCAGGCACTCCATGTGTAGCCTGAGCATATTTATACTCTTTGGGCTTGAAGATGTTAGGTAAATATGCAACATTTGTGATGACAGTAGCATTATGCCTTTAAAACTCCTGTTTAGTTTTCCATTTTTGAAGGAAATTGATTCATTCAAATAAATGGATTATAAGGCTGGGATTTTCAGAAGCACTCAGCGTTGGCCTGTATCAGCTATCTGAACTCCAGGGGGAGTCTTCTATTGACATCAGTGCCAGCAGAGTCAGGACAATGATGAGCACTTTGAAAGACCCCATGTACACAGTAAATTTGAATAAATTAAGGTTAAATTGAAGGTGCATGTATCAGAAGCACTCAGCACCCACAACTGGCAGCAGCTTTGTTACAGAATACAGTCCTTGTCCAGAGAAATCAATTATCATTGGTAATAATTGTTAGTACTACTGGAGTACCTAGATGTTCTTTCTGACACCAAGTCCTACAGAATAGGCTCTGCCCAAGCCTCTGTTACAGATAAGATAAATCTCCTAGCTTCAGTGGCTCAGAATTGGACCCAGAGAAAAAGACAATCTGTGACTCAAAAAGCTTATCTTCTAAATAAACAAGACAGACAAAGCCTGGTTGAAAACAAATCTGTGAAACTTGCAGAGACACTCAACACCTGCTGGCTTCTGTTCACTGAACCAAGCTAAAACAGTGCTCTGATGCGACTACCTGAGTAACCAAATAAAGATGTAAGTACATGGCAGTGTATTTATATGAATCCTTGGTCAGTTTTTGTGTGCAGAGGTCCAGAAATGTTGCATGTCTTTGTCGCAGGGATATGAGGATAGGACTCAACACCCATCACAAGCCATTAAAAATAATGTGCTCGATATTCCCAAGATATCACTGACCACTTTTATTAGAATAATTTTATTTCTTAATTAATAATTTTATTTCAATCTTAGCCAAGCAAATTTTCTTCATCAGAGGCTACACACAGAACATGCCACATTTGAACTTCTGAATGAAACTAGTCTGGCAGATGAAAGCCCATCTGAACAACAGTCTTAGAGCAAGGAAACAACTGTGGATTCTCTCCTATACACAGAAATTTTCAGCGTTTTCAAACCTTGATAAGAAAATTCTCTCTAATCTTTCATCTCTTCTCCCTCTTCGCCTTCAATTTTTTTTAAAAAAATTCTGACTAAAGAAAGATACTAAAATAAAAGTCTGAGTGTGCACTAAAAGAGAAAAAAAAAAAAAACAAAACACAACAATATCTGGCACTGGGGAATTTCTCAACAGAGAGTTTTGCTATGAAAATCTAAACATAGATAAATCAGTTCCTGACTGGTTTCCCCATCTGAAGGATAATGCACTTGCGCTTTCGTATTCCTCATTGGGCTCAGGTGGAATTCCAGAAATGTACTTGAGCTCTCCTTTTGTCAAAGGAAATTTAGAAATATCTCCACTTTCACTTTCATTCAGTAGCAGGATGAGTGGCGGCAGGGTAAGCGAGCATTGGCAAGAAGTGCTGGGTTTGTATGGGTCTCTGTGAATAGCTCTTGGCACATCTAGTGAATCTCCCTTTCCTGTCACCCTTCTGCTGACAACAGAGAGAAAGCAGGTCCCCTGAAGGACAGTTCAGGGCTGCTGAGGTGTGAACTTGGTCTGAACCACCCTTGCCAGGAGTCTCCATCTCTCCATCGACCGCAGAGGGAGCTGACAGACACTGTCTACTAGTAGTCGCTGTGAATATATTGCTCTCCCCACAGGAGTCCCCAGTCAAGATCCTCAGGGGGTCCTGGGCTAGCTGGATCACTGGTGTGACCCCTTAGTGCAGTTTTTATGTCCTATATATCTTCACCTCTTACCAGGTGCCTTTGTGGCACATCCCACATTACTGATGGAATACAGCCAATGCAAGGTAACTACAGCAAGAGGAAAGCAGCTGATACTGGCATTGCACTGCTATTTCCAGCCCTGTCTCAAGGCCCCTACATTGTACCAGACCAAATCAAGCTCTCCCTTGAGAGAAACAGTCATTAATTGGATGACATGCGCACACAAAAGTTCTGGATTCCTAAACAACTCCCCCAGTGCCTCCCCCATAAGCTGAATAATAACCATCTGGTGGAGCAAGTTTTTAAAAGTACAGATATGCCAGAATTTGCTTGGCAAGGTTTTAATGAAATTGAAGGAGGCAAATCTGCAAACAACAGTCTCCTTCACTCCACAAGCCTGATTCATCCACAGACACCATCCCTCCAGTGCTCTGGAGGAGGCGGGTGTCCTGTGGGAAAAAAAACACCACAGTGTGTAATTGTTTTGTTAAAAACTATACTTACTGGGGGGCAGAATAAATTCCACAGATACTTGTATTTCTAGCATTTTTCAGCTCACAGTTCTCGATTCTGAAAACTTCTCCATCTTCAACATGTTGGGTTTGGGGTTTTTTTTCTGTGTGTGTAACTGTAATTGCCAGACTCCCCCAGTTTTATTTCAGTTTTGATTTTCTGTAGTGTATTTGCATTTCAAATTTTTATCCAGGGAGTTTCTATGTGAGTATCAGCTATTCAGATTTGGAGTAGGGTTGTTTACATAGAAAGTCCTTCTTTGATAGAGTTTCTTTCACAGTCCCATGCAAAAAAAAGGATCATTTTGATGCAGTTTGGACCAAGCTCTAGCAGCTGGAAAAGATGCAGTGACTCTACAAAATACACACCGACATCAAGGTGTTATGCTTTAAAAATTATCTTTGTACAGCTCACATGTAGACTATTGTGACTCCTTTCCCAGGACTAAGTCTTTTATAGGGAATATTATAGAGTCAGTGTTGCAAAGATGCTTGTACGCTCCCAGACCAACTTTGACAGAGAGAATTATAGCATACTCTGGAGTCACTAAGCCCTCCAGAGCTGCTCCTACACTCACACAGGCAAGTGCCTGGACTTTTTTTCTGCTATTGCTTGCTTTTGAGCTGGAATGAGAATGCTGTATTGCTTTACCTGAATGGGCATGGTCTGTTTTCATACTGTAACATCAGTACTGCTAGACTCCTGCCTGAGAACTGGATCCACTCAAGAACTGGAACTGTCCTGCACTCATGCAAAGGTTCCTCCACAACATGAACAAGACTCCTCTAGCATGGACTGGGGGTTATAGCAATGATCCACCGTCAGTTCAGCTCCTCCCCTTCCAGCCAGTACTTACACTACCGCCACTGAATGATAGAAAGGCAGCTAGATTAAAGCAATGGCTAGTCTTCAGTAATTGGCAGCATTCAACAAATACAAGCGTTAGAAAAGATCTTGTGCTTGCCTGAAAGGTCAAACCCCTGCTATCTCTTTATCTTGATGATCAATTTGCCAGAGTTTGCATTTCGAGGATTTTAATCTCTTCCCTACACAAGGGAAACAATATTTCATTTAAGATAGGCCCTTCTTCAACACCCCTCCCACAGCAGGGTGTTGATTTCAATACCGCGTGTCAGAATTAATCAATCTGGTTTTATTTCAAGGTTAGCTAAAGGAATTTTATTGCATTTGAGTAGAGAATTAATGTTACAGAGCAGAAATAGCATATCCACTCAAAGCAAAAGTGCTTTGGCCTCTGGAGTTAATGGAGAGCCCTCAGTAACCTGTGACAGATTTTGGTAATCTTTTGCCTTAATTTAAAAGAATGTAGAAATAATTTGACACCTGAATCAGGAAATGGCATTGCCCTCTTTCCCCTTTTTTGCTTAATCTTGGGAGATGTCTCTTCTGAGCAGCTGGATTCAAAGCCTTTTAATATTTAAGATATAGTAAAAAATCTACAAGTAATTGATTAAATGTTTTCAGTAAGCCCAATGAGTTGGCTGCTCATCTTGTTTCCCCCATACAGTAGCTTAAGAAAGCTCTATTTGTACAGCCAGGAACAGAACCCATTGAATTTGTACTCCTGCAAATCAGGCTGCACAAGCGCCACCCACCTTGTTTGCACTTAGGTACAGTGACCATATTTCTGTTAAAGCAGAGCAACTTTTATTTCAATGCTTTATTTGAACCCCAGAGACCAAAACTACCCTTACCTTGTATTTTGTAAGTGCCACCGCTTACCGATTCTGACTCCACAACCACACTGGCATGGTATCGGATGGGAAGATTTTTCCCAGTAATGTGCCATCTGACAGAGTTATCAGGAAACTCCAAGCACATCATTAACATTTTCTACCAGAAAAGCCTTGACAGTGTCTGCTCATTCATCTTTTTCTTTCACCCCACACCCAATTCATCACACTGAATACTCATTCCACTGGGCTGCTAGTTCCTGATAAATAACAGGGACAGCCCAGGTTGCTTCAGGAACATGTCTTAAATCCATTTCTTACTTGAATGAAGAAAAGGATGGTTTTTTTGAGGAGCTAAAAAACGAAGGAACATTCCAGACATGCTAAAAGAAGTTACCAGGCTTTAGTTATGCGAGCTGGGAGCATCCCAGTGAAATCAAAAGAGATCACCCTTGCTATTTATCGTTGACATCCCTGACAAAATGATACCCACATTTTTACAAATGTGTCTAATGTGACAGAGATTTTCAGGCAGAGATTTACTGAGACTGATCACAGAACAGGGTAGGTACCTTGCAGTATTACAATTTTTCCCACTCCTCCCCCATAATACAGCTGCATTCTCAACACCGAGTGGAGCCAGGTGCTACTAACACAGCATGTACCTTGCTAACAATAGAAGCCCCAAGTGGTTGATGGCCTTTTGTATTGTGTTCTTCACTTCTGTGTTTGCCTACTGTGAGTAAGTGATAAGGATAAAAACCTAGTAAATATTAAGCAATTAAGGTGAAGTTAGAGTGAAAAAAAAAAAAAGCATTTCATTAAAAGATTTAGGTTTGCGTTTTTTTATTTAAATATGCTTGGAGGGAGTGCTGAAGAACCAGATCCTCCATGTGACTAGATGATTTGGGACTTGGTTCAGGTAATGTCTCAAAGTTAGCTGAAAGGATTTAGTCTGATTTTTTATTGGTAGTAGTAGTAGTAGTTGTAGTTGTTCACTGTTTTAGCTTGTTCTTGTTCTGCTTTAGTTTGAAGTCAGTTGCATCCCTTAGTCTAATACTAAATCAGATATCCTCTATATAAGTAGTGCAGTAAAATGCCTGGGGGGAAAGCAGCTAAAAACCACTCTCCTTCTTTCATTGATATCTTTCTCCTCCTCACATGCATATCAGTTCTTCTATAGAATAAAAAGAACTTGTGTCCCAGAAAAGATGAAAGAATTGTATGTGTGCCATAAAATTAATAATCCTTCTAATATTATAATAACATTTGGAGAAGCTCCTATAACACTGGATCACTTCTAAATGACTATGTTCTTTTTCTTAATAAGAGCTTTCATAAACCAGCGTTCAGCCATTAACAAAAACTGAGTACTTATGCATGCCCTGAATTTGGTCTGCTACAAAAATGTTATTTTTCATTGTCTGATAGGAAATGTGATTCAAAAAAGTACTTCTTTGCCATAAAAAAACTTATTCTGTGAAGTGAAGCAAAAAGTTTTATGATGCTTTTTCATAAGGTAAAAAAAGACCCCAGAGCTGGTTCAAACTGGAAGATAAGGAAGCTACAATCATCATCAGAAGCTGCAGCCTTAGCGATGAGAAAAGAAATGGGCCACCTAAAGACAGTGACAGGACTCAATGAAGAAAGGGAAGACTCCAGACCCTGATATTACTATTGGTCCAAACTTTCACATGAGGGGTGGAGAACTTAGATTGTAAGGTTATAATTTCCCAGGGATTTCTTTGTTTAGGATCCCTCTTTGGAAGCACTCAGCTCAAAGCTGTAGCATTAATAAAAGAGAACTTCACAGAAGAATTTCCTTTTTGATTTATGGAATTGGCAGAAACATAGAGTCAAACTCGGTTATGGTGGCTGGCATGCATAAATTCCATGACAAAACAAAGTTTCAAGTACTACTTCAGGAGGTTGGCTGAACCACTGAGCTTCGTTAGCGATGTAATTGGTCTCTGGTTCAGATGGAAGAATGGCAGTATTCTATGCAGCATGGTAGAGATGACGTTTAAATCAGGTTTCTTAAATATGCACATTTAGTGTATTTAATTGACTGTAAAATAATTATTCTGTGCTGTATAATTATGTTGTGGCAGGGAGCAAGGCTTCTAAACATCTCAAAGGCAAATGATTACAGGCCCAGAATTAAGACATTATTCTCTCCTAAAATATACAGTAGAACAACAGAAGTGTTTTATCTCTGCAGTGAGGTCTTTGCATCAGACTTGAGGCTGTATTTAAGAAGATCCTCTTAATGGTTTCTTCCTCTCATTTTCTACCCTTCCTCATGCTATTTTAATTTAGCAATACAGATGGAAATACAGTTCAAACCATGGGCAGGAATGAGGATTAAAATTCCCGTATGGCATCAGTGGCTTCAGCTAGTTCGGAATATCTAAAGCTAGTCATGTGAGAATTTCAGTTGTTCAAAGAGACAGGCATTTCCTGAGTGTCATTTGGGACACTTGAGTTGGATGGTGAAGGCGGATGATGTGTCAATATCCCTTTGAACACAGATCTGTGGTCTGACCAGAGTTAAAGACTGTTTGCAGGGAAGATAGGAGAGAAATCTGTTTTCCTCTTCTTTGAGAATTTTAGCCTAACCTGGGGAGGCGTGGGGGGGGGGGGTGGTGTAGTGTGAGAGTGTGTGAGAGGGAGGAAAGATGGGATAGAGAAAATTCTCTTTTCCCTAAAAAGCTTTCACTGATGTGTCTTGCTCATGTCCCATGGGGAGGGTGGGGGTTGGTGGTTTGCAGGGAAGTGAATTCTTGCACTTGGACAAAAGCGCCACTAGCCCTTTTGGCACAGTACCTGTGCTGCAGACTAAGCCAGGATCTTCAACAGCACTTCATGCTTTCCTTCCTACCTACTTTTTGCTGGCTTGGAGAAGTCATGGTGTCATTAATCAAACTGCAGTTCCTAGTGAGGAGTTGTATGCTAGGGATCAGAAGAAACACACCAAGAATGAGAAAAAAAGTTTGTCAAAAGCCATTTTTTTTTCCTTGCCTTGTTCTCTACTCCCAACTCCCTCAACTAGCAAAAATTGCATTTTTCTTTGAAATACGATCCCTCCCTTGAGGCAGAAAAGCCAACTGGGAGCACCAAGAGCGGTTGTATTTCACAAAAAATGTAATGGAGTAAGGGTCTGATTTCCACAGCCCTCCTCCTCATCTGACACTGTTGGTTTATTTGCAAAAGTTATCATCAACCCAAAGCAGTGTTTCTTCACATAAGTGTTGCCATATTGGCCTCTATAAAAGGTTTGTCGGGTCTTGTATCATCTAACTGGATGCTTAGGGAGGAGCACAGGGTCTTGGACAACAGTCATATTTTCAGCTTGCTTTCCAACAACAAGAGGCACTAGGTCTTTCCAGCTGGAAATCTTTTGTTGCCTCCTATAGTGTTTCCCAGTGGTCACATTCTATGGACCACATCATTCTTACTCCTGAAAGCTTTTTTGGTGTGATTTGACCTTCTTTCACCACACTGCAGGAAAGACCCTCCTGGTAACTAACTAGCCTCATGTTCTGTCCATCAAGGGAACATGAATTCATGGAATTAGGGCCGCCTCTGCTTATGATGGGTACAGGGGAATCTGCATGCTATCAACATGTTAAGAAGAGAAAATTAGCAGATGGGGCAATGGGAAGAGCTATATTCTAGGTTAGTCTTATCATGAAGATCTAGTACCTCTTTCTTTCCACTCCTGAAAGGCCTGGGAGAAATCAGTTTATTAGAGGCAGTGTTCCTCTGGATACTCTGCAAAACAGTGTGCTCACCTTGAACTGGATGTGATGGGAACAACTGTCTTTTTTCCATTACAGACCACAGCTGGAGAGAGATCTTTAGCATTGGAACTTGCATTTTTGTCTGACCTGCACTCAGCTACCTCGTTGTGCTTCTAGGTGGCTCATTGCTGCACAAAAGACTATGGCTTGCCTGGACAAAAGGCTTTTTTTGGAACTGGAATATGTTCTCAAAAAATGCAATATTGACATTGAAGCCTAATATTAAGTTATTATCGTGCAGCCTTCAGTCCTGAAACAGAGAAAGCATCTGTCCCTTTTCTAGGGAGGTAGATGTAGAATTGGTGAGAAATCTCTAAAACCCCTCAGAAGCAGAAACATCTGGAGCTCCACTAACAATGAGATGTGAGAAATGGAATATTAGCAACCCTTTTAAATAGACAAGGATTGCCACAGGAAAGGAAAACCTGATTTATTCTTTTGATTAATAATAAATCATGTAGCCCTTTCAGTAGACATCTTTAATGCTTAATATTTGTCACATATCTTAGATAATAGAATACCCTAAATATAGCCCATTAGCTTTAAGTACTGGAGGACATTAGCAGAACAGTCTTTTGTATGTGAAGAAAAAACGGGAGACAGATTTGATAAATTATTGGTCATGGAGAATTTGAACAGCCTATCTTCTCCATTCTCCAAATGCAATAAATTTTTTAAGATCAGAGTGTATGTCAAATGGAGTTCATAAAGTGGAAAATGACACTATTTACTTTCATCAAATAAAATGCTGTCAAAATTTATGGCTCTGCACCTCAGAAATCTGTCTGAATGCTACTGCTATTTTGTGTAGCACTTTAGCAACCCAAAATAATAGGGCTATAAACCAAGTTATGCCAGCAGAAGTTCTTAAAAAAATAATTTAAAAACCCTAAATTCATAACTTGAAGCAATAGTCCAAGTTTTTGACTGCTGCATAAGGAAAAATGCTATAACTTTTCAAAATTAGCAGAGATGGGAGTTTCCTCTAAAGTCAGCTGAGAAACTTGACCTGTATCAGGACCGTCATACACCTTGGAATGAGATGTGGTGAATTTAACCATCTTAACATGCCGACACTCACATGTAATGGTGATAAAATGGTCCTGTTTCAGTTTTGCCAACATGATATTTCATTGCACTGTACCAGATGGATTTCTTTAGTATTCATCCACAAATCACTAGAACAGTAACATGTACTGTATCCCTGTTCCAACTACATTGAGGCAAATTGGGCCTACTGAGTCCTCAGTCTCATCTTTCCAACTAAAATGACCTTTTATATTGTGGTAATACAGACATTCATCTTGAACCACCACAAAACTTGTTTTTGGGGGGGTTTTTTTGGTGTTTTTTTCCCCTCTGCTTGGCAATGACCAAGGCTGGCATTTACCATGATTTTTCCTTAGTCCCTTAACTTCTCTTCTACTTGTCCATGATCATACCATTTATTAAAAAAGATGGGTTTTTACAGGGAAACATCCAAAAATACCCCTGCCTACTCAAGAAAGCATCCAAGTTCACCAAATGCAGTCCCTAATGTCATCATCAGTTCCGAAAATGGGCTTTAGAAACTACTGTCGGAAAGTGCTCACAGGAAAGTGCTGCATTTATAGGTAGGGATTACAGTCCTCTAACTGCTCCTTTTTAAGGATGCCACAAACTTTTATTCTCTTCTCTCTGATGTCCGGAAATAGATATGTCTACTGGAGGTGTGCTTTGGAGTGAAGCTGGCTTGCCTTTCAGAAAAGCTTTGATGCTCTTAGTAATAGCAGAAGCTATGAAACAATCCCCTTTTAAATGGACTGATGTACAGTGGTGGCTCTATCTTCTGCATCTGTCCACAAATGCCCTTATTGCAAGTGCCTTAATTGGAAGAATGCAGCTTGAATATAGGTTCATCTAGCTAAAAATCCCAGGTGTAACATTCATGCCATTGTGGGTAATATTCCGATTTACCTCAATAAATGCAGCAGCAGCCTGGTAAAACATCAGTAGAAGTCTCAGTTAAAAATCTGTGCCCTGTATCAGAAGGATAACTTAAATATATAGTCATCCATACTTGTAAGAAGTTCAGCTACAAAGATAGTCAAGGCTCTTTTATGATTTCTTCTATAATGTAATGCACCGAGCAGCTGGAGAACCTTAAAGGGCTAAATGGTGAGTTGGCTGTTGTTTTTACTACCTTACTTTCTGACTGTAGCTCCCATTTCTCTCCTCCCGTCTGTAGTCAGAACATCCTCCCACCATGTGAGCAAACAGCACCAGGCTGAGTTCTGTGACCTGACTTTCTCTCCAGTCATGTATATCGATCTACTACAAGCCCAGAAATGAACCATCACTTGGCCAAGAGGCAATAGGAGGGAGACAGAGCAACTTGCACGAATGCAATAACTTCCAGTACAGAGCCTCCAGCAGCAATAGCTCCCCTTGAAGTTAAACAAGAACCAAAGCCAGGTTAGGAAAAACACTTTTTTTTTTCCTTCCTCTTAAAACAGTTTGGACCGAGGCCCATTTTTTTTTTCTGTTCTCTAGCTAGGAATTCTCAGCATTCTTGCTAGAGGAAATACAGTACCTGTGGTTCCTACTGCCGAAGAGTCTGGGCAGAGATGAGCCACCAGCTCCACCCACACATACATATACAAATCCATCTTTAAACTCCCTGTTTAATTTGACTGGTAATCAACGTGGGTAGTTACCGTCTGATAATTATATGGCATTGAGAAGTTGTTAGCCAGATTTCTCCCATTTCAAGATACTTTATAGAGTTGTGTGATGACAGGTGAGGGATTACAGCCAATTGTGGGCCAGAGAGTGCATAACATACTGTCTAAAATGAGTCTGACACTTATCAACAATGCAACAGGGTACAGAATTTCAAGTGTGAGAAAATAAGGTTAGGTCCAGAAAATAAGGGCGTGTGTGATCAAACAGCTTACACATTTCACCAAACAGAATGCTGCCATTAAGATTTATACATTGAAACTTGAGATCTGTGACTCAAGAAAGGACAGCAAGCTTCTTATTAATCAGTGAGAGGTGCTGTTTATAGTTCTGCAAAAGAAAAGTAAGTGAAATGTCTTCTTTCCATGCATGATCTTTGACAATAAATAATTATACTTAAGAGTGCATATCCTACAGGCCTTTGTAAACTAATGCTACACACAATAAGGACTTTTCTTTTTTGCCTTAGGATTAAAATTCAGCTTTTTGTGGTGAACTTTCTCAGCAGGACTAGAGACTGAGACAGGGAAAGATTCAAAGCTTAACTTACGAGATTGTAACCATAAGGAGAAATTCAAGACACAGGGAGCTATCAGCTTGACCTGTCCATATTCTGTCACAATGTGCTTCATGTCCCTACTTCAGAAAATGTCAGGAGTGTTTAATGTATACTCTCACTTCTCAAAACTAAAGCTATCCATACTGAAATCAGCATGGCTCTTGCCATGTGAAAGCACTTGCACAGTACAGGAACAGAAGAATGCTTTCACGGGTATGCGCAACACCCCTTGCTCAACTGATGCTTGTCCTGATCCACACAGCTCACCGACAGGCTACTGGCTATGGATCAAAACTTTCATTCTCCTTGTAAGTCCAGGGTGTTTCCATCCATACATCACACACTGTTAAGCTCCACCTTTTCATATTATTAGTATACCTGCAGGAAATTATTTTTGCAATTATCAGATGCTTCAGATTCACTGTGACATTTAGTCAACTACAAACACAGCTTATTGCCTGGTGTGTTCAAGTGCCATGAACATTATCCCTTAAATAGCACGTGTCTTGTTTTACGGTTTAATTAGTTACTGTTAAAAGACATTATCTTATTGTATTCATCCTTGTCTAGATTTTCTATTTGCTGTAATTAGCAGATAAAATACAGGTATAGAGTATTAGCAGAAATCAAGTATATATAATTTCAACCATTCTAACAATTTACAAATAAAGACATTTTTTTAGGGTAATGAAAGTGTAAGAACAAATTCTGAAACAATTAGCAGTTTCTGATGTTATTTTAGAGGACACAGGTGGAGCCAAAGCAAAGAGCATTTTGGTTTTTTAAAAAAAGCACAGCACAACAACTGTTAGGAAGTACAATGTGTAGACACCCACTACATTTTTCAAATTCGCAGGACTGAAGTTGTGCAAAAGGGACATACTCTACTCTTATGTCAATGATGGAACACAATAGATGGGATTCTCTGTAGTGCTTTGTCTTGACCTATCTAAATCTACTCCAGCCAATTTCGGGAGAGGAGTCAGGCTTCAAGAGTCTTGTCCATCAAGGTTTGCTGGCTGTGTGTTTGCTGCTACCTCAACAGTCTGTACAACTTGCAATAACATGATCACACTCACTGTGCACAATAAAGCTGGGAAAGCAACTATTGATCTTCTCTCTTTATGCTAAAGGCAGTATAATATACATCGGAAGAGACAGATTAGGGCTTCATTCCAATAGTTTCTACATAATATGCTTAAATATAACTGCGACTTAGCCCAGCTGGTCAACGTGGAGCACATACTTCTTGTTCTGCCTAGCTCAGTGGTCCTCTGTACTGCAACCATTGGGGTATCTATGGACTATTTTAAGCCTTGCAAAAGGTAATTAAAAATAAGCTGGTTTTCAGTAAACTAAATTCATTTAACAGCGACCCACATCTTCATTGGAAAATACAGAGGTATTACGACTCAGAGATGGATGAAAACTACTTGTCTAATTCAGTATGGTTCTTTTCCAGAATTGCTATCCCTAGAAATTGTTATAACCAGAAGTGCTTTCTGGATTACAACACAGTGTGGAGGATGCCTGAAACTTGCTGCCATTGCAATGCTATAATAATGTTTGAGACATCAATTCAGCAAACATGCTTTAAGACTTGAAGGATGTATTCTTTATCACTGAAGTCTGAAACTACAGCTGGACAAATTCTTTTCAGAATATAGTAAGCTCAAAAATGTGGTTTCATGAATTTTTGGGCTGAAGTTGACAAATTGTTTTGAGGAAAAAAATTTAGGCTGTACATCAAAGCATTTCAACGTTTTCCAAAGTGGAGTTTTTGACTTTTTATTTGGGAGTGCTGTTCATAATTCAAAATGGAAAAAAAAAGCCAACAATCTGAAACCCTACAAGAACTTATTTACTTTGAGACTTGCCAACATGTTACAAATATACTCCATGGTTTCCTGTTGGATTTTTGGTTTAATAAAAGCTTGTTTTCTATCTGCCCAAACCAACACTTTCTTTTTTATTTCACCACCACCACCTTTTTTAACTCTCTGTTCTTTTCTTTTCATTCATTTCCACTGTCTCCATGTTGCAACCAAGATATAAGAGTTTCAAAACCTATCAAGTCACAAATGAAAGTCAAATATGCTAATGCTAACATTAATCATTTTAAGATGTTTGCAGGCAGGATTAAAATGCAGCAGTTCCTTTGACGAAGAAAAAAGGCTGATCAGTCCTCTCAGCCAAGCTTATTCACCACCAGCTTTTTTGTAGGGGAAGTGGTGTTTACTCAGCAATATTCTCTCGCACATGCAGGCTGGAGACATTCATCGCACTTATTTCCTCTCTGTCCCTTTCCTCCCCGGGCTTCCTCCCATCTCATGCCATACATAGTTCATGGCTGACTGCACTGGCTGCATTCTCATAAGTCCACATTTATCACTGTCTGACCACCTATTGGAGTTGTTTCTGTAGTCGCAATTGGGTTATTAATTAGAATCATCTGGGGAGGCACAACTTATCACTGTTCCCTGTTCTGGGAATTCATTCAGGAATAACATCCATAACCACATCTTCCAGAACATACGTACATGGAAATGCCTTGAACGATACTTGTCACATACATTTTTCTCTCCCACAGGCATGCTGTTGACCTTCAAGCTCTAGATTATTTATCTCATTGCAGACAAGTTCTGCATGCTATTTATTTTTCTATGCAGGAGAATCCAGTCTGACCCACCGTTGTAGCTCTGATGTAGGAAATAATACCCTTTCTTCTTCTTTCCAAAAAGGAAAAAGTCAGATGGGTTTTCAGAGCTTAATGAAATACATTAAAATAATCTTTAAATAAATACATTTTAAGACTGTAAAAAAAACCTAAAAGCAATGGAGAATACATTAAATAGAACATTTTAATTTCAGACTGATTAATTTTGCAGATGCCGACAATCCATATTGTAACATAACTAGTCAATTGTTATCCACATTATAAATATCAAGAATCACAAGGTTAAGGACATGGAATCCCATACAGTCTCTGTTGCATTCCAGGTTATATTTATTTCTATTGTTTTAATTTGAGAACTTCAATATACTAAGCTTATTAAATCTTACTAAATAAACTGCATGTGGATAAAGGGCAGATATGCTTGGGGAGATAAAGATCTTGTGCTCAATCCTTCTGAAATATTAGTATCTCTTCCCTGGTCTTTCAGCTGGCTGTCCCAATTCATGGTTTAAAGAGATGAGTTGAGCATCATCAAGATCCTATATAGGAGGCAATGCTGTGTGTCTTGGTTTAAGAGCAGCCAGCAACAAAGCACCACGAGGACACTTGCTCACTCCTCCCCACCCCCCAGTGGGATGGGGAGGAGAAAATATAAAGAAAAGCTCGTGGGTTGACACAAGGACAGGGGGCGATCACTCAGTTATGATCATGAGCAAAAACAGACTCAACTTGGGGAAAAAACAAAATCAATTTAATTTACTACCAATCAAATTGAAACAAAGATGAGAAGGAAAACCAACTCTTAAAACACCGTCCCCCACCCCTCCCTCCTTCCTGAGCTCAACTCCAGTCCCGATTTTCTCTACGTCCTCCCCTGAGCACGCAGGGGGACGGGGAATTGGGGTTATGGTCAGTTCACCACACAATGCCTCTGCTGCTTCATCCTCCTCAGGGGGAGGACTCCTCATTCATCCCCTGCTCCACCATGGGGTCCCTCCCATGGGAGACAGTTCTCCACAAACTTCTCCAGCAGGGGTCCTTAGTCCTTCAGGCACAGATTGCTCCAGCGTGGGCTTTCCCATGGATTCATGGCCATCTTGGGGGCATCCCCCTGCTCCAGCGTGGGGTCCTCCCCAGGCTGCAGGTGGGCATCTGCTGGGGGGGGACAGCCTGCTGTCTCACCACGGGCTGCAGGGGCATCCCCTCCTCCAGAGCACGTCCTCCCCTCCTTCTGCACTGACCTCGGTATCTGCAGAGGTGTTCTTCTCACATTCCAAACTCCTTCCCCGCTGCAGGTTTCCCTTCTTAAATATGTTCTCCCAGAGGTGCTACCACCATCGCTGATTAGCTCAGCCCTGGCCAGAGGTGAGTCCAACCTGGAGCCAGGGAAGCTTCTAGCAGCAGCTTCTTATAGGATCCATCCCTGCAGCCCCTCTCCCACTACCAAAACCCTGCCACACAAACCCAAAACATGACAGAAAGTGCTTATGTGCCTGATGCAAATGCATCTCTTTCTCAGATTGCTAGCAGACTTTTTTTCTGTAATGAGTTGATATTTATGTTATGCTGCTTATCTACTGGCATATGGTGGTAGTTTTTACTCTTTCATTGCAAAACATGATTCGGATTTCCAGAAGTATTTGTTGGAGCTGGACACTCAGATCATAGAAAGGGGTTTCAGCAAGGCACTCCGCAGAAGATCCTCAGAGATCCTATCACAACCCTAAGTGATTCTGAAAACCACTAACCCCTAAATTGGCTACAGCTTCTCTACTTGACCATACAATCTCTTGAGTCTCATCAGCTGCATGGCCACAGCAGGTATATTCTTTCATGCACCTTGTTTTGGAAAACAGCTTTATAAGCAAAAAGTTGCTTGTGCAGGTGTTCAGAGAAATCAGATATCAGAAACTGGGAATATTGCTGCAGCCAATGTGAGTTTGGGCACATGGGAACACCTTTCTGCCTTCTTGCTTTAAATTTCCTTTGACACTGTATAGAGTAAATTTCACCAGCACCCTCAGAACACCCCAATGGCAAAGCCACAGGCTTCAAACCATAAAACCCTTCCAGTCTAGTGTCATTTACACAACTTCACCAAAGCTGCCTTCTGCTGCTTAACTAGTTTATCACTTAAACTAGCCACTTAATAGTCCACAAAAGTCTGTGACAAAATGCTCTGCTTGCAATTATTGTAATTAGGCATATCTGTCATTTTAAATCTGATTCCACATGCATCTCCAGAGATTTAATCATTCAAGGTAGATCACCAAATAGCTGGCTGAGTTAATTATTTGAATGATCTAAAATTCAGACACTTAATATTATGCCTACATATTCCCATGTGTGCCTACATTTTCTGCTTGGGTCTACAGACATTTGGCAAAGCTACAGAGAGGCTTTGCTGTTGGTTGAAACAGTACAAGGTAAGGGCACTGTTAATCCTTTGCTGCTGTGGCTTCTTCTGTCCCCAGGTAAAATGGGTTGGCATAAAGACTGTGGATCTGGGCAGTCAGATCAAGGCATGCCACCAAGAGATAAGAAGCTGAAGCTACATGAATTTGAACAATTGGTGTCAGTGTACAGGTAGATCTGCAAAATTGAGCCTGCCACCTATTAGTGCAATGTGACTTCAAAATGCAATTTTCTTCCTACATTCCATTTTGTGACAAAGACTGGCAACACTGCATTGTAGCTTGCTGTCGCGTCCCAATTTTTTAGGACAATGACTCAGGTTTGTTGATTCCCAGGTCAGGACTAAGGTGAAATGACACCAGGGATCCTTTAATTCACAAAACTCAATTTTTATTTGCTCACAACAAGAACTGGCATCCTCACCACCAAAACTGGTATGGTCACAACAAAAATTGGCATGAGACTAGGTCAGTAAATGATATAACGTGCTAATAACATATCACCAAACAAATACTACAGGCCTTGCTTATTTGGGGATAAGTTCAGGGAAGACGATAAGGAAAGCCCTTCCCGTTGAGTCAGGAGGTTCAGAGCGGACCGCCTTGCTTTCTAGACTCCCTCTCAGAGAAGGGCCTAGAGGTGGCTGGATCCAGGAAAAGAAAAAAAGGAAAGAGAGAACAAGACAGAGAGAGAAAAAGGGAAAGATTTCACCTGTCCTGGGTCCAGCATTGGTCCAGTCAGCCAAGGGGTGCAGTTCCAGTGGACATGTGCACCTGGGGCTTCAGTTCGTGTCCTTTTACCATCATCGCCCCTCTTTCGGGCAGGCACTCAAATTTATTAGGCTAATTAGGTGTCATGAGCAGTTTGTGTGTTGGGCTTGGGGGTCGTTTGGGGAGTAATTTTCCCTTCCCTGCAGACGTGATCTTTCACCATCCCTGGTGAGCTGCCCTGCTCAGCACGGCAGAACAGCCCATCAGAACAGGGAGCTGTGCACCCTCCAGCACGGCCCTCCCTGCCCTGCTGCTGATGGGTGCTGATGGGCTTCTTTTCACCTGTGGTTCCTTGCTAGGCAGGGTTGGTTGTTATGCAGAACTTGTCCCACCATAATGTTTGAGACATTAACTCTTTCAGTCTCTCACATTTGCTGGGTGTAGCACTGGAAGCTTTCTGCCTTCTACTCTTTACCAATATGGTCTCATCAGTGCACTCCTTTCTGAGCTTCAGTATTATAGGCAATTGGTTTTACCCAGTCATTCTGGGCTGTCTCATGCTTGTACAGCACCTTGTGGCTGTCAGGGTCAGAAAGCCACAATTTCCATCCTGCTCCCTGAATTAGTGTGCAGGCAGCCCAGATGAGATACAGGCAGCTTCCTCCCTCCCCTTCAGCCAGGTCCTGCCATTGCATCAGCGTGGGGCAGCATTTTGCCTCCTCACTAATACTCATTGCCATGTGTACAGTGTGGAAAGTTTGCTCTAACTTTGGCACCAGGCAACAGGCAGCAAACTTGATGACTTCTGATCTGAAAGTGCCTCTGCTGGCAGACTTCTGAGACCTGTAGCTGGCTGTCTCGGAAGGCAGAGACAGCAACCCAACTACTGCTATAGGTGGGCAATGCCAAAAACACTGAAAGACCTGTTGGCAGTGTCACTTGGAAAATTTCAGTGTCCTTCCTCTTCCTCACTCTTCTTCCTCCTCTTCCTTGTGGGAGATACAGCCCTTCCCTTCTCTCTAGATACAGATCATTGAGATCAGGAACAGGCAAGGCAGCTCCTGAACTGTATTGAGAAGCTTTGAGTAGATGGTTCAAGGTAGGGCCGGAAGAATTAATCCCTTGAGATGGAAGGGACAAATAAAAATGCAGCATCTATTAAAGAAAACAACAATCCTCATGATCTTTAAGTCAGTCTTGTGATTTGGGGAAGGAGAAGACAGCTGACCTGTGAACTGTAATGTCTGGAGGTTGCTGCTTATACTTAATCTTAATTTCCATTAAGAATAATTTTGTCTTTCAAAATAAGATATGAAAGAAGATTCCAGTGACTGCTTTCTTGTATGTAATAAAGGTAGTAAAATATTAGGTTCATAAAGGTCATTATGCCTTAGCAGAGGTGGAGGGATGGATTTCTATTACTGGCTTTCCCTCCGCTCTCTGCTTTTGAATGAAACACATGCCGACATAATTTGAACTCGGAAGACACTCGATAAAAGGATAAAGCATTTGCTAATCCCACTGTGCTTGCAGATCATGCTGGACTGACAGAGGCATTGCTATTTGCAGAGAAGTGGGTGACTCAGTCCACCCCTGCAGATTTTAGCAAAGGCTCAGGAATGTTGAAGGGGCTGGGAGCGACATGAGTCTTTACCCCTCATCTGTGAATCTTGGGGTGTTACCGGAAAAGCCGGTCAAAGAAACTCTCTAAGATTTGACTATGGAGTTTTAGAAAGCAGGCATTCTTTATTGCAGCACTGGGTGCATGGGGGACCACTCCACCTATCATGCACACCATTACCTACAGCAAGCAAAATTTATATTGTTCTAGTCATCTGCATATTTGTATTATCATTTACATAGTGTCTACCCTTTGGTCATGTGCAGTGTGGGTCATCTCTTTTTCCTAGTTAGCTGGCCTTGGCAAGTTTTGATTACAAAAACTCAGCAGAACTCAAAGCTTATCATCAAGGCCCAAGGCTTCTTGGCTGTTGACGCACATCAGGCCTGAGGCCTCCTGTTTATTGGCGCCTTTAGCACATACCATTGACAAAGCTCAAGGTTTTCTTATCTAACTAGTACATAACAAAATTTTGAAGTTATTCAAGCAACCAAAAGTTTGTCACTACAGCGATACAGTAAAGATTTTCCTTCTCAAGCCTTTATTCAAGGCATCAGGGGCTGCGGGCAAAGAACATGTATGCCACAGCCTTGTGTGCCCTTTTCTTGATCTGCACCAATAGAGGGGGCAAGAGCTGATCTGGGAAACTGCAGAGGGGTCATCCCGTACTCAGCTTGTTTACATATGTCCTTTGCAATTGTAGCTAATCCTCAAGCAAGCAAGTGCCTGAAATAACCCAGCCCTTCCTCGCTACAGGGCAAATAGACCATCTTTTAAGTTCTTATGTGTCAAACTGTATTTTTAAACAAGTATTTAGCATACAATTTTTCCAAGAGGTAGTGTGCAGCAGGCAGTTCATTAAGATGTATATTCATCTAATTGAGTGTTTTCCACTTACAGTTGAACTAAGGTATCATTTGGCCAAAAGCCAGATGTGAACTTAGGAAGAAAGGTATGTGTCATGTTCAGCACATCCCAAGTCCTGCAATACACCCACAGAACTATGTGTTGCAAGGCTGACAGAAGGGCTCAAATTGAACAGCTATGATCTATATTTTCACTGACGCCTTATGCACTCCTGAGGCTGTAGGCACACAACTCTAGTCAAAGGCAGTCTTTGTTATGGTAATTTTTTTTTGCCAATAGAGGAAGATTAGAATAATATATATATCACCTCCTATTGAAGCCAGATGTTAAACAAGTTGCATGCAATTGTAAATATGTACATCTCTAAAGAGAAATATGAATAGTAATCATATTGTTTAGCACAAAAAAAGGTAGGAAAAAGCAATCTGAAAAATTATGGATGCCACCTGATAAATGGTAGTTAAGTAGTTCACTGAGCCTGAAATTTTGACAGCACTCTAAGTTTAAAACCTGACCCTTTGAAAGTGAATTCTTTACAGCTCCTATATATCTATGGAAACTTTATGTTTTCTCTGGTAAGCGTGACCAGCTTCTTGTTGCATCTTTATGTTTTCTTTCCTGTAGAGAATAGGACATAGAAACTCCCAGGCTGAGATTTTGAAAACAGCCAGCATGAGTCTATGTCTGATCCTGCCGAGGCATATATAAGCCTTACCTCTGATTTTTTGAAAGAAGTAGAGTTGTGTTTGCATTGGAGGGTTTAGAAAACATTGTCCTGCTGTTTTCAATTGGCCCTTTACAAAATAATTACCTGTATTTTATGTTCTACATGTTGTTTCACAGGCTTTGTAAAACTGTCAGGAGTTTACCATTAGAAAAGGCTGACTTGTGTTTTCCAACATGGGAAAGAAGCCTATCAAAATGTAGTATGTCTCAACTTAATAATATTTCCAATTTCCATCTGCCTTGGCAGTCAACTGATAGGTGATCAGGTTCACAAAGTCAAAAATCCATTTGCACGAGCATCTCCACAGCTAAATTCTGTCAAGCAAGTTTTCAGGGTCCTTGCCCAAGGGGCTTGAGTCTCTTTCCTGCTTCCAGCAAAGGTGACTTTCAGATGGAGCCCAATGCATTTTTATTTTCCATAAATAATGTTTTCAAATTGCCAGCCTAATATCTTTGGAAAAAAAGATTCTAACATTTTTTTCACAACACTTGCTCAGGTAGCTCTAGTCTCCCTGTAAAGTATATAATATGCAGTAACATTTATTTCAGTATAAATTTTGAGATACAGAAAAACTCCTAAGGAATAGAAGCTGTTCCTTTGCTTCTGGTCAAGCACAAAACACCTGTTATAAATTTCCACTTTCTGTGTGTGCCAGGCTATTCTTTGATTCTGGCTTTGCCCTCAAAAAAATGCATGCAATTCCCAAGTAATGCAAGAGACTACTGTCAGCTCAATGGGAATCAACAGGCAAGGAAAAAACATCAGCCTCAGTAGGAGCAAATGGTGTGATAGGAAGAAATGCTGGCTTTGTTTCTCAAAAAGGCCAAAAGGGAAGCCAATTGCACAGTTAAGAGAACACTGTGCAGAGGAACTAGCCCAGTCTTTGACACATCTTATTTTTTGCCATTTCCCACTAAAAAAAAAAAAAAAAAAAGAAAGAAAAAAGTAGTCTATTTTAAGTGTCCTTTGGACAACTAAATACTTCAGCTGTCCGAAATAAGGGATGTGATCATCTGAAGCATTTCTGTTGCTAAGAAACTTGCTAACACTAAAGCCAGGACAATGCTTTCATCAGACTTCTGCATTCATTAAGGCATCCTCCCAGTGTCCTGTGCCTTCTGTGGTTTTGTGAATTGGCTGGAGGTTGAAGCTAATAAGCTGGTTCCATGCTCTGAAGTGGCTGCAAACAGCAAACTAACCATTTCACCTCTTTCTTTACAAGCTCCCAAGAATAGGACTGGCTGGGTCAATGAAGTAAAGCTTTGGCTCCTCGTAATAGGGAGTTTCACCCAAAGTGAACAGAGTTGAAAAATACTAGGTAGTTATTTCAGCAATCTTACACAAAACAGTCCTGCAGAAATTAAATGTCCATCACTCATCTGTAGCTGGACAGAGCTCCATACAGTTCATTCTATCAGCTAATTTAATAGAGAATGAAACTTTTTATACCACAGGATCAAATGCCAAAAATGTTGAAAAGAAAATGTACAGCATGGGCTGTATAAGAGGGTTACTTAAAGGTAATATGATTTCCCCATATAGTACTGATTACTGTGGCACAAGTTCAAGGAGTTAAATGATGCATGCTTGAAGAAGTGGCAGCTGATTTTTCCAGAGAATAAGTAGGATACTAGGCTTTTAAGACTGGAGAGTTCACTTGGGTAAGTCTATAATTGCAGAAAAGCACCAGGGGTTAGTGACCTGAACACAGGACTGGTCACCAGGAGCACGTGATAAATGTATATTCTCTGCACAGCTTTGTACAAATTTTACATTTCTTCCCTTAACTGGGGGTGGGGGATAATCAAGGCATTGTGAACAGAAATGCATTGAGAGTAATGCATTTCAGTCCATGTAGACTTTTGCAAGACATCAGTGATGTTCTTGTAATGGCTGAAATTTGGACCAGTTTCCAATTATTCCCTACTAGTAAAGGTATTGTATTTCTCTGAGGCCAATACACACTGACCTGTACTCCTGTATCCACATATGGTGTCCTTTTTCCAGAGAAACTCAATAACAGAACACCTTGTGATTGATCTCCTTTGAATGTTAACAAAGAACATGCCACTAATGAAACACAAAGTATGAAAATCTATCTGTCATAAGTATGATGAATGTAGCCCGTAATTGCTCAAATCAAATCCCTCTGTGAAAGCAATGGCTGTTCACAGATCAATTTGTCTGTGGATTCAGAGTAAATCAAAAATGAACTGCCCAGAAGCTAAACTTTGAGTCCATCTAATTGAAAAAACATTCCAGTTGCTAGGTCAGATTATTCACACAGAGTAAGTGTATGGTTTGCTTATGCCTACAGCTACAGATTGGAGTCACCATTGTTAAACACTCTTTCCAGCCAAAGTGGGTGCTTGGCACGGCTGTGGAAATGAGCCATTGCACAAGGAGTGAGTCTGATGCAGACATTTGCTGTGCACCCAACCACAGTCTCTGTGGGCCAGCTGCGGCTTGCTCATTCAGAGATTTCTTTGTAATAGGGTGTTTAGCTCCTGGGGAGCTGGGGTAAGTACAAGATCTCTACCTTGCAGTGATGGGGACAAGCAAGAGACAGGTGGGCTTAAGTGAGATCATGTCCAAAGGTTGAAATAAAACGGCGTTCTGAAGCCTATTCTGACCCACACAGCAAAGGTTCCCCTATTGCTCCAGAGCCAAGAGGCTTAGACTTAGCTGTGAGCCACTAATAATATGTAGCTTACAATTAACAAATCACTAGTGAGAGGATTTAAGATCAGAGGATCTCTTGGGTTACAGTTTATTATGGATGATTTGTTGTTGTTGTTGTTTTCCAGCCAAAAGAAGACATTAGGAATATTGTCTTACTTTCATGGAGAAAAGAAAAGAAAAGAAAAGAAAAGAAAAGAAAAGAAAAGAAAAGAAAAGAAAAGAAAAGAAAAGAAAAGAAAAGAGAAAAGGAGGTAATAAAGAGTTCTTTAACCTCTAAACCAATCACTAGTATTCAATTACCTTCTACCATTCTTGTGCAATAGTTTTCTTGAAGTGTGGACATGAAGTGTGAAATCCAGTGGATGCACAGGTGGTGATCTTGTTGTCCGATGGCTTTCTACCCAGGAAGAATTTGGGATCCCAGGTACAGTTAATACCTAAACAGTGCAAGAAGAAAGGCATAGAATTGGAAGCAGAAAAAAAACATTTACAACTTTGCTATTAAGAATTAGCTATTGGGAAACAGTGGCCCAGGTTTGTTCCAGTAACTCTTTCATATAAAATTTAGAAATAACTCCATGAGGAGAGACAGGACTTGCACCTTGTCCACCTGAGTGCTCTGCCTGCTATGCCACCGTCTGCTCCCTCTCCTGCTATTGCCACTCCCTGAGACTTGAATTCCTTTCTGCTAGATGGAAGTTTTCAGCAGCTCAGCTACTCTGGCTCAAATATCCTCTTGTCTAGTGTTTAGGGAGTTTAGCGCTAGGCCAGCCCTCTTCCTCAACCCTCTGCTGCATACCTTCGTCAACAGCTGTAACCTCTACACTATTACAGAAATTAGGAACTACATCCAACTTTTGAAGGAAAATATTAAGACCAGCATCTTATCCTAAGCACAGGATAGCTTTCCAGTCCTTCTTTCTAGCTTTTCAGATGCACCTGATTAAAAAAGTATTTTCCTGTCATCCCCCTCTCTCCAGTATTTAGTATTAGATGGTATAAGCATTCCTTATCTACGATCTCTGTTGAAAATCATGTGCTGAGACATGCAGAGGCCTCATGTCTGCTTTCCATCTCAACATTGTGGGCATCTGCTCCTGGGGCCTGGCTATTAAACGCTAAGGTTCTGTACAAATGAGCAACGCAAGTTGAAACTAATCTTTTTGTTCTGTCCTTCTCCAGGATCACCACTCTTTAAACTCTCGGAGAGGATTTAGTGTATCTTCACACTACACTGGCTTGTGCAAAGCCTTCTATTGTCCTTGCTACAGTGGTGGGTATGAACAAGCACCTTTTGGAGTATGTGAAGACACCAGATGGTACTTGCCTGGGCCAGCTGAGGATCCAACCCATGATTCCTAAACAAATCCTGGCACCTGCGTAGTCCCAGCCAAGCCACAGCTGTTCCTCAGTGCATATGTGCAACAGCCAGGATGCCCTGTAGTTCATCTCATATGGTTCAAGCTGAACTATATCAACCCACGCAGGGGGAGTCCTGTGCACCCACAGTGGTGATTAGCCCCAGAATGATCTCTGGACTTTGCGATGCCTCTGGCACTTTTGAGCGTGAAGTGCTGTTAGCTGGGAGGGAAGACCTGGCAGGAGGATGGGAAACAGCACTCTGCTGTCTCTATTTAATCACGACCATATTTTGTTCATTTTCATCTGCAGAAACCACTTAATTCAATATGGATGCACAGCTACAAGCAAGAGGGAATCAGGCTCATATTTTACAGACCAGGCACCAGTGGAACTAAACACTTAACTTCATGAGGATTTCACGTGTTAGCCTGTGCTTGCCAGAAATAAAGAGCGGGAAAATCCCCAAAATGAAAAGCCAGTGTCCAATTCAGCCATTAAAATCTGGCAGAAAAGCAGAAAAGTTTGTACTGCTAAAAATCAGCTGCTAGAGAAAAGAGGAGTAAGGCTGAGGAAAGGAGAGCTGAGCCCTGAGAGGCAGCTTTCCAAGAGCCCAGTGCAACAAAAACAGGTTAAGGAGCAAACTTTTACTAGGAGTAGTAAACAACAGATGTGGGTGATCAGGGAAATGCAGGGATGAGGAGAGGAGAGGAGAGGAGAGGAGAGGAGAGGAGAGGAGAGGAGAGGAGAGGAGAGG
This sequence comes from Aviceda cuculoides, assembly GCA_035590195.1. Taxonomy (NCBI): domain Eukaryota; kingdom Metazoa; phylum Chordata; class Aves; order Accipitriformes; family Accipitridae; genus Aviceda; species Aviceda cuculoides. The sequence continues at coordinate 27,605,234 of JAVJGG010000007.1, forward strand.
AGCGGAGAGGAGAGGAGCGGAGAGGAGCGGAGCGGGGCGGAGAGG
>JAVJGG010000007.1:27605288-27630680 GCA_035590195.1 Aviceda cuculoides
CAGCCCCCCCCCCCAGAGCAGACGAGAGGAGAGGAGAGGAGAGGGTGTATGAAGACAGCAACCTTGCAGATGGAACACTAACCTTGTGTTGACTAGAGAACACAAGGTACAGCCATAGAAAGCTGCTAGTGAAAATGAAACCAGGACAAATAAAAGCTTTTGCCATCATATAAAGTAGTAATCTTGCTGAGGGAACACTGTAGGCTTTGAAAGACAGGGCAAGCATACAGAACCGGGAATCTCAATGGCTTCCTTCCATCTGTGCTCGTCAGGGAGACTGGAGGAAGCAGGAATAGTTTTGCTGCACTCAGACAGGGAAGGAGAAAAATAACTAACAAATGAGGAAGATACCAGAAGAATTGGAAAGGTATTAGATAAGTTAAAAAAACCTTCACATAGCTCCAGAAAAGCATCTCAGAACGAATTAGAAACAAGCCATTTGCAGACATTTGTGATATTTTTATTGATGCTAGCTAGGGACTAGAGAGAACCTAATCTGACACTTCCTATTTAGGATGGTAATGAGCGAGGAACCATGAAAATACAACCCTTTACAAAAAGTTTAACAGATGTTTTCCAGTGAAATAATTAGCTGGTTTTGTTATCTGCTGGGTGGGAAACTGGCAGAGTAATGTTTAATGAAATACAGATTTAACTCTTTATTTTTGTTCTTAAAAAAAAAAAAAATGCCACCTCAAAAGAATAGGCTTTAGGCCCAAATGAAGTTCAACTTTGTTTTCCCTCAACTGCCTATGCTGTTATTTCAGAAATCTGGCCTTTAATAAATGTCCTCATGGCCCAACACTGCTTTCAGCTGGAGACTACAGTGAAGACACAAATCCATGATGATGACATCAAATTGTTGCTACGGAAACAATAGCCATGTCACAGATTCAATGTCAGCATTTTGCCAATAGTCAGAAGAGGGCAAGAAAGGCTGTGGAAGTGCCAAATCTTACTTGAATGCATGCCCTTTGTAAACAAGTATATGATACAATACTTGAAAGTTAACACTGTCACTGTTAATTGGAGACACTTAAGATACTTTTAATCCTGATGCCTCACTAAAATGTAGTAACTGCCTATGAAATGTGACAGAGTCCTGGTTTGTCTTTTTGCTGGGGAACATGAATACCATTGAACTTCTGCTTGAGCGCCACAAGGACAATGTGTTTTGCACATTGGATCTAAGATCAGATATTCCCTCTGACACATTGATGCCAATTTTTTGCACTTATGTTACAAAATACGAGATTTTACTTTGAAATGCAGTTCCTGGTAACCCGTGGGTTTACATTAAGATCATAGCTTTTTCTTAAAATACATCTATGAGGACAAATTTGAAAATACGAACCAAGCATGCCCCAGAGGAAAATAAGGAGAGACCCAAACTTTAATTTTTTTTTTTTCAAGACAACTCTTTTGTCTTTTAATGCAATCTCATTTTCGTTAAGGCTGGCTTCAGACCTTTTTTTGTTTGCTGTTAGCAAAACTGCCTGTATGAACTCATGCAAAATAGAACTTGAACATTACAAATAACATACCTGCTCTGCTTACTTTCAGTCACCAAGGATAGAAGCTGACACTTTCTAATATAGTTGCCCTAATTGCTGCACGCAACTTTGTTGCTTGGTTCTGCCCTGCTGTGTGACTGCTCTAATCTTGGTGGGTTTACGTGATATGTAAAAATGGGTGTATAAACCAAAAGAAGAAAAAGAGCAACTTGGCAGACCACTGAGCAATAAGCAGTGCTTTACTTGGTACCTTAGTAGGTTAAAAAGCATCTACATGACCTTTTCTGCCTGCCGCAAAACAACTTGAATTAATACAGCACAGAGCTCATCTGTGGTTGGAAATGATGCCATTTTTAAGCTATGTTTGCACCTTCCAACTTTTGGAGACCACCAGAGAAGCAGAGACAAGCCAGCGCAATTTGTATAGCCCTAGGGCTCCTTCCAAATTATAGTGGATTCCTCTTGTTGCTCTGAAGAAATTAGCACCATCCAAAATCTCTGCAGCACTGCAGGGATGTATCAACTGTCTTCTGCAGTGCCAGTTATGATGGACCCCACAGTGATCAGAAACAGGGTGGTGTAGAGTTACATCCCACCCCATCAACATTGCTACCCAGGACTTAGGGCAGGTTGAGGAGCTTTCTGTGCAAAACTTTAAGGACTGTTGGAGTAGAAAGAGTCATCATTTCATAACAGATTTATTGTGGAGCTAGAAAGACCCTGTGAATGTTCACTTTTTCAAGGCTAATGTTCCTATCACTCCCCACAAATCCTTCAGCCCCATTGTAATAATGGAGGAGTCTGTATAGGTTTACCTTCAGAAACACCGTGTTGCCATAAGTAGCCCCCTGAGAAAAACAGCTTCTTGGTTCTAAATACTGCTGCTCCAATTTAAATATTTAAAGCCTTTTTGGAGTTTCAATTTGCTGAGCAAGACAAAAGCTATCTATTGTAACTACATCACACACCGAGCCTTGTCCTTTCTCTCTCCTGCAATACTTTTCCAGCCAGGGTTGCAAGGACTTCAGCAGTAAAACCCACTGGGTTTCAATAGGCTGGACAAAGCACCCAATGCCAGGCTTTGATTGTTTTCATTTATATGATAGCTGTTCTCCACTTCCACGTCAGCAACACTGATACTGCTGCACTGCCAGATACTATTGGCCAGTTAGGTTTGAACCTCTCCATACCAGTAGATGGTCTAATCAGGATGGCAGGTGGTCGTGTGGTCTCCAAGCACACCCTAGTGCATCCGTAACAATGCAGTTTTTGAACGTACTCTGCTTTATTCCATATAAATGGATTCTAATCAAAGCAATGGGCGATGTACTCTAACAAGCTGTTATAAAATGCCAGTCTAATTAAGCTGAGGCAGAAAGATATTTTCTAAACTTATTAGACTTGTTTACCAGTTTAAGTATGGGGAAAAAAACAAACTCAGTCTGAAGGCATCTTCTGCAGTTGCCAGTTCTGCCAAACATGCCATTGGTGAATATGCCAGGAACGAATTCCATCTGTCTATCATTTTAATAAAAAAAAAAATCCAGAATGCAAAATGGACTGGAAAACTTTACTGCATGTGCTGTGAACACTACTGAGCTGAGGCTGGTATCTGCCTTTTCTCAGAGTTAATTTAAAAAATTACTTTTTTTTTCTTCTTTTTTAGAAAATTTACTATTAGCCTTCAAATCTATTAATTATTGGTTCGGCTAGTAGCTTAGATTTTCTGAAGTCAAATCTTTATTCACTAAACCAAAAGGTTATTAGTTTCGCAACATCCCTGGCTAAATGCAAAAAGAACAGTACAAAACCCTTGTTTTCCTTTCCCCAAAGACTTGAAGAGTAAGCGTTTTGACAAACTTTGGAAAAGATGGAAAAACAATCATGCACATCTATCAAAACTTCAGTCTGCCCATCCAGCAGTGACAAAACAGCCAGGCTCTGAATCCTGCAGAGTACTGCTCCATTACAGCTGTGCTGAAAAGATCACATAAGAGCAAGTGTCAGATCTGTGGGAGAAGCAAAATCACCCAGTAGATATATGGAGAGAATGCAGCATACTGAAATGTGGTAAAACATTGTAACTATTAAATAAAAGGCATGTGCAATTTATTTTAAAATTTAATCTGTAGAAGGAGTGTTCAGCTCTACTAATTTTTCTCAAAGCTTTGCATTTAAGAGTATGTATTTAACATTAAGTCAGATTTTCCAATGCCAAAAGCAAAAAGTGACATTGTTTCCAGATGTAGATTTTAGTAGATCATGTCTTGAATAATTAAGGGCTGTCAGATCTGAGCAGGCTAGTAATTGAAGCTGTATAGGATACAATTTATTGCCAAACAATACCAGACCTTCAGCGAAAAGCAGAAATCACATCTCTGTAACACAGGGCTTTTATTCTGCGAATAAGCTTGGAGGTATGGACTGAAAACATCAGATTTTCCTTCCAAATGGAAAAGTTAAAACAAACAAAAGCAGTTCCTGGGAACATTCTTTATATATGCTGTATTATTTGTCTCCCCACATTCCTGTGTTTGCTTGTTACTTTCTGTGGAAAATGTGTACAAATTACGCACCTTCCCTAACCTACTCCACTTAGTCAAAGAAGACAGACCTGAACATCAGCTGGTTTTATTCAGCTCAGTGCTGCTCAAAATAGTTTATAGCTGAGTATAAACTGAACCATCAGAAATAGGATCTCAATCCTTTGAAATGTCAGCAGATCAAGTTCACTGCACAAGCAGGAGCTGAATTTTCAATCCAGAAGGCTGCATCATTGTCAAAAGCTCAAGATTATTTAGGTGAGCTGATTTACTAACATGGCAACTAGCAAGATTTGTGCTCCAAAGTTTGATTTATATTTTGGATTCATCTTGTCAGACTGACTGTAAATAATATCTGCTAAGAGCAACATTTTAAATGGTCCATTTTCAGTTTGCTTAGATTGCTCATAAGCCCACGATAAGGCTATAAGGCATCTCAAACATCAGACCTAAAGTCTGCTTTGTCCTGGGCTACCATATAGGAAAGCAAAAAAGCATACTGGCAAATGGGACACGGGTGGCTGGCAAGAACCTGACCCAGCGTCTGCAAAGGCTAAGCAGGTATCCCAGCTCAGGGTATCTGAGCTCAGGGTGTCCTGGCTCACCTGCTCCACAAGTTGGACAGGTCCATGGTGGAGGGAAAGGACCAGACCAGTGGCTGGTCTCCCCCTCTTCGCTTTACTAACATCTAGGAGCAGGAGTATCTAACACTGATATCATGACTTCACTGAAGTCAATGGAAAAATGATCTTTAACTGCAGCAGGTCTTTGGTTTTATCCTAGGGGAGAATAAAGTGCAACACGCCCTTCCCTCAGTCTGCACTACAAAAAATGAGGTGACTCGGTCAACTTTGTCACATCAGTGCTGAGGCAAAATCAGAGAACAGAGGAAGGCAAAAAAGGGCTCTTTCTTTCCAAATCCTGTCAGGCAGCTTCACAAAGTTGTTCTTTCACACATTCACGCCTTTACTCTTTTATTATTGACTAAATCTGAATATCACAATGAAAAAAACAAAGAAGTGTTGAGGTGAAGAATCTTTTGGTTTTTCCTTTCATATTCTAACTTTAAAAATTGTTGTGAATGTTAATGAATGAATAAAATAGAAACACATTTTAGGAAGAAGGCAGTGCATTTTTCAGTAAGGTTTGGAATTACAAGTTACAGTTCAGGTACGTAACATGACCTTAAAGTAATGATCTGCAGACAACTTCCCACAGGGAAATCAGTGCTATATATAACAAAGCCAGTTCACTACATATTTTTCTGTCTTCAGCATGCTTGAATAGGTAGAAGTTCATCGGGGCGCAAACAGAAAATGTAGCAAGGGCAGACAAAGCTCTGCAAAGGGCTGCATTAAAAGGCTGCATGTCGCAGGACAGTGTGTCCCATTTCCTTCGGGATCCAGTGGCTGACTGGGTTAAGCACAGGGTGTATCTACGCTGCGTTTTCATACCTGAGCTGCACTCAAGCTCCCATAAAGAGATGCCACGTTTCTTCAGATGTGTGGCTTCATTTCAGCAGCAGGCAAAGGCAGGTCCTGTATGCAGCTGCCGGCTGCTGCCAGGTCGTAGCAACCCAAGACAGGAGGAGCTGTGTCGCCTCTGAAGTCCATTCCCGTCTAATCAAAAGCAGAGCCGGGGCTCAGCATCCCAGCATCCAATCTGCAGCATCCCCACACCCGAAAACATCATCCCTAGCAAACCTCAAATCCTTAGTACAAAGGAGTCATTGAAAAGCAAACCATTTTAATTCTGGGATAGAAAGAGGTTCTGCGGCTGAGCTGACAACTCTTGCTCTTTAGTATTGATTGGATGGTCATTTGTTGTAATGATGGCTAAAACAGTCAAGCAGATGCTACAAATACCACTGTTTTGATTTCTGAATGTGGAAACCTCTTTGTCTGCATGCTACAGAAGAATGCAAAGCTTCACAGCTTTCGTTCCCCAAACAGAGAGGTGTCCAGTTAGATTTTTGGGAGGTATTTTTCCATTTGCTTTTTTGTGTTGTAAAAACAGAATATTTCACAGACTGATGGCAAATTTGTGAAGGTTAATGACATGGTGCCAAATGCCTACCCCAGATCTCCACCTCCAGTGCTAGGAAAGATAATGACTATATAGTCTGTAACCCAGGATAACTCAGCAGGCTTGCTAACTTACCATGTCAACGGGGAATGTTTATCCTGCACATGTGGGATCAGTTTTACCTCAAGCAGTTTGGCACAAAGGAGTTGATAAATTCACAGCATGTATTCAAACACTGCTTTCAGCAAAACATTTCCACTTTTATTCTGCGGATGCTCAGATGTGGCTGAAGAAATTTCCACAAAGCAGAAGAGGAGACTGAGCTGTGAAATACACCTTAAAGAGAAATCATAGCTGAATCATGCATGATCTTTCAGCTGCAACCAACGGCTTTCTCATTGTACAGTGGAAGGAGGCAAATGAATGTGGCTATGACATGGAAAAAGTCTGGACAATAGTAATGATAATGACTATAACTAATAAAAGGAGGCAGTACAATCACAGGTAAGCAAATTAGCATTGTGTTGCTCAGAGAAGCTTCAAAATAGTCCAAGAAAGATGCAAAGACTTGTGTAGCATAAAGAAGGTAAAAGTACCATTTCATCATGCCAAACTGAGAAAATTACCCCCAAAAATTGAATGTACAGCTATAATTGATGCAATTGAGAGAGATAGTGAAGATAATCCGAGTACATAATGACTGTAGTGGGAGCATCACAACGTAATTGCAATGTACTTTTTTTGTGACAATGTATCATTACACCACCTCTGTTCCTCTGGAACAAATATATTTATTTGAATTGAAGAATGTAGATTTCCAAATCCCTTTGTTTCATGCCAAAACCTGCATGCCATCTCCTGTCGTTGTGTCAAGGAGCTGCAGTCATGGATAGCTGTGGCTGTAGTACAGTGTTTGTTTCAGCTCTGTTTCTTATCTGCACTCCCAAAATCAGGAATTTTGTCAGTTTGTTAACTTATCTTAACTGTTCCAGGAAGACCTATGGGGGATGTCCTGCAAGGAGGCATAATATTTCTTTCCCAAATGCAGGTCCCTCATGTATAACAAAACTACCTTAGTTGAGATGTCTGATGCCAAACCTCTGCAGTGAAGGGGGAAGCTGATTCTTCCCCTTCGTCATTTAAACAGTTGATCTATCATTTTCATCATGTGTAAAACAAAGACAATACCTGGCTTCTTCCCAAAGGCCAGGTCACTAGCTTCCTCTAAGGGATTCCTCAGATAAAAGTAGAAATGTAGAAATGTATTATTAGTATTTTACCACTATCAAGAAATTACATATAGTTATAAGACAGATACTGAAGAAGTAAGGAAGAGGCAATATACTTTTCTCTGGCATCTTTTTTTTCTGTGATATGTGTTCTATAACTAGACCTGTCTCTGCTAGACACACAGCAGTATGCCTGCCACTACTGTCCTGTGACATGTTACATTACTAGTGAAGAGATGTCTTTGAAAATACCTTGTTTCTCACCATATTTTCCAATGGAATTTTTCCCCCTCTCTTATAGCAACTTTCCAAGGATTTCTTTTGTTCCTGTTGGGGGAAATAGGAAAGAAAAAGGAAAAGGAGAAAGCTGACATCCCTCCATTTTATTTTGTTAGAAGAGAAATGGTTAGCTTTTGGATAAACATGTTAAAACACTCCTGAAATATTTCTGCCAAAGTGCATTTTTTCTATGAACTTGCAAATTTTTTTCTTAAAAAAAGGATTTTCTCTTAAGAGGGCTTTTTAAATAAAAATTTACAAAATTGTTTAACCTGCTTTGCTGGCCACATATGTGCTACTATTAAAATCAGCAGTATGTGTTTGTAATGCTGCTTGCTATTTTTCATTAAATCTGTACATGCATTGCAGATAATTTCTGAGGATCAATGGTAGATCTTTCTAAACTTTTTATGTATAAAATTATGGGAAAAAGTAAAAGATGAGGGACCAGGAAGCCCTAAGATGCCTACTTCAGCCATTCCCACAAAGAAATGATGGTAAAATAAGGATTTCCAGCAGAACATAGGCATGAATAAACAGAAACAACCTATTTCCATGGAAACAACTAATCTAAAACCTGGACAAAGGAAGCACGTGAGTGCCTACCTGACTATATGTCATCTTTAACATGAAGTCGGTGAGTTGAAGCATCCACTGATGGGATGTAGCTGGCTCACCAGAGCAGGAGCACTGCGGTCCCCAGCCAAGGGCAAGCCCTGGCACATGGCCCAAGTGCGCTGAGGTAGGTGGATATCTCCATCACGGTGTCCTAGGCCCCTGGAGGGTGGGAATTCATTTACTGTTGCAAAGGGGTGGTGGCACTAGGACTATGGCCTTATGTATTTCCCTCATGATTCAAGACAGGGCAGCATGCTTGAAAGACCTATTAATCACTGCAAATCAGCTGAGTGCTTTGTCTTAATGATTTTATACAACGGATGGGGAAAGACGCAACTGTATTTGTCGCAGCTAAAATGTTACTGGTACCCAGAGTGCAGATCACTAGACCACTTAAATTATATATTTCCTGCATTAGCACTTTTGTTATTTCCCCCTGAATTAACTTTTCTGGAAAGCTATAGGAAACACAGAGCAAATACAATTCATACTGCAAACATGAATGCATGCGGTGTTTGAGGGAGAAAGAATGCACTTCCCCTGGTCCTTAAAATAATCTTGAATTTTTAAGAGGTTTTACGGACAGTTTACAAGAGCAGGGTACCGGCAGATCCCACCTGGCAAGGGAGGCAGGCCTTTCTAAGAAACCCCTGTGAGCAGCCTGATGAAAATGAGCTCAGATTTGGCCAAGTGATGAGTCTCTGAGAATAGCATTTTGCATACATGTGGGGTTTTTTGTTTTGGTGGGGTTGTTGGGGGTTTTTTTATATATATAACAAAAGCATTCAGAGTGACTATAAGCTGTTCTCTGCATGCATGAGCAGCTAACTGACAGGCAGGCTGAATGTTCACATCTTCTGAGGTACATACTGAATGAGCCATAGTCTTCCTTTATTCACTGCTTAATAAAAAGCATATAAAGAGGCATACTGCTCCACTTGGACTCCTGCAATGATTGAAAAATGAGGTTAAGCAAGCATGGGGGGAGCACTGTGATGATTTAGAGGTTGCTACAGACCCAGAAATCTCAGAAGGCCCTGCTGTTTTCAGATCTGCTAAATGTAAGCCTGCAGTCACCCTGTACTAAGGCAGCAGGAGGTGAGAAACCTCCTGCTCTTTAAAAGCAGAAAATACCAGGAATGCCCAAAATCTGGCCTTGAGATCATGCATGGCAGGATTCAAGCATGAACTCAGTCACTGTCTAGATTCTTCTTGTGGATTACTGAGATATTCAAATGCAGAAGGGTTTAATAGCTTGCCTTGGCCTTTGCGTTAAAAAGACTTTTTCTTCCAGTTCTGTGCTGGATGTACTAGAATATGACTTAATCTTTGTGACATTAATTCTGGATTGCTGTGCTCTTGATTATGTAATTTGTCAAGATGTACTACTTAAGGAAAAGCAGGCGCTCGGTACAGCTTCTCACATCACACAGTTCAGCAGCCAAACTCCTAATGCAGGCACTGATTTTGTATCAGGTGAAGGTGACAAAAAAGTGATACTTCTGGCTTTTGTGGCCAGTTTGAAGTGTCCGAGCTGATCACTTCGCAGCTGACTGGTTTTCAATGGCCAGGCTGCAGATGACATCTGCGTGGGGGAATAGGAGGTGAGGGGTGTTTCCCCAAGAGGAGGTGCTCAAGGAAGGAGGTCTTGTAGATGCTGGACTCCTCTGTGTGTGACCATTTAGGGCTGCTGGGATTTTGTTGTTCCTAATGACTCCTTCAGCACCCACAATCCTGATTAGGTGTATTTGCATTTTTGAGTGCTGCATCCTTTTCTCACAGCAGGGAAGGCCAGAAAGACATATGAACTGATCCCATCTGCTTTCCAATGCGTGGCAACACCTGGCAGTGCTAGGACTCAGAAAAGAATGGAGAATTAGTACATTTGGAGGTCATTTCCCTAACTTACCCTAGCCTTTCACACACATCCTGACCAAGCAAGCTGCAATGGAAATTAAATACTAAAAGATAGCATGTTTACTGTGCTTTACTTTCATAGATTTCCAAGAACTTTCCATAGATGGGTAAGCATTATCTCCATTTGACCGAGAATGTGGCTCTGGGGCACTCGGAAACTAAGTGGGCAATCCAAAGCATTAGCAGCTATTATTACTATTTGTTTTCGTATTGTATCACTGTCAATGGAGACCCATTCCTGGGTCAGTTCCCTAGTCACTGCACAGTTACAAAACTAAATGACAGTCCAAATGAGCTCATAACCCAAGTAAGGACATGTTTTGACAGCAAATGTATTCAGAAAAGCCTTCTGTCTTTTCTGGTTAGCCAGGAAATGAGGCTTTTTTTCCCTCTGTCAAAGGCCTAGCAGGAGTCATCCTTCATTTGGACACATTCATAACAAACAGCTCTCCCTGAGACTGACCACAGACAATACAGCAAAAAATGAACCTGGCTGCTGCACTGAAAGTTATTTTGGGGTGCAGGGAAGCAGAGGTATAGCATCAGCCTGCCGTGCTCCTCACCATTGGGGATGCCATCAATGGTCTTTTGAGCTCTAAACGTTGAGGTGCCTCAGGCTCACCTTTGCTTTCACCTGTCCAGCCATAATCAGGACAGGGCAGGAAAAGCAAAAGGAAAGATATCTACAGGGTCTGCAAACAGCACTGGCCTGTTTTTCTAGAAGTTAGCAGTAACACTCTTAATGTGACTAGATATGCATATAAGCGCAGGCAGAATGATATCTCAACGGATATGTGTATTGTGCCAAAAAGAGAGACAAAAAAGAAATCCCAGGTGGCCTTGAAATTACAGAGTGTGTGCTGGTGGGAGCTTTTAAATTCCTGTGTAAAATACTTCACATCCTGAAAAAAAATCATGTCTAAAAATAGGCCCATACAAGATATGTGGTGGCATTGCTCTGTATGAGTTCATGTGCATTTGACAAACATGAGAATCACCAAACAAACTATAGGTTTCATGCAAGATGCTCACAGTCATTTAGTTTTTGTGACTGATCCAAGTTCAATTCTTACCCTGGAAGAGAAAACATCGATAGATCCCAGAGCAAAGCAATTGTTTCAATACAATAAATTGAATCCAAACATGAAAATAAGATGGAAGACCTATTTTCCAGAGCTGTAGGCACACCTAATTAGAGCTTCTGGCTGCAGACTGCAGAGAATCTAAATCAATGGGGAATGATATATTACTAGAGGAAGTTAAATAATCTGAGCAGGAAGACAAGGCATAATTTTGTTCTAACAGATTAGTTAAAGATATGTAAAGATTATAATGATAGTTAAATGATCTGAAATTCTACCAGTGCAGCCAGAAACGTTTAACGTTTAAACACACTGCTGTCCACTCAGACACTATAAAATCACAGTGTTCCTAAAAAATATAATTTCCCATATGTAAGCCAGGTGGTTTGCACAATTGTTTTAAGGTGGTTGTGACCATACTCTACTATGGTATGACAAGCTTGTGGTATCCGACAGGTGAGAGCTGCAGACCTGCATGCAACCAACCAGTGCAATGAAACATTTTCGGGTTTTGAATGGACACTATTTTTGCCCACAACTTACTGAGAACACTATAAAATAGTAAGGAGCTATCAACAGTAACACTATACTTATGGTTGTGACACAGCTGTCTTGCTGGTGACTTTGCTACGGGACTGAGACCTGGTTCTTGTGAACGCAAATGGAGGATGTTTGTGACTTAAAGTGTTCATAAAACATTGGGCAAAGGAGACAAAGAAAATATGAATACCCTTTTGACAGATAGGGAAGAGGATAGAGAGGCCAAGAATGTCTCTACCAGAATCACACTGGGGAATTCACACTAATGGCAAATAAGTCCACATGCCTACATAGCAAAGTTGGACATCGGCCAAAGGTAATAAGCGCAGGTGATAGAAGCAGGATGGCCGTGGTGGTATGACACCCAAACTGGGCCCCATCGGGCAGCGCTACCAGACTGACACTGGTGAGCTCAAGGGCAATGAAAGTAAAGGCAACATCAACTATCACCGAGGATGATATCAATAATGTTACAAGGTGCAGGTAGCAATGCAAAGAATGACTAGCCTGAAATCACTCTGAAATAAAAGTCTGACAAGAAAAACATGGGATAGATGCTGATTTCTCCTGACAAGTATCTAGCACTCAAAGTGGATAGAGTGCTGTCACACAAATAATTAAGAGGAAAGATATTTGCAATAGAAGGAAGAAGAAAGTACGTAGACAGAGCTTTAGTCCATTTTAGAGGGATGACCTAAATAAAAAGAAAAAAGGAAGGTAAATTAAGCTGAAGCTAAAGTCTAAGGGAGAATTGCTGACGTTGATCTGTAATTAATAGATTAATACCTTTTAAAGCCAAGAGAGACCAAATAATCATCTAATGTGATGTCCTGCATTAGAGCTGTGAGGAGGATGGGATTTTTGACAGTTGGCTTTTTTTAAGACCTAAAGCTGACTATTTGAAATTCTCCATGAGAGAAAATGCTGAAAAGGTTTGTCTGAACTCAAGAAAATGGATCGAAAAGAAATAAAATAGTAAAATTGTGGAAATTTGGTTTAATTCACCAATTTTATTTGCAAAAAAAATAAAAGATGGCATCACAGAATGTAGCATGAAATGTTTTTCAGAATGAAAAACTGACATTTGTCTTTGAAAACACTAAAATGATAAAATTCAGAATTATGGGAGGTTTTTTCCCTGTCAGAGAAGGTGTGTGAAATGAGTTTATTTGCAGAGTACTTTAATTCTTATGACAATAAATTTTCCCACGAAGAAAAGTGCCATTCAGATTCTTCTAGGCCCACCTTTATCCCACATAGGTCAGGCTAGACAATCCTACCCAAAGCTTACATCTTCCAGCTGTGCAAAGGTACACTTTTTAAAAAGATATCTGGTCAAGGCAGAAAAGCATCAAGGGCTAGAAAATTCACCATATTCTCTGATGATAAAGACACTGAAAGATCATGAACCACTTCCACTTAGGAAGCGCTCCAGGGGACCAAATGGATCCAAAAAAGACTGACCAAAAAAGGGACAAAATTGTATCCAGCTTCTGCAGACTTTTTAAGAAGAAAAAAGACCTTGTGGAGGAGGTCTCATGCAGAATGAGGCAGGCCTTGTCACTAGGATAGCACACAGCTATTTCTCCCAAGTAGATGAGAACATGATAGACCACAGGAGGACATCCAGTGGAAATGGTTTTGCTGATGGCTGGGCTGTGCACTGTGTTGATTTCCAAGGTTATGTCATGATGAGTTAGGGAATATAACCTCAGGATGGTACACAATTCCTGGAGGGTGTGGGTTTGTTGGGTTTTTTTGTCCCCTCTGTCAAAGACCAGCAGCAATAACCCATCCACAAAGTTGCGGAGGTGACTGGTAGATGTGAGTGCTGTTGAATCACCAGAGAAATCTGAAGCAGCAGGTGGTGGCAAGCAGGGTCAAGAATCACAACACTGAATGTCAGGTCATCTAAGGGCCCATCGTGTGAACAGGATAGCTCAGGAAGAGGCATTCACAGCAGCAAAGCTAAAAAAAAGCTAACCTGTTTTACTTCGCACATAAACAAATGAAGAGTGCCCACACTGGTACTTACTGTACTACACAGGAGAGCAAGTGACGGGTTTTGAACTCCTAATCCTCTTGGATGAGATCACAGTTACATACCCAACTGTGCACCTTGCCTGCACAGGTTTTTCTGTAGATCTGAGAAGAGTATCTCCCCTTTAAAAGGTTTTTGCATTCAGCCGCTCTTCCAAGTTGCTTAATACAATAACAGAGTAACCAAATTTAAAAATAAAGAAAAAAAAAGAAAAAAGGGAAATGCAAAAAATGACATTTGCCCATTGCAGAATTTAGAGAAGTGAAGGATCCTCTAGAGTTTCTCTGGTTTTGACCCATTCTATAATTAACTGCAGTATAAAATGTGTTCCAAAATAATCGCAATCAGTTTAGAAAATGTCAGTTGCTCACCTGTGCATCCTAAAGAAGTGCCTGGGTTGTGCTTTTAAAGCTACATGAAAAGAAATTCATCTAGAACCTTTTGCAATTCAAAATATTTAGCTGAATGACAAGAAAACTAATCCTTGGTTTATTATTAGACATGATAAAAGATTTCTGAACATCCTGGATGTTCATATTTTTATTCTGCTCTTTTAATGCAGTGCTACTCTGAAAAATGACTTTGTCAAAAACATAGCTGAAGCTTTTAAAAGTGAGAAGTGGTTGTGGAGGCACAACACAAAATGCCTTGAAGAGGTCTAATGTTTAGAGATATGTGCTCTGCTCTTTCTCATTTCCACATCCTTTGAGGATGGCATCAAGTCTGATGTCCAAAAATTGAGCTGCTCAGAATCCTTAGTCTCCCCTGAAAATCTGAGCCAGCTTCTCCTTGCTCAGTGTATCTGTCCTGGGTGTATAAATCAGAGGCTTATTTCAGACCCTGAAATAAGTTCTACTGCTCCCATTAGCTCCAGAGCATCAACAAAGCAGTGAGAGTGCAGTGGATGCACTTGCTTTTTGAGTATGCGTTACCTATTGACCACACTGCAAAATAGGTTAACCACTTCTGCTTTTGGCTCCTGGTCCTGCCCTTAGCATCAACTGAGACACCCAGCTATCACACATCACCAGCAGAATTGCTAAACACCTTGGTGAAAATTTGCTGATAATGGCATTAACTTGCCTTAGGACTCAAAGGCCATACCCAGACCACGGTACCAGCAGCTCCCATCCCTAGAGACACAGGTGGCAATAGCCTCCTTTCCCATCTCTGGAAGTCAGGACAAGGAAGCGAAAAAGTGTGTTTGTTGAGGAAAGCAGGGGGTATTCCTGACCTCAGGTGGAGGGAACCAGCATCCTAGGACATGCCACCGACAGCATTCACAAGGCAATTAGAAGCAGTCCATGAGACCTGCTGGAAATTCATTACTCACAATGATGTGTGAAAAGGAACAAACAAATGATTCACCGGGAACAGACTGCTAGCAAGGCAAGCAGATAAAGAAAAGGAACGCTATTACTTGTAAAGGGAGCACTTTTGATGCAGGATAAGTAAGATACAATAAACATAGCACTCCAAGAACGATGTTTTGACAGAGCCAATTTTTGGAACCAAATCACATCCTAAGTGGCATGCTTAAGCAGACACTGGGTGAAATCAGATTAGGGCTGGGTTAAAATGATGCTTTGAAATTATTTTAGTGGTTCTTATTGATTAGGAAATGTAATTTTATAGGACAATATTATGTATAATCAAAATGCAGTCATAAAGAAAAAGGTCAGGATATTACTGAGAAACAGTCTTTTATCATTACAGTAGCTAGCAAAGAAGACTAAAAAGTACAAAACTAAGCATCTTTTCTCAAGCACGGGCTACTACTTTCTCTTAATTTTAAATTAACAAAATTAAGATAATTTATTCAAACCACCAAGAGCCGTATGCCTCTTCCCCTTTCTGTGTATATCTCTGTTGATTATAGCTGTGGAAATTCATGCTACTATTTTTCTGATTTCATTTTAGTAGAGAAGTGCTAAATTCTGTTTCATCACATTTTGTACTGAACAGTCATGTGCTGAATGTATTTGGCTTAGTTTTATTAATTTTGAATAATTATCACCCCAAATCTGGAAGATTTCCCAGGTTACAAATCCACCTAATGGGTGCCTCAGAGAAGGCAGCTCTGATTCTCAGGGACACAACACAAACGGCATCACATAGGATGGATCCCTGCGCAACCCCTTTCTGCATTGGTGCTCATGTATCCAGAATTTCAGCTGGAATTTCATAGAACGTATTTACCCACTGAGGAGGAGAAGGCATGTCCTCTGATGACAGAGTCCCAGGAATTAACCCATTATGGGAAAAATTATGGGAAAAACACAGGCAGCAGTCCATGCTATTGGATTCAAACAAGGGCAAAGACATGATACAAACTGGCCTGAGAGAGATGCTCCACCTTCCCTTGGCAGAACCAGTGGGTTTTGCTCATTGCTAGCAAAAGAAAGGTCACAGAGAAAAAATGCTGGTAAAAATTAATTCTGAACTTGCAAAAATTGTTCATCTAGATGGGTTCTACACCTTTCCCTCAAGTAGTATGAAAACATCTCATTCAGTAAGATAGAAATGTTTCATTTTGATAATAGCTGAACTACATCATTTATTATCAAAATTATATGCTGGATACATGTAATAAAGGACGTGTGTAAATTCAATATTATCATGCATATTTTGTTATGCCATGCAAGCTGAAATGAACAGAACTGGAAAAGTAGAAACAAAACACATTCACATTATTGAAATGAAACATTCATGCCTTATCAAAACAAAACAAGAAAATAGAAATGGTTCATTTAAACATTTTTCTGACAAAAAAAAAAGCTGAAATTGACATCCTCCTGTGAAATGTTTTGATTTTAAAAACACTTCCTTCTCTGCCGCGAAAAAGGGTTCTGCAAAAAAATGACTGCCTGCTCTCTTTGCCAGATACACACAATATAGCATTGATTACAATGTTTTCTAAAATGGAGATCAGTCCTGATGGATATGACTTGTTCCGTGACCTCTACTCCAGTTTGAAAATGCAGGCTGAGGTGTTAACAGAGTCCTTTTAAGAGGCGATTCTTAAAACGGTACATCTAGACTGGTAAGGCTGTGCACCCAGTAGATCCTTTGCAAATAGTACAAGAAAGGATCTGAGCATAATGCAGTGGTAAATTAAAATTACTGCAGGTGAAAGTGTTTTAACTGCTCTGAAACTACCTGACACTAGTGAGCAGAATATTTTAACATCCACTCCAAAACACATTGCTTTCAAGTTATGAAAAGGGTGGAGGGCCTGATTCAAACCCCTTGGTCTGTTGGTTTCCATTTCCTGACTTGAAAGGACTTTGCACCCTAAGAAAACATGATAAAAACATGCATGTTTTTATGTGATGCTTGTTCAGCCCGCTGCTACCTTGAAACTGGTCTTTCCCCAGTCACGTCCTACCAGCCTCGTTTCCCCCTTGCCTTAGCCCATTAACACCAGGTGATAACTATATTTGCTCAAAACACCTAGACTGAATGTCTCAGAGAAAAATTCATTCTGCTTCCCCCAAGGGTAAATTTCTCCCAAATTCATCCAGAGAAACAAAGTCGACTGAATAAAAATAAGTAGGAGTGCATCTGACAGCTCTTTGTATGAGCTCCGTAAATTAGTTTATTCACATCACTTAGTGCTCTTCAGGAACAGGAAAGACGATTGTGCTTTCCTATCCCTCTGAGGGGGCTTGTAGCTATAATTAAGAGGGTATTATTACTGAAGTCTAATTACATTCTTTAAAGTGTGCTGATAAGAGCATGGGAAGAACTGTTTTAAAACCACCGCTGGCTCTTTTATCCATGCTAAAACCAGCCACCAAACAAACAGAAACTGGTGAAAGCAGATCTCGCATGACAGCATTTTTACTGTTCTTCCCAGCAGGAAATGCAATGGGAGGGAGGATCAGAGGAGAAGTAGGCAGAATTTTAGATGTATTTTTGTGCAGTTGAAGTTTTTCTTTTGGTGGTTTGTTTTTTGGTTTGTTTGTTGTTGGGGTTTTTTTCCAGTTAAAGAGCTTTTTCATTTTAGTAACAGTAGTTTACATTTGTACAGCACTCTCAGTAGGGGCTATCTGGGTTCATTGCTTGCTAATCCTCATCTGATTACTACCACTGGAGTCTTCTTTGACCCCTCTTTTGTGTCCACTAGTGTGATCAGATGGTGAACAGTTTGAGACCAGGGCAGCATGCCTCCTCGTTCTCCTATAGCATGTAGCATATGAAGACTTTACCCTCCAACTGAGGTTTCCAGATACTATCAGAGTACGATAAGTAATTTGCACAGCGTTTGCCATCCAGATGGATAGTATTCTGCATGTTAATTTGGTTGAACACTGATTCTTTGCATGCATTTTTCTCAGATGTATGTACCCAGGGAGTGTACTGCAGTTTACCTATTTTTTCCCCTCTTTTTTTTTTTCTAATGAAATGTTTCTTTGACCTTTAAACACTAATGAAGGCAGATGACAATGTGCACAAAATGTTTGTCTTAATTGTTTTGAGTGATATGGCTTCACTATGAAACTTCTTTCAGAAACTTAATTACTCCCAGCGCTGCATTTACAGCAAAGGGAATGTATTAAATGAGACAATGAAGGGAGTTCAGTGGTTTTGAACTTATCTTCTGCAATCCGGTGATCTCACACTCTTGCCATTTATTAATACAGGCCATTTCCTCCCATTTCTCACAATTGAATTGAGTTGCTGTTTGCATGCTGATGGGGCAAGTAAGTGGGGAGCTGCGTTCGTCACCACCTGATAATGGATGAGAGCCGTTCATTCAGAGGCAGGCGGTTCCTCTGGAGGCCCTGCGATTTGCCAGAATATATTACATTTTTCCAAGATTATTGCACAGCAGATGATTAATATTGCATGCCTAAATGGCCTTTTCAAGGACTGAGCAGGGAGCGAGGGGGGCTCAGGGAGAGCCTCGGAAGACTAATTTCCTATCTGCACGTTGTGATAGAAATGCATAATGGGAAACAACGTTTTGTAACTAGACAGTATAAAAAAGGGAAGCCACTCAGCAATGTGTAGCCAGAGGAAATATGTCTTCAGTTGACAAAACCGGCAGAGCCCTGTTGAAATCAATGTAGCTCCACTGGTTTGCATCAGCAAAGAATCTAGCCAGACATCTTACTAGGGAGGTGCAGCAGGGAACTACCATAAGTAAAGCAGCCTTCTAGCAGGATGGAGAAATATAGTCCCTAAATCAAGGCCAGCTTGTGGTGTGGACTCTATGGGAGTATGCAACGGGAAGAAGGATGCCTAGAAAAGTTAGGTTCTGCCTGCTCTGCAGTAGCAAAGGACTGCACTGCGTCTCAGCCTGTGTGGGAGCAGGTAGCTCTCTGCCATGGGCTGTATGGTGGAGGCAAAGGGCTTCAGTTGGTTTAGGGCAGCTGTGAAATGTGTTAAAGATGTGCCTGAGACTACATTGGCCAACACAGTCAGCAAAGGGCTCTGCAAAACCCATAACAGGGGGATGTAATACTAGTGGAAATGCTTTAGTAGAGTTGAGTCGTGTAGGTGTAAGAGAGGGTTGTACAGATCATTTCTCAGCTCATGCCTCTCTGGTGCAGCGTGGATCATGTTTTGGCAGTGTTGGAAAGCAAAGCTTTGTGTAAATGCCCTCACATGACTGACTTGAGTTTGGATAGACCTTGGATGGGCTCTGTGCTCTATGTGGCTACAGCAGCAACATTTTTGTAGCATGTCTTCTACCTTTCAGGCACAAGAACTTGAACCAAATTCAGATGTGAGCCTAAATAATGCAAGAAAATGTCTAAACTTATTCACCTGCCCCTTCTTTAGCCTTTCGAGGAGCTGTGCTCTAAACATGTTTGGTTAGCTGTATGCATCATAACTCAAAATCCAATGAGCACATCCAAACTGGAACTGCTTCCCCCTCCTTCCACTCGCACGTCCTCCCAGCTGTGCTATCTGCAGACAGGTTGTGCTATTCCTGAGACACACAAGTTTTTGATGCCACCTTGTTTTGGCCACTGATTTCTATGTGTATTTGGCTTTTACATCTTTCACTCCCATCCGGTTGAAGTTCCCTCTAGGATGATACTGCCAATGTTTTCCTAACTGTCAGAGGAAGAAAGGGGGTGGGTGGGTGTGTGCTGTGCTAGTGGACACTTGGATCTGCTACAAACCAATACAAAGGCTGCATACAGTTTACTAGCCTTAAGACATCAGCCAGAATCACACTTAATATATATGCCTGGATGAATAGGTATTATTTCCTTACCAATTCCCACCTATGCAGGTAGGGTCTGGTAACATCTAAACATCTAAGTATCATCATTTATGCTCCACCTGTAGTGCCAGCTCTGAACTGAATGTAAGGCCAGGGAAAGTAGTTCAGCTCTCACACTTCTTGGTCCTGGCTTCTCAGGTATGAGTAGAAGAAAGGCTGAGTTCACTCTCGGCTGTGCAAGCAGATTCCTGTCAGGGCTTTTGCTTGTCCAGTTTTGCATCCATTGCACGCTAAGTGTATTTCTACAGGGGTCTGCCTAAATATGATTTATATGTCCCCAGGCTTCATGAAAGCAGGTTGCAAAAAAATATGCTCAAATATTTTTGTCGAACAGATGTGGTGAGGTCACTATACTTGTGAGCAGACTTTCAGTGAGGGTTTGTTTTGTTGTGGGGTTTTTTTTAATTAAACCATCTTTTTTTTAATGTTGTGGGTCCAATTTTGTCACAGAACTATGGTTCCAGAAATCCATCTTTTTCTATTTGATGCTTAGATTATGCACTTGTTTATTGTCCCAGGAAGGATGCTGAAAACTTAAGACACTAACAAAATGACCTAGGAAGAAACTGGTTGTAGCATATGATGAGTGAACAGTGAAAGTGGAGAAACCCATGTACCCTGGGACCCCTGGCTTCCTGATAGTGTTTCTGTATAGCTGAGCTTGAAATTTTTTTTTTTTTTTTTTTTAAATCCGTGTGCATAAATTGATCATTCTGAGACTGTTGTGTTACATCAAGGGTAAGACTGTAATCTGGGAGCAATGTTGGCTTACTTTCTCACCATCTGGCAAATATTTGGGAACAGTGAACACTTTCAATAAAAGTTGGATGGGTGAATGGGGGTGGAAAAGGTCATGTTCCAGGTGACTTATCTGCAGGAAATAATTCAGCTACTTCATAAAACCACTTCTGCATCTGGCCCTTTGATTGCCAAACTATTCATTCTTTCTAATGCAACAGAGGAATGCTTATTTGAAGAAACAAAATAAAGAGCTGCTACAGTAGAGCAGAAGGCAGATAATTTAAACATGGCAAAGCCGCGATGTCACGGGAGATGTACAGAAGCATTCCTTTGTTCCTTTGTCCTTCTCCCCATTGTGAGAACAAGCCAAGCCTTAATAGCAAACGTGTTAATTCAGTTTCTAAGTTAGCTATTTGGGAAGAGGTTTTGCACTATTTGGGTGGCTGCCCCAAAATCACAATTAAGTCAAAGAGATATTACAATAAAGGGGAAGGGGGCCTTAACACAACTTTCATGGTGGATCTGTTCTGTGCAGACCAATGAAGAGGCTTCAATGGTGTCCGATCACTGGCAATATTGCACGAGGGAGGAGTGCAGGTCCTCTTCCGACCGATGTTAGCAAACTGTGAACAGTACACATTCTTTTGTACTGTATTTACATAGCTTAATGGAGTTTCAAAAGGTCAAAATCCAAGCAGTAAACACTTTGGAGCTGTGAACTACATACAATTGTGTTGCTGCATTCTTAATTGCATCTTCAGAGTGGTGGAGTTTTTTCTTCTTTTTTTAAACTATGGGGCTTTCAGAGAGGAGAACTGTCCTTCTTAAAATTTGTGAGTTGCAATGAGGACAACAGACCCCACAACTCATCTGGCAAGAATACTTCTAAACCTCTGTCCTCCTCTGTTTGCAGAGGAGGTACTTGTAAATGGAGTAAATGTTCATCACCCCAACTAGTGAAGTTGGATAGCATTTGTTTCAGAGCTTTGGGAAAAGAGGGCAAGGAATGGTGCTGGTGGATAATTAAAGACTAGGGTTTGATTTTTGGTGCCCTAAAGCAACCTTTGTTTTATGTTGGTTATGTTGAGAGCTGGCTGAAGCATACTTAGCCTTGCTTTGGACCACAGCTTGGGACCATAAGACCTTTAACAAGCCTCAGGCTGTTACCTGTGGAGGGAAAGGCTCAAGCTAGGCAATCACCCAAGGACAGAGACACACATACTGAGTTAGAGTGTAAAAGCATCAACTACTTTAAAGAGCAGTTGTGCAGTGTCCTGTGTTTGCTGTGACTTACCAGGCCATCCTAGAGTTGAGTACACATTGTCTTTTAAACCCTAATTATGGGATGTGTTGTCCTTGCCAAATGACCATGTCCAGCACAGGGGGCACTGCATACAGCAAAATCCCACTCAGCTCTATCAAGTTGTTTCTATCATCTCTTTCCCTGGGCCTAAAACATTTGGCATATGAGCTAGTAATGAATCAGCAGCTCACGTAGACAGGACACTAGCTCATATTCATTCCTGCCAATAATCATTAGCCCTGTAATTGATTTACTTCAGCATGGTCTATGCATAGACTACGCTATCAGCTCAGAGCAGTCTGCTGTGAAGCCTCTACAGCAAGTCAGATGAACCCCTCAGTTATCCCAGCAGGTCTGATAAGGAGTGGTGGAGAGGACCTGCTCTGCTGTTCATTCCCTTTCGAGCTGTCCTCCACCCCCATGGGTTTCTGCCATGATCAGAGCACAGGTTGCATCTAGGCAGTTGGTGTTGGTCTTTCTCTGCTGAGCTATTTTGCAAGCAGAAATGAAAATGTGTGCATTTATTACCAGAGTCTCATCACTTGCTGCTTGCTGTTAGAGAATCAGTTATCAGTGGCATTTCACCTGTTACTAATATTGGATCACTTAGGTCACTGACAAATTAATAGTTCGTTTCATCTGTAGGGTTTTGACAGTGATAACTGTGGGAGCAAAAGGCTGCTTTGTCGTTCTTCAGGAAATAGAGGCTGGCTCCTCAGCTTTTGACAAATTATCCACAATTTATATGGAGGGTCTTCTGCATCTGTTGCAACTTTGTCATAGCTCTGATGAAGAAAATGGGTTCTTTCAAGCACTTTTCCTCAGGGAGAAACTGGCTGAGGAACAGTCACTGGAGAATAAGCTGGTTTTGCAACAAGTCTAAAGCATCTATATGGCAATAACCACCCTGCTTAATCTCATCATGCTCTTGGGGAGGTACGTGGCTTCCCAGCAGAGCTGAGTGCGCATTTGCTATCTCAGGGCTTAGCCACACAATCCAGATAATGCAGTTTATCAAGATACTGTGAGTCAGCTGAGGTACGGCAGCTGCCTATGCAACACCCATAGACCCTGCCAAAAGCAATGTAATGCAACTTAATTCTCATTCCTTGCTGACTAAATGAAATCATTTTATTGCATCTGCCATTGGCTAAAAACATGCACACGTGGTTTTACCTGCAGCTCTGTCCGTACATGGTGTCCTGTTAAGGGGTAGTAAATGGAACTCTAGATTAGATCCTCCCAAACTTCTCCTGCAGTATATTTTGCAACAGCCTTCACAAGGTTTGGTTGTGTTGTTCTGTGACATGCAAGATTTCTCAGCCTAATACATTACTCCCACTTTCTGCTCCAACCAAATAAAATGTCCATTTTATTTTATGGGAAATAGTGGACAGATGTTTCGTGTGAACTTGCAGAGTGATTGTGAGAGACTGAAGGAGTTAATGTCTCAAACACTGTGGTGGGGCAAGTTTGGTTTACACAGACTGAAGCCCCATGTGCGCAAGCCCACCACAACTGGACCCCTCGGCTGACTGGACCCCTCAGCTGACTGAACCAACACTGGACCCAGGACCGGTGAAATATTTCTTTTCTCTCTGTCTCTCTGTCTTATTCATCACTTTCTTTTTCTTTTTCCTTCTTCGTAATCCCTACATCTCCTCCCTTTAGACACAAACCATTGACCAAGTCTGGGACTAAGAGTGGATCCAGCTGTCCCTGGGCTCCTCTCTGAAAAGGAGTCTAGAAAGCAAGGCGGTCTGCTCTGAACCTCCTGACTCAACAGGAGGGCTCTCCTTATTGTCTTCCCTGAACTGATCCCCAATTAAGCAAGGCCTGTAGTATATGTTTGGTGATGCATGGTTAGAACATGTTACATCATTTACTGACACAGTTTCATGCCAATTCTTGTTGTGAGCAAATAAAAATTGAATTTTGTGAGTTAAAGGATCCCTGGTGTCATTTCACCTTAGTCCTGACCTGGGAATCAGCAAACCTGAGTCATCATCCTGAGAAATTGGGACGTGACAGTGATCCAGGTGTTAAACCATATCAGTGTTGGTTACATGGGTTGCCGGTTTATTTTCTGCTTTCTTACAGTGGAGCAGAACAGAGCTAACAAAACGAAAACAAGGCAGGGGAGGGGGAGGGGCATGAGGGAAGTACAGCCATTCAGGTTCATTTTTATGGGCTTCTTTTAAGCCCAGATGAAAGAAGGAGGCAAGAGGTGACAAAGGAGGATAATAGGAGGCAAGGGGTCTGTGGGCTTCTCATTAACCCACCTTTTATTTATTCCCACCATTGTACTCCCACCATCATGACTGCACTGGGGGTCCTAAAGGAGGCTGTAGCACTAGGGCATGGCTTATGTATTAAGAGATGTTTAGCCTCTGTCCTATTCCTTCTTTCTCATGGGACCACAAGAAGACCACCACTGTAGCTTCTTCTTCCTGTTACCCTTTTTTTTATCCTGTTGATAATGATGTGGTGTATTCTGCCAAACACAGCGAAGAAGTGGTGTGCAGAGAAACAGGCAGGTTACCACTTCTGCTGGGACATCTAGGCTGGCTTTTCAAACAAGACTGGAAGGCACCTACTCCTGCTGAGTGCAACTCTTCTACTTTTTCCTTTCTCAAATCAGGGTGAAACTCCTCATCAGCTCAGTAAGACCCAGGTGGTGCCAATGCCAAGAACTCTTCAATGCCTCTCCTCTGCAGGCCATACCATAGAACAAGGATGTCACTTCAAAATTTTTTCTTTTCTTTTATCAAGCTGCTGAAGCTTCAAAGCAGTTTCTTACTGTCTGTGCTTTCATGCTGTTTGATGCCTGTGCTCGCAGGGTTTATACATTAATGCTGGTTTCAGGCAGTGTGCAAAAGTTATTTAGCTCATTCCGCATACATAGGGCTTCTGGTGAGTTGACCCTGGCCAGATTCCACCAAAGCTGCTCTATCACTCCCCCTCCTCAGCTGGACAGGGGAGAGAAAATATAATGAAAAGCTCGTGGGTCAAGATAAGGACAGGGAGAGATCACTCACCAGTTACCATCACAGGCAAAACAGACTCAACTTGGGGAAAATTAATTTATTACCAGTCAAATCATAGTAGGATAATGAGAAATAAAACTGAATCTTAAAACACCTTCCCCCGACCCCTCTTGCCTTCCTGGCTTAACTCCTGTCATGGTTTAACTCCAGCCAGCGACTAAGCACCACGCAGATGCTCACTCGCTCCCCCCCACCGTGGGATGGGGGAGGAAATCAGGAAAAAGAAGTAAAACTCGTGGGTTGAGATAAGAACAGTTTAATAGAACAGAAAA
>JAVJGG010000007.1:27630780-27640814 GCA_035590195.1 Aviceda cuculoides
TTTTGTAACCCCCCATGCGTCGCCTGTGTGCACTAGACATGGTGAAACTCGTTTGCGAACTATGAGCCGGACAATCCGCACACCATTCCACCTGGATAGAGACACCGACCACAGAATGTCTTGGACCGCCACCCGCTGAGATTTTGACATAGCAATGAGCAAGCAGAATAAAACTTTATGATTCCTAGTGTTAGGCAATCGTGGGCATCAGTGGTATAAATACCAAAAAAATTTGACGTGAAATTTAAACTTTTGAAGCTGTTACACCGAAGTGTCATTAACTCTGCTCCCAACATTCAAATTCATCCTCTAGTGTTCCTCAAAGTCTTTCCTTTTTCATATCTTTATTTACTTGACTCTCTAATGTTCAAATATTGCTATTTGTTGTAGAGTTAATTCGTTAAAATGAAGAAACTTCTTCACAGAATGATTTATTAGTAAAGAATTTAACATATTACAGAAGTTTTCTTTCAGAATACAAGACCGTAACATCCAACCAAGACAACTGATTTCCATCAGTTTAGACTGGCTTAATGTATTCCAAGTGATGTGAAATCAGTTACAACATTGGGTCCGTCTGCACTAGTGTTTTAGTGTGCAAGAAGGGGTCCTGTGGTACAAATTTCCTTTAGCCCTGCCGCATGTGCACTCTGAATGATTTCTCTTTGGTAGAACTGAGGTGGTACCTGCACACCATGGTGATCTCTGGCATGCACTACCTTGCAGTATGGACAGAAGGTCCTCTTTATGCATACACAGTGCTGTGCATGAATTTCGTTTCTAGTGAACACCAGACGTGGACATAAAACTTTGGAAGCTTGCAGGATTGCTGCAAATGAAACCTTGTCCATGCCTGTTTGTGCTGCGTGAGTTGGTAACTGTGAACTTTGACTTCACACTTCCCAGTTGTCCCCCAGGAAAAGCACTCGGTGCAGAAGCAAAAATTCATGTGCTCTTAAAAATGTTCTAAATCCTACTGCTGCTTCATTTGTCCTCCTTCTTCTGTGTATTATAAGCGTGTAGTTCAGCAGTGTTTTACTTGGAAAAAAATTCTGTCTATCTCTTTCAGAAAAATGCCAGAATACCAATATTGACAATGGTTATTTGACCTTGGGAAAGAAAATATTTCGTTTGCAGGAGAAGGTCACCTATAATTGTCATACTGGCTTTTTAACTCCAGAAGGACAAGAAACAGGAGTGATACAGTGTCAAGAAAATGGCTGGACTCCACCTCCAAAGTGCATCAGTGAGTAGCATAAAGGCTTCAGAGCTCCCTATCATTGTCACTGACGCAGACATGATGTCCTATGTACTCAGTTTTTTGTTGTCTAGATTGGTAGAGTTCTCTTACTGGCCAGAGGGAGACTCAAGTAGAGGACTGATCCTCCAGAGATTAACCTTTCTGAGGCTCCAAGAAATAAAGAGAGAAAACATAAAGGAAGCGAGTAAGGTGGGAAAGTATCTATTGTCTTGTAGGTGAGCTATCTTCTTGGACCTCTGTAGCACAAAGTAGATGGTAATCACTGACCTCTCCAGTGATTCTTACCTGATACAAGGTACATATGCCCAAATTTACTCCCAATTCTCCCACCTTTCACACATGTGAGGGAAGATTTATGAAGAAATGCCTGTGAACCAAGGGATTCTGCCAAGAACTTTCTTTGAATGTAACCAAACTAGAGAAAAATGGGATTCATTATTTGGAAAGTTGTTATCACTATGCATAAAAAACACTATGTATATGTCTGCCCTGGTGTTATAAAGTACATCTGTGAAAACACCGGAATGCTTTTTCCTGAAAATACCTCCATACTGTTGTTGCCTTTCTCCTCTTAGAAGTTCCTTCCTGTCCTGAATAAGGGTGTAGGATAGTAAAAGAAGAGACTTAATCTTTCAGTGTTAGGACACTGAGACTCGTAATATTGACCAACTTTAGCTGGTATTTTATCTTGTTGTTTTATTTCAGACTGCCTTTACCTAGGATTTTGCTGCTTTTTTTCTGACCACCTCACAAATGACCATGGGGAACAGGAGTACAAACTGTTTGCTATGACACCAATAATAACATGTAGTAGAAGGAAAGGAATTGAATCTAAGGGAGAAATATTTATGCTAGATATTACTTCTAGACAGGTATTTCTGAAGAGTGATGCAATTGATATTATGTGAATATGCTACATATGATATTTTACATTCATATTCTGACAATGCAGAATTTTTAATGTTTCAAATATACCGGGTAGTTCAGTCGACTAGCACACACTAAAACACCTACAGAAATGATGCTTCCAAAGGGCAGTGTTTCTGGATCACAAAATGCACTAACTTTGTTTCATTCTACAGAATCATGTAAAACACCTCATGTGGACATTTTGAATTACCATGCAAATAAAACTATGTTCATGCCTGAAGATATAATTGAGTATGCGTGTTTGGAGGGATATCAAGCTCCAAATAATATGCCAACTGGTACCACAAGGTGTGGCATAAATGGTGAATGGAATCCAACGCCCCAGTGTCTTGGTGAATATTGTTATGTTTCCTGGTCTGTGTAACTCTCTGTACACTTTGTGAAGCTTTTTTATTTAAGACTTTCTTTGGTTTTGTTCTAATCAGTAGCATTTCATGTGCTTTTTGTAGGGTGTACACTATATGCTAAAATATTTTGTCTTTATAGCAATAGAATGTGAAATGTTGACATTACCCAATGGAGATTTTTCTCCCAAGGAGGGCAAATACCACAATGGAAATGTTGTGAAATTTACCTGTGCAAACAATTACATAAGAGTGGGACCTGCCTCTACCCAGTGCTATTACTTTGGATGGTTTCCATCACCACCAGTGTGTAAAGGTAATTCTTCTGTTAACTTTATTGTAGCAGGAAATAGATGAAAATGCCTGGGTCCTGAAGACTTCTGTGGACACCTTCTATAAGCCAGCCTTGCTCCCAAGAACAATTATCCCACCTTCATCTCTAAAAGAACAGGAACCGATCCTCTTTGTATCATTTCGTAGTGTTTTGGTATTTCACGTGAAAGATTCTGAACAGTTGAACTTCCAATGTTGAACTTTCTGATACCTTTAGTTATGCCAACTGGAGTTCTGCAGTAACTGAAAGTGAGCTGGTAAATGGCTTTCACAAAATTTCACTCAAGTTATTGACTGTAATGTATGAAAAATTATTTATTATTTGAAAAAGCAAAAATAATGTGCAGCCAGGAGTGATTAATTTGAGTAATGTCCTCTCTTACTGTATCCTGAATGTCCTAAGTTTTGGCACTGCCTAATGTTGATACCCATCAGATGTTGTACCCTATGTTCCTTTGTCTGATCACAGCATTGAAGAAGAAAATACGGTTTGGAGATGACACAGAGCTGGACCCGAGCAAAAGAAACTGAGTGAAGGGTTTTCCCTGTGAAATCCCTGAGCTTCATCCAGTAGGATGAACAAACTTATGCAGAAGAGAAGATATATGCCCCTATTCTTCTCATCCTTTTTAAGACAGAGCACAACTTACTGGCATCTGAAAAGTTTCTTTTCCTGGTGCTATACCCTTTCATGAGGAAGCTTGACAGAATGAAGAGATCTTGTATTTCTCATCTCCCTTTCTTCCCACTCAGTCATTTTCCTTGTTGTCTTTCATGCTGTCATCCTTCTTTTTGCTCACTCTCTTTTGCATTTAAAACCTACATTTTGAGCTCTCTTGACAGGAGTTCCATTCACTCCATCAGAAGTGAATTCCTTTAATATACAGTACATATCACTTGCTGGGTGTTTTTTAACATAGGTTGTTATTACTTGTAGAATTTTCACCTTTTTTTTTTTTAAGAATACTGAAGTTGTCATCCATGTAACACTTTTTTTCTTTTAAAACTGGGTTAGTTTTATCAACCACTTCTTTCATCATAGCAGGCAATTGACAGTGCATGGAAGTAAGATAGAGTGAACCAGGGTCATGCATATCTGTTTGTGGTCTCCATCCCAATGTAAATCCAGATATTCAAAGGCATAAACCAGTGACCAGTTTGTTTAACTCGTTCTACTGATTTTTGTTAATTTTAAACAACAAATTCAACCTATTTTACGTTGCACTTAACATATAACTGTGCGAAAAGTTCTGAGTTCAGAGCATGAATTTGATCTCTTAATTTCAGTGAACGCCAGAGGCTGTGGACCTCCACCTGTGATTACCAATGGAAATATGGCTGGTGGCTCTGTGGAACAGTATCAGCATGGGGACAGAGAGCACTATGAATGCAATGTTGAATTTAAATTGGTTGGATCAAAGGAAATAGAATGTGTTGATGGACAATGGTCGTCTCCTCCCTCTTGCATTGGTAATCTATGTAACTCTTACTTGTGAGAAGTCTATAATTCACTGTAGGCTAATATTTCACAGATATTTTCACAATTAAAATTACATATTTGCAGGTATAATATGTTACATTCAAAATCATGTTATGTATGAAAAGTAAACACACACTATATATAAAGCCAAATCTTTATTAATAGTATAATTGAAATCTCAACAGTCCAGCCAAAGAATTGTTGTGAGTCCAGGTAAAATTATTATAGAAAGAAAAATAAAATAAATATGTAGTATATAAAGAATAATTTTAAACATATAAATGATACAGAACATCTAAGTAATACAAAAAATTTATAATATAGAATTACAATTGTTATACACACACTTTCTCTTGCTTACCCCTTTTTCTGGTTTTATGCTCACCCTTCCACTGCCCCTTTGGGTCCTAAAGTCAGTGTCTTCAGCCTGGTGTGTTTTGGAGGGAAGTTACATAACATTATCAGTATCTCAAGTCATTCACTGAGGGAGTAAGATGTTGATGCTGATGGTTTCCTCTTCCTCCCTACAGGATCTGCGTGGGGTAATTTTTAGGTTTGGTCTACAGATTGTGAATTAGGTATGTTAAGTGTGCTGTAAATAATGTTAGATACTTGTTCTTTGTTCTTTGCGTTACCCCTAAAACCAGTTTTGATCAGCTCGAGGTCTAAGTTGGCCTTTTGTGAGCTGTTCGTAGCCTTGGGGTGCCAGGCTGTGCCCTGTCTTTTACCATCCCATGCCTCTATTCTGCCATACCCAACCTTTGTCCCCACTTCTCAAGGGCTCTGTTGTCATACCAGCCCTGTATTCACCCGCACCATTATATTAGAGTCATAATTACTCACTCTACAGAGACTAAAAACTTGTTTCTACTATGTATATAAAACCATGGTTGTGCCATACAGAGATAACCAAAAGTAAAATAAATTAGCTATAGCCCGTTCACTGGAAAAATTGCTGTTACATCTAAAATAAGTAAGAGCGAGCCTCCAGACAGGTCAGGACAGGTTCTGACAAAGTAAGCCTGATAAGCCTCCATCCTGAGGCCTTGCAAGCTCAGTACAAACTCTGTGGCCTCTTTCTAGCAATGGCAATACTGTATGTTACTGGGACACAGGGCTACAAACACGATGACTGTGAATGCATTATGTATGTTGTTGCTTTCCCTAGGCTAGAGTCAGACATGTCCAACAGTTGTTTTTTTATAGTCCTGATACTGAAATGGTGAATAGTTCTACAGTCAAGTCTCCTGCTTAAGCAAAAGCACCCACTTCCTGTGCATGTCATTAGGTAGTGTACCTCAAACCTGAGAGTATGAGTGTCAACGACAGGAGTTAAAATTGCTTGTGCAAAACTACTATTTGTTTGTTGAGACAGTGTGGTGGGTTGACCCTGGCTAGATGCCAGGTGCACACCAAAGCCGCTCTGTCACTCCCCCTCCTCAGCTGGAGAGGGGAAACAAAATATAACTAAAGGCTCGTGGGTTGAGATAAGGGCAGGAGAGATCACTCACCAATTACCGTCACAGGCAAAACAGATTCGATATGGGAAAATTAATTTATTGCCAATCAACCAGAGTAGGGTAATGAGAAATAATACCAAATCTCAAAACACCTCCCCTCCACCCCTCCCTTCTTCCTAGGCACAACTTCACTCCCAGATTCTCTACCTACCCCCCCTCAGCAGCGCAGGAGGATGGGGAATGGGGTTTACGGTCAGTTCATCGCACGTTATTTCTGCCGCTTCATCCTCCTCAGGGGCAGGACTCATTACACTCTTCCCTGCCCCAGCGTGGGGTCCCTCCCATGGGAGACAGTCCTCCATGAACTTCTCTGACATGGGTCCTTCCCACAGGCTGCAGTTCTTCACAAACTTCCCCAGCATGGGTCCCTTCCATGGTGTGCAGTCCTTCAGGAGCACACTGCTCCAGCGTGGGTCCCCCACGGGGTCACAAGTCCTGCCAGAAAACCTACTCCAGCGTGGGGTCCTCTCTCCACAGATCCACAGGTCCTGCCAGGAGCCTGCTCCAGCACAGGCTTCCCACTGGGTCACAGCTCCTTTGGGCATCCCCTGCTCCAGTGTGGTGTCCTCCACAGGCTGCAGGTGGATATCTGCTCCACCATGGACCTCCATGACCTGCAGGGGGACAGCTTGCCTCATCATGGTCTTCACCATAGGCTGCAAGGGAATCCGCTCCAGTGCCTGGAGCACCTTCTCCGCTCCTTCTTCACTGACCTTGGTGTCTGCAGAGTTGTTCCTCTCACATATTCTTACTCCTCTCTCCAGCTGAAGGGGGTTTTCTTTTGTGCAGCAACTTTTTCGCCTTCTTAAATCTGTTCTCCCAGAGGCGCTACAACCGTCACTGATGGGCTTGGCCTCGGCCAGTGGCAGGTCCATCTCGGAGCCAGCTGGCATTGGCTCTGTCAGACATAGGCGAAGCTTCTAACAGATTCTCACAGAAGCCCCCCCTTGTAGCCTCCCTGCTACCAAAACCTTGCCATGCAAACCCAATAAAGGGCTAAAACCCTTTGAGAAATATAAAACCTTTAGTCACTCTGGCTTAATTCAGTTCAAAAGACCATCTCACCAGATGAAAACAGAGAGATCATTAGTTCCTTAGGTCCACGAGATGTCAGGAATTAAGAGAAGTTGCTCTGCTACCCTGTGAAGCACTCAGCACTACAGAGGGGTAGGGGTAAGAAATAGTCTTTTCTGATCTGTTCTTATGGAAGAATTATTTTCTAAGCACAAAATAGAAGATATTTCTCTCTTGGCACTTCTGAAAATGACTAGTGGAAGCCCTGAATTAATGCAATGTAATGAAGGGCAACAGAGCAGTGAAACACATGTCCTCAAATCCCCTTTCAGTAACTTCTTGGAGATCCTAAAATGTTGAAGCTCCAGAGCTTCTTAATGCCAACTTCAGCTTCAAAACCACCCCTATTTTGACATTAAAATGTCAGGTTCCTGCCATCATCTTGCTGTCATTGTGCCATGCCATCATGTCTGAGAGGAGGTGGCACATTTCCTTCTAAAGACTGCATTTAATCTACTTACGAAAGGTATGTTTTTCCATCCATTAAGCTATGCTCTCTGATCAGAGCTCTTCAGAAGGACTCTTATTTTTTAATCAATGTTTTGCTCCAAGGACAGGAGGACTTTAAATAAGTGAACATGTTACTGCTCCTACATGTCTCCATGCCACCTTGTTGGAAACAAAGGCAGTGGGTCTGAGTCATCCTTGCAGTTTTCCTGTTTTATACTGAAATCAGTGGGGCTACACAGGATAAAAATGGAGTAATGCAGCAGTGAATTACCTCAGCAAAAACTTGGGGTCTGTAGCATCCACCTCTGCAATGCTCCATGGAGTACATATTGCTGATTAACTATGGGTGCCATTGCTGCCTTAAATTAGTTTTCAGAACTGCATGAGGGATAACTTCCTCCTGGATTTCTTGGGGTAGCAAGAAAGTGGAAGAGTAAAGGTGTGATATTGTCCTTATTTATTTTTAATATTTTTTTCCTGTGATTTATTATCTGAGACACTGGATTTTCCCAAGAGCTGCGATTCTTTAACTTGTCTATTCAAAATCGCCATTTATTTGTCTAGACCGAGAGATTTGAGCTTACAATGTCCGATGTTACAGTGAAGTTCTTGCAGGCTCAGGGAGTTTGTGAAATGGAAATTCCTCTACAGTTGAAAGAATTCTGCTTTCCTTGGAGAAAAATGTCAGGAACATCTCAATGTCTTTGTTTTGTAAGCACCTTATTTTTATCAATGGCTCTTGAAAACTCTGTAATGGTTTTGTATTCTGAATATTGTTTTTTACGTCTGCAAAGGTTGAGGGAGTGATCAGGAGTTATCACATTGCCAGAAGGTATTAAAAATATAGACGGTGATGAGAAGGGCTCAGTGTAACTACTAGCAGCATATAAAAATGAATAATGTGCAGGTTAACAGTTTTGATGCTGTTTCCATTAGCCTTATCTGTGAAAGGTACAGCAACTGCCTGCCCTGCCAGTTAGTCCTCTCATTTACCCTGGCTCACTGCTATTCGTCCTCTCGGTCTGTCCCGGCTTTGCCTCAATCCCCAGCCTTCCCCACAGTGTCCTGACTTCCAGTAAAATGGGGAGAAGGAAAAAAAAACCACAAAACAAACAAAACAACAGCCTAAAACAACATGGATGCATGGGGAAACTCTTGGACTTTCCTGTGCAATGCTCCCATCATGAAGAGAAATGAGGGTGTTTAGGAACTTATGTACAGGCTGTGCTTGTTCAAAGATGCTCACACGTCCAGCCCAGGAAGCACATTGATCTAAATATCTGCCTCTGAACAACAGAAATTACGGAAATTTCAATGTAAAATGGTTGGCAAATGCAGCCAAATACTACTTGATGAATCACCAGTGCAATCCACCAGTATCGCAAGCCTATAGCAAAAGTGACTGGTGATAGTTTTTCCCAAATGGCATAAAAATTATGAATGTGGTATTCATAACATCTCCAAGTAAGTAGTCTTGAGACTGGTCAATATGGAGACAAATACAAGCAGTTTCTGGTTAAATCTCTGCACTAAATATTTATTCAGACATCTGATTGTAATGTATGTGCCTCATAAAATGGATCACAGGGTGTGAGTAGATGGCAGAGCATACTGTCCTCATTGCTCAGACTGAGAGAGACACAGGAAGGTTACTTGGATTAGAAACCAAGGACAAGCAATAGGACAAGCAATCAGCCAAGGAGCTGGGAACAACAACGTTATATGCTGTCAAACCAAATCTAAACTACTAAAAATACGAGCAGGGTGGGCAGTGATCTTGCCAGTTAGTTCAGTGCCCCTGACGATGATGGGACAATACTGAAACCCCTTATCTCATCGAATATATTTTTTAAAAAAATATATAAACAGAACCCAATCCTCTAAAGGAGGGCAAGCTCTAAAAGAAACCCAGGTATTATACTGAGAAAAGTTAAGAAACCTTAGTTGAGATAGCAAAGATATTTAGAGTGGAACTTTCTATACCTTGATATAGACACCAACAGTGATAACAGTCAATGTGTTACCTAAAGCCTTATACTCTATGTTTCTATGCTTTTTTTTTGCAGTAGAAAATGTATAAATGTGATCCCTCTCCCTGAGTAACAGAAACAAATTATTTTAAGCATGAGATTAAAGTTTTGGGTTTGCATGTTATTGAGATTTTTTTTTTCTTTGAGGGGGCCTAGTTGTGTTTGTTTTTTTTTTTTAAATACAGCTGGTGTTACTTGAAACAATGGAGTACAACCTGACTATTTTAATTTCTGAGTCAAAGAAGAAGCAAATGTTAATTGACTGTAAATTACCTAGATTCTTAAAAAATCTTTTTATTTGAATAATGCATTTGTTGTTAACACTCATGATGGGGCTTCATTTTAATATGTAAGTTTTACTCTTTTGACCTGGGAGTTTCTCTGAAATCTTCAGTTTCAATTTGGCCGTCTTCATGTCTACGCTGAGGAAGGAACGTAATGGGGAAAACAGGCTTTGCAAAACCTCTCGGTCTTGGTTTTCTGCCCAATGATACACTAGAGGACTTGGCTATATGAAAGTGTATGTTCTTGAAACATCAGTGTCCTGGTTTCAGCTGGGATAGAGTTAATTGTCTTCCTAGTAGCTGGTACAGTGCTGTGTTTTGAGTTCAG
>JAVJGG010000007.1:27640914-27665643 GCA_035590195.1 Aviceda cuculoides
CCCCATCCCACTGAGGGGGGGGAGTGAGTGAGCGGCTGCGTGGTGCTTAGTTGCTGGCTGGGGTTAAACCACGACAATCAGAGATGAAGAAAATGGAAATCAGCACTACCATTAGAGGAAGTTTTCCTTCCCTTTCTTCCCATATTACACTGCTGTAATATGATCTCCATTTGTTATCATGCCAGTTGGCATGTATAGGCTATGTCAAGTCTACTTCAACTGGCAGGTTTGAAGAAGGCCTCATACACAGGAGCTATCAAGGTTCAGCTCCTTGAATGTGCAGTGAATTGAATTTGATGGATCAGTAATCCCATCTGCTTTTGCAATCCCACCTGCTTTTTCAAATAGTAACACTGAGGCCCCTCTAGAAGCATCTCTGAGCTAACATGTGCCTGACCTGTCAACAGTGGGGTCTCCTCTGTAGGTGGCATAGATGGAGTAGATGGCATAGATGGAGGTTGCTGGGGCTGTCTTTCGGTGTTTTGTACCTGTCTGAATAGAGGGTTTGGGAAACATCATAATTTCCCACAGAACCTGTCCAAAAGAAGACTGCTATTTTCACATGAATTTATGTTATGGATCCAGTGGCAATGTTTATAGAAAGTGTTCATTCTATGTGTGTGTGGATGGTAAGGGACACTGCTTTTAAGACAAGAAGAAAAAGCAGTGGATGGACAGAGAGGGTTTCAAGATTTTTTTTTTTTCCCACTGGAAAGAATCTTCATTTTGGTTATATTTTCTTTAAAAAACCCTCACACTTTTTAAACTTGAAGATTTCCTTTATATCATTTTTTGGCCTCCTTATACCTTTTTAAGTTTATCAGCATATTGAAAGATGGAGGCTTTCAAGTGTTTGAAGGCTGAGACTACTTTCACTGAAGTCACTGGGAGCTTCATGACTAATTTTAGTAAGGAGGGGGAAGGTGAGCAATCCTTGCCAGATGACATCAGACAGAGAGCTGAGTACCTCCACAATTGCTCATCTGTTGATAATTCAAGAGTATTTTTCTATCTTTAAATAGATCACATAAAAGGTCGCTTCTAGACATGCCTGTGAAAACACGAGGAAACTTGCAAACAGTTTCCTTGGCTGCTCTGTTTTTGCTCCTTTACTTCTTTACTTGGAAAAACTACCCACTGATTTCTTGTCTGTTCTCCATCCTATGCCACTTCTGTCCCTGTCCTTCACTCACATAGCTGTGTATGACTAAAGGTCTTTGGTCATCTGTGATCCAGCTCTTTAAACCACAGAAATGCTGAGCGGAAGGGTCCTCCTGAGGTTATCCAGTCTAATCTCTCTCTCAGTCTCTCCTTAAACAATATTTGCGCAAGAACCTTAGGACCATCAATCTTCTTTACCAATGACAGCATCTGATGAAAAATTCAGGATGTCTGCAGCTACGTGCTCACTCCAATTTGAAGCCTGTTCCTCTTCCCCATTTCCTCTGCTTAACTGTAGCTATGGTAGACTGCCAAGCCTTTCAGCTGGCCACTTCTACTTTTTGTTCCCTCCCTCCATCCCTCTCTTCCTCCCCACTGAGTTGTCCAACTTTTTGTCAGTTTGAAAGACTGAACTCCTCCTGCATGTCTTCTCTACAAGTTAGTATGTCCCTTTGGCTTTATGCAGAACATTTTTTTTTTTTTTTTTTTTTTTTAAGCTGGGCACAAGACTATTGGGCACACCTGGAAGAGGATAACTAAGCACCATGGATGATAGGAAGCAGTGCTTTGTTTGCCTTAATGCTGGAGTGCTCTACAATAAAAAATCATCATCTCCTGAGTCATTCAATACCTGTTCTTCCAGTAGCCTATACCAGGATAGCAACTGCACTGTCTGGTGTTTATGGTCATAAAAATACAGTAAGAAAGCTCGCTTGTTCTTTCTACTCACCTCAGATAATAGGACAGCCATACCATGAGTTTTCCTTCGCTTGAAATGACTGCCTCTTCCCTCTGCTGAGGAAGATAAAGCCATGGAGGTCATACTGCGTGTGGAAGGCAGAGGGCCACAGGAATAAAGGCACTTCCTGCAGCTAATGCTGCTGCTGAGTCAAGCTGAGATGCTAGACAAGCACTGTTGAAGCATGGACTTTGAGGTACAGCAGACATGGTGAAAGATGGAGAAGGGAAGGGTGCCCTGAGATGGTAGGCTTGGGGAAAGGGACCAAAGCAAAAGGGACTGTGGGGTGTCCTCTGCCAAGGAGCTGTGATGCTGCTGGGCTTCCAGACAGAGCATGATGGCTAAGACAGCAGCAGAAACATTCGTTAGAATGACTAGTTTAGCTTTTTGGACAATTAGCCCGATAATTACACCACTTATTTATTATAATAGCCTGCAGTTAATGGATGCTATACAAGGGAATTAATGAACCTAAATTATTTTAGAAATACCCTGAATATGCCATGTTTTTAAATAATAATGCATAATGTCTCTGTAGGATATTTAAATAAGTTGCAGACTGCTGACTGCTGTTCAAAAGCCATACTTGCTTCTCAGAAAGTCAAACATGCATTAAGGAAAAATATCTCTTGCCATGGAGCTGGGAGCAGGACCTCGAGGCTGCTGTATGCACTACCAGAGCAGGGATGCTCTTCAGCTCTGTAGCAAGCAGTACATATTGGTTGAGGCCCTGCTAGAGTTTTGCTTCTATCAACAGCAGTGCAATATGTTGCCTGCCTCAGCCTTGGCTTGGTTTGTGTCCTGCCTCTTTGTCAGATATAGATGGTGCCTTTGCCTACGGGCTGTGGCAGGCCTATTTATGATCTGCTCAGCACAGACTGTCAGAGGCAGTTAAGACACTTTCACCCAAGGAAATGCTACTTGTTATTCCCTTGTTATAAAACAAAGGTTATTTGGACTGAAAATACCTTTGTTGCTAGCTGAAGTGGAGGAGAGTTCTGTATAACTGTCTGCTGAAGAAGCGTAGGGGCCTTGGGAGTGGGAAGAAAGCAGAAGCTGGAAGGTACCAAGACTATTGCCAAAGCACAGATGATGGTGACTGAGTTTATGTGGATAAATTAAGCAGCGTAGCCCTCCAGCCCTCAGACCAGGTTTCAGCTGGCTGATCCAAGTCTCCATTTGGTGCTGTGCAGCTGTGTGACCTTGCTTGATTTCACTAATTGCCATTAAGAAGTGAGAAAGTCCATGAGCTAAAAGACATGCAGGATGAGAGAAAGGGATAGTCAGCAGGTCCAAGGATTCAAAAGGAGAAATATAGCCTTGACAAAGGTATAAAACTCTAAGGAAAAAAACAGAGAAGAAGATGGCAATTTGGCAATGTTAAGCATCAGCCTGTTCTCATGCAGCATCACAGACAGCACCTTCCTCACCCACTGTGCTAGAAGGGGTGCAGTGGCTGCCTCGCTGGGGTGGTGAACATGCCCACGTTAGCCCATGCTGGACAGCCAGCAGCAGAGCTGCTTCAGCAGTTGCTTTGTTCCCCTACCCCGCTGCCCTGCCTGCACTGGTTTTATTTTGCAGTCAGATTAGTTCCCATCTCCAGCTCCCCGTTCATGCTGACACAGGAGAAACGAGTGGTACAGCGGTGGCTGCTTAGTGCCATGCTGGTTTTTTCAGATACCCACAGCCTGCATCAAGGATTGAAATGCCATGTGAACCCACGGTAGCTTTACAGATCTAAGGGTGCTCTCAATAGGGATATGGCTTCGTCATGGTGGTTGTACAACCTCTGTGCCCCAGCCAAGACTGGGGCCAGGATCTGTGAATCCTAACTCCAACAGCTCTGCTAGTACTCAAGCTATGCTTCCCAGCCAACAAGTGATTTGCACTGATTCGTATGAAGCAACCTGGCTCTTGGGCAGCTGCGTGACTAAAGCTGCAATATTTAATACCTCCATTAACTGCCTTTATATCAAAGGGGCAGGATGGAGCCTACCTTTACTGCATGCCTTAGTTTTGTGACGCTGTGCTATATTTTTAAAGAAGGACAAGCTGTTCTGTTCTATAAAGCAGCACCTACTGAATGAGACAAACCACCCAGGTACTTAAAATTAAGTGTGTATGCTTACCTAATGGCGGCTAACCTCTAATGGACTGAAAACTGTGTAAACCTGGCAAATCCAATAAAATAAAGATAATTATGCCTTCTGTACCAGGCATTTTTAGAACATGAACAATGCGTGTTCAGGAAAAATAAAGCTTCATTGAAACTACAGGGGAAATAATGGTACCTAGCATTCATGGGGCTGTAACAAAATACTGTTTACAGATCTCCACTGGTTGTGAAATTATCTATACTGAAGAAACTGGATGTACTTTAAACCAAAGATTGAAGGAGCATAAAACATGTAATATTGTAGTTACAAGGCACATAAAATCTTATTGGATCTGTGATAAATATTTGTGCCTGAGCAATTTTACTATTTTACAAACTACTTTCCCTGGGGGATGGTTAAAGAATACAAGGACACCCTATTTATCAGTTTTAAAGTCTAGCAGCTCCCAAGACCTGTGACGAGGGTTTAATGTACCTGTTCTCAAAAGTGTCCAATTCATTGTTTAGTTTTGTATTGAAAATATTCTTTTTTGATTAAATTTGCTACCAGTAGATAGATGTATCATCTCTTGGGCTGCATAAATAAAGGCAGAATAGGTCCCTAAAGTGATGCTGTTTTGAAATTGAAACCATATATTAAAGAAAGTTCCCCATGGAGGATGGGGAGCCCACAGTGCAGAGTTTAATGGAAACACAGATACTGCATTCAGCTGCAGTACAACACTTCGGGAATTTGTCTGTGGGACTTGGAAGAGGCTGTGCTGCACGTTTTAAAAGTGTTTACCTAAAAATGCAGGCAAGTACTTTGTGAGATTTAGGGATAAGGAAGGAGGCATTTGAAGTTGGAGATAAGACTCTCTGAGTGGCAATGAAATGTTTTCTCCAACCATGTATTTTAAACTCCATAAGGATCTCATCTGGACAAGTAATTTTTTTTTCTGTTAACCTGGTCTTCAATGCATTTACACCGGTAATTTCTTAGGTATTTATCTGTGTCCCTCATTGATTGTTCCTAGGTTCAGCCTTTTCCCACTTTTGAAAAAGTCCCCACATTTCTTCATGTATGGAAGGAATTTAAAATACTAAAACTAAAACAAATCCTCTCTGTAGATTACTTTATCTTTTCCTACATCACTTTTTTTTTAAATCTCAAGCTTGCTCCTACCTCAACTCTCCAAAGGAAGAGCTTACCTTCACCTTTTTCTAATAGCATCTTATCTGCCAACATCCCTTTTGTTCACTAACCAGCGTGGAGGTTTACCCCTTGTTCTTGGAAACAAGTATTTCAATAATTCCTCATAGAGGTGCTTGGTAATTACCTTTCAGGTCAAACAGTCTCAGGATGTGGTTTCCATGTTCACACTGAGTCATCAGTGTGGTTTCTGAAGAATTCATTGGGAGCAGAAAGCAGAAGAGGTTGCTGAGTCACCACATCTCTTCTGCCACAATTATACTGGGGAGGGTGAACACCTCTGAGCCTGGTGCAAATCTCTGTGCTGCTGAATGCCTGTACTGAACGACATCCTGAATGACAGTATGTAACAGAAAGATGAGTTAAAATGGTGTCTGTGATCATGCAGTGGCAGTGCAGAAGTTTTGATGTAGGGCTGGTGCTGTGTGATACAAGGAGCTAGGAGCTACCAGTATTGCCTCTCTGACCGAGGGAAATCTTCTAGCCACCTTTTAGGGACGGAGGCGGGGAGTAATATTTTAAGGAACTGATATATCTGCGTGGTTTCATGTTGGATGGTGACAAGAACGGCAATATTTGAGGGAAGGTGTTTCTGTTTCAGAAGCAAAGCCAGCTGAAAAGCTACCCAGAAATCTCAGTGTAGCCTCTTGAATTCAGGCCTACAGAGGATTCAAGGATTTCACAGCCTTTTGCTCACTTAGACTTCCATCAGATGGACATGTATTCTCAAGGTAATGTTCAGCAACCAAATATCTACAAAAGCAGGGGGCAGTGGGAGAGGCAGGCTGCCATGGATCACTTGCAGAGCAGTTCCATAAAACATATGTGTCTGTGTTTGTTGCCACATATACACCATTGCTTGCACTCCTGGAGATATTTTGGGGTTATAGCAGAATATTTTGTGCTGTGAAGTAAGTGCCACCATATGTATATTCTGCCTCTCATAGTGCTAAAACCGGACAAGGTAGCAACAGAATTAAAGAAACCTAGCCCTAGCCAAAATGATCAAAGGCAGATGGTTATTTTGACTAGGTTGCTTTTCAGAGTCATTGATGGGCTCAGCCCCGCTGAGGCAGTTTTACCTACCTGTTGCCATCAGGTGATTTGGACAGTGAACATGTTTGGAGAGTTAAATGCCAGAGCAGGAAGCTCAGTGCCACGCAGCTATAAATAACTTCATGGCATCCCATCTGCTTAAGCATCCTTAGCTGGCTGATCACTTTCTATTAGTTATCTGGTCAGGGCTGAGATTAAATTAGTCTTGCAACCCAGTGGGACAGCTCTCATAACCATATGTGCTTACAAGCGATTTGGTCACTGGGCCATTCTAGGCAGCTCACAGAGACAGAAGGGTAAATTCAATTACCAGCCCTCTCACCTATTTCATTTCTGGAACAGTGACTTAATAGACAAACAAATAGTGTCCATAGGTAAAGCTGAAAGTATGGATTGAATGATCGGACCTGCACCACATCACATGGTTTTTATTTTTGTGTTGTGCATGATAGTTCTGAGCTAAAAATGGATATTTATTATTTCTTTACTTGTATTGACACACCACTGGGGAAAGCCTTTGCCTCTAGCTGCTCTCAACAGACATTTAAACTAACAATTTTGCTGCTATCTTCATAACCAGAAAAAAGTAGCCAGAAGATAAACAGGAGATGTCTAATCACATCCAACAACAGTCATCACTCTATCTTTCCCACTCTAGTAGCCTGAGAAAAGAGCAACTGTGTTTTGCATCGTGTCCTGAAAACCATCAGTCCATAGCCATTAAGAAGTGATGCAAAATGGTGGTAGTACATGCTCAGCAAGCAACTAGTGTCCAGGCTGGAAGCTCCTGAAAAATGCAGTCTCTGTGAAGAAGCAGTTCCTTCCTACATCTCAGTTATCAGCAGCAGGGAGCAGGTTGTCCTCACTCCTCCCAGGTTTAACTTGTGCCTATATTTGTACTTTGTCATATGTCTATATTTCTTGTAGAGAAAACCATCAAAATCTGAATTCCCCATATTGTGGTGTTTATTAATTCTGTTTAGGTTTTAACGGCAGTAAATATTAAGTTGTAAGCTCAAAGGAAAAAGTAATTTTTCAGTTTAAATGCATGCTTTGAGTCAAAATCAAAGACGGACTGCTAGACCAACCTTTCATCTGTACAAAACTCCTTCCTTAATGTAGTTGATGCAGAGTTTTCTATGTATTGTCTTCAGCAGCAGAAGGCTGGTTTTTTACAGGTGCAAAAATGGTTTGCCTTTTGATCTGCAGTGGGCAAATAGGCATGTAGCAATCAGTTCCTCAGGCACCAAAGTCAATAATATGAATCGGTTGATACAGTAATGGAAAACCTCAGGCTAGAACCTCAATCTGCACCTGAGCACCAGTGTAGTCAGTAAAGCAATTCAGATTGCTGTCGGGCAGGGGCCTGACCCCTACCCTTTAAGATGTGCAAAGCTTGAAGTTGAAACGTGGTGTTTAGCACTCCCACCCCTTGCTGCAGAAGGGAAGGACAAGGCTTCTTGGTCTTGCACCTTTGCTCAACTAGCATTTCTAGGACAACATTGGGGACCAGTTCTGCCAGCTATTTGCACACTTGGCGGGTGGGCTACTTGCCATCTTCCCAGTACTGTCTGCAAAGCAAGGAAGGTGTCTGCCAAAAATCGGAGAAACGTGAGTGCTATCTGAAGATGACCAACTGCTATGTGTGCAACCCCAGCAAGTATTGCCCTCCTGGGTATTTGAGCACAGGGCATCTCCTGTAGCCCATGCACTCCCTGGCCACATCATAACCTTGTAGGCAGCCAGGACCTCACCCATGCAAGCATTCATCAGGATGCCTGGGCAAGCCTGAGCAAAGGCATGGGGTCCAGTATTCCAAGAAGGGCATGTTTGTTCAACCCAGAAGGTCATCACCATGCTCCAGTGTTGTGGAGGTGGGAAATGCTGCTGGTCAGGAAGGCATTACTGAAGAGAAAATGTGACTGTTGCCTTCCCCCAAGCTTGCAGGCAGAACGCCCCTTAGGGCTCCAGCTTCTTGCTCAGATGGTCACGGAGGCTCATCAGAGTTATACAGCTTCCCTGATGCTAGCCTGGCTAAAATTTTATTGCTTCCTCTATTCATGCTGTTTCCTAAAGCTTTTTTTGAAGGGAAGCACAAATTAGAAAAAGTTAATGTACAGTAAATGATTTGATTGTGACTATTGCTATCACAATCCCACATGTAGGTCATTGTTCTGTTTTGTTTGCACTTTTCTGGGAAATTACTTCAATGAGTTAACTTAGTGGGCATTGTTAAACGCAAGTTGATTGGAGATCTTGCCTTAAGCATTAAGTCTTTCCTGGGCAGGAGAAAAGCATTGTGTGGAAACATAGCAAGAAAACATGTTGGAAGCAAGGGACTGAGATTTCTTCCCTGTAGAATATTATGTTTCTGTCCATAATCACTAAGCAGAATATGAGTGTTTTCCTTAGTGTCTTGCAAAATAAGAGGGATGTTTTCACCCAGGTTACCAGTGAGGATAAAGGAAGAGGTGATCAGAGCCACCAGTTTTTGAGAACACCTACAATAAGCATGGTGGAAAGATAGAAAACCTGCCACAAAGTCTCATGTAAGGGAGAAAGGCCATGCTTAATCAAAGCTGACATAAAATCAAGACTTTTCAAGGCAATACCTGCAGTAAAAGATAAGTATTCAGACACTGTCAGTCTCTGCAAACATCTCCTGGTGCCACCAGGTATAAAAAATTCTCCATCAGCAGTATGTGATTTTTATTCCACTGTACATGTCACCAAACAAACCTTTCTCAAAAGTTGGCTGCAGAAATTTCTGAGGAAAAGCAAATTATCCAGTGCTTTGGTTCCACAATACCATCTCCAAGGAAAAACCACACGAGACTGAGCAGCCAGGGAGAAATAAGGTTACAAAGGGGGCCACAGAAAAAGACTGAGATACCAAAGCACAATTTAGTAAGACAGGCAAGGTCAAATTTTATCTTTATTTCCGAAACGGATGTTCACCCTAATAGA
The DNA here is from genome assembly GCA_035590195.1 of Aviceda cuculoides. NCBI lineage: Eukaryota > Metazoa > Chordata > Aves > Accipitriformes > Accipitridae > Aviceda > Aviceda cuculoides. Next base: position 27,650,146 of record JAVJGG010000007.1, read on the forward strand.
TTTCAGCAGGGCTGAAAAGAAGTGACCAAGAAAAGAATTTGTCCACAGTCCTGAATTATTTTGATGACAAAGGCAGGCCTTGGTGTCCAGAGAGAAAGCATGCAACTCATCTGAAGACTGAACACAGTAAATGTAAGCAGTGGTAGGCTGTTTGGGGCAGGAGTAAAATGACCACTAGAAATTTTTTTTTTTTCTTTTTGCTCAAGTTGCTTCCAAAGACACATCCTGAGTGCTTTGGTACTCCCTGATCACTGAGTAGAAATCAACACACTGATAGAGTGCCGGTTTTGGCATAACAAAATGCACCTATTGTTCAAAATGCTTATTTTTAAATACTCTATTTAATGTTTGTTTCACATGCCACATGCTGGGTAATAACAGGAGAGGGCTCCATCGTTTTCAAAAACAAATCAAATAAATAGTCCAAACAAATCCCTTTTGGCTATGAAAAGAGCAGTCCATGAGACCTCTATAAACGCAAATGTGCTTTAGCTCTGTGCTTCCAAACTCATTACCTGGTGCTTTCTCCAAACTCTTGTTTGGCAGCCAGTGCTGCTTTAGCCAAGCTGTTTGTTGGCCACAGCACCTTTTCTTTAATGACATGGTGGGGCAGTGTCTTTAGTGTTTTCAAACATGTTGGATATCATAAGCCTTTGAGGGGAGTGTGAGGCCATCCTTTTCCCCCAAGGTATTAGAGAGATGCCTCCATCCTACTAAGTTGCATAATGTATAACCAGTATAATTGTTGTCTCTTCAAATGGTGTCCTGGCTCAATGTCAGCCTCAACACCTTACCTTTTAATTACAGTCTTAGGTTGTTGATCCTTCCATCAGCTGCCCACTGCTTCTGCTGCCTTTACTACCTGGCAACTTTGTCCTGATAGCTTCACCTCGGGTGGCCTTGCATGCTGCTTTTCACAGTTGGAGCATCTTGTCACAGTGCCCCACTTTGTTCTAGTGAATGCTGCTGTCTTGTCTTTCCCTAATATTCCACTAGCTGTTGCTATTTGGAGGCATTTCTCTGGGGTTTCATCTGTCTTTCACAACAGTTCCTTCTTTAATATTAGAGCTTTCTTGCTCACAAACAATTCCCTCTTTCATTAGGGAATTGTTAAAATTCCCAAAGCTACATGCAAACAACAGACTTTTCAGCAATATAATGTAAGAAATTAGTTTCTATTTCTTTTGCTGCTTGATTACTGTCTTCTTTCCTAGAGAAACTGTCTGTCTGCTATCTTCTCCTGCCTTGGGTCTCACATACGGCATTATCATGCTGGCAACGCATTTTAGCAACTGCTACCAAAACAAAAAGTTCAAATCCATTCTTGCGGCATTTTGTCTCTGGAAAAAAAAACAAGAAAGGAAAAAAAAGGAGTTTTTTTCCTGACTATGTCCATAGTTAGCTCTGCAGAATTGCATGGTATGGTGAAGGTGTCAGAGTCCAGCTGAATATCATCAGAGACTAGGTCCTTGTTCTGGTTATTGACCACATGTACCTAAGAGTGCTAATACCTCAGCCACTGGGCTTCTCAAATTCCCTTTGGTTTTAGTAGCTTACTGACTGGGATCTCAAAGTGATCTTGCTTTTTGGAAAAAAGAGTTGATAGGTTTTGATTTTGGAAGCAGCATGTTAAAGTACAAAGGCACCGGATGCTTTTTATACTCCTTCTCCTTCAGAGGCAGCACTTGCTTTCTTTCAAAGTATAATTTTTGTTTCTCAAAAGGAAATTAAAGATTGTATAATGTGTAATTCATGTATTTCACAAACGTTTGCATTTTCCAATTGTTTCTACAAAAGCCTGAGATGCTGGATCTGTGGATGTGCTGGGGAGCATTCAATAGCTTCTTTTCTAATACTCAGATGCTAGGTCTCTCATATCATATGTTGCTTGGGGAAAGAGATATTTTGGCAGCTTCAGACCATCCTTTGAGAAAACAGATCTCTATCCAATTCATAAGCTGGAACAGGAAAGTTGGTCATTTCTTTGCACACAGTTAAAGTCCAATCGATCTGGGATTCTGCCATGCACAGTCTTTGCTTATGGCTTAATTTTAGACCCAGCATCACAGAAAGATTTAGCATTTGTTCTTTTTTTTTTTAGATCAGTAACTGTAAATAGTTACACAACACTTGACCCTTGAATGAGAATGACCAATGCATTTGGCACAGTTTTCTTCTTCCTCAGACATTTTACTGTGCTTTTTTTACTTCAAAAAGTTGTTTGTACCATTTTCCTCCCCAAGGCTAGGTATATATCTGTCATGTTCTAAAAACAATATATGATAAAAGCAACTTCAGAAATAATACAGAAATGGATTAAATAATTGCTTTTTAACAATGATTTCTAAATACCATTTAGAAATAAGATACAATATATATATTTCTAAACAGCAATGCCTCTGCTAATGGAAGGTATTGCTCCATGACTGCCTGCCCAAGAGGACATCTGTAGGCCCATAAACAAAGTCTGGTTGTGGGCTTGATGTTCTTTCTGTCTTACCCACCTTTTTCGGCAGAGAAAGTTGTGCCCACATCCTTGCACAACAACAGGCTGGAGAAATGTTATTTCCATTCCTCTGGGGAGGAAAATCTTACAATGCGAAGCATGTATCAGTAATTTTTGCCATACAGCACAGCAGTACTTTGTGTTGAAGTCTTCATTGCTAGCCTGTATCCTTTGCTGGTCTTTAACTTGACCTAACACTATCTGGGAAAGTACATGGCTTTCTAGGTCGTGATCTAGTTCTCAAACAAATCAGAGTCCCACTTTTAGTCTTCTCCATTCGTAAACTTGCTCCTATATCCCACACCACATGCAGTGGCATGAACTTGTCTGTAGACTTGCAGCAAAATGCTGTATGGAGCTCCCTGGAGTCTCATAAGCTGCTTGTTGCCTCTGTTTTTGTAGTGTACCTTTCAAATGAGAGCACAAGGGCTCTGATCCGTGATCTAGCCCTCAGCCAGCTTCTAGACTTTCCCTCACCCCCGGAAGAGAGCTTGTTGAAGCCACAGGCTGTCAGACTCAATTATTTGCAAAACATCTTAATAGGACTTGCAGTTTTCCTAAAAAAACCCACCACCAATAACAAAAAGTGCCACTAGGGTCAATTGTCCTTTCTTTAAAATTGGTTTCATGGAATTCATCTCTCCCCGGGAGATTTGAGGCACTCCTGGAATTACTGCATAATCAACTCATGTCTTCTCTAGGGACTACACTACTATGAAATCAAATAATGTTGTAATCTCGATGTGAAAACCAACTTCAGTCAGCACCTTTGATCTCAAAGGTTTGAGAGTGTCACTGAAAGAATTACTTTCAGCCTGATAGTCTTCTGATCAAATTGCAGCAAGCATTAACTATGATCTCTCCCAAACCTGCAACCCAAGCAAGAAAGGATCCGGGCAGGTCTTAATAAGAGGCTTCCAAAAAAAGACTCTCATGACATGAGAGAGGTATTTTAGGAACTACTGCTTTCCTCAAGGGTTTTCCATAGTTGTAGCACTGCAGTGTGGCTTAGTAACTGCAAAACTAAAGGGATTACCTGTTCCATTGCTGCATGTAACCGTAGTCCAGACCATTTGTGCCCTACAGCAGTCCCATGGCCTTATTTGGAAGAACTAACTGGTATCTTTCCACTCAAAACGAGACTTTCTCTGCAAAATGGGCTTTCATGGGAAGAGCATCATTCTTGTTTCCCTATTTTTTTGGTAGAAAAATCTTACAGAAAAACAAAATGGGGAAAATGCACTCTTTTATTGCTTTGGTCAGTCTTTTCTGTTTTCAGTTTCATTTTTCATTGGTAACAAAGGCAGCTGTTTTCACTAGCATTTTTTAAGATGAAAAAAATTCCTATGAAAAATAATTGGTGTTTTTCAACTGCCTACATATGAGCGTCCTACAAATTCTAATCCTGCAGCTGAGGCTATTAACCCATATTTTTTTACCCTGTGAAGCTGTGTTGAAATCAATGGAGCAGAGCACATTTGACAGCAAGAATGATTATAAGATCAGTAGCCAATTAGGCAAAAAGACAGCTCAAGACACTTATGATACTGGGAACTAAACCAGTGTTTTCTTAGGTACCAGATGAATCACTGAAAAATAATCCACATGGTTCTGTAGAAAGGCACCAAATACCAGTTATAATACATTTTAGTGGATCTGGGGGAAAAAAATGTCTTTTTGACAACGTTTCACAGTTGTTTCTTAAGTGATTATATCTAGAGAATAGAAATACACCACAGCTTTTTATACTCAAGTTGATATTGGGGTGAGAAAAATACTTGTTTTTCATCTCTACCAGTTTTACTGTGTGCTGTAATTGCATCTTGTGCTGTACCAAGGGACACGTTCAGCCTGCCTTGCCAAGTAGCTTCCACTGAAGTTATGGGAAGTTTTATTTGATTATCATGGTAGACATAGTAGAACATTTTCATATAATGTCTGTAAGCGTTTCAGCCACTTCCTTTTAAGTATTCCTTTGCAGGTGGTTAATGATAATGATAATCTGATTTTTTCATTATTATTATATTTTCCTGTGGAAAGAAAGGCTAGGCAATCAGGCCATTCATCTGTGTTCCCTTATGCCCCAAAATTTCTGGACCATTTTGACCCCTCTAAAGCAAATCTGACACAGGGCAGAGTTTTGCAAGCTTTTAATTTTTTGCAGTCTGTGGAAGGCAACTGGTCTCACTGGAAATGGCTAAATGAAGGTGACTTGGGGATGAGCCGACAGTTCGTCAGTCATCAGGGCCATGGCACAGGAAGGAGCCATTAGAAATAATCTGGCTATATGAAAATCTCCAGCTGCAGCTTGTATTTTGTTGGGTACCAAAGCCAGTCTATTCTCAAATGCAGAAGCATTAGACCAGGCTTGGGCAACTGCAGAGCCCACGGACAGTACAGCAAATGCTTACACCATGCAATCCACAGGAAAATGTGTCACACTGGGTTTTTAGGCTCTTGGGTTACAGTTCAAAGAGCAAATACCTTCCATTCACAGAGAAAAAAGAGGCCAAGTTATGATGCTTAGGAAGTGATCAGTAATTCATTAAAGGAGCTCTAAGTGTTATTAACTCTGAAGAAGTCATGATCTACTGACAGATAGTCTGCAAGTTCAAAGAGATGAAATACACCAAATTATCTGTCATACAGCTATCTCTTTGTTCTAGCTATTATTTTTGTTATATAATTTATTTCTCTTTATTTTTCCCCCTTTCATACTGTTTCTTTCTTTTTAAGATTATTTCATATTTGTCTTTTTTTTCTTATTGCATTAAGTGCATTAAAAAAAAAAAAGGAAAATACTGAGATGCTTAAACAGCTCATTAAAACCTGCTTGTATTCCTCTGTCTGGGACAAAAACTGCTGCTGTGTTCAACAGCTCAGAATACTGTAGCTTTATCAGTCTTCTAAAAATCTTGTAAATCACTACTGTGGGCTGTCTCCAGTTTCTTGTAAATCAGGTAAATCACAAAACAGATCTCTTGATGAGATTGTCCAGGCATTTTAACTGTCTGTACAGTTTCTGCCTTCATCCACTCCTGTGGTACAAAGCTTTTTCTCCATAATCACTGCCATGCATACAGCCTGGAGTTTCACTGAATTATTGGAAGGGGACAGTGAGGCTTTCAAAGACAGCATTTTCATGCTTATAAATTTTATTGGTGTCATCTTGTTCACGAGATATATGCAGGTCTCCTACAATATCTGTGACATCCATGTCCTGCCTTATAATCACACTGTGCCACAACCATCACAATGATTAAAGGGATTACTTTTTTTTCTTGTACGGCAAGATTAGAGGAGTTCAGTTAAATGCAAGCAGGGCGATGAAGGAGCACAGTTATATATCATCATCAGTCTCAGGAGGAGGTCTTTAGAGGAGCCCTCCCTGTGCCCCTGAGGTCTCAAGGAGCAGCATTTCCAAGGTGTAAGGGAGAGTGGGCACCCGCCTCCCACTCTCTTTCTGAGAGAGCCTAGCACTGAGTCCTGCATTTGAAGCAGATCTTGTCCTGGTAAAAAGCCTGCAGCAAGACTCCAAAACCCGCTGGACAGGTGTGACATAGCCGCGAGGTGATGAGGAACCAGTTTGATCATGGCACTGGGAGGGGCAGTAGCTGCGCCCCACTGTGTGTTGGGGAATCATGGCCCCATGGGAGGCTCCAGGGTATCGCACCTCTCTCCATCCCCTTCCACCCATCTGGCACCTCAGCTCCTCCCACCTAAGTGATGCTGTAACTTTGCAGCTGAGATTCACAGCATTTTCTTTGCTATTCCCATTTCCACCCAGCCCCCTGCCCCTGCACTGATTCTCCTCTTCAGTGTGTCCGTTTGGTTTTATGCAGTGGTTTTGATTGCATCATTTGGTTATAACAAAACTTCATTGTTATCGTAGTAGAGACAATAATACCCTTTTTGTATCCTCTACCTATAATTTTTAAAATAGGATCTGGGGCTGACTCTGACTCCATAAAGAGAGCAGGGGGGTGGTGAAGGTGCACAGCTGCAGGGCCAGACCTGGGTCTTATGGAAGTCCCAGTGGCCTCCAGTGAGTCCATGGTCCTGTTGCGTTCCTTCCTCTGAAACTGAGGCTTGAATACACAGATTACTGTGCGTCTCCTGGTCTGCTGCCCCGCAGAAACTCTTAGTGAGGATAAGCTTGCAACTCAAAAATCACTCAGTTTAAGCTTTGTACATACCATATCTTACAGACCGAAAACACATCACTAAAATATTTGTGGTTTGCTCAGAGAGGAAAGTGAGGAGAGTAATTCGTGATAGCCCCTGTCTAACTTCAAGGTTACCAGAGCACCGAAAACACATCCTGAAGCTCAGAGAGGAAATTCTGAATTGGAGATGTCACCTTGCCCTTAATGTGTCCTGTTTTTCCTAGGCACCAATACGTCTCCCATGAATATGTGATAGATAGAACAGATGGTTTGCAATGCTTGAGCAGGGAGATGGGTTACAGGGAGGCTGCAAGGCTTTGACTTCAACTTCATACTTCTGGTGTTGCTTTATGCTACCCCTTAGCTGTCTGGTTCTAAAGGGCAGTGAGTCTTTGTAACGCCACATCCTAAACTGCTGGACAAAGGGCACCCGCTGCTGTGTGGTCTTAGCACTTAGGAAACATAGTAGCCCTCATAAATAAAGACACAATGAGCCATCACTTGGGTTTTGGAAAATTTGCAGCAGATGAGGGTGGCTGAAATCCCAGCATCTACCTCTTAAAATCCCTGCTTCTGTTTTCTCTTCTGTAGGCCTAGACTGGTAACAGCTTCCTGCCTATCTGGGATGCTGCAGAGATTAATTATACACTCGCCAGATTACGAAACAATTTAAAGCATAATGTTTGTTCTAAGTAGCACTGTTTAAACCACAATGCCCCTGAGAAGAATCTAAGTGCCTCCTTACCATCTTATGCTTGCATTCACTTTTAAGGTAGCTCACCTTTACCATCTCACTCTCGTCCCTAAAGTTACCAGGCAGATTACAGCTGTGCTTTTTAAAAGAACTTTCTGAGTCCTGCTGTTGGCTACAGCAGAGGGAAGGAATTTGGTGAGGAAGAGAGGGACCCTTCTCCGCTTCCCCTGTCCAGCTTCTTTTTCCCAGTGTCCCAGGCAGTTTTGCTGCCTAAACTCTATTACGTTCCCTGCGCATACAGAGTGGGCTGCATTTTGCATCCTCCTGCTAATGAGGATAGCAGAAAAACTTAAAGTTACCCCCAAAGCCATGGAAATAGGATCTGAGCAGCAGCCGTTCTGGAAGAAGGTGGTGGCTCAGTGCTCTCCCTTTTCCGCACATTGAAAACTCGAGAGCAGTCTCCTACGCCTGCGTGTCTGCTGGCAGCGGGCAAGTTTCTCTGTCATCACCAGAAATGTTTCTGCAAACTTGCCTTTGAACTTAAAGGAGGGTGGCTCTAATGTGCGCTTCTAATGACTCCTGTGCAACCAGGCCAAATTTGGACTCGGTGGTTATTTTCAGATGCTCCAGCGCATCGCCCAGTAGAGGGAGCAGAGGGAGCACCGTCTCCCCGCAGCCGGCGGGTGCCGCGCATTGGCAGAGGCGCCGGGAAAGGCTTCCCCCTTCCAAGCAATCCTTAAGTATTTCTCCGCCACCCCTCGTGTGGGTCAGCGTGGGTGAGTGTGCCACTGAGCCAGGCAGACAGAGCGCCCAGGCAAGAAACAGCTTTAGGCCTCCCAGGTCCTGCGCGGACGCTGCCGATGCAGCTGGGCAGAGAGAGCATCAGCTGCTGGGGTCCAGTGCTTAAAAATCTTAAGACCCGCTTATTTAAATAACACATAGCAATTTATTTAAATAGCACATTAATAATATTAATGTATAATAATTTAACATATGGTGTAAATGAATACGTTGTAATTAATATATAGTTGTTAGTAATGTATAGTAATTAATTTAAATATCACGTAATAATAATGACTCTTGGACAAATTTGGGTTTGATTCACATGGACAGCATCCTATTTTCCCTAGAGAGCAAACAGTGCACATGGCTTCATGAGCTGCTAGAGCACACTTAATTCTGATCCCAAGGTCCGTTTGCACCCTGTTGCATTTAGTTCTGCATATTGGCCAAGGGGTTTGCTGTATGGAAGCCCCTCTGGGGCTGATAACTGAAAGCTTTTTCTGCTTGGGGTTGGGCTTGCTCACTCGAGGCAAGATCGGCACCGGCAGCCCGCACTGCTCATGCTACAACAGACAACACGAGCACAAAGCGGAACAGAAGCAAAAATGTCAGTGTTGGAAAACAACTCGTCATTTTCTGATTACAGTTAGTGCACACCTGCCTTTCATCAGCTTAGTTATGACTGTGTAAGCCCATCTAGGGGTTGTTCTCTAATTAGTTTGCGAAAAGTTATAAAAGCCATTAGATACATATTCAGAATACTACTTCATGCGTTTGCTAAACAGGAAAACTAAAGACAGCATCAGGTTTTCCTGTAAAACAGTCTGGCCACACCAACACAAATCTCCTGTTACAGTAATGCCAAAATCATTAGTGCTGTTGTATTTAGGTAAATGTCTGACTTCAACATGATTTTCTTTTGGTTTTTTTTAGAATTTGGACAATTACCTGATCAAAGACCATAGTTCTCCCTAAAAAGTATATGTCACAGTTAACTGAAAAACTATTGCATGTTTTATGCAAAGACATTGAATGATTTTTGCTCCCTTGCATCATTTTCATGGCTTTAATTTAAAGAAATAATTTTCACCGAAATAAAAATTCACCCCAAAATTTCAGACCATCATTTATTTGAAGCAGCAAGGAGGTAATACTTTTTAAAAAAGTCTTTCAGAGTCCCTCTTTCTCTGAGTGACAGAAAAAAAAAAAAAGGTAGAGTTAAAAATCCCACCCACAACAAATATGGAACAAAAGTTTAAAGCCTCCCATTAGGTTCAAGTATCTTTGGATTAGCCCTCAGGGGACAGGCTCTGCTCTGACTTGCTCCTCTTTAATTGCGCAGTGATTTAAACAGGAGCGCCTTTGTCCTCCACAAACTTTAGTAAACAAGCTAATTAATCGGTTAACTAAATGTGGGCTTTTGTTACTAATTTGTTTTATTTCAGCCTAAATACATATACAAGGTGCAAAGCAACGGACCAGAACAGTTAATGGAAGAGCATATAGGGAGGCTAGGCTATGCTTCTATTTATGTTCAACAACAATAATTCAGGAACATTTCATACCAGAGGCATACTTATAAATGAGTTACACAAGTCGAATCAACTTTTGAAATCAATAGGAACAGAGTATGGAAAAAATCCACACTATTTCAATTCCAAGAATTACGGGAGAGTTAACCAACCTCTGAAAAAAATGTTATCAGGTTTGACATGTTTCCAAAGTGTATTCTGATTTTAGCTAAGCCTTATCTTCTGACAAAGAAAGGTTTTGTTGGAAATCTTCCAGTTTGTGCTTCACGGTATTAGTTTTTTCCTTCTTGCTTTTTTTTAATACGATTTTTTTTGCACACCGTGGTAATTGGTATAGAAGTAAGCATGTGTTATTCTTCCGGCAGTCATATTCCCTTCAGTGGCTTTCTTTTAAGTAACAAGACACCGCAGCAGTATGAATTAAAAGGCTACACATAGGCACATCGGGTGGCTCTGATGATTTACAGGAGTGGCGGCTAACAGTGGGTAGCTTGTTGTGATGGCTTGACTGCTACGTTACACCGACTCTGAAAGCAAATATATGTGTGCATTTACAGTTCCTTAAAGATGTATTCTATTCGATCCATAAGGGATCACTTCAGCTTTTTCAAAAGTATCTGACGCAAAATACCTTTGTTCCTGTGAATGGGAGTGGGTTTGTGTTTCAGTTTTGCTTCTCTCCTGGTGCTTTTATTTGCAGCCATTTCAAGTTTGGGTTGTCGCAAGTGCGATCTCAGGTGAGACACTTGAGTGAGCACCCTTGAGTTCTTCATCTATGGTGTTTACATGATTAAAAGCTCTGCAGAGCTACTGCCTAGAAAATGTACAGTTATTAATAACAGACTGAGATGTAAAAAAAAAAATAAAATCACAGTAGCAACCAGAGCACTGGCCATTAGCTCAACCCAGGGTCTGAAGATGTGTGATGATCCTTCAGAAACTTTCCTTTCTCTGTGGCATACGCAAAAGGGATTTTTCAGGGCACATGACATTACATGCACAGTGGAGCCCTGTCCTTTACAATTGCAGGAGCTGGCTATTTTTTTTGTGCTGCGTGTGGTTCGCTGCCCTGGAGTTCAAGCTGTGTCTGGTGTTTGGTGCCACAGACGCAGCAGACGAAAGCCAGGGAATTTTGCAACAGGGAGTTTTGCTGCATGCAAAACACAAACTAGAAAGCTAATTAAGCATCACCGTGTTCCCCGCTCGCTTCAGGAGATGTTGGGCCTTTAGCAGAAATAAGCACTGTTCCTGGGAACGTAAAGGCAGATGTTTTCTATCTGTACAATTAGAAAATCCTTGGGATCAAGAAAACAGCTTTGTGAAAATACAATTGCAAGCCTTGTTCTCTGCCATGCGATTGCTGGGTGCTTCTTACTGCACTAACACATAGTACAAACACGTACGCTGAAGTGAACTGAAGGACACAAATGGAAATAAAAGATGTGAAGTTACTTAGTGGTGGGAACTGGTTCCTGGAGCCTACACGCTAAGCACCAGAAACAGCTTGAATCTTCAAAGCCTAAAACAAAATAATGGCATAGAAGAAGCCGGTGGGGTAGGAAAACAGCAAATCACATAGTTTAGGCTTTGGCTGGCACTGAGGTGTTTTCACATAAATTCTTTGCATCAAGCCAGAAAAAATAAGGGAATTACAGGTAGCAGGGGGAAACCAATGCAGCCAAGGAGAAAAACTGTAAAACTCAGTTACCGTATGTATTCCTTTTAGAATGGGGGCAGCAAGCTGTCTCCTACACATGCACATGCATGCATATGCTTTCTAGTGGTACAGGTAGAGGAGAGCCTGGGAGGTGAGCACTGTCACAGCTCCTCTGCACACTCATCTCTCTCAGGAGAAACTCCTCGGTCCTGGTGCCTGTGAAGGAAACAGCCCTTGCGGCACTGCTGGGACTAAAGCTCAGGGCTCCTCTGTCTCTGAGGTGATACACCTCTTTCTTCCTTGTTACGCACAAGAAGGTTCAAAGCTTGACAGTGACCCCCTATGAAAACAGGCCAGGCAACTAACTCGTGATGAAAAACATTCTTTTTTTACCCCTTCCTCATCTCATTCTAAATCCATTTCACCTTTATGGGGGGATTAGATACCAACGTGCACATGTGTAATGCCTTTTGTTGTGGACTCAATGAATCCTTCGTTTTCCCCCTTTCCATTTCATCCAAACTCCATAAAAAGCCCAGGAAGCATTACTTTAACAGTGTGATGACAGTTTAATTAGATCAAGACTACAGCGAAAGGGGGAGCACTGGGATTGGAGGCAGTTGTGGATTACAGTCGGGATGTTTGCTGCTTGGCCTTTTTCCAGCCCACCTACATAAGGGCATCTCAGGGGCAGCTGCTGATACTTGCATACTTTTTTCCCTGCAGGTGCTGTGTCCTTTCCAAGGGCTAGTGGCTGATCTATACATTGGGGTTACAGTGTCAGTCATTTTTTCTTTGCTTTCCATCTCTGAAGCTTATGATACTAAGGTTTGCACTCAGCATTATCTGAATGAGCAGCGAAGAATAATAATGCAGGTCCATCACAGCCATAATTCTAGCCTCACCAAAATTCATAGCAAACCTCCCACTGACTTCAGAGAAAGACAAGCTGTCACCTTCAACTTCCCATGAAAAAAGAAGGGAGCCTTAAATTAGGAGGGCTCTGTTTTAAGAATGTTTATCCTGGCATGAACAAAGTCCCTTTCCCCATAAAGTCCATGGCTATTTAACTTGGAGTCACAGCCTTTCTTGCAAGAGAGATACACCATGACTGTTTTACAGCTCTGTAGAGTATGATGGAGAAAAATGAAGCTAATTGCTATAAGTAATGCCAGGGAGTAAAGTTTAGGCACTTTGACTCCCACTTTTCCACACATCTTAGATTTTAATGATTACCAAGAAATAAACAAAAACACACGCTAGTTTTTCAGCATTAATTTATGTATGAAGGTGCACTGGTTCCAGTGTGCACACTCAGGAATCGCAGGTGGGGAGCATTTTATAGACCTTTTCCCAATATCTTATTAACAAATGCTAGTGTTCAGCAGGCTATTTAGCAATGTCTTAATAAAACACGCATTTGCTTATCCTATGCTTTATTTAGTATTTGTTGCTGTTCACTTAATGTATTTGTTTTGCAGTATTCTCCATTCTTTTTTATTTCTTTTCTAAGATTCTGATATATGTATATATAAAGATTTTTTTTTAAAGAGTTTGAAGAAAAAATCACTGAGACAATAACATCTTTTTGTCTGATGCCTCCATCCGCTGCATCGTCTCTGCAACACAAATCATACTCCTTGCTATGTTCTATCTTCTTAGATGTTAGCTAAAATCTTGCTCTAACTCTTGCATTAGAGAGGAAATATGGTACAGGGAAACTCTTTCTTGCCTTCAGTATTTCCACTGTTCTATATTTAGGTCCCCTTTTACGTTAGTGTCGGCTTGCCTGACCTTTAATGCATTGATTCTCAGTGCACCAGTGTCAAGCAGAGACGTGCTATGCGTCCCATATTCCAGACGGACAGCTAAGATACAGAGACTTGCCTAAGGTCACACAGGACTGCTTGTGGAAGATTAAGGACTTACTTAAACCCAAGTCTTTCACACACCAGCAAACTACCTCCAGCACTAGACCCATCAGACACTTCAGTTTGCTGCCATCAAGGCCCTGCCTCTTATGCAGCCTCTTTCCAGGATATCTCCTTGGAAATGCCCAACTTGATGCCCAGGGTTCCCCTACCCTCCCCACTAAACATGTTGTTAGCCATTTTAAAAATCAAGTACCAGAAGAAGTCCAGGTGATTTGTGATGCAAGTTGGATATTTTTTTGACTGAGACCCGCTGGATTTTCATGTATGCATTGGGTTTATATGGCAAGGTTTTGGTAGCAGAGGGGCTGCAGGGGTGGCTTCTGTGAGAATACATCAGGAGGGTCCCCGTGTTGGACAGAGCTAGTTCCAGCCACCTCCAAGACAGACCCAACACTGGCCAAAACTGAGCCCATCAGTGGGCTTGGGGAAATCAGTTTCCCTAAGTTGAGTCTGTTTTGCCCATGACAGTAGTTGCTGAGTGGTCTCCCTGTCCTTATCAAGGCCCATAAGCTTTTCATTGTATTTTCTCCCCCTGTCCACTTGAAAAGGGTAAGTGATAGAGTGGCTTTGGTGGGCACCTGGCAGCCATCCAAGGTCAACCCACCCACCACAGTGTAATTAACAGCGTAACCTGCTTTGGTGAGACTGTCTGCGTTACTCCACAGAGGTGCTATGGGTGTCTGGGCCAACATTTGTTCTTCTCTGAGAGAGATGAAGTTAACTGGATTAAGTCTGGTATGTCACATTAATACTGCTAGACCAGAAAGGAGGATACAGCCTGTTGAGCTTGTATGATTGCAGCTTTTTGTCTTAATGAGGAGCTCTTGTTTTTACAAAATTTCCTAGCAAAAAAAATAGCGCCAATTCATCTTTAATAGCATCTATTTTTTAAACTCCAATAAACATGACATAAAGTAGAGAATTAAAGAATTGGGTTACCTACATGAGTGCTCTGGAGGCATTGAACATCAAGTAGTTTGCCTTCGTCACCTCTCTACCAGTGCAAGTCACCCAAATAAGCTTTCCTGTAACTGAGCTAATGATAAATCTGCAACTCTGAAAGAACAGATTTCTATCTTTAGGCTTCAGCTATGCTTTTCTTTTGTGTGTATAGCCTATTTATGGAACGCTGCTGTTGAACTTGAATGTAAAACAGAAAAGCATTCTTGCCTAAATTGTCTATAAATATCTTCTGGAGGAGCTTAAGGGGTTTTACTGTCCAGGTTGTTGTGAAGCCCTCAGTGTGCTGCCTTGTTCAGGTATTTGTTTATTCCCCATTTAACATCCAACTTCTGTCTTCAGAAAGTGACCTCCTGAAATGTATATCCCAACTGTTTGTATGAGACTGCTATTTCTATACAACCCCGAGAACATTGTTGCTGTATGGCCTCCATGAGGCAAGAATATACAGAAACATGCACATGAAAATTACCTTCTTGGATATACCAAGGCACAAACAAACAAAGAGATTTTTTTGAAAACTAACAAAGGAAAGGATTTCAGCTGAAACAGTGGTCAGAAACAGATGCATAGAAGAAAATGCCCAGAGAAAGTCTTAGAGGATAATTTTACCTAGGAAAAGTTTCCTCATTCATTAGACATGGATTCATGCCCTCAAGCAGAAAAGTTTCAAGTGTTTTCAAATCCTGGTCTTTGGGTTTGTTTTAGGTTACTTTTTATGGTTCGACATCCTATGTAACCATCTCACCCTCTTCTTGCTGGGGTACCATGTGTCAACAAGTTGTGTAGGCTGATCACTCAACAAATTTGCAGTTTCTTTTAAGAGTTTTGATTTACCTGTTTTTCCGACTCTTTGAATCTCTTTGGAGCTTGAGCTGGAGGTGGGAAGGAGTGGACCCCTCTATAAAATTGATCACTTGGACTTCTCAGTGCATCCTCCTCTAATGGCTCGAAGCAGAGGGGGGCAAGGACAGTAACAAGGTATCCTGCATAATTCAATCCAAGTTGCATAGGGCATTATAATTGCTCTTTTCTCCTTCTTTTGATTAGGTTGTATGATGTTGCACCCTTGGTAAGTTTGCCAGCGACACCAAGTAGGGAGGCAGGGTCTATCTGCTCGAGGGTAGGAAGGCTCTGCAGAGGGATCTGGCTGGATCGATAGGGTGAGGCCAAGTGTACAACATTCAAGAAGGCCAAGTGCCGGGTCCTGCACTTCAGTCACAACAACCCCATGCAGCGCTACAGGCTTGGGGAAGAGTGGCTGGA
>JAVJGG010000007.1:27665743-27694011 GCA_035590195.1 Aviceda cuculoides
AGCTCTGTACAGTCAAAACATTCCCTAACATAGAGAGCCACCCCACCACCTCTTCTACCTCGCCTATCCCTTCTGAAAAGCTTATAGCCATCCATTGCAGCACTCCAGTCATGGGAGTCATCCCATCATGTTTCCATGATGGCAACTAAGTCATATCTATCCTGCTGCACAATGGCTTCCAGCTCCTCCTGTTTATTGCCAATGCTGCATGCATTGGCATAGATGCATTTGAGCTGGCCTATCGAGTCCACCCCTAACATCAGCATGCTGCCTCCAGGCTCATCTCTGGTGCACCTAGTTTTATCCCTTACCCCCTCAAACCTAGTTTAAAGCCCTCTCAATGAGCCCCGCCATCTCATGAGCGAGAATTCTTTTGCCCCTTTGAGACAGATGGATACCATCTGTTGCCAGCAAGCCCGGTGCCGTGTAAACCTCCCCATGATCAAAAAACCCAAAATTCCACTGATGGCACCAGCCCCTGAGCCACGTATTAACCAGGTGTGTTCTCCTGTTCCTTTCAGTGTATTTCCCTGTCACTGAAGGGATTGAGGAAAACACTACCTGTGCTCCCAATCCTTCCACTAACCATCCCAGTGCCCTCCCCCGCACTCCCTGTCCCCAGAAATATGGACAGTCCCATCTTCCCCCAGTGGCTCTGTCTGGGTCAAGGTCTCTGATGTTCCAAGGATGACAGCTCCAAGCAGTGTCAGAGATCACACCTATTCAGGGTCCCTTTGCATTTCTGCTGCTCTTGCCTATGGGTAGTATAGCTGCTCCTGATTGCACTGGAACCTGCATAATCAATGGGCAGTTATATGCAACTGGCTTGGACACCCCTAGCCAGGGAATGGCCAAGGAAAGCCAACTTAGAGCTGACAGAGCAAAAGCCTTCAGGAGCTTTGAGAAGCCAGCCCTCACCAGCCGTGGCACATTACCAGGAAGGAGACAACAAAAAGTGAGAGCTGAAGAAGCTAACTGAAACCTGCCAAAATGAGCTGTGCTCACCAATTTAAATACTGAATAATACTTAACTCCATGCGGATGTCTATCAGCTCTTCAGAGTAAAAAGGTACTATTCAGCATTTCTTTAAGCCTTGTAGCAAACAGAAACTTTGCCTTTAAACTGGCACTTAACTGAGGCCTGTGGCTTGTTAAGATTTGTTTATCTCCATTGTTGATGTACATGTATAATATTGTATTAAACTACAGAAAACAAAATTATTGCTTGCAATTATTCACTGACAGAATCTTCACCAGACAGCTCATAATCATTTTGTGAGGATATCTACCTGTTCCTATTTTTCTGTCAAACCCTAAGTGAATCATGAAGTGTAGCTTTTTTCCAATGCAATGTATGCCTTATTTATTCTACTGCTGTTCTGTATATATAAGATGCACACTGTTCAATGAATTGCATTGTTATCATTGGAAATAATGATCTAAATGTATTCCAGGACTTAATCTATAATTCCCTGAGTGTTTTATAATGTGCAGGAGGCAAAGCAAAAGATCCTTAAGATATTTTCAAGGAAATATATATTACTGTGTCTATACGGATTTCTTCAGGCATGTCTTGTTACCAGAATTCTTTCATTTACATTTCTGCTGTGCTCTGTTTTAATGCTGCGTCACTCAGTTTGGATATTAGTAAGTGGAGTAAGAGACATTTTTATGAGCTATACCCAGTGAAACAAAGAAAAGATAAGTTAAAAATTTATATGAAATATTTATTAATATTTTGGTGCACAAAGAACAAAATCTGATTTCTAGAGCCCTCAGAAATGAAACCTTTAGAAATATGGGTTCAGTCCTGATGGCCATACAAAGAGCAATTTAGGTTTGATATGATTATGAAGAAGTTTCATCTCCTTGAAATAAATATACTATGGGTGAGAAATTGAGTAACTTCTTTACTTTTTTTTTTTTTTTTTTGAACAATGTCTAATTGTTATTCTGGAAAACTCTCTTTTTATGGGCTTGTATAAGATAGTCTTAAAGCAGATGGAAATCATGCCAACTCCACAAATTCATTTATTATTTACATGAAATATGTTGTGAAAAATAAACTACTGGCTTTAGAAATGCTTCATCAATGTACTCTTTTCTGGGTGAAAAACTGGCTGGCTGGATGAGCCCAGAGGGTTGTGGTGAATGGGGTGGTAATAGTGTGGTAACAGAAATAGAGTGGCCAGCAGGAGCAGGGAGGTGATTGTTCCCCTGTATTCGGCACTGGTGAGGCTGCACCTCGAGTGCTGTGTTCAGTTTTGGGCCCCTCACTACAGGAAAGACATTGAGGTGCTGGAGCAACAAAGCTGATGAAGGGTCTAGAGCACAAGTCTTATGAGGAGCAGCTGAGGGAACTGGGGTTGTTTAGGTTGGAGAAAAGGAGGCTGAGGGGAGACCTTATCGCTCTCGACAACTATCTGAAAGGTTGTAGTGAGGTGGGTACTGGTCCCTTCTATCAAGTAACTAGTGATAGGACGAGAGTAAAGGGTCTCAAGTTGCACCAGGGGAGGTTTAGATTGGGTATTAGAAAAAATGTCTTCACTGAAAGGGTTGTCAAGCATTGGAACAGGCTGCCCAGGGAAGTGGTGGAGTCATCAGCCCTGGAGGTGGTAAAAAACACATAGATGTGGCACTTCAGGACATGGTTTAGTGGGCATGGTGGTGTTGGGTTGATGGTTGGACTTGATGATCTTAGAGGTCTTTTCCAAACTAAACTATTCTATGATTCTGTGTTAGTGAACACTCCTGTATCTTGTGATGGGGTTGTGGTTGTGTTTCAGGGCACTGCCCTCCCCAGCCTCCAGCAACACTGAGAGTGTCACAGCTCTTCCAGCTCCCCCTTGGACACCCAGGACTGGAAAGGCTGTCCAGAGTGCTTATCATAGAAGAGTAGCCAGAGTATATTGTCCCAGTCATGGGGCAAAACCCGCAAATATTGGTTTTGGAAAATGTGTGTGGAAATGCAAAATTATATTTACACCCATGCAAATATATGTGCTTTTCCAGAGGGTATCGAGGTAGTGAAAAACAAACTCTTAATAGGCAAAGAGCAAAACAAATTTACTTTCAAATTTAAGAGAACATTCAAGAGGAGAAAACTGCAGCCTATACCGAGTCTCATTTGACACTGGAAATATGAACATTGGCCATAGCTTTGATAGCAGTAGTGTAATATAGTTAAATTTGCTTGGGTAACCAAACAGAAAATTTCTAAACATAGTAGAAAATTGCAAGTTAAATATGTTAAATTTAACTTTAAATTATCAACTAGCAGCCTTATTCACAGATGATTCACTGTTTTTCTCTATTGTAAGTAAGTCAGTTGAAAACCATAGAGTTAAGACTTCTCCTTTCTACAGGAATTTATGGCATTTTGACACCTGGGGGAGGGAACACACCAAAAGATAAGAAATACTTCGCAAAACAAAATTTAAAGCTACCTGAGTGTATAATAATTTGAGATTTTCTTTTGGTAACATGGGGTATGTGTGTATCAATTCTTGCTTTTGCATTTGTTTAATGTTTCATGAGGTAAAATAATTTTCAAGGAAAGCTCCATTCCAGTGAAGCTGAAATGAAATAGGAATTTGTCAGACAAGAACAGTTCTTGGATTGATGCAGTTTAAAGCACAGCATGAACAGTCAGAAATCAGCCCCAAAAATGAAATGCCGACTTTATAAAAACCAGTGGGGAATATGCAATCCAGAAAACAATTGATCTAGTTTTAAAAGGACGAAAATGTCCACTTATTAAATTGAGCAAAAAGCTAAACAGGCTGACATTACCATCTTTTGGGTAATATTACACTATGGGTTTGTTTGGTTTGGTTTTTTTTCCTCTGCATGCTATACAGTTCAAGTCCTGCAAGTACTAAATGCCTTGTGAATATTCTTGTTCATGTGGCACTCAAGTCTTCGCAGGGCTGGAAACCGTAAGTAGGGGGGAATGTGTGTTACCTTTCTGGGATGCCCAGAACAGAGAAAGACATGAAGGCCAAGTCTACCTTGGGAAAAGGTGACAGTAAAAGTGGAGTTTTCACTGAGTGTCACCCATTGCCATGTTGCATTTCATGGGATGCTTGCAAAGTTAGGCCAAATTTCTTCCTGCTCATGCTTCATCACTGGAATTGCAAGTTAAATATGTTAAATTTTGCAAGACAAATCTTGCCTTCCTTACAGCAGTAGGATTATGCAGGTATAAAGGTGAGCATAAGTAGGCCCATTAATAAATCCTTGGTACAAGCCAAAAGCCTAGTAGAGTTTTGTACAGCATTTAAGCAAAAGACAGAGTCTTCTGGTTGGCAGTGGAAGTTGGCTGAAGCTTTGTTAATCCTCCTGCCAAAAGTGCCAATTTCTGGTAAGGAAATAAAACATTGTATTTCTTCTTGGTTTTATTCAGAACTCATCATGTTTAAGTTTTCAATGAAGCCCCAGCACTGGAGGACAGAGAAAGTAGTAGTAATAAATAGACATGAAAGGGTGGGATAAATTGGGGTACTCAAAATAGCATTACCCCCAGATGATGTCAGAGCCTTAACTCTTTAGCTGCTTCCTGATGTGATTTAAATTAGCAGCAGAAGTCATCCTGTCGTTTAGATTCAAGCAGCACAGCTAGTGCCCTCAGGCCCTAGTAGAGGTCATGTATTGAAATGCTTAGACAGACTTAGGTTGCCAGCTCAAGACCAAGGAAATAAAACTCCTGTCTCGAAATGCATCTCTCAGGCATTTTGTTACAACAAACTTGTTTGTTTATTTGTCTGAACTGCTTCATGTCTAAATGGGAGGGAGGACATAACCTTCCAGCAAAGGTGTGGAGAAATGTATCAGGAACATTCCTTCATGTTTTCAGGGTGAGTGGAAACCAAAAGTCAGACGTTACCCCCAACCTCATGCATCTGTGCATCCTTCTTCCCCATGTCTCCTCCCCTCAGTCCAGGCTCACTTGACAAAGAGAAAGGGACAGTTCATCCAGCTGATAGTACTCTGTGCTGAAGTTAAGTTGGCCACAGTGTGCAGATGTTATTTCAACAGCTTGATTTGTGCAATTAGATATACACTTTAATGTGCATAATCTGAGCAGTAACATCAGTGTGGGAAACTTAGCTTTCAGTTTTCATGAATTATGTGTGTTTGAATTCTGAACCTTAATGCTGTACTAACGTAGGCATTTGCATTTAATGACACAGCTAAGCTGAATAGGCCTGCCACTTCTTAAACTCTTAAAAGTTTCGGCTCTGTGAAAACATCTTGCTGAAAATACGAACAACAGCTGGTAGATTTCCTGACTGAAATGCTGTAGGCTTGATCATGAAAAGAGAAGAAACACAGCATCAACAAGATCTTATGAGTCTTTTGACATAGTTTTATGACCATTTTCTTCATATATTATGCTTCTTGTATCTAGAGTCTAATAAAAATTAAATAAAACCAAATTATTTAATATTCATATTGAAACATAACTACAGAAAGATGCATGACAGAATCAGCAAAGGAACATTATATTTATCCCAGATTCTTTAAATGTGTTGGTTTGGGGTTTTTTAATAAATTAATGGAACAATGTAGACAGATCTGAAGGAAGATGTCAGAAACGTTAAAAGCAGACTTGCTCTGACAACGGGGTACAATTGAAACTACCCCTGACTTCAAGGGGCAGACCCTAATGCCCTTCCTGCCGCTGAGGTGTGCTTTACTCCATCAGCAGGCCCGTTGCTTTCATCAGAGCTGCTTCAAAGTGCGAGGTTTTGTTGCTCAAGGTTTTGCTGCATTCAAGGAGAGGGTTTGCTAGTGAGGAGGATCATGCCATGGCATTCAAGGCTTGCAATGCCACGGTGTTTACTCTCCCAAGTAAGCACAGGGGATTGCTCACACCAGCGCTATAGAAACTGGTCTCCTGGGGCAGGAAGATGGACACGTCCAAGGAGCAATGTAGAAATCACCATTAACTAGGAGTTAGACTCATAACAGCATGCACGAGATTGCTCTTTGGAGGTAGGTCTCTCTCCCAAGTACCTGCAGAAGAAATCAAGGAAGCCTAGTCTCCAGCAAGGCACAACAGTTCTTTTCCTGGTGCCGCTTGATGTGAACACCATGTTCATGACTAAGGACCACATTCTCCAAGGTACTTTGGTAACCAGCTCCCAATGATTTCAGCAGGAATGTCCAAATGTGGTTGAGGATGTGGGAATAAGTTCCCATCACTATCAGTATGGGCATACAGTCAGACCTATACGGAGGCATTAAAACAATGGAATAATTTATTGTTCCATTCAGTGTGTATTGACTCTGGCATTTATAAATTTCATGAATTCCAAGAGATTTAAAAACATTCAGTTGAAAGAAAAAAATAGTAATTTTAATAATATATAAGAACAATTTGCTAACTAGTTGTAATTCTTTTTTGAAAAATATTTGGTTCAACACATTAATAGGAATTCTACTTCCCCTTAAAATTTTGACCTAAGCATTTCCAGCTTTATCTCAAACTGCTCTAATCTTGTCTTTAAAAAGTCAATACCAACAATTTCTTCTTTTTAGATAAAAAAAATTAGTAGATTTTCACATCTTTAAAACTCTTATTTTTGTAAAATTACTTTGCATTTAGCTAAAATTAAAAAAATCTCTTTCACATGAAAATAGCTTTCAAAGTTCAAAAATACATTGACTCTAGTTCTATGGTTTTGACAAGCTTTTATAATAAGCTATCTTTTTACATTCAAAGTTTCATTGCTTTTTAACCTCATAACCACCTGGAACATCTAAATCTTTCACAATGAAGAGAGAGATATAAAGGTGTAAAATGGAAGAAGAAAAATACAACTCTTAAAGGAATATCAGACCTTTCAGCTTGAAGGTTAAGTATGGGCATTAGAAAGAATTAAATTAAAACTGAAAACAAGGGTGTACTAAATTGCCCAACTGTAATAAATTCATTATGTATGGATAAAGGAAAACATAAAAATTCATAATAAATACATGTGCTTCTTAAGTACAATTATTTGTAAAAATAATTAAAATAGATTATTCTGAGTTCCAGACACATGTTCTTGGTAGTCTGGTGGGTTTAGCAATGCAGAGGTACCAGCAGTGCTTGGGGAGGTGGGAGATGTGCAGTAGCAGTAACGCATAATAGGATAACAACCTCATATAAAATTTAAGCCTTCTGTCTAAAAACCAGGAAATAAAAGTAGGAATTGTATGTTTCTCCTCATTAAACTTCAAATACTATACCTTGCATTCCTGTGATTTTATAGCTGATTTAAAGACTAATTTAATCTTAGCTTTTAGCTCCCCTCTTGTACCAGCATGATGCAATAACTGGGGTTAGATTTTCCAAAAACCTGATCGCCCTATTATTTCACCCTCTAGACAACCAAGTTTTCAAAGTGGCTGATCCCTGGTAGTTCCCTTGACAGCAAGGAAAGAAAGGAGGAACCCTTTTCTTCCAAATAGTCTTACAAAACCAGGGTCATCATCATGCTTCAGCTACGTAGTCCAAACTGCAGTAAGAGCCATGGTCACCCATAAGGTTCACAAGGTTCGTAAGGCTCAGACCTGCCTGTGGAATTGTGTATGTTAATGTAAATTTATGCTTTTAAAGTACAAGACAGAAGACTTTGTTTGAATGACCGTTGACATGTTTCCTCTCCTCCCCCCAGTTTCAGGAGCTCGTTCTCTCAAGGTTGGGAGGAATATAGTTGCTGTTGGTTGAGTAAGAAGGACATGATATCAGAAAGACAAAAAAACAGGATCAAGAGAAAAAATAAATCAAATCAAAAGTAACCAAAATGGCAGTGATCTCACAGGCCAGGAGAGCTACTGAAAATGGCAACTACCTGCAGTCTTTTCACCAAAAGGCTTTAGTTTGCTAAGAATAGTGCGTGAAGTATTTGCATGCAGACATTGTCAGAGGGCAGACTTACACAATGATTGGGATTGCACAAAGAAGCTGATTCATCAGGGTCCGGTGCATTTTTAAGGAGAAAATCTAGAACGAGTGCCATTATTTCAAAGTACATTTCTCACTCACTGAGTCAAGATTCCCAGGAGCTATGAAAGGCAATCATGCGGTTCTCAGGTGATTGGAAATCTCATTATAATGTAAAATGAAGAAAACTTAATCCCCATCACTTTTTCCACAGGTTTTTCCCTGCCTGGACAGATGTTCCTTGTCAGCCTCTTGAAAAATACATGGACCATAATACAGGCTCGCCATGGTCACTGCTAACTGGTGACGTTAGTCAAAGTATTAGCTAAAGGCAAGAACAGGAACAAGCAAACTTTTACTCTAAATAACATATAAGCAGCTTGCTGGCCAAGTTGAGCAGAGGGGTATTCTAAAAACCAGGACACAAGGTAAAAAAACATATTATCGGTGTAGTAGATGGTGTAGATGGTAAACAGCAGTGTTCAGAGATTATCACAGCCTTTGAAAGAAATGGCTAAGACAGGGTTTGGGACAAATGGGGCTCTGAACCCCAGTGAAAGGACCTCCAAAATCCTTCAATGCTCATAGCAAGGAACAGCCTGAAGAGCAAGGAATGGCATAGGCTCCAGATATGTTGCAAAACACAAATCCCGTGTCTCCTTGGGATTTTAGTTTGCTGGATACAACTATCTTCCCAAGGCTGCCTGAAGAGTGGAACTTGGCATGATGAAATGTATTGGTTTAGCTATAGAGCATGAATAAGGACTACTTCTAAAGCCCAACCTGAATAAACTTTATAGATAAGGAATGATGTGGTTTTAAAAGTGATTGATTGTGAAATGGTAAAACAAGCAGGTATTAGCACAGATTTTTCACAAGGGAAACATACTTCTTCACATCAGCCTCCCACAGAAATATATTGTCTCAAGTTTGCTAATATAGGTATGCTTATGGTTGCATTTATAATGTCTCATTCCTTTAGATGTCTTTACTTTGATGAACTAATCTTTTGCTATTGGGCTAACTGTTGACATATTTTTCTTTCTATTTTCAAAAAGTCCTCAAATTAGAACAGTCTGAAGAGGTTTTATTCCCCCCATAAATAATTCATTCATGGAAAATTGCAGCTTCAATCAACCCAAGGCTACTCATGAGTCTGCATAATTCAGTGAACAGAGACAACTGAATGCAAAGAGGAAAAACTTAAGAGCAAACCAGAGAACTAGAAGAAGATGGTGAAGATACCCTTTGTAGTCTAGCTCTCAGAGAATCCAGTGTTTTGGTCTATCCACCATACAAACAGTTTACCAATAAGTAAGCACGTAAGAGTCATATTGCAGAAGACTGTAGTACAGAACCAGAGTATAAGAAAATGCTGTTAGTGGATCTGCCCATCCCTCCAGTACCCTCCCCAATGAAACGTGTGTAGGGCAAGCGCAATGTGGTGCTTCCTCAAAGTGCTCTCACAGATGCTGCAGGGTGTGTTGCTGGGGTGGGTGACTTTGCATTTAATAATGGTTAAAGCATTTCTTTTCTTTGAATGTGCCCCATTGCTTCTCCACATGCACATAAGTTGTGAGCAGCTACACCACTTTGTGGCCATGAGTCCCACGATCTAATGCCATGTGCCTCGAAGGAGCACGTCCTTTCTTTGTTTTGAACCTAGCCTTGCCTAGTTTCATTTGATGCCTTCTAGTTCTCAAATTGGAAGAGACAGGGGACACCGATCCCTGTTCCTGTTCTCCATGCCTTCTAGTGATTTTATGGTGCTAAGTCAAATCAGAAAAATAACAAGATGCCTTTTGCTAGCATGTTTTTTGTTGCCCACAGCCATACTGTAACGGCTGTGCGTACAGAGGGCTTTACAGCAGCTGGGAAGGATTTTCATGACTATCGACGATATGTGGTAAGCCCAGCTGAACCAAAAGGCAATGGGTATTGCACACTTGTATACCTAAATCATTTATATGCCCTCTTTTTAACATTAATTCCTCCCAGAATCAAAATGCACAAATTCACCCAAGTCCTACCTGCAGGATTTTAATTTCCCATCATTATCTTCATGTGTGCAGCTAAGATGGCTAAAACCTTAGTCTTTGCTGCTTTTCTAGCTGAGCAGGTGGTTCGAGGATTTTGACATGACCATTCACAGTTTGGGATTTAATGGCTTCTGGCAGGGACCTGAAGCAAAATGCCATACTGCACCACCGATTTCAACTCAGCTCTGACAGTTTGCACAAGCCAAGGATCTGGTCCCAAAGAAGATGGTTTCTAAATTCATATTTTTCTAAGAGCAGTCATGGAGTATTTATAAGCCCTGCAAGAGCCTTAAAGCAAATGTGAGAGAGCATCCTTGTTCCTAGACCTCTGCCCCGTGCCAGGGAAAGCAGCTTTGCTTTAGCTTGTAAAAAGCTCAAAGAAAAAAAATCATCTCTGTCGGTAAGACTGGGAGATGGGGCAAGAGTGACTATCCCACACTGCTGTGGGGTGTATGGGAAGAGTTTGGCAGTTAAAAGACTACCAAAGAAACAAAATCACCTTGCACGTTTTTTTTAAACTTCATTATAGTTCAAAATATATAAATATAGTTTAAAATATACATAGTTTAAACATATATATAGTTTAAAATATAATATAGTGTTTTAAATATCAGAGCAATAGCAGGATCAGTGCTCTGACAACTTTTAATTTTTGTATCTGTATTGGTTCAGAAACAGAGATTCCCTTTGGAAGTGGTGGCTTCTGTTGCTAAAAGCGTGACTGCTCTACAGCCACCTTCAACCCTTGTGATGGCGTGTGTGATTCATACCATTTACCCCCTTCCACTACAAAACCAAACCAATCCAGCACCTATGCACCAGTAAAGGATGCAGGATCAATTGGGTTTCGCAGTGAGGTTAAAAACAAGCTCATGTACCATAGGCACATGCTCCCTTCCACGGGGGTTCTAAGGCTCCTGTGGTGGGTGACGGGTGTTTCCCAATGGGGTAGGACTCCCTACAGCAGTGGGTGTTTATTTTTTGGTTTTTTTTCTCCAGCAGTACAGCTGCTTTAGCTGTTTTTTCTAAGTGTCAGGAACTCTTGATGGTTAAAAAAATTGAAGGAGTATTATTTAAAGGCTACCTGCAGTCTGATTCAATGTCTGGTTAGCCCATCCACTATTCTTAATGCAACCACCTTGCTATATGTATCACAATACTCTCCTGTTAAGGACACTAGGTATAAGCAAATAAGTTATCAATGGAAAATAGGAATGTCTTGGAAATTTTTCCCTAGTCATGAAAAATTGGGTTCTCCTGGCTTTTCTGTTCCTACACCCTGTGTTTCTCAAAGCACAGTTGCCTTCCAGCTTCCTCAAGTGCGTGATCAAATGCCAAGAATTTGGCATCCGCCGCGTCCAAGAAGAGCCTGGGTGGGCTCTGAAGACTCAAACGCAGAGGTGCTAGAGGCAGCATCTCACTGCCCCTCACGCTGGGTAGTATTTTACCCTGTAGGGAGCCACGCTGAAATCGCTTGCCTTCCAGAGTAAGGAAAGAGGACAATGTGAAGAAAAGTCCTCATGCAGCTGCACGGGGAAGGGCAGGGGTGGCTGTGGCCCTCCACGCGTCCAGTTAAGCACCCCCCCACCACCCCCCCTCTGTCAGCAGGGCTGGAGAACAGTTATCTGCGCTTTGCCTGCAGTCCAGATCCCCAGCTGCATCCCAGCGTGGCCTGTCGCAGAGCCTCAGTGAATCACACCCAGCATCCCTGTAAACATTTCCCTCCAACAACAGCCCTGCAGGCCGCCGCCGCGTATTTGCATTACTGTGCAAATACTTTCTGTTGTGAACAATGTAAAAATCATTGCCCATTGTGTTGCAGCTCCGTTAGCATCTTCTGAAAATAGAACATACACCGAAGTAGTCTAACGCTGTGTTTCAAGTCTTGGTTGGTTTTGGTTCGGTTTTTTTTGTTGGGATTTTTTGTGCTTCCCCCCCCCACTATTTTCATCCTCTTTCAATGATCTGCTGGTGAAGCATCTGCCACTGTATAGCAACCTTTTGCACTGGTATTGCTGTTTCTTAAGCACTTGAAATGAAACATCCTCTTCTTAGCAGAAGGCTGGATTTCAGCTACTGGCTGGCATGCAGGAATCGTTCCACCTACCTGTGAGAGGCAGCTCTTTCTGGGGCATGGCGGGGACACTGTTTAGCAGCATGTGACACCAGGGCAATAAAATAAAAATATTGTATCAACCTGAAAGTGCAGGGTAAGTCCAGATGGGCCAAGTGCAATAGAGTTCAAACTGAGATTTATTTTTCCCTGTGTGTATTGCGTCAGTTTATATCACAGTGGCTTCAGATTTTTCGGTTCATCGAGGAGCCGGCTTCCAATTTCACTTTTAATTTTTGTATCTGTATTGCTTTAGAAACAGGGATTCCCTTTGGAAGTGGTGGCTTCTATTGCTAAAAGCGTGACTGCTCTACAGCCACATCCAACCCTTGTGATGGTGTGTGTGATTTGTACCACTTACCCGCATCCACTACAAAAATAAAGCAATCCAGCATCTATGCACAAGTAAAGCCGCACCCCAAAAACAGGTATGAAAGCATCCCAGCTGTTGCATATAGGGAAGGCCTATGGAAGGTGCAACTGTGATGGGATGATTCTGCTTGTCCCCTCTGGCTCCGGTATGTGCAAGGAGCAAGTAGGAAAACAGCAAGTTCCAAATGTATATATATACACATATGCATGTATGCATGTGTGTGTGTATATATATATATGTATTTATAAATATGTGTGTGTGTGTGTATATGCACATATATATGGGGAAACAGCACCTGGGTTGCATGGAGAGGTGGGTCAGGCAGAGATGGAACAGAAAACCTGCTGAAAAGTCTAGCCTTTCTGCTGGTAGGGCATGAGTTTACTAAAAGAAACAGGAAGAAGAAAAAAGGTTTCAAGGAAGACTCCCGGGAACTAAGAAATGCATGTATTAATAGTAGAGAAATATGGGCATATACAAATCACTGGTTGTGGATGATCTCAAAGTATTAAACTGATTTCCCTCCCACTCCCCACCCAAGTAATAATACAAGAGGGGAAAAACCAGCTAATGTAATTTTTTTTTTTTCACAATAATCCTTGAGAAATACATTTTGTTTGCTCAACTAAAATCATCTCTCTGACAAGGACAAAACCATTAATGACAGAATAGGTATTTTCTTTAAAAAAAAAAGTAATAAAAAATCAATTTCTCAATCAGAACTATTTCAAGAAAAAAACCAACCTGATTTTCTACTATAGCACAGCAAGTACTACTGAAAACTCAAAACAACAAGGGACCCATCAGTATATTAGTGAAAGGTGAATATGGTATTGATTTTCAGAAGGAAAACAAAAGTAAGAGGTGGAAGTGCTTCATAGAGAAATAAATCCTTTCAAAAAACGAAAGAGCCAATATGCACAGTTATCACTGAACACAGAAAGGTAAAAGAAATGTAGCATCTCTGGCATATCTCATAAAGAATAAATCTCCACGGAGATATATATACACATATATTAAAAAATAAACAGAATTATTAAATAAGTGAGTAAAAAGTATTTATGTGGTAAATGCGGTATCATAAGATTTTTTTTTCCCATGGACCCCTATTTTAAAAATATAAACTGATTCACAAAATCTGAAGTAGAGTTGTGCATAATATAGAAGCCAGGTGTCTGTGATCACTCATTAGAAGGAAATCAGCTCTCAAGCACTGACAAACTCTTTTATTTTGTTGTCCTGAAATTTTTCTGCAAGATACTTCTGGTTAACATTAGTAACAGTCTTATAAATGCTAGGCTTTTGCCATTTTATGGTTTCTTTATTGGCATTCTTAAAATATTCACTTAGCACATAAGGGAGGTGAAACAGTACCGTATCATTTAAGTAACCAATCACATCACACAAATTATTAGTCTAGAACATATTAATGAAATTTGCCAGCAACCCACATACTAAAATACATTTGCATTAAGTGTTTCTTGAAAATTTTCAAGAAATAAATCAGTAACAATCAGACTGTTTGCACATAATTCACGAAGGAAAATAAGACGCAAATTAATTAATAAATTATTCACCAGCTCTGCTCTCAAGTGTATTGAGAGCTGGCAAAAAGTCCACAACAAAGGGTAATGCTAAATAACAGCACATAAAACTGAGAGGCACTATCAGGTAGCATAACATAGAGATTAGTGGCAGGTCTTGACTTAGTCAACATCCTCATTAATGATCTTACAGCAGAAGTAAACAGAAACATAATGAAATCTGTGGATAGCTGGGAGGAACTGTGCATGCCAGTGTCAAAGAAAGGGGAATAATACAAAGGAAACAAGATGCACAGATGTCAGATAAAATAACACTGCATGCTAAAAATCAAATGCAGAAAAATATTCCATGCAGACTTAAGAGGAGAACCACAGGCATGTCTCAGATTAATTTTCCATCCATCACCAGGCACCGATAGCCAGGTAATAATCAGAGTATCTCTACAGAAGTCAGTGGCACCACCAGTGAAGACTGAAGGAAGCATGGACCTGTTTTCACCAGCTGATGAGCACCCCCTTGTTAATGAGAGTGGCAGAGAGAGCGAAAAGAGGTCTTTGGTGCTGCTTGGTGAGGTGCTCCATTTGCACTGCAGAGAGGCAGCAGCTTTTCTGGCATCACCTACAGAAAGTCATCATCGTCTGTAAGCCACCTGACTGATTATATCAGTACTTTTAAAAATCTGTAAAATTACCACTTGAAATGTTTAGAGGTGAAGGGGGTGAATAATACCAAAGGTATTTTCATAAATCTGTAGACTTCAAATGATGCAACTAAAGGTGGTAAATTAGTCACAGAACGTTACTTGCCCTGGCTGTCCCACATCCCATACTGAGAAAAATGTTGTTGCTGAGCCCTCAAAGTGCTGTTTTGCCTGCTGTTTTCATTAGAAGCCATTCATGGTTTATTTAGATAGCTTCAATCAATGTGTATATCTGTTTTATTTTTCAGTTAAACCCTGCCAGTGTAATCAACCTCGTCTGCAAATTGTTCTGCATTGTCAGTAAGTGACTGCCTTCCAGTATTGTAAACTTTGTGTAGTTAATTGTTCTTAGAGAATAGGGAAATATTTCTTGGTAGCAGAGTAATCATTTACATGACAATGCAATGGTGCTGTGTTTATTTTGAATACAAAATTCATCTCACACAATTGGTTTTCATATTTTTGCTGTTGGGTTCCCTACAGGTTGTCCTAGTGGGGGATGTGAAGACGGGGAGACACCTGCTTTGATTCCTTAAAAGTAGATTGGGGACAAATGGGAATGATAGATCAATTTAGCTGAAAAAAACTTGCTCTGAGGGGAGGTGCCTGGATATGTTATTAGTCAAAGATAGAAAGCAAGTAGTAGGAGTTAATAGCTGTTCTTGATGTGGATGGAGCTCACTGATGGAGTTCCTAAAAGCTGTGTGCTAGGACCTGTGCTGTTCAGCATGCTTATAAACAGCCCAAAAAAGGACCAATTGTTAAAATGAAAAGGACCAATAAGTACAAAAAAAGTTGGTAGGTTGTGAAAACAAAGGTTGACCACAGATTTCCCAAATTATTTTTGAAGATGGAGAGGCTGAGTAATAAAACTGCAGGTGAAACCCAGTGGAAGCAAATGTAAAGTGATGCACCTTGGAAAAAGTAATCCAAGGCTCATGAACAAAATGAGCTCTGAGCTGGCTGTAACTGTCAGGAGCAAGACCACGAAAACATCAGCTTAGTGCTTGAAAATGCTGAATGTAGGAGGTTTTAGGGAACAGATAGAGAACAAAAAGAAAATACTGCTAAACCCTGGTACAAAACCATAATTCATCCCCATTTTGAACACTGTGGGCTGCTCTGGCCCCTTCGCCTGCAAACAAAATATGATGAAAAATTCAAAGGAGACTGACAAAGATGACGAAAGGTGTGGGGCAGTTTCTCCATGATAAATGAGCAAGCAGGCTCTGCTCTCTGACTGAGAGCAGACAGGGTAGTCTCTGGGGGCCACAGTGCTAGGAGGAGCCAGATGCAGAAGAAACCCATGGTGGTGGTGAGCTGCAACCTCATCACAGCTTTGCCAGGATTGCTTTTATGGGTGCTCAACATCTGCATGGCCTCAAGGAAGAAACAGCACCAGATTGTGCAGCAGAAATCCAGAGAGCATTACTAAATGTGGAAAAAACCCTCCATGTGTAATTGAGAAAGTCTCTGGAATTACAATGGGTGGGAGAGTACTTGGGAGAAAGTACCATGAGTGCTTGTGCTGCTCTTGCTCCTCCCTAGATGCGTGCTAAGGGGCGCAGCTGGAGTGCGTGTGTGGTGGTGGTGGTGGCATGTGTAAGCTGTTTGCAACCAGAAGATAAACCATATGCTGCTTTTAAATCTTCTGAAACTGAACAGCCTTGTCTCCCTGATCAGACCTTATCTTTAAAATGATGACCGACTTCTGGGACTTCCTTCTGTGCTCGCTTCCTGCTTCTGCAAACCTGAACATGGCTCTTGGGAAGCATTGTGGATTGACAGCTTCAGCAACTAAAAAAAAATAGACATGATAATCACTGTCAGAGAAGGACTGGAAAGAGAAACTGGGAACTTAATTATGGTCGCAAAGGAATGGGCTCTTTGTATGAGCGATGATAAAATGAAGATAGAGGGAAGGAATAACAGAGCATAGGAACTGCAGTCAGGTTGTGGAGACTATTAGCAGTTCTGTTTATGATCATACCAATACAGCTAGAGATTTTTAAAAGGTGCAGCCTAAAAAAATAATCCCTTTGAGTTTTGGGTTTTTTTGCTGTTAATGGCCATAAGGTACATGCTAGCAGATACAGCACAATGGCCTTAGAAAGAAGGAAGGAGACTGTATCATCATGGACACTACTTTTCCAGTTTATGAGAATGCCAGACTGAAAATGCAGGAGAAGACAAACATACATGATCAGCAATGACACAGAAAGCATAATTGCAATTACTTAAAAATTACTTGGGAAAGCCAATACAGTACTATGTATGTTAGAAACATAAACCATGCACTTTCCCAAAAGCAAGTATGAAACATGGTAATAGCATTCAAAACTCATTGATGGTTGGATCTGAATTGGACCCGCTGAAAACTTGGATGGAGGAGTGAAAAAACAATGAATGACAACAACAGCAGTAGCAGTGCTCTGTGGTTATTACTAACACATCTATAGAAATGTATGCTCATGTTTAGCGTTTATATACTATGGATAAAAACCTGGCTGGTTTCGATGAACATTGAGATGTAGCTGTCTGCAACAGGAAGAGATCCAACTTGATGAAGCAGGTGGCTTCTCCTTGCCCAGTATTCTTTATACAGGAAAGCTATGCATGAAGGGCAGCTAAGTACAGGCATGGCCTGAAGAGCTGAAATGTGCCTTGCCCACTCCATTCCCTCCAGCTTCTGTTCACAGGATCAGCTCTGCAGCCAGAGTGGACAACTCAGCTTCAACCTCTGTTTAACACAGGGACTGGCATACACAGGCCCGGGCTGCCAAAGAGACAAATGAGGGTCCCCACTGGGAGGGTGATATCTTACTGCCCTCCGTGAATTAAATGATAGCTTTATTTCTTTAGGGAAGACCTTTCCTTTTCAATCCAGGTGTAAAAGTAAATATGCTTTTCTTCAAAGGTATAAAGGAGACCTAGGGATTTGTAAGAGGGAGATGATCAAGGTCAGAAAAAGAAAAGCCAACAGTCTGCAGGTGTTTGGTCACAGAGCCAACCTACAACATACCCACGTGTATCTCAGTCCTTGGAAGGACACCAAGGAGCAGGCAACACTAGAGCTTTGAACCTTCTGAGCTAGGGAACAGCCATTTTCCTAATTAAAAGGGATAAACAACACCTCAACTAGCCCATCAATAAGGTCAGCAGTGCTATCAGGAATCCTTAGCCCAAGATCTTTAATACAGAAGAGCATAAGTGTGAACAGTTAGTATTTAACAGAGATAACAAGGCAAACAGTGGAAGTAATTAAAAAAAAACCAAAACAAAACAACAAAAAAAATCCCAAACAAAAAAATCCAAACAAAACCAAAACCCCCAAAATCCATACATCACAGTGCAGTCATGTTTTGACTTGGAACAGAGCATTGCAGGGGCCAGTGGTGTTACACTGCCCTTAGACTGATCACGAATTTCACGGGTAGAGCTGGTTGCTCCCTTCCTTGCACACAAATGCTTACCTTCTTCAACATGCAAGTAGACATAAACTACAGGGAGTTTTATGGGCTCTATTTTAAAAGGCCATTCTATGGCAGAGTTTCGAAAAGCAGAAGGCAAGTAACTTATAACCTAGATTTAAATTTATGATGGTGTCATGGTTTAACCCCAGCCAGCAACTAAGCACCATGCAGCTGCTCACACACTCCTCCTCCTCTCCCTCCCCGCTGGGATGGGGAGGAGAATCAAGAACAAGTAAAATTCATGGGTTGAAATAAGAACAGTTTAACAATTGAAACAAAAAATAAAAATAATTATAATAATAATCATAATGAAAAGGAAGATAACAAAAAGTGACATATAACCCAAGAAAGACAAGTGATGCACAATGCAATCACTTACTACCCGCTGATCGATGCTCAGCCAGTCCTTGCACAGTGGTCTGCCCCTCCTGGCCTACTCCCCCCCAGTTTATATACTGGGCATGATATCACATGGCATGGAATATCCCTTTGGCCAGTTTGGGTCAGCTGTCCTGGCTGTGTCTCCTCCCAACTTTTTGTGCCCCTCCAGCCTTCTTGCTGGCAGGGCATGAGAAGCTTAAAAATTCTTGACTTATTATAAATACTACTTAGCAACAACTAAAAACATCAGTGTGTATCAATGTTATTCTCGTACTAAACCCAAACCAAAACATTATACCAGCTACTAGGAAGAAAATTAACAGTATCCCAGCCAAAACCAAGACAGATGGGCATCTTGGATGGATCATCATAAAGTAGATGTTTTGCTGTTTGCATCATATTTGATGCTGCTCTCCACTGCCACATCCAGGGCACCCAGTTCCCAGAAACTGTCGTGAACAAGCATGTGTCACCAGGTAAGCAACACTGGAAGAAACAGCTGTACTGCAGTTCCTTTGCTGCACAGATCACTTGAGCAAGTTGAAGCTGAGTAAGATGTACCAGAGGACATGTACTGGATAACTACACCAGAGGGTGTACTGGATAACAGAAGTAGCTGGATGCTAGGTGCACATCAGTGTTCTGAGTTCAAATCACTGCAGATACATCAACTGAAGTTAGCTGAAGATTGAGCCTAATGTCACATTATTTTGGAAAGAAAGCCCATCTTTGTGGTTGTCCTCAGTTTTCAGAAGCAACTGTGCTCTTAAGAGGTAAGGGCCTGCTGGCAACTGCCTAGATTTCGCTTTGAGGACAGAACTGACACCATCTCCAACTCATTTGTAGCTCAGCGGTTGAGTGCTGAAACAGGAATTCGCTGCTTCTGTTTGTTCCTCCATTTGAGTGTCTTCATACTGCAGTTCTCCACAATGTGTAGTACTGAAGAGCACAAAAGATGAATGAAAGGCAAAATTCCTATAGTAGTTTGTTTGGAAAATCAGACTTCTATCATTGTTAATGGTATCTGGGGGTTTGACTGTGACCAGTGAAAGAGCTTGGTGATACAGGACACATCAATTTGCTAGTCAATTTACAGGGGCCTGGTATTGGATACAAATCTCCAAACTGTATTGAATGTCACATCTGAAAAGCAATTCCAGTTCTTGGACCTTATTCCCTGCCTACTGTTGTAAGCATCTCTTTAGTATAACGATATTCATATTCTCAAAATCACTATGCTGCTCTCATCTTGGCTCACTGAGAAGCTGTTGTGTATACTAATCTGTGTGGTATGTCCTATACATTAGGGTGTCTGGCTTAATTTGAAAATCTTCTTAAAATGCATACTTGAATTATTGATTGTACAGCTCAGAAGATGAAATGAGATGGGGTGGATTTTAGAGTTATGAATAATAAACTCCTGCTCACCCAAAGCTACCAAGTGATGAGTTCAAGCTCAAAGAGATGCTACCACTACACATTTTATACGTGCTAATATGAGGCTACCTACGGTCCTTGCTATATGTTTGCTATTTTTCTTAATAGACATCCAGAAGTAGGGATTAGTGTGTAAGGGATTTAGGAGCACAATTCCTGCTGGCCTGTGGTGAGATTATGCGCCTGAAAACCTCTTTTGAAATCTGCTCCAGATATTGATTGCTGTCAGATTTCCTTTTGGCTGAATAGGTGTTCTGAAAGGTCCCTGACCTCTTTTTCTTGTGTGCTAGTTGGTAACATTTTATAGTCCAGCCTGTTATCCTTCATGCAAGACGTTAGGTACATCTTGCTTGCTCTTCTTTCCCTTTCAGAATTTGTTTCAGCAAGTATTTCTCAGCCTCTTTCTTCTGCAGCCCTCATGAGCACAAAACTAATTGGGTTCATGTATAACCATACTTATGAACATCCAAGACTACCTAGCACTTTAATTGCCCTTTTTGCACTGTTACCATATCAATACTTTGGTAATGGGGCACTCAGCATTTCACATAGCCCTCAGGTGTGGGTCTGCTGCCTCTTTCTGCATTTCAATCACCTCTTCTGATTTGTTCTGTTGCCTCTGCTGGTACATCTCAGTGTTTTGTTTGCTTTCTCTTTGGCTGCCAGACACTGCACTAACTATCTGAAGATTAGATCTCCCATTTGTCTCGGATCATTTTCCTGTGACTCTATCAGAAGAAGCATTAAAAGATTTATAAAATGAGTGTGTGAAACAAGGATGTGCCAAACAGCTGTACAGAAGGGGGTAGAAACATTATTTCAGTGACGGCTGATATGAGTTAAAAGAAAGCTGAACTTAATAAAAAATCATTCTACTGATTACTGAAACGCAGCCCAGGAGGTAGAAAGGTCATGGAGGAGACCAAAAAGATCAATTGCATGTCTCTGCACAACAACCCATTTCTTAAAGCCCTGATTTTTGGTACAAACCCTTTGGCTATGTTTTGACTCAATCTTACATGATTTATGTTTTTTCCTTGTTAAATTGTATGCATGAGGTATCCACTCAAGTCTTCACCTCACGTGTGTTTCACTGAAGGGAGCTTCTGTTGTACTTGGTACAAGCCACTCTACCTGGTTTTAGTATTTGAAATCTTTGAAATTTGTCTTTGCATTATTGATTTCTTTCTTTTTGGAACCTGATTTACCCCTAACCATAGCATTTAGTCTCCAAAATAATTAGGATCACTTTACCATTGCAGTATAACCTCAAGTGAGAAAGTTAATTTCCTATTCAGTTTAGAATTTCGCCATTAATACCATGAATACTAAATTCATACTGCTGCGGTTGAAGTCCTCGGAGAGTGCCTTTAAAACACCGACTTCTTAGCTGTGATCATTTTCTACTTTTGCTTCACAAATGGCTTTAAATCCTCTCACAGTGTTGCAAGAAGAGTGGTATTTTCCCTCAGTTTCTTCTCTCAATCCTGCCTGCAAGGAGATAGGTGAGATAAGTAGTTACAGATGATACAAGCATTATAGGATAGATGGCTAAGACTATACTGCAAAAGCACCATGCCCAGCAGTCCCTGAGGGGCAATAGAATATTTCTGCCAGTAGCTCAAATTGCTCTCAAGCCCAGCAAGCAATGTGAACTGGAACCTTACTCTTCTGGACGTCAGCGTAATTCATCCTGCACACTAATGCTGTGATGGATGCCAGAGGTGGATTTCCTCTTCTTCTTCATGGGAGATTTTGGTTTCTTGTAGCGTGTAAAGGCTCTGTGGTCCTGGCTGATGAAGTCATGCTAGGTTGCAGCATGTAGCATATGGCTTCAAGTGCCCTATAAATTAAGGCCAATACATTGGTTTCCTAATGAGTATGGGCACCAAGTATCTATATGGTGTTGTGTTTTTCGTTTATGAGGAACATCTTATTTTCCTGGATGCCACAAGAGTAAATCAACGAGCAGCCCAGAAATTACTGTCCACCTCTTTGGTCCTAAAAGTCATTCTCCCTCTTCTCCTTCTCAACCCCAGCCCGCGCTTTTGCTGTTTATTGGATTTCTCCTGGTTTCCCTGAACTTTTGTGACTTCTACCAGCAGCTGCAGCCAATAAACCCCCTTGCCTCCAAATTTCCTGCCAGTCCCAAGGAAACCTCTCTGGCAACACATCTTATTTTACTCTGCTATTTCTGCTTCCTGTTGTTTCAGCAATAACTATGTGGAGGGGTATTTAATTGCTCTTTCCATTTAGCCTGGCTGAAGCGTACTCAGCACACCCATCTGCTTTAACTGCCTTCTAGACCAAAGCCCTCCCTTTTACAACAGCCAGGTATGTCTTCCAGCCTAACTTATCCACATACAAAAAGAGGCTTCAGCCTTTATTTGAAAATATAACCAGAGCCAGCTCTGAGAATTCACGAGTTCAAATTAATGAGAAAAAAACCAACCCAAGTTCTTTAAAGTGACATTCTAGTGACAATTTTTATTTTCTCTCACATTATTTAAGTACTGAAACAACAGAGACAGGTCATGCTTTCCAAACAGTTGAAATCACTTGAAGTCATACAGGAAGGCTGTATTGTTAGGTTTCAATTAAGCTAAATTATTAATGATTTTTGTGTCTAATTGCCTTATTACCTCGACTGCAGACAGATTCAGGTCAGCAGTTCAGATAATTCTTATGCAGGGCCATTTTGCAATCCATGTCTAAGCCACCGGCCACCGCCAGCCTTCCCAGTCGCAATGGCATTGTGAGCAGGGTGGATCTGGGCATGCACGTCAAGAATGGCAGCTCGCTTGGACGGAATACCACGCTTTTCAGGGCAAGCCCCTACCTTGCACACCTGTGCCAGGAGGTCTTCCCATGTCCCTACTGCCTACGCTTCAGGACGCATTGAAACAGCACCACTGCCTACCAGAAGAGGCGTGCAGCAGGAGTATTTCTGCTATTGAGAGGCTGGGAACCCATTTTCTGCTGTGAAAGGCATTGGGCTGAGTTAAACAGGCTGCAGGGAAATACATCAACTACAAGTTAGGGACCAGATGCCCCACAGCACTTTCTCTCCTTCATGCTGTTCCGATGGTGCCAAGCTACTTCAAACCTACTTTAACTGGCCAGTGTGACAAAGCTTAACCTACCCCTTAAGTGGAAAAGTATTTTTTGACATTCCGTGTTTTCAAAATAATAAATAATAATCATTTATTGCATTTCCTATGTAATACGGGAGGGCATCTTTTCTTAGTTTTTTGAGGCTATTCTCACACCTAGAAAAATGGTATTCAAATGAAGGTGAAGGAACATATCAGAGAACAATAAAAGAAGAAAAAAAATGTACTAATCGTCCACAAACAAATCATTATAAATCCCCAGAATTTCACTCATTATTGAAAGAAAACTGAACATTAACGTAAGAAATGCAGGATTAAAGTGCTGAATGAATATTACCCCTGACCTGTATTTGAACCTAATGAAAGCAAAGATTTTTATGAGAAAAATGCAAGATGTCTTTTAAAAACAGTTTAACTTCAACTGAATCTGTAAAGACTGAAATACTTTAATCAAATTATGTAGGTATGGCAAGACGTCTCTCCACAGCAACTGAAAAGCATTATCGCCATGACTCTTTTTGATATTTAAAGCCATCGTGCACCCGTTTTTTTTCTTCCACTTGCCAAAGGGTCTTCACAGTTTCGTACAAGACAGCACTGTAATGGCTGGCCTGAATACCCAAGCTAGCCCCATATGTGAAACTCCCTGAACTGAAGCTGGGTGCTGGGCCAGGAGGAACGTGCAGGGAGAAGCAGGATGGGGTGGGAACCTTCTGCCCTTAACTTGGGTGAAAGCAAAGGACTTTTTGGCCATGCTCAGCCCACCCAGAATGGCTGCTGGCACGAACACTACAGCTTGCAATGATGCTGGGATGAGGGAAGCATTGCACCATCAATCCCAGTTTTATGTAGTCCTGCCTGGAGCCATGAGGAGATATTTCAGGTTCAAAGAAGTGTTTCCTGCTCATCTTTGGTGCCAAGCTATCGCTGCCTGTGCCCAGCCTGACTTTTGGGCTTTTCCCATGGTAAAATCCTTTGGTGACTAAATTCTCTAGCAGGTTTGCAGCCAGAGCAAGTGGTGGGACAGAAACACATCTGTCCCCATGCCATGTGCCTCGCTCTGTTGATGGAGAATTTATTCACCCAGGAGTTTTACCAAGGGAAACTGCTAACTTTCAGACACATGTAGAGGTAGATATCCAAAAGTCAGGCTAAGCGTGCACCTCTGCTTGTGAACTACTCCTTATTTTGTAATTTTGCTTGAGCCTAGTGCAAATGATTGCACTGAGGCTCCTGCCTAAAAACGAGCATGTGAAAAGGCAGCATGCAAAAAACAGGTGTTCCCTGGTAGGGAGGGATCTCAGAGTGGTTTCCTAAACCAGGGCTGTAGAGGAGACGATGATGAGGAAGAGGAAAACACAGAATGTGGAGTCTGTCAGGATCTAATTCAGCGTTACTGTCTATCGTTAATTGTCAAAAAAAATCGGTGAGCTCCAACTGTAGGAATTTTATGATGGAAATGTGGGTTTATGAGAGATGAGTTGAGTTTTGTCAGATCTATAGCAGTAAGCCTGTTATGTTTATTTGTGTCACTTCATAGCATTTGTTTTTTACAGTTGATGTATTTTGTCATGACAATACTTCACATTGGGAAAAAAAGGTGAAAGCCGAACAAGCCACATAATACTTGATCATGAAGTAGAGAAAACACTGTGAAATGTATTCGTGTGGGAGAACTGGTTTAAAAAAAAAAAAAAAAAAAAAGCAAGCCTGAAAAACATAAATGTGTAGCAATGAACTGGTCCAGATGACATGCATCTCTGAGAATAAGGTAATTCATTACAGAATGTAATGGCTCAGTGACAGCTGTTTATGGAAGTTCATGAAAACCTGAGAGAAAGCCAGAAAGCAAATAGGACACAGATTTTCAGAAAAACAAGCAGGAGAAAAAAAAAAGAAAGAAAAAAGAAAAGAATCAGAATCACAATTACAATTCACTAAACCTAATTTTAATCCATTGTAAAATAATGAAATGATCATTAAAGCTCCACATCTACCTGGGGGATAACAGAATAATGAGCAGCAAATGATGCAGGCACCGTGGTGCCAGGGTAGTGTGTGTGACAAATCCTCCTGAAGCAGAAAATGGATTGGGAACCCAAAATACTGGGTGAACACATACAAGTAATACAACTTGAAAGGGTGATTTTTTTTTTTTTTGTTCCATGGGAGAAAGCATTCTGGAAACATCTAAGGCTGCAATTTGGTTCCGTTACAGGTTTTCCGGTGTAAAACACCACACTGAATTTGAAGGCCTAAAGGCCATCCGCCTCTGCAAGCAAAAATACCTGAATGCTGGGGTGATGGATATGGAAAAGAATACGAGTAGATTATAGAGAGTCTTACAAAATGATAGAGCAGCACAACAAATCAATGCACTTTGGGGTTGCTGGCACAGATAAGTTATATCCTTCAACTGCAGAGAATAACTCTGTTTTAATGCTCTTTATGTAATCACACCTGGGATACGGCATTAAATTGCAATATCTCATTACCTGTCCTTACAAAACATGAAAGAATTTGAGGGAATTCAGATCTGAAGAAGAAAAATTATCATACTCTTGGATAGACTGATACACAAGGAAAGATTAAGTGACTGATACACAAGGAGATTAAATAGCTTAAATATATAGCTTATCTAATCAATAATTAAGCAAAGGAAGGATAATGGTTTAAAAATATGTAAGACAAGGAGAATTATTTTGGATGATGCATGGTCCCAATTCAGCACAGTGCTTAAACACATGTGCATATCCATCAGCCCTGCAAAACACCAGTGCACGTGATTCCAACGGAGCTTAAGCACATACCTAAATTTAAGCATGCATTGAAGTACTTTGATTAATTGGGGGCATAACCACAAGTAATGGCATGAAATTAAGAAACGGGAAAATGTAGGCTGAGCAGCAGGAAAATCATCCAAATGGTGAGATATATGAGACTGGGGAGTAATCACTCAAGGGAATTGCTGGAAATCTCATCCCTGGACAATTTTCAAGTTTTGCTGGAAAAAGTACTGGGAAAATATCCTTTGGGGAATAATCTTGCTGTTGCCTCTGGAGACCACAACTGCACAACTTAACGTAACTTTTCTGGCTCTAAGTTTTTCTGGGCTGGCTCGCAGCACTAAGCCTGAAACACGATTTTAACGAGCAATGATAGCACAACAGGCTGGTGGTCTTCTGAGGCTCTTCCTTGCCTCCCCCCACAATCCATTGGGTTTTTTTCCATCTTCATTATATACAGTGCTATGAGTGAAAAAAACCCCAAAACACCACACTTTAAGCCTACTGGTAATTTGTCTTTTTTCCACTCACTGACCAAACATTGATTTCATTCTCACCTCTGCATTAAAACAGAGCTTAAAGATATATTGCAAATCTGTTTTCAACTTGTAGGGCTTGGTTTTGTTCCCAGAGTATGTGTGGTAAATATCATCAAAGACATGATCGTATCTTGGAGAACCTCATATCTCTGAGCGTCCCAGCAGAGACAGTATTAAAGATTTGGGGGTTTTGGTGGTTTCTTTGTGGGTTTTTTTGGTTTGGTTTGTTTTTTTTTACTTTTTTTTTTTTTCCCTCCATACTGCCCCTGGAAGAAGGGCTGTTGCAGAAAAGGACTTTCCCTTTCCCTCCCTCTCCCAAGGATGGAGCAGTAGATTCTTTGAGAGCTTTTCCCACTGGGGAGCATGATTTTGATGAGCCAAATGTGGCGACCAAAACACAATGGCTTTTTAATTGCTTTAAAACCTACTTTTTCTTAAAGTAAACATTTGTAGAAGGCTGTGCATCATTCACTCAGACTTTTGGGGGTATTTTGCAGCCTCGTGGGAAAGGCCAGGTGTTCTCTAACATGACTTTGCAGAGGTCTACTGGAAATGTAAATGATTGAGATGGATCTGTTATACCTTCTAGATTTCTCCCTGCCTCCGAAATTCACCACAGTTGACATTCTTCCTTTATTTTTGAAGTGTCAGTGAGATGGGCCCTGATTTTATTATTGGGAAAACAGCATTTATGCTTATTTGTCTTCATTTTCTGCAGCACATCAGTGCATCCAGAATAGCAGTTCTTAACCTAAAATACACATTTCTGTGCCTGTTACAGCGATGCAGCTAGGAACATGTGTGAGCATCTTCCTGACTCATGGGCTGAGTTAACAAACAAGATTAATTAATTCTTTTATCCCACTGAAAAGGATGGTCTTGCAATGTCTCTGTCATCAGAGGTCCTTAAGAGCTTGTTAAAGAAATGGCTGGGCAGATCTTCCACCAGGGTGGACCGGGCGGCCCCATTCGGGCCCTTCCAGCTCTCTTGGCTACAATTCTTTTTACGTTCAAATTCCGGAGCGCAGCAGTGTCTGCCCAGATAGGTCTGAGGACTGGGATAAAGTGTGGCACGTTGCATGTGTCAGCACTCAGGCAACTGGAAAACCGCGTTTGTTTGTTTGTTTTTTTCCCTTCCTTTTTATGTTAAAAGAGTTCGATTTGTTTGGGTCCTTCTCTCCAAAACCAAAAGCAAACAGAGAACGTGGCCCGGGAGAAAAGTGTTTATCATGCTCCAGCCAAACACCATTATTTCCAGAGGTTCCTTGGAAGCATTTAAGATAACGAACGTTAAAACAAAGGCAGACTTCTTGTCCTCTGGCCTGGATGTCCTTGGCTTTCCAGAGATCAGCGGATTCACCATCTTCCACCTCCTGGCGGCCCCAGCACAAGGAAGGAGTGTCGCCCCGGCCCCAGGCCGCTGCCGACCTGCCCCGAGCCCCATCCCCGGGCTGGGCAGCAGGGAGACGGGCTGTGAGGAACAGGAAGGCTGTGATTGGCTGCTTGGCGGGGGACAACAGGCCAGGCAGCAAATGGGGAGGTGGGGAATCCAGCGGGGAATGGTTCTGTGCCAGAAAGGCAGGCTGCGATTGGCTTTCTGGGAAGGGAGCACGAGGCAGAGCAGCCAACAGGGAGGTGGGGAAACCAGCAGGTGATGGTTCTGTGCTGGAAAGGCAGGCTGCGACTGGCAGCCTGGCTGGGGACAAAAGTCCAAGCGGCCAATCAGGAGGTAGGGAATCCAGTGTGGAACGGTTCCGTGCCTGGTAGGCAGGCTGGGATTGGCCGCCTGGGAGGGGAGCAATGGGCAGAGCGGCCAATGAGGCGGTGGGGAATCCT
>JAVJGG010000007.1:27697664-27708772 GCA_035590195.1 Aviceda cuculoides
CCCCCCCCCCCTTTTTTTTTTTTTTTTTTTTTTTCTGGTGGTCTCTTCGGCAGCGGCTGTTCTTCCCCAGCAGCGGCGGCAGCAGCAGCAGCAGCCCAGGCAATGACTCTGCCGCATACGAATCGCCTGGCCGGTGGTGCCGGCTCCGGAGACATCGCCTTGCTCTGAAGTTGCCCACCTGGAGGAGGTAAAGCGGAGCGGGGCTTTGGTCCAGAGGGGTCGGCGACGACGGGGAGAGGAGGGAGCGATCGCCTCCCCCATCTCCACGCACCGTCCGTCCTCCGGGAGGGAGCCTGTGTAGCAGAGAAGACGGCAGAAAAGGAGAGACTTTTTTCTTCTTCCTATTTTTTCCTTTTTTTTTTTTTTTTTTGTTAAATTTTTCCTTCCTTGAGGGACGTTCCTTGTTTCTCATCCCCTCCCTTTTCCTCCTGGCTGG
This sequence comes from Aviceda cuculoides, assembly GCA_035590195.1. Classification (NCBI taxonomy): domain Eukaryota; kingdom Metazoa; phylum Chordata; class Aves; order Accipitriformes; family Accipitridae; genus Aviceda; species Aviceda cuculoides. The sequence continues at coordinate 27,698,101 of JAVJGG010000007.1, forward strand.
GGGCTTTGGTACTGTGGCCAGGTCTGCTTCCTACCCCCACCCCTGGTTTTTAATGGCTGGATTGTGGCAGCAGCTCCCTGCTGCAGGTTGTTGAGGAACTGATGGGGACTTGCATCTCAGGAGCCGGAGGTGACTAAAGGTAATTAACCACCCAGCGGATGGATGCTCAGCAGCCCTTGCCTGGCCGTCAGTCGCACCCTTGCCCGGTTGCGTTGGGCTGAAGGGTGCCAGCCGCCCTGGGCACACGCTTGGATTGAATTATCTCGTAATAAGGATAGTTTGCCTTCAGGGGGGCTGGATCCTCCAGGTAACGGGGGAGCGTCTCTCTGGGTCTGCATGCTGCGGGGGGACAGTGGGGACGGGGGGTGTGCTGCTAATTGGGAAATGCCTCGTCGGCTCCGGCCGGGTTTGGCTGTGGACAGTTAGGGTGGCGAAGGCAATGGGCAGATGGAGGAGACCTGGTAGGTTTTGTTCTTGCTCTCCCTTCTGTTTTTCTGTGAAAGGCACCGCGTTGGACCAGTGGGTTTGCTGGTGTTACACTGAGAAATTCCTGAGTTCCGTGTGTCTCCCCCCCCGTCCTCACGCCCACCCCTTCGGCTGTCTACGTTTCTGTTTAATTGCTGAAGGGTGCCTCGAGAAGCAGTCGCTTTCCTGGATAGCAGTCGGCAAAGGGGGGGCGGGGGGGCCGGGGGGCACGTGTGCGTGGATATGGGGTGGTAGGGCAGGGGTCTGCATCCAGCCCAGTGGCCCCAGGTTACAGGTAGGCGCAAGCTTCTCTTTGCCTTGCAGAGATGTTCAGAGCTCCCCACCTCCTGCCTGTGAGATTGCGTTTGCCGGCTCTAACAGTATAGGGCTGGCATTCGCCAGAGGGATTTTTGATTCAGAGGGCCGGTATGTATGGCTGGAGGAAGCAAACTGCTTTTTTTTAATGCCTTTTTTTTTTTTTTAACTCTGGGTTTATTTGCTTGCTTAATTATTTATTTGCGTTCCCCTCTCAATCATCTTTTGACTGTTTAACTGGGAAATATGGTTGTAAGGCTGATGATCACTGTCTGCCATGAGCCAGAGAGCAGCCCTTTCCTGTTTCCCAGTCTACGGAGCCTACTTCGAGCTGATGCCCTTTATTGCTAATGAAGATGTAGGTACAGTGCCCCAGAAATGTGCCCTGGGTACCCGGGGGATTGCCTTCAAGGGCTGAGTTTGATCAGCAGCCTTGTGTCCAGAGTTGTCCATAGAACCAGCGTAGCACCCCTGATATATTTAGTCGTTTTATTTTCTCCGTTTTGCCTATAGACAGGCAGATGTTTAGTTTTGCAGGAGGGATGGTGAGGTAGGAAAGGAGCCTTTCTTTCTCTCCCTTTCCTAATAGGCGTGTGATTCTTCTCTGCGGTAGTTAAAACAACTTGTATATGGCCAAAAGCAATGCATTGTTGTCTGCTTGTCAGTGTAGCATTCATCGCTTTAGCCAAAACAACCCATGTCTGTTGCATTTACTTTCCTGTTTAGATACTCATTAGGAGGTATTATCATTTCCATTCTCCCAGTCCTAGTTCCAGGCAGCTAGCTGCTTAGGAGGAGGCTGAGATGCAAAAAAACAAGGGTGAAAATGCCATCTGTGTCTTGATATAAGGCAGATAGGTAGTCTGCTAGTTGCAGTTTCTTTCTGTATTGTAGCACTGTTTGTTCCACAGCGTTGGATCGAGATTTTCAAAGCTGACTGAAAAAAAAAAAAATGTCTTCCCTGGAGTTAAAAATAAATAAATTTCATTTTTGTTGTGGAATGCCATCTCTTAAAGAGCCCAGCCAATGCTGCCTGCTTGGTATTGAGTAGTAGCATATGATTTGTAGAGCTCATTTATCATCATTTCCAGGGGTTTGCAATATGAACAGCCTTCTACTGTGTATTCATTAGGAAAAATCCTTCTATGGAGTTTTTTGTGGGAGTAAACCAGGTGTTGCAGCTTAGAACAGGCTGCTGTCAAAAAGTCTGCAGTCGTCACTGCAGACGGGGAATGGAGAAAATCTGCGCACCCATGCTGATGTTGGGTGACAAAGTTCAGGTTAGGGCTCCCCTGTAAAGCCATATTTTTTTTCCAAAGGTGAAACAACAGCTCTGAGATGGTAGGAGTCAGTCCCCCTTGTTGTGGTTGAGGCTGCTCCATTTCCAGCTCCTTAGAAGTATTTTTTTCTTATTTAGGCTTGGTTTACTATAAAGTGACTGTAGTCTTGTTACCTGCTAGCAAAAAATAAAGTGGATACAGATCTATGGTGTGTCTGTTTCCAAAAGGACTGAAGTTTTTATAAAGCTAGTGTTGGCCCGTAAGTTCCGTATAATTTTTGTTATTCAATAAAATATGAATTTTCCCTTTTCTTCCGGGGGCTGTTAGGAGAGGATATGTTAAATTTTGCATTTAATTCCAAAGCACGCTAAATGGCGATGCAGATTGATGACAGTGAAAACACGGAGTCCCGCTTTGTGGGACTATGAGATGTTAATGTTATTTGTCGAGTTTAAGGCTAGCAAGTCCATGCTCGGATGTTTTGTTTGACAGAAGTAGGAGATGGGTTTGTGGTTTCTCGGTGCCCTCCGGAGATGGTGGAGCAGCTTGTGTCTCAGCCCGGGAAATTCATGCCCCAGCGCCTGCCGGGGCGATCCCCCTCCTTTGTTTGCCGCAGCCGGGGCTCAGCCGTGTGTCCCACAGGTTGGGATGTCACAGGGACCGCGTCCCTCCCCGCCGGGGTGATGCTGCGGAGGTGCTTGGCTTGCCTGTCCTGGCGTTAATTGCAGAAAAGGCTTCTTCCTTCCGCAGCAGCAAACAAATTGCCCTGCCCGCCGGTGCGAAAGAGAAGCCGGTGCCCTTTGCTGGCTGGGAGGGAAATGCAAGCAGGTTTGTAGGTGAAGATGCGCATCGAGCTGGCTGGCTGATGAGCTGGGTAGCTGTGTGCTGCCCAGCACCACGGGGCTGTTATAAAAATAAATAAATAAAAACTTAGAGGCAGGTGGACCGAATTATCAGCCGGGACTGGAGAGGAATATGCATGACCTTTCGCTTTGGTCAGCACGTCGGTTGGAGTGCCTGACGCTGCCGTCAGGGTTTTCGCATTCAGAGCATGAGCGTATGCATCATCAACATGAGTAAATGAGATGCACACGGGAGAGTGAAGTCTTTGTAAATGCAGTAGTCCTGGGAACGGGTGATTTATTATTACAGATTTTAATACTAATAGCGTTGGGACTGGTGCAGATTGACTAGGTAACTATTTCATGCGTGACACAGTATGAAGGATGGGCTAAAGGTTGATGAAAGAGATGAAATTCAGGGAGCAAGAATGGATCAGGGAAAAGCTAAAACATGGAGGATGGGCACGAGGCTTCTTATGTTTTAAATAAGTTTTCTTTCTTTTTTTGGGGGGGGGGGTTGTTTATATTATGTGACTTGGTGGTTGTGGAAACAGCCCAATGCTGTGATTGGAGTGATTTTGATAAAACTTCTTACTCCTTAAGCATTCTTGCACATCACGAGAGGTTTGGAGGAACAGCTCAAGAATTATTATTTTGGAGCAGTGATGATTTGAGAGCTAGGCATCACAATATTGATGTATTGCTCGGGATAATACTGAGACACCAGGACAGCCCTGCAAAATATGGAAGTGTTTTCCTGCCACTTTGGATGATGGGCTGCTTATTGGGGTGGGATGCACTTGGTGAGAATTGAAGTTTTGAAGAGATGTTTACCATGGTTCGTGTGGACTCCCAGTTCTTCCCTGCTGGTCCCTTTCTCATTCAATAGATGTCCTCCTGCCAGGATGTGAATACTAGAAATGCACCATGATGCCAAATTTTGAATGTACATACACGCTTCAGTCTCTGCTATGTCTATAGGCAATGCTTTCAGGTGTCTATAGGATGGAGAGCTAGAAAATGTGTCATTCATAACAGTTCACTCTGCCCCAGGGTATTTGTAGGAATGTAACTGTCCCGGGCAAGGCAGGCTGGCATGCTGGCCTCTGTTTCATCTCCTGGGGTCATGTCTGCCTTGGCAAATCTTTGTCACGAACCTCACCAGCACTTAATATCAATCTGTTTAATCCCTGCTTGGGGGGTGCGTGAATATGTCCTCGTTTTTGTAGGTGCTGAGGTGCTCCAGCACTCCCTGATCTCATCCTGGTGCCTGCAGGCAGTGGAAGCTCCCAGAGCAGAGGCTGCTGAAGTAGGAGGAGCTTGCGTTTGAGCATCTACTTTTAATTCTTGGCTACTTTAATGGCAAGGAAACCACCTCCTACTCAAAGCTGTGATGTGATTCTAAGACGTTATCCTATTGCCTGTTTTTAGGCTCTGAGTTTGCAGTGTAATTCTTGCTTTACGTTCCTGACTAGATAATCTCTACAGTGCGCAGTCTGAAACGCATATGTCTCCTGGGTGCAAGCTAAGCATTCATTTTTAAGACGACTTCTCTAAGGACACCTTGACACTATAACTTTTACTTCAGCAGTCTTTTCAGAGCCTTCTGATTTTGCCTGTAAAGCAGGTGCATTTATCAGTCATTGCACCAAGTGTCTTTAGCTATAGCAAGGTAGCTAGCTAGTCTTTTCAGGCAATAAAAACTTCATTTTAATTGTGTTCTGGACCACTGTTTTACTTAGTAAGCAATGCTCAACATGGGAGTTTTTCCTCACCTGTCTGAAACCTCTGTTTTCCTGTGGAAGAGAAATGAGGACTAAACCATTTTTAAAGGCCTTTTTCTTTCTGTCTTTTTGTTTTCTTTTTTTTGCCCCCTTCTTAAACTTTTCATCTCTACAGCTTCAGGCCCACTCTTGTCCAAGGGAGGTATTGCTGCACTTGTGATGGGGCTCCTTCTGTAGTTGATGGAGCGCTTCTGTTGGCTTCCCTGTGAGGGGAAGATGCTCCAGAATCTCAGATGTAGTATCTTTTCAAAAACATTCCCCCACTTCAGCATCATATTTCTCCTGATTGGGTTGTAATGTCTTTGCCAGAGGTGGCATTTCAGGCTGAACAAAGCTGTGTACGCAGGTGAAGACTTGAAATCTGTGCACACTTCTAAAATCTGCTTGTGAAAACAGTTGGAAATTAAAATCAAGACGCTTCCATTTGAGACTTGACATCTTTTGGTTTCAAGGGTCGTGAAACAGATACTGTTCTGAAGGAAGCAGAGGAGTGTTTGGAATCTGTCCTAATTAGGTGATATGAGGTTCTATATTTCATTTAAATGCCTAATAGTAATAAACTTTTACAGAGCATCCATTGATATATGGCTTCACACTACAAGGATTTTTTTTTTTTTTTTTTTTTTTTAAAGCACCTTAGTCAACATGTGGGTAATTACATACAAATTATTTCAGTGGTTACAAACCTAATGCTTCAGCAGTCTGTAGCACAACTCCGATTCATTGCAGTGGATACCTGACAGGGAACAGCTTTGAAATATTTCACACAACGTTTGAGTAGGTTGGATCATAGCTTTGCTACTATTAATTGTAATAGCTTTACTGACTTGATTGCAGTTGCATTGATTTATACCAGGTAAGGTCATTGATTTTGAACTTCGCAACAGAGCTATGTGTTTCTAAAACTTACAATGAAATGTCATAAATACAAAGGATCAACATGAATGTTTTCTTACAGCAATGCAAGGTTAAAATGAAGTGAAATAGTACTCTCTGTGCTTTTGTAGAAGCGGTGCTTAAAATGTGATCATGAATCGCCCTACTATAAACTCCTGAGAAAGGTGCCAGTGCTGACAGCGCTGTTCTGAAAAGAGGTCCAGTCTAAACCTGGCACCTTCGGATAAGACTCGTCATTGGTATAAAACCACTTAAGAGTAGTTCGTGTGTAACAGTCATTGCATACAATGCATATGGGTTTTTACAATAAGTCCCTCTCCCACTCCGTGGGAACCAAGAATCTGGTTACAGAGGTGAGGATGCTGAATGAACGGACACTATTTAAAATTAGAGGGATAGAAACATTCTGACTAATGCAGTCTTAGTGCATCCATTTATTGTATGCAGACACATATATAGATAGACTGGTAAATATCGTGATTTGGGGAACAGACACAGTTCTGGGCTTTTTTTGTCAAACTTTGAGAAGTTAAAAAGAGGTATTTAAGAATTGCACCTCTACCCCAAACATATGTACCTGCATCTGTATGTCTGTGTGTGTGCATACATAGGTTTTGGTTGTGCAACGATGGTGCTGATGCATAGAGGTTTTTTAATTCTGTTCCTGGAAAAACTTATCTTCCTATTGATTTTCTGATTCTTTTTTGAGTTATTGAGATGTAGGTGCAGTGATGGACAATAACAACAAAATACTTGTGCACGGGTCTGCAGTTTTAAAATTTTAACTGAGTTGCTTGGTTAGTAGTCCGGCACCAAAATAAACCCACCATGTTTTCAGATATGCTGAGCAACCACACATTTTATCAGAGTTGGTGCTGGTCCTTGCTTATTTGTTGTAGCAGCCTGTTCCCACACTGAAGCTGCTGATCCCAAGCCTGCCTTAATGAGAATTTTTTCCACTGCCCTCGGAGTACATAAGACAAGTGTCACTGTTGCAGAAGTGCTGTTTGCAGCTTTCTTGGAGATGTCAACATTTTCCTACAAGCAAGGAGTAGGGGTATGTTAGAGGTAAGTATGCTAGCTAACTTTGGGCTGATCTAGGTTAGATGAGGAATTTAGCTCAAAAGAGCCCAGCACCAGGAGCTGCCGAGCTCTTGACTGTTTGTTTGTTTTGTTTTTTTTTTTTTTTAACATACCCGGTGTGTTGCGTTGGAGGACACCGGGAGAAGAGGGAAGCATTGAGCAGAAGCAACACCCCTGTTCTGTTTGATAGGTGGGTATTGCTGTTTCCAAGCCCTGCAGAGGCACTATGCTGCCTTGCTATTCAGTGCCCTGTCGCAAACCAAGCCTTGGCTTAAGCCCGTGAGAATAGGGGAGGACCCGAGCCCAGTTTTTGATGTTCTGCATGGGTGGGTGCCCTGAATACGCAAATGCATTCCAGTGACAGCTGACCCTTTAAGGAGATTTTCAATAGCGCTCTGTTTTTTTCTTCTTTTTCTTTTCTTCCCTTCCTTTTTCCTTTTCTTTTTTCTTTCTTTATTTCCCCCCCCCCCCCTTTTTTTCCCCTCTGTTCCAAAGACTGCTGGGGGAAAGGAAAAAAAAAAAAAAGCACCCATCATAGCCATCTCTTTGAATAAGTTTCACTGTTGGAGAGAGTTGAGGAGAATTTCAGGGATCATGTTAACTCCTTTCCTTTCATGCTGCCTTAGCGTGTGTGTCTTGCTGACTGACACATCATCATTTCGAAGTGGTGCAAATTACCGTCACTCACTTCAAAGGGGACAGGTTTTTGGTTTTTTGGTTTTTTGGGTTTTTTTGTGGTTTGTTTGGGTTTTTTTTCCCAGCAGATTGTATGCTGCAGGTTTTGTATACAAAAATATCTGCCATGTAATGTGAATCCTTGTTTGCCACTTTGGTCTGTGTGTTCCTTTGCATCTTTTGGCTTGTTTTTTTTCCTCCTCTCCTTTTTTTCTGCAGTAACAAAAGACTCTTGGATTCTGTCCTGAATGACTATTTTTGTTAAGGCTATCTGGAGATACACAAAACTGGTCTATAATCCTGTAGTAGATGGCTTATCCAGAGAATCCAGAGAACAGCCGTTCTTGTTTCCAGCACATCACAGATTGCAATATTGCACATTGCGCCTCAGCTCAACCTCATTGGAACTGTGTGTGTGATCTAAAATGTTATTCCTTTGGATTTAGAATACTGCAATCAAGGCCTTTAATTGTTTGTAAATGTGTATATCCTGCTTCCTTCCAAGGGAAATTATGGTGTGACTACTGCACTTGCAACTCCCACAGTACAGACTTCTTCAAGAAAATGTCATTTTGGATTATCTTTAATGGATGCTGGTGTGTGGAGTGGCTGTGTGTCTTTTTTCCCCTCTCTTTTCCTTTTTTTTTTTTTTTTTTTTTTTTTTTTTTAAAGAAGGACAGTAATATTGCAATTGCTGCTTTATTTGGTATGACTCCAAAATGATGTGTGTCTCCTTGTGTAAAATTCATCCTGATAGGTATTTGAAAAATACCAATTACGATGCATAGAGTGATAACTCGTGACCTTTTGACAAGTGATCTCCAATTACAATCGTAATGCACTTTATAGATCTCCTTAAGTAGGTCACCAATTTGCAATGAGTCTTTCTAAAGTCTGTGTGATGCATTTCGATTGTGGGAGTGGGGAGCACTTCTCCATATAATGTCACTGATTTTCCAAAGAAAGGCTAAAATGCGACAAGGTAATTATAGCTGTGGAAGTGTCCTTGTTTTGTTGAGAAATACAGGTGTGCGTCACCGAGCGCATGGGGGTGTTCCCACCTCAGCAGCTCTGTGTTTGCAGTGGGGCTGAGACGTTGGGTAAAACTTGAGCAGCTGTAGAAAGATGTTGGCCAATAGACTCAAGCAGTTGTTTGTGCCAGCCTAAACGATGAAGTTGTAATTTTCCCATTCAAGGGGAGAATCTGGACCTCCACAGTGTTTGTGGGGATGTTTGTGGCGGGCAGGGAGAATGGGATATGGTGGGGAATATATCCAAGAGCTACCTCACTGTTTGTCTCCTCCAGCTTTGGGAGCAGCAGATGGGGGGTTGTCTTCTCCAATGCCTTTATGCTTGATCGCACTCTCATCCCATGCGAGCAAAGGGCAGACCAGCGTAACCCATGGTCCACGCTGTAAGGGTGAGGATGCCAGCTTTTGTCTGACCCTTTTCAAGCTGCGGGCTTGAGCACAGCGAGGGTCCAGGGTTCCTCCCAAGTTCATGTAATCTGGGGGAAAAGCCTATTCCAGCAGTAGGCATTGTGGTAATGCTGGTGACTTAAAAAAAAAATAAAATTAACAGCCAAAGTAATAGGCAAGTTAGTGAAGAATATCATGGAGATCTGCTCTGTAGTAATATAGATGTATTTTGCAGTAGTAGTAACATAATACTGTTTCTTTGAGCTGGTTCCTCCTCTTATTACTACAATAAAATAAATGGCAAAGCGTATGTTGACCTAGGGGTGCCAAGTCCACTGCTGATTTCTAACTCAGATAGGTCTCTGTGGGGCTGCAGTAGGAGCTGTAGTCAAACACCAAGCAGATAATCACGTGTTTTTGTTGGGTTTTTTTCCTGTAAATCACTTTTCCTTTTATGCCATAGACATTTGTGTGGGTGGTTCCTCGTTGACCACAAAGATGCGTTTTTTGTTGTCTTTCATTTACGTTCTCTATTGAATTAGCAGAGTTATGCAGTTTTGTCTGTCACACTTGGGTGGGATACTGCAATGATTTAATTTAAAATGAAAGAGAGATGTCTTTATTTTAGGGAAAACCATGGCTAAGTGGTGAGAGTAAGCAGGTCTAGCCTTTACCAGAAACCCTAATTAGAAGAAATCCCATGTACGGTTGACCTTGACTATTGAGACAACCCTCAAAGAAGAAAGAGCACTAAAAATTAGTATGCTGCCAGCGCTGCACTTTTATTATTTGACATTATTAAGCAAACTCGGTGTGTATTTCTTTTTTGAAGCGTTTGATTAAATGTGTGATCTTATCTTGGTGAAATGGCCCGCTGGGCTGCAGACAGTGGTGTTCAGAAATGAAATTTGTTTAGAGCCTCTGAACAGACATTTATTCAATGAGACCTTTCTTGAATGATAGATGTGACAGTGAGATAGCTGTGCAACGAGTTTTGGGGTTTGGGCTTTTTTTTGTGTAGGGAGTTGCAATGTGATTGGGGGGAGAAGATAACACAAGTGCACAGGAGTGAGAATAGGATGTGTATGTAGGGAAATTATCATACGTTGCAGAATCAGGCCCGAGTTCTGCCAAGAGTTATTTTTAGGCGAAGCTTTGCGCGCTTTGCGACCTCCCTGTTGGCATATTGTTTGGCATATCGAGTGATGCACACACATATCTAGCTCTGTATCAATAATCTTATCCTTTAGTTAGAGCTTTTAAGATGTTTAAATTTTGTGGAAATAAAAAAAAAAAACAACCCACAAACAAAAAATCCCCAAACAACAAACCAGAGAAGCATGGCGGTTGACTCTTGGGGTCAGGGCTGATATCTTTAAGCAGTTCTTTGGTTTATGATAGTCCCATCAAATCAGTGAGACTAAGGGAAGGAGGCTGGTCCATGCATAAGGAAGGCAGGCTTCACCAGGGGGTGTTCATCTCTTGTATTGTGTCCAGCAATGAGAAAATGTGAAATGTTGGTAAATAGCCTTGTCTTCCTTGTTTTTTTTGTTGGAAGCACAGTGCTTTCTTATTAGGCACAGCTACTGTGGGACCCTCCACCAGAGACAAAATACCCTAAATGGGGCTTCCAGTTTTGAAGCATTGTCAGAGATGCAATGCTATGTATCTGTTTTTCCAGCAAAACAGTCAACTTCGTTATAGTTCTCCATACAGCTCACAGGGATAAGATTTCATTGAACATGTGGACTGCACAGGATTTTCAGCTGTTGACACACGATTACACACCTTGCTTTTCCCAAGATGAAGCTGAGAAGGAACATGAATACCTGAAAATGTGGTGGTTTGGTTTTTTTTTTTTTTCCCCAGCAGTGGAGTTAAAAGAATATACTGTAGTGATTTCGGCGGGTGAG
>JAVJGG010000007.1:27708782-27719465 GCA_035590195.1 Aviceda cuculoides
CAAGATGAAGCTGAGAAGGAACACGAATACCTGAAAATGTATTTTTTTAATTTTTTTTTTTCCAATAGTGGACTTAAAAGAATATACTATAGTGATCTCTGAGGGTGAGAAATGTGAATTTTCTGAGTGGCTTAGTCTTCTTCTGCAAAAGGGCCTTTTTACGTAGAAAGTTTGCTTTTGAGTGAAAGGAGTCCCAGAGTGCCTGTGCTGTAAAACTGTGTTTTGATCAATCCCCATCTGCCCCATTGCTTCCCTGCATTGCACAGCAGCTGTCTTTACATCAGGTTGGATAGTGATTAAGTGATTCCTCCTTCTAGAGGTAAAACCAAAATCTTCCCTTACAGGAGTCAAGAGAAGATGTGAGCTCTGTACCTCAATGATGTGCTGAGGTGCCAACTTAGGAGTCCTCCAGCATTTGATGCTCCAGCTGCTCGTCTTCCCCACTCTTTGTTTAATGTGGTTGTTTTTCTTAAAAGCTGTATTGCTCTCAGGACTTTCTGATAACTTAATTACGGAAACATTTTTGTTTCCTGGTGCACCAGGATCTTGCCAGGCTGGCTGTAGAGTACAGGAATTAATGTGTCTGGGAGCCCTTTGTATTTTGCCACGATGCTTGCCTGAGCTTGAGGGATAAACTTCTGCTTGCAAGGTGATTTACATATGTGGTATACTGAGGAATACAGCCTGTAAACATGTAGTTTACAGGCATATTTTAAAGGGCTCTTGCATACATGTGCAGGTGGATACAAGTCCTCTTTGTAGCAGAGACAGTATGCCCAGAGCCAGGAGTCGAAGACCAGCAAATATGATCCCCTTGAGCATCCTAGATGGTGTCCCCAGGGCTGTTTTGGTGCAGAGGGTGGTGAAGCTGCCTGCCATGAAATCATTCCTCTGTGATGGTGGTGGGCAGTGGGGTAGGGTAGGGGCAAGGAGAGACGCATTTATAACCGCTTTGTTGGTTGTGCAAGGATGATGGGGATTCTTGGATCTGGCATGAGCTCAGTGAGGTGCTCAGGCCATGTTTTACCTGGGTACATGCATAGAAGCTAGGTTATAATCCAGCCTTAAAAAAAACCCAAATATTTAAAAATGGTCCTTTACGCAGATGGAACTTGCACATGAAAGCACAGCCTGCTAGAAAAAGTAATGGTCCCATTAAGATCTGCTTAAACTAGAAGTCGGTCAGGAAAATAAAGATGGAAAATTGGAAAATTCACTGTACTGAAGTCTGCTTGACATCTGCTCTTCTACAGAAGTAACTTGGTCTAAGTAACTCCGTACATAGTGGTTTCTGAGCCGAGTTTCAAAATTAATCTCTGAACTGGGAATGGTAACTCGCTATAATTTTTTTTTCTTTTTTTTTATGTATGCAAATGCTGCAGAATTACAGCATTTCACCTAATTTTGAACTCTTAATGGGGCTCTTAAAATGGGAAGAAAGATCCGTCACAGGTAAATTTCTAGGGTGGCTATTTAAAAAGGGAGCTGGCTTTTTTTACTAGTATTCTGTTGCTCCTAAAGCTAAGCCAATGCTTTTAATTAAAAAATTACGTGCCGCACATGCTGGATGTGCTGGTTGGTTGGTGCATGCCGTGAAGGCACCACTGACGCTTCCCATCCTGAGATGGCCCTTGGCAAATGTGCATGGGAGCAGTGCTGCTCTTGTATCAAGAGGTATTTATGGTGCCATTTCCCTGTCTGGAAGTCGCCTGTGTGGGACTTGAGGACTTTGTGCAGCTGTGTGGGCTTTGGGGCTGCAGTTACTGCTGAAGGTCTCACGTGTGCCAGTGCTCTTGGTGGCAAAAACTAATGCTATGCAAATGCCACAAGAAAGGGAAAGTTCCTCCTCACGACATCACCCTAGGACTCGAGAGAACCCACCTGGCCAGGTGTTACACAAAACCTATGAGATGGGGATTGCGCCCATGCTGGAGGCAGCACAAGGTGTTGTGTTGCAGTGCATTCTAATTATTCCACTTGGCAATGTTGCTTACTTTCTGCTCCTGTTGCATTTCTGCCTAATTTTGCCTAACACACCTAATTTTTGGCGTGGTAGGGAGTAAGGGACTAATCAAAACCATGCAGTTAAAATTGTGCGTGTGTGCAGTAATAAGGTTCAAAGGTGGTTGTGTAATTACGTTAAGTTCCCAGCCTTCTTGCTAATTTTCTGCTGATTGAGGGGAGAAATGAGGATGCCTTTGTGCCCTGATGAGTGTCTTCGCTTCCAGCAAAGCAGGGGCTGACGGCTGGCTACCCCAGATTTTTCCCGTTTGGATGCCTACTCTGTTTTCTTACAGTTTATTCACTTCCATTTCCAGAGTCGTTACGTCAGACATCCAGGGTATGTAAAGATGATGTATATGTATCTACTGATGCTATTGTAGCATGGAGCGATTATTTAAATTAAGCAAGAGGACATCTTTCATCAAAAGGGCAGGATAAAATAATAGCAGGAGTGCTGCTTTGTTTAATGCAGGTCTGTGGTCTTGGTACTGAGATTTCAGCAGCTGGCGAGACACTTCATCATCTGGGAAGACCTGCTGGGAGCCACAAATTAATCACGTCATGGTATCTGGACGTATCCTTGCAATGTTTGCGCTGCGGTGTTCAGCTCTAGGTGCTGATGTTACATCATGGCAAAAAAGATACTGGCATGTGCCGGTGGAGGAGGATGAGCAGATAGTCTTGTGGCTGCCTCCATTTTCTGGCTGCAACGAGCTTATGAAGGGAGAGGATTTTTTTTTTTCCTTCCCTTTTGCCTTTTCTTACCGCCTTGCATATCAGTTCTTATCTTATTTACATTTTAGGGTATCAGGCCAATGAAAAATGTATTTCCTGGTTTTTCATATTGGTATGATTTTCTTGTCCGTGTCTCTATGCTGCTCTTGTCAGATAAGTGTACAGTGAAGAGTTAGTTTTCGCTTTTAAACGAAGAAGAAGCTGTCTTTCCCTTATTAATTTGGCTTTGGCCAAGGCTCTGAAATCTTCAAAGGGAAATGTCCCTTAGTTTGAGTGCTTGGACGAAGGCCAGCAGAGGTTTTCTTGTGTGGGCTTGCTTTGTTTGTTTTCCTCAAAAACTGTGTGTTGATTCAGGCCAATTGCTGCTGATACAGACTTTGGATATAGTGTTTGTAGCTAATTAAAAATAGCCGCTAAGTGAGAGCTGAATGTTGTGGACTTCGGTTTTCCTGCACATTAGCTTGGATAAGAGTTTTCCTGGAAAAGTAAAGAGTGAATCTGCTTGAGGAGACTTGCAAAGATCTGCTTCATTCAATTTGGAGACACATTTGAAAAGTAATTTAGTGATGACTCATACTATTGCTAAAATATGTGGGAAATTGAGGTTTCTTTTAAAAGAAGTGCAACGTCTTGTCACTTTATTTTATCTATAGGTAATAACTTACATGTTATTACTTACATCTGATTAACAGGGCCATCACCTGCAGGTACCAGCAGCAGAAGTATTGAGTCCAGCTGTACGAGTGTGGCACGATATAATCCTCTTGTGCCACATGATCCATCTGCTGAACTTCCTTTAGTCCCCGTGCTGACCTTTATCATTTTGTGTCTTTTCTCTTTAGAGGGCTCTATGTATGCCACTGATTGAAAACAATGTTTGAACGCTCCCGTGAGAAGTTGCACGTGTACAGTGACTTCACCAAAATCATGATGTGACAAAGCCTGTGAATTTTGGAGATACCTTAGAAGTTGTCGCTGTTCCAGAAATAACATGGATAGGAAAGGAACAAAGATACAAATGTTTTCTTTACTTATTACTTTAGGCAGAAATAGTGGATGATGCTTGGTTCCTGCTTGTATTTTTATACTGACAAATGCTTAGCTTTTCCTTACAACTAACCTTGGCTCCAAATTGCTTGAGCTTCTGCTGGCTGCTTTTTGATGAGTATGGTGTTCTTGCAAGTTTACCTTTTACTCTTCTCCCTGAAATGACTGAACAAAATTATTTGAGTTGTTCAATTATCTAGAAGAGCATCTCAGTGAGTAGCCTGCCTGCTCTCCTGGTACCTGTCCGGTCACTGAGTTGGGCTGAGCCATTGCAGAGTGGGATGCTGCTGCAACTGGAGAGCATCCACCAGCACACGTTTGGTGGTTGGCTGGCCAGTCGCTGCTGTAGGCTGCTAGCAGATAAGCCTCAGATGGTTAATAGACTCATTTGCAAGCTTTTATTGCAGTGCTGAAGTGTGGTGCACAGGAAACAAGCATTGTTTTGGTTTGTTTGTTTAGCTAATTGATACTGTTATGACTTTATTCTTTTATTCTGCACCCCACTTCTGCTGTGGGATTAGTGTGTGTGGTTTTTGTGGTGGTTTGCTTTGATTTTGGTTTTTTTTTTTTCGTTTTTTTGTTTGTTTGTTTGCTTTGCTTTTTGTTTTTTAAAAGGAGAATGATGAGGTAGGTTTAGTTTATCTGGCTGAACAGAGATGTCTGTATGCAAGGTAATCATTTAAACTGGCCGCCTAGCTAATGGAAAGAGGCAGGCACTTCTGAGGCATGGTTCCTTTCCTTCTCATGTAGACATTTAAAATAGGTCAGATGAATTGCACCCTAAAAAGCTGATTTCTCTCCACTGACTGTAAGGGAAGCCTAAGGTGACAAACTCAGGTAGAGACATCTACGTTGCAGATACCTTAAGACGGAGGAGGTGAATCCCACCCCAGGAAATTACTCTCCCTGGCTTGCAATGCATTTTCAATTTTAACATGAATCTGTGTGATAAGTGGGTACCTGGCGCAGCAAAGTTGATGCAGCGGGAAGTGCATGGGGAGGAACTGGAATGGCCCCTGGTCTTCACAGTGCTGGTGCCCAGGAGGAGCTCTCACTTACTCAAAGGAGAACTGGCAGGAGTTGAATTGGTGTAAGGCATGTACCTTATATATCACAAAAATAAATTCAAGCGTGAGCAATCCCTCCTGTTAGTTTTTGTGCAGTCCTGTACATTGAGAGTGGGGCTCCTGTTGTGTGCTTTTGTACCTCCGTGGCTTTTTTCCCCCCAAGAACATGTAGTAACCTGCAAACTTGAGCAATTTCACCTTTACTCTCCCTTTTTCTTTCGAGGGCTGAAATGTAGAAGTCTGCGAAGATGCTGAAAAGGCAGATGCTGGGAGACATTGTCTGCCTTGACTTGTGTGGGAAGGCATCCCTTGGGTACATGCCCTGGGATGCTGAGCCCCGTGGTAGGAGAGAAACTTCCCAGATTGCAGCCCTAAGCTTCTGGTCCCTGACAAATTAAGGATTTATCTAATGAAGCTATGTCCTATGCATATGGTGTGCATAGATACTACTAGTCTCTTAAGACTCAAAAAAAAAATTTTTTTTTCTACCCTCCTTTCTTGAGTCCCCGAGAGCTGCAGTTTGGACAGATGTTCCAGTGCAAGTTTTGGCTGCTTCCCTTCCACCCCCAAATCAAACCCCTTCGTTTTGCCATCTGTTTCTGTGACTGTATGGGGAATCAGGCTGGGAAATGAAGCTCTAATTTTAAAATCTACGTTTGGTTTGTAGCTCTTGCTGGGCTGTTTTTGCCTGGGATCGGTTTCCTGGCTGGTTTACAGCTGATTTTTGTGTAGCTGCGTGGTAGTAGCACAAGCTGCGGGACGGTGTGGGGAGTGCAGAGCTGCTCAAAACGTGCATGAGGTTTTCTCTGGGGTGTTGGTGGCTCTCGCAACTTTCCTCTTTCCAGCTGTAGGTGCTCTGAAGGCGAGTCCCCAGCGTGTTGGCCAAGTCTCTTGCTCTAAGGAACACTGAACATCACATGTATATGTGTGTGTGTGTGTGTATATATATATGTAAAAGGCACACATGTATATGTGTGTAGAAATGTATACATTTATATACATGCATATATACATGCAGATGCGTGTATGTATATGTGTGCATATATATGTATGGTAATTTGCTAAAGTTAGGTGTGTTCTGTTCTCTTTCTTCTCACTGTTTCTAATGTACTCCAATAAAACCAGACAGAATTGAACCTCAGCATCGTGCAAACTCATTTTACAACCTGCACAGAACTTTAAAGAAAGACAGGAGAGCAAACTGCATCTTGCATCTTAAAAGCAGAGCTATATATGCATAACACATGCCTGAATCCATCAATATTGCAGATACGTAGCACTAAATTCACTCACCCCATTCCTAATTATTTGGTGCTGGTTTCTTCTCTGCACTGGTGGTTTTAATTTTTCTAAGCAGGTGACTGAATCCTTGAACAGCCCTTTGTTTTGAATTGGATGGAAATGGGGATTTTTAGGACGGTACTGGAGTAGTAACACACTGGTGGCTGGGTTGTTTGGTTCTTTTTTTTTTTTTTTTTGAACAGCTGGTGTCATTTTTGTGATGCCATTGTTTGTACGATTTTGCCCTCATTTAGTGGACCAAGGGAAGATTTCTTTGTTCTTTAGTCTTGATGTACAATGGATTATGTTACTTTATTTAAATAAAAGGAGAGCTGATAGAAGTATTTAAATACAGAATGTCAGCTAATGATGAAGGAGCATTTAAAACTTCTGTTGTTCTGAGTAAGTTTTAAATGAACAATGAAAACAAAGCAGATGTTGCTGAGTGTTTACTTCAGTGTGGCTTAAAAATTCAGTTTGTGCTTTTGCAGTCATATTTGTCAGATCAAATTAAAAAATTGCAGGGAAGCCACATGGGGTTAGATCCAGTAAAGGACTTTGCATGACTCATTGCCTCAAAAAAATAAAAAAAGGGGATAGTATTACTTGAAAATTTTAGCCGCCTTTGCTGGAGATGACCAATTCTGATTCAGGGGATTGAGAATGTTCTCTTCAGGATTACTTGGTAGCCCTTGCACTTGGTAATTTTGCCTCAAGTCATTGATTATGAAGCATATTCATGCTTTCCATAGTCTTATGAAGCTATGCGCATGTTTCATTACTATGATCTCTCTCAGATTTAGGTAATTTTTTACGATTTGTTTGTGTCTGTTTACAGCGTAGTCCTGTTGGTTTGCTCCCGTTGCTGGGAATTTATCAGTGCATCAAACATCTTGACTTACTTTTACGTCAGCTTTATCCCCGAACTATAGTGGCCAAGCGAAGTGCTTTTGCACAGACCTGTTCCTGAAAATTTCTTGAGGTCATGAAGACACTGCGTTCATTTTGAATAAAATTTATTTATATAAAAAACCCCTTTGAGCGGTGTGAAGGCTATAACTTTGTAAAGCTCCAAAGTGTGAGTTCAAAATCTGTCTCTGTTCCTCTCCAGGGCAGCACTTGCAGACAGAGGCAGGGTCCAAGGGTTTTAAATGGGATATTTTAATGATATCTTAGGTGAATCTTCTTTTCAGGAATTTTACTAATATTTGCAAATTTGAAATCTGAACAAATCCTTCTTTTATTGGAGAAAACTAGGTTTCTGGTTAGAGCTTGTGGTATACTAGGGGCTTTGGTCAATACACCTTTAGCATCTGCCTCTCTAAGAAAATGCTGATTGAGCCTGAATAGCATCGAGGCGTTGCATTATGACCAACCTTTCCTACTGAAGGACACACTGGAATAGACAAGTCCAAGCACTGGCTTCTTTCTGAATATCATTCTGTATTTCTGCAAATCTGCTAGTCTTTTGTTCTGAGAATCTTAAATATTATTTTAATGTAGGCTTCTGTTTCTTCTGGTTTTACAGCAGCTGTTAATACAAATTGTTCATGGAGCTGCTCTGACTTACATAGTATTCATTTTTTAAAATTAATATTTCTTTAAAGTTTTTTTTTTTTAAAGTATGTAAATTCGAAGCTCCATTAGTAAAAATGGGGTATGGAGACCTGTTGTCATACTTATGTAAAAGAACAAGCTTGTTTACAGAGCAATGAAAAGTTAGAGGATGCAATTCACTAATTGTATCTTAGCAAGATGTCAGTCTGATTTCTATAGATTGGTAAGGTAGTATTTTGGTAGCTTTTTCTACAGGTGGCTCCTTTTTTAAAGCTGAAATTCTGAGTATGTGCAGTCTCAAGATTCATACTGCTAGAATACCTTGAATGTTTTTAATATTTGGCCTTTATAGCTTATGTATTCTTGTGAATAGTGTTTAACGCTGTTCAGGAATGGTATACATGCTTGCTCTTTTCTTGCAGTGGTTTATTTTTCATGTTTTCACTCTTTTGTTTAAAAACAGAATCTTAAAAGGAGTATGATAATTACCAGCTATTAACCTTCATTTGCCATTAGTTGTGTTGAAAGCTGGCATCACAAATGCTGTGAGCATTAAGAAATGTTTTAATTAGGTCATTAGATGCTATGTGATTTAGTGATTGCCCAGAGAGAAATGATAACAGGAAGAGGTGTAAATGGGCAGAGTCTTAATTCAACAAAGCATTTATGCAGTTGCACTAATAGGGCTTAAATCCTCCCTTGCAGTTGAGCATAGGCTTTGCTGGGTTTGAGCATAAAACAGATTTCCACCTCAAATGGGGAGGGCTCAGCATCTTGGTGGAAGTCGCTGGTGTAGCGCAGCTGGTGAAGTTGATGAGTTTTGGCTCCGTGGGCACCATTGCCATGTTAGCTGGAAGTGGTGCCCCACATTGGGAACGTCTGCCTTGGTATTTCTCCTTTGCTGTGATTTCTTTATTGGGTGTGTGTTGTTAATCTGTTGCGGGAGAGGAAGGCAAAAAAGAAAGGAAAAAAAAAGGGGGGGGAGGAGGAAAAAATGAAAAAAAAAAAAGAAAAAAAAGGAGTAGGAAGTAAATTAGTAAATTCTACCTCAGACTGGAAAATGACATCTTGTTTCTCATTTACTGCCCTGAGCTTCAATGGATGCTTTTACTGTGGTAAAGTAAGTGTGTATTTTTATCAATATAATAAAGCATTATCTGTGCTGGGGAAAAAAAAAAATTAGTTTCCTAAAGGGACCATTGACTGCCTTGATTTTAGTCTCTTCCTAGTGAATGGCTTATAGCAGGGAATATTGGGTGTTAGAATTCAGAAGTCAAAAAAGCCTTGACATTTGATTGGAGGCATGTTTCTTTGGCCTGCTTTACTAAAAATGGGAAAAGCTTTAACATTCTAATTTTTAAGAGATGTTTAGTAGCCACGAAATTTCATATCCTCTGCAATCAGATGGTAACATTGGTTTTTTGGGTTTTTTTAATTATTATTTTTATTTTTAGAGCACAATCAATAAGATGAATGCTTTATTATGTATTCCATTCCCACTTTAAAAGTGTTTTGCCAGGAAAGAAAGTGTATTTAATGGTTGTACAGGTCGTTGTGCCCTGTGTCATGCCCTGGTAACTTTTGAACCTGTTGCTGAGTTTGAGTAGCAGAGGAGGAGAGGTCTCAAATTATTTTCTTCAAATTCTGTGAAAGCTGGTGCCCAGGTTTTCATGACCTCAGGGTTTTTTCTTTTATTTTTTTTTACAAGTGAAGACTAGTGAGACCTGATCCTCAAATGATGTATTGAGACGGTGCTTATAGCACCTTCAACGGGGCTGCAGTCTATTTATACCATCTGAAGTCTGGCTTTAGTTGATGGATTTTTGTACCTTTTTAAGTGAATATAAATTATATGAATGCTTTACAGTCCAAAGTAATAAAAAATCTGAATTGTCACCATTTCTTTCTAATCATATCACAAGAAAGATTCCCGAGTAAAGTATGCACATAAACTTTTAGCCCATTGAAATATGCATATATAATTTAATTTGCATACATTAAATTCCTAGTTTCATTAATGATTTAAGCTTCTTTTGCAGTTGGAAGGCTCTGTTATATTTTTTGCTTGATTGAATTGCCTATTCTATTTAAATCAGACTTGGTAATATTGCTTGTGCGTTACAGAATGGTACTAGTAACTTTGTTAGACCTTTTATCAGCATGACTAGTTTATAACTGGCTGCAGTGTATTATTAGCCAGAGATATATTACAGTGTAAGACTTCCCCAGAGTGGAAATTTTATAAAGTGCAAGTAAGATGGCAATGTCAGGGGATGTAGCTGAGAAGGTGAAGGAAAGAAACCTTGGCACCTTACATCAAAAGAACATTTTCATATTAGCATTGTTAAAAAGGCAGTAAACTCGATTTGTGGTTTCCTTATAAATAAAAATATTAACTGGTACAACAGATTCAAAGAGCTCTTTTTTTTTCTATTCTGCTACAGCAAAACAATAAATACAAACTGTTTTAAACAAATTTTAAACAGCAGCATGCTAAATGAGTGAAGAGCCTTATTTTGCTACTGGCCCAATGCTAGCTTGGAAGCTGTTGCTCACGGGCTTTTTCTTTTTGCCGGGATTGTTTCTTTCTTTTGGAAGGTTTTAGGAGTACTGCCCCACTAAGACAAGATAATGGGGTTTTTTTTTGAGGTGATTTCCCATGTCTCATGTTTACCAGTAGGCATCCTCCTGGCACATACTAAACATGATTTTTAAAAGGTGGCTCCATAGGAGACTGTTGCTGTTGGTGTGCCATTGGGTTGCATCTTTTCTTCCACCTACTCAGAATCTTCCGTTTCCTTGGGAACTGGAGTAGTCTGTCTGATTCTCTGATAACCCAATAATCCTATCTCTGGTAAAGACTGGTGTCAGCTGGGATAGTTAATTGTCTTCCTAGTAGCTGGTCCAGTGCTGTGTTTTGAGTTCAGTATGCCAAGAATGTTGATAACACCCTGATGTTTTCAGTTGTTGCTAAGTGGTGTTTAGTCTAAAA
>JAVJGG010000007.1:27719565-27744977 GCA_035590195.1 Aviceda cuculoides
ATTAAACTGTTCTTATCTCAACCCACGAGTTTTACTTCTTTTTTCCTGATTTCCTCCCCCATCCCACTGAGGGGGGGAAGTGAGTGAGCGGCTGCGTGGTGCTTAGTTGCTGGCTGGGGTTAAACTACGACAACCAGGAAGAGTCAAAAAACTGCATGGGGCACGTGCTGACTCTCTCGATATGTTGTGGCGTGACTTGGCCCTGTTCAGAGTTGACTTTTCTTGCAACAGCAGTTGGGTTTGGTGCTTTCGGAACTTGGGTGGACTTCCAGGAGCTCCTGACCCACCTTCACGATGTCTCTGGAGTGAAGGCTGGGTGAAGACAGAACTACTTCAACAACTTCATCTCCTCCTTCTCCAGGAATGCAATGTATTTCTGCAGAATGGAGCAGCTCACAGAATCCCCATCCAAAATTTAAGAAGGGCCGTTGAAAACCTAACCCAAGGTGTTAGTGACCGTTGAAAACCTAACCCAAGGTGTTAGTGTCTGGTGGCCAAAAATAACCAGGGAGAAAGACAAAGCTGCAGAACGAACAGGAACGCCCACTTGTGCAGGACCTGCCTTTCCAGAAAGAGGTGGAGAAGACTCCCAAATTTGAGAGAGTCCTTGTGTATTCAGAACTATTTATCTGTGGATTACCTGTACCATGGTTTTCAAGCGCTGAAGAAACTAACCGAAGAAGCAACTGGCAAGCGGGGTCTGGAAAGTGGCAGCTCCTTTCATGGAGAGAGTGAAGCTGCTATGCAGGATGGCTCTCCCAGGATGAATGGATGGAGGTGCTGGGCAGTGGGAAATCCCTTGAAGGAAAAACAAGGACTGGGGACAAAATGTAAAGCAACAAGGGTTGGGGTAGGAATGGGTGAATTGGGGACCCTGTGTGTTAGTTCCAGGCATGTGCAGGCTGTTTGGTGGGGTTTTATGATCTGGGTATTTAATTCATGGGGTGGATGCTTTTTGCATCCAGGTTAGCATCCTGCTTTTGATACTTCTTCCCTGCCTACTGTATGTGCTGAAATGGGAAGCAAATCTGGACAGTCCTCTCCAAGAGGTGGTGGACAGTGAAGGATGTAAATGGGTTGTAATTGTCCATGAGGGCCCTGATCCTGTAGGTGCATGTGTTAGCTGTAGAAAAGAGCGGTCCCATTAAGCTTAAGTGGGACACCTTAGCTATTTAAATGTACATGCGTAGATTAATGTGCTTGTGTTGGTTGTACCCTGAGAAGTTGGTTAGGGCTGGTCTTGAGTTTCAGAGGTGCTATGGTTATAGAGAGCAATGATTAAAGAAGGAATAAGAGAGAAAGACAATTATTGAGAACAGAGAAAGCACACAGTGCTGAAAAATTCCCTTTTTAGTGAGTATCAGATATTCTCAGAGCACGTACTGACACTTGCTCTTGAGTACTCCCAGTTTGCACTTTGATATTAATTGAACCAAGGACTAAAATTCCTGCTTTGTTGATGATTTTTATTTTTTTTTAATTTTAAACTGATTAATGTTTTCATTTGAATAGCACTGCTGACTCTGCAGAAGATGTGATCTTTTAATTAGCAGATGTCAGGATTAGCATTAGTGTTGAGCTGTAATTAGCATTTGTACGCATAGCAAAAGACCGGGGCTCAGCTTGGCAGCAAGGAGAATGAAATTATAGGTAGTGGTGTACCTTGGCGCTTTCCTGCATATCTGTAATGGTTTTTTTTGGAAAAGTGAAACCCACAAGTATGATCAAGGCATGAAGTCTAGTGGATTAATTGCTGATAGAAAAATTACATGTAAATTATTGGTATGTGTTCTGCTAGTTAAATGATAAGTTTTGTTGGCCTAACAGAATTTAATATATCTAATTGTCACACACTGATGCACTTAAATTTAAAGCTGCAAAGTGGTAGTAGTTTCTTGGCTAGACCGTAGCAGCAGTGATCGTGCATGCGGATGTCTCTGGGAATGGTGTTTTGTGAGTGGAGGAGACCTAACTGAAGCAGGTGACATTCGGGGCTCTTAGAGTCCCACTTCACATTAATTTAAAGAACAAATGTATGTTGATTTTATGTGCCTATTTCCAGAAGTGAGGGTTTATGGGAATGGGACCATATGTGAACATAGGAGGAAGCAAGAGGCAGGGCATTTATCACAGGTTGGGGATGTACAGAGGGACCCAGTTACAGAAAGTAATGAAATCTGGATGTCTTCAAGGAAGGAGACTTTTCCTCTCCTGCTGATGAAAAACCAGCATCATCCCAAGTCAATGGAAAGAGAACATCACTGACTAATGTGGGACTTAGAAAGCTGATTATTGGTTATTGTGGGGAAATCTATTCAGCAGAATTTTACTCATGTAAAGGAAAAATAGTACTTTTTAATGCTGCCAGGGTAATTGAAAATAATGGTGATTTCTGTGACCGTTAGTCAAACAATTAGACTAAACTCAGAGTCTTCGCTTTTTGATACACTAAGGAAAAAAAAAAGCTACTTGATTATAGGCAGTTCAGAAATGGTCGTTTGCAGGTTTTGTGCTTGGAGGAAAAAACGACTCTTCTGTATGATATCTACGATAACAGTCATAATGTTATGAGTTTGTGGTGTTCCCAGGGCTGGATAGGAGAGCAGGATCCTATTCCTGGCTTGTGTCTGTGGGTCATTTTTTTCTGTTTTTGGTTTCCTCATTGCATCTAAACCCCATTGAAATGGGGTTAATTATTCTGACCACCTTTGTCAAGTGCTCTGAAATTCATTGTTGACAAGTGCTGTATTAGGGTCATGAGCTGTTTCTGGTTGCGACTTCTCTGTGGTTTTAAATCCAATTGGAGATAAACAAGACAAAGATGATGACAGATGTTATGTATGTGAAGCTACGAAGTGATGCTTTAAAAATTAAAATCTTCTGGGAGAAAACATAAGATTGAGCCTCAAATCCATTTTTTTTTTTTCCTCTCCCACTTTAAAGCTGAATGTTTACAGGTAACAAAAACCTCAAATGCTTACAGCAGGTGACAGGCAGCTCCCCTCTTGCATTTCCACCAGGGAGAAGTGATAAAGATTTAGCTATCATCTCCCATGTATAAATAATGATTGTATGCATAACCAACCCACCCCTTGCCTCACCAAACCAACCTTCTCTTGGATCCATACCTCTGCTTGGATCTGTGGAAACAGCCGTGAGTGATCCTAAGCATTTAATGTATGCTGTTTTGTGTGGGTTTATAGGATTGCTTTTGGACTTCCCTCCAGTGCTTTACTTCTGAAAGGAAAAAGAAATGCTATCAAAGACGAAGGCTTTTCAAGGTGTTGACCTTTCTAGGGAAGAGCATGGTATATGCGTAGCAGCGTAAATGCTCAGTGATCTTTCAATAAAATAGCATTAAAAGCAATGGTGTGTCTGATTTGTCAAATGAAGAAGTAGTACATCTCACCTTCCAGCTGAATAAATACATCTTGTAGCAGAGGGTAATACTGTCATCATAACATAATTGAAATGATATTATTCCAATGTGCAATTCAATAAAACTAACCACAGTAGTGGAGTTATCGATTTAAACTCAGTTAAAAGCAGTTCACATATTCAGTTCAAAATATTTCTGATGAATATCAGCTCTGGTAATATGATTTCCTTCATTCAGTAACAGAAAAGAAGTTTTTATCAGCCTGAAAGATCAGATAAAATGTCAAGAAAGAATTTGATTTTTGCTCCATTGGCCTGAGCAGACTGACTCCCTAGCAGCAAGAGCACTTCATTTTTTCAGCATATATGTTTCTGGTGCATCTCCACTTTTTAGCGTGTTTAAAAAAAAAAAAAAAAGTATTACTTTATGACATGTGTCTAAAGGCAAGGGGTCCTTTTTTGCTAGAAGCAGCCACCAGCTAGTTGTAGGCATGATTATTTGTCATGTAAATGTCTGTCTCCGACCTCTTCTGAACCAGAGGAAAGAGTCTGCGGTAATTACTTGGGTTTTTCCTGGTGTAATTAGCAAGTAATCTGCTGTGACATCTAAGTACAACATATGTAGTCGGTGTGCGAGTAAATATGTTGTTTAGTGAATTGTAAAGCAATGTCACCCTTTTTTGAAGCGGTTTTGTAGGAAAGCCTTTTGCATACACTGGCATTCAAGGCTACTTTTTCCCAGTTAATTCTGCTGTGTCCAAAGAAGGGTAAGGAAGCTGGTGAGGGCTCTAGAGCACAAGTCCTATGGAGAGTGGCTGGGGGAGCTGGGGTTGTTCAGTCTGGAGAAGAGGAGGCTGAGGGGGAGACCTTATCCCTCTCTACGACTACCTGAAAGGAGGTTTTAGCGAGGCGATTGTTGGTCTCTGCTCCCAAATGACAAGTGATAGGATGAGACGAAATGGCCTCAAGTTGTGCTAGGGGAGGTTTAGATTGGATATTAAGAAAAATTCCTTCACCGAAGGAATTTCAATGTCAAACATTGGAACAGGCTGCCCAGGGAAGTGGTTGAGTCACCATCCCCTGGAGGTGTTTAAAAGACTTGTAGATGTGATGCTTAGGGACATGGTTTAGTGTTGGACTTGGCAGTGCTGGCTTTATGGTTAGACTTGATGATCTTAAAGGTCTTTTCCAACCTAAGTGATTGTATGATACTAAGAAGTCGTTGGAGCATAAGGATGCAACAGCATAGATCATTTCATGTGAGGGGAGGTGAAAATGTATAGAATTGGGATTTGTTTCTTCCTTGTGGCAGGATCAATACTGCAATCCTAAGGCAAACATTGCCCTTTTTCTTTCCTGTTGTCGTCTTCTGTTTCTTCTTTCTTTCCTGTTTTAAATCCACTTTTAAGAGGGCAGCATGGCAATTAATACTTTGAGGATTTAGGTCTTGCAGTAAGTTTACTAGTTTGTTAGTTCTCTCTTAGGCTCAGTTACCAGAACAGCTATCAACTGATTCTATACCAGCACTGCTTTTCCTGTAGGGAGAAAAAGAGTCTTAGAAAAAATTCACATGTCAAAGAGAAGAGGATCCAGTGTACTTTTTTTTTCTTCCTTCTTTTTTCCCCCTTCTTTCAAGGGTTATGCTCAACCCTTTCCATTTTATATATAGCTTTTACCAAAAAAATGGTATTCCCCCCCCCGCCCTGTATGGTCTCCTTTTGTACATGCTTGCTCACACTACCGTACTTGTTCTGTGCTTACATGCATCCTTCTGCTTCGGCAAGTGTTTTACAAACTCTCTTGCGGTAAGAGCAAGCCAGCTGTATGCAATCTGCTGAGCTGGCCTAAGATCCTTGCTCTGTCTGAGATTGCTTTGTCACTCTGAACCTGAGATGTAAGATATTCCACGTTGCTTCTAAATGTGGTGGCAAGGAAGCAGTCGATAGCCCTAAGCATGTGACAAAAACTTTTACATTAGAGTCCTTGCATTTGACTAAACTTTTATTTTTTCCTGTTTGGCTTATTCATAGAGATGTAAACCAGTTTTTTCTTCTAGCAGCACATCCAATTGATTTCAGAGCGAGGAGGAAAACGAAGCTGGAGCTCACGGTGAACATTATTCCTCCTTGAAATGTTCTAAATGCTTCAATTTATTCTGCAGTTCCAGTTGTAAGGAGGGCTGTGCCCTGAAAAACCAAGAAGTGAACACTGTCTGCACCTGCTCATGGCAAGACCTTGTTCATCAGGCTACACCTCATTCTCTTTTATCTGTCATTGCATAAATACTAGGCTGCTTAAGTTGATGGTACCCTACCTGTGCCAAATATAGCTGCTACCCCACCTCATTTGCTCTGCATAGGTCAGGTAATGCTGTAAATGGCTTGGGGAAGGAGAAATCAAACAACGAGATAAGGGTTGTCCTGGAAATGGCTTCAAGCCCAGAGTCAACATTGTTAACTCAGCGAGCCACAAATGTAAGTAACTTGCAGTTAGGAGTGTAACCTTGAGTTTGTTGTTAATGGTGTCTTTGATAAGGCTGTTTTGGAAGAGAATTTCCAATTTCATACGTGGTATCAGAGGTTGTTATATTTTCTTTACACTAGCGAACTGTGCAAAAAAAGTATTGGGGAATTTTTATGGTACTCCTCGAGGTGAATTAAACACATGTTTGTGCTTAAATATAAAAGAAAAATGTAACAAAACGCATTGGGAAGAGTCCTACTGCAATACATGGTTCTACATGGTGCCTGCAAAGATGCATCACAAGCAAATTTCTTATATACACTGGCACAAGCACCAGCCCCGAGAGTGGTTGCATGGAGCACTGCAGCCTGGCCCCGTGTCCATGACCGGTCCACCTCTGCTGCCCAAAGGTGGCCCCTGTGCTCGGGCCTCTGAGCACTCCCATTCCGGGGTGGCTACAAGACAATGCTGAGGCTGTTTCTTATCTCATCACCCAGGGAAACTTCACTCACTTGCAAGGAGTCCTTCTGTCCCTGGCATTCCTGCTTCCAGCCAGTTTAACCCCTTCTTATACTTGTGCCTTCTTGCTCTCTGTGCCAGATCATTCCTCAGTCACAGGTTACCACTGTTGAGCCACTACAACTATAATTTCCCCTTCAAAAGCAACTGTTGCACGGTATTGAGATGAATGACCATTCATTTCATGGGGGAGACCACACTCCATGCTATGCCATCACTATGCTTGCTTTGTTATATCAAGAATGGAGTTTAAAATATTGCAGTGAACAGCCCCTTCGCAAGCTGCTGCTTCCTGTCTCCTTGATCATGGTAGTTAGTCTTTCTCAAATAGGAGATTTTATTTTTTTTTTTTTTTTTTAAGAAAGAGTTTCCTTTGCTCTTCTCCACCATATGACTTCCCCTCACTTACTCCTGATCTAGGATTTGTTGCAAACTCAGGAAGAACATTTTGAACAACCTCTAGTGATGCTGCTGGTGGTACTTTCCTGTGCAGCATCCTACCATAATGTCTTGCAGAGGTTTAGATGATCAAAATGTACATTCATGGCTGTGTTCAAATTTTGCAAAGTTGCTGAATTTCGTGGAGCACAATTCACTGCTGTCATGTCGTTCAGAGTTCTTATGAACATTTTTTTTGTTCTGCTGTGAATTTGAAATTTAAAAAGTGCAGCTGATGCGCTCCCATCTACTGAGCCCTGACAACTGCACAATTTGAGACCCAAATGCCTGGCTAGCAGCAGGCTTGTGAGCCTTTTTGCATGGTCATGCCATGATCCTGCTCTGTAAAAGCATTCAAAAGCTGGGGCCCATTTTAATGATAGCAACAGAAATCAAAATGGTGTTTGAGGTTGCACTGAGGGGAAACACTGCTGCAGAAGTAACAGCACACCCAGGGACTTAAATGGGTTATTTCAGTGTCCCGTCAATTTGGTCTTGTTTATTAATGTGGGTGTATAGAAACCATCTTTTGCTTGAGTGGATGAGGGTGGTGAAGCTGCTGGATCTCTCTTGGCTTGGAGATGTGATGTGGCAGGAGCAGAGAGCCTGCAGGTACTGTGGTGCTGGAGGGATGGTGTCATGCAATGTCTTCAGGCCTTCTGCAAGCCCAGGGGTGAAACAGAAACAGAAATGAGCCCTGCAAAAAGAAGCCTGTATAGGGATGTGAGAACGGTTTGCTTGAGAGGTGATCAATGTGCAGAGGAATTACTGTATCAGATGAGGTGAGCTAAGGTTCAGCTCTCTGAGGGGGAAAAAGAAGCGGAACTGATATGAACTGCATGTGTATAAGCTGCGGCGGTTTGGCTGTTTTCGTGTACTGGGGCTCAGTTATTTGAGCAGGTGATGGGAAGAAGCTCTGCTTGTGGTGTGGGTGCATGAGCAGATTCATTAGCCTGAGAAAATATCCCCACCCTAACAATATCGGGTCAGTTATTTGAGGAGGACCACTGCCCTTTCCTGCATTTTGGTGCGCTGGCCCTTTGCAGGAGCAGCCATGTGCAGGGGTGCTGCTCTGCCCTGCCAGGCAAGGCCGGAGGGCTCTTATCTTCTTCCTTCCGCCTTGATAATAGCACTTGTCATCTCACCGCGCATGTGGATTTTTACACAGCTCAGCATGCTTTCCAGCAGACACCAAAATATTAATTATAATGCTGTAAAAATTAATTGAAACACAGCATAATCTCTGTTAAGTAAGGTCACTGAAATTGTCTTAAAATAAACCCCCTAAAATAAAAAGAAAAAAGATCAAATCTCTCGACAGAGAAGCTTGGCAGATTTCCTGTGCCAGTCCTCTTGAGATGCTTCCTATTGCCATTAAAGTGCATTCAGTATTTCTGTATTTTCCCTTAGATCATTCGCCATTCGAAGCAGCTTTCCTATCCTGCTCATCTCTGCTAACCCATGAATGGTATTTTGGCCTCCCTTGCCCAGGTAGTGGTGATGGGAGTGAAGCACTAACCAGTGGTATCTTCATCTGAGCGTTGACTCCTTGGGAGAAGACGTGGACCCAGAGACAATGTGGATGGAGATCCAGTGCGGCAGTTATTTGATTCCCATCACAGATCTAATACCCAAATTACCTGTGATGATCTTGCCAGGTTTTAGAGCAGAGCTGGCACAAAACATTTGGTTGTTAGTGTCTACTCAGCGCCTACAAAACTGGTCCGGCGAAGCGGGTAGAAGGATAAAATCCTGCCAGCTTCCCAGTGACCCCTGTCCAACTGTTTTATGGTTTTTAGGAATGGCAGCCGTGTCTTTTTCATCCCATTTCAAGCCAGTTAGTACTAAATCTAGTTAGATTTGGAAGCAGAATGCATGTTTATGCTAGATATTGTTCTTATTTCATTGAATTAGCTATAAATTAAATAAACATAATAAAAATAATAAGTTTCAGAAACACTTTTTCTGGGAAATAGATACCCCATAACTTCAGGACCACAGTGGGATGCAAGCTGGCATTTTAAGGATGTTGCCAGTGATGTGGTTACTTTAAGAGATTCAGGCTCCCATGCGGTGCGATAAGCGATTTAATGTGGTGCGATTTACTTGCAGAGGCTGTGTGAATGGGATCTCTGACAGTTTCCAATTTTGGGTGACACCTGCTGCATTTTATTTTATTTTAAGGTAAACTGCTGCCTGGAAGGTAAAATCGCCTCCTGCAGTCAGTGAAGATCTAACTGGACCAAGGAAGCTTCCCGACATGTAATGGTGTGACCTTTTTCCAGCTCTGGTTTTCTCTTTTGGTGTTGTAAAGTGTTTTCCTCTGACTGGAGATCAATGGCCTGCAGAAACAGTAACCTTTAAGTGGAGGAGGGGAAAAAAAGAAAGGAAAGAAAGCAGAGCTTCAGGTGAGCAAGATGAGAGCACGGGTGGAGGAGCTGCTGTGTCGTCTGGATGCTGTGATGCTCTGTGCCTTTCACCCCTGCGCTTCAAAGTCGAGCCCTTCTGCAACCATGGGGTTTTTTTTCTTTCCTGTTGACAAAATCTGTGGGGAGGAAATACGTACGTGCGAGTCTACCTGCTGATAGAAAGGGGTTGCTTAGACATCACAGCTAGGTGAGAAATAAGGCGCCGTGTTACTGCTTCTGAGGTGCTGGCAGCTGCTTACAAAAGCAGATCTGGGAAGCAGGTGGAGCGAAGTGGTTTCTGTAGGCAGGGCCAGAAAAGAAGCACACAGAGTTCTGCAGGACCGGGACCTGCATGTTTGGAGCAGAAGATGACTTGAAACACACCCTTAGCATTTAAAAAGAGATGAGGTAAACTTGAGTGGTGTCCTTCCTCCTCTTCCCAGAGGGCTGTCAATAGGCAAGGCTTTCACCTGTGGGCAGTGCATCAGTGCACCGTGGTGGGGGAAATGTCTTGTAAATGCCGGGAATGGTGATTAATAATATTAATAATGGTGATTAATAGCCCATCCCTCTTCTCACACAGAGCTGGTGGTAGGCAAAAGGCTATGGGGCTTCTGTGGGTTGAGGAGGCAGCTCAGACCAGAGGCAGCCCGTGCTGGGGATGTTCTCTGTCTTTTGTTTGCTTGGTTTTGTTTTCAATAAAAATTGCATGGTTTCAGAAGGAGCTTCCTGAGGGAGAGAGGATAGCAGCGTTGTGTGTGGATTAATTCACTCATATGATAGATCTTTAAGAAAAAGACCTGGACGGCCTAGCACTTAATGTTTTTCTATAATTTTGGTTGATATAAAGATACGTCTATGTAGCGTGAGCTCTGGGCTGCCATGGTCTCTGGACTCATGCAGCAGCCAGTGAGGGGAATATGTTGTGAACTGCAGCGATTAATCCCGGCAGGTTGTTTGTTAGGCTTCAAGGAGGCATGCCTTGCCATGTAGAAGTTGAAATAACCCATTGCAGGGGAAATCTGAAAATCAGACAGCAACCTCCTCTTACACACAAGGCTTCACACAAGGCATCTGAACTGTTCTATATCCATCTTTTTAAAATTTGTGCCTAAACTTTGCAAGAAAAGAGCAATCAAACTTCATGTTGTGATGACAAAGGGTGGATCCACTGTCAGAGTGATTAGAGGCTCAGGTTATCCCCAGCAATTGCCGTGCTGTAAATATTCAGTCCTTCTCCTTACCCTGAAGCCAGCAGGCTATAACCCTTTTAGAGAAGAAATGTGACGAGGTTGTGAGCCAGCAGACCCATTTGGAAATGTATTCTTCCTCTGCTGTTGGGCGTTACAACACTAAGAATAAATTAAAAGGTTCCATTGTAGAATATTATTACTAGCTTATAATGCAACTTAGCTGCTGATAGACAGTCTATTATAACAATTCCTTCTGGCTGCTGACAGCTCACCAGGTGCTTGGAAATGTCAGCTACTGCCCCAGGATATATGGAGAGGTTATGGTTTAATTTTCAGGTCTTCCGTGCACTCTGTGGGTGGAGAGTAGCTGGGAGTTGGCCCCAGGAGTCTAGCATCCAGCTTGTGTTTCTCAGTGTTTTTTTAGCCTACCCGAATAGTGTTCTTGCAGACCTCATTGCTCTGTCAGATTGGTGAGTTTTGGTGGATTATGGTCTCCTGTGCTGGTAGTCAGGTTTTTTTTTGGCTTTACTGAATCCATCTCAATGTGTTCGTACACTGCCACTCCTTTTTTTTTTTTTTTTCTCTTAAGGAGGGGCCCGCTCAGCCTTACTGGTATGTTTCGTAGCTGTATAATTAGAAAGCTAAAAATAATGTACCAAAAGCAGCAGTTTCACAGGAGGCGTCCCAGTTTGACAACATCGGGCTCTGACTCGCGTTTGCTTTGCTAAGAGCTGAGCTGGTTTAAGACAGTAGTGGGTATTGGGCATTGCCTTTCTGAGCAGCGAGCGTTTGCCTATGCGTGGTGCAGTGTAGCTGACATCTGGCCATCCGGCCCCAGCTGTGATAATGCCAACGTGCTGTGGATGGAGATTTATTGCATTCGGTGTTTATTTAGGATTTATTACGATGCTTACCAAAACCCTACGCAGTGCTCTAAGTATCTTGGTGCAGGCAGCAGTGATACAAATCAAAGAATAAACCTCCCCATCTTTGTCTGACAGCCAGCAGATCTCAGCTCTATCTGCAGTAATGCTTTTAACCTTAAAGACAGTACTGCAAGCAGTATTAATTATATATTTTTTTTAATTTTTATTATTTTGTTTCCTTCCATGCAGTGACAGGCCATAAATTCCTCTTTCTCTCGTGCTGGTTTTTATTATTTATTTGTAGTGTGCAAATTCCCAGAATCTGAACCTGAATCAGGACCCCATTAATGCTGGTTCTTTACAGACCCACTATAAGAAAGGCACTCTCTGAAATACTGAGGAAGCCTGTTTTACCACCTTGCTTTATACTTTGAATACGTGCTGTTCTGCAGTAGAGTTTGAAAGAAGGAAAATTCCAATTATGAAATAAAAGATTTCATACTATGCTGTTGCACCAGGTGAAAATCCCCTTGTTGCCGATCTATTGTCATTTTTATTGTGTGTCTTCCAGTATATGCTCTTTTTCATCATACCCCATCCCTTAGATTCGTGTGGTCCTAGGGGAATCTCAGCACGTTGGCTGCTTCACATCATAACTGCCTGGAAAACTTTTAGTTATGTATCTTAAAAATGGGGGCACCCAAATACAAGTGCAAATACTCCCAAAGTTGTCCTTAATCATCTGTTATTCTGTGAATCACTCATCTGGTCTTCTGGGGGCTGATTTGTGTCCTTCAAGTGCTGAACACCTGAGGCGCCATCAGGGTGGTAGGAAGTCAGGACTGGCTTTCTATCAATTTAAATGCACAGAAAGCTCATATAGCTTAACTTATTTAGTTATTTATCCCTTTTGTTGTCATTTAGTCCTCTTTCGGTGACCAAATTCAGTAAACTGCAGACGAAGGGTAGCTACTTACAAGTGCCTTGTTCTGAAGAGTTTCTTTCAAACTTTGTTTTGCCTCCTAGGTGAAATAGGGAGTAAATTTACAGCTATGTTTTGTGAGCCATGCTTAGCTCAAATGATAATAAATCATTAAACGTGCTGCCATTGGCTTTTGAAGGGAAGCAAATGCAGTCCAGTACTGGGACCATTGAACTTCCAGTAAATGGTGAATACTGATAATAAATAAAAATGCACAAGAAACTGGTTTTGGCTGAAGACTTTTAACCTTCTTTACAACGGCTTCTTAAAAACCGTGAGACTGGTTTGCTTTATATACATGCTACTTCTGGACATCCTCGTTTCCCAGTGGATTGGCTGGTCCAACACACAGAGGATTTGTGGTCATGCCATAAGAGCAGTAGAGGCGCATATGCCCACTGGGATGGATGTGGAGATACACCAATACATGTACCTGCAGAGGAGGAGCTGGACGTGGACCTAAGCAAGCCCTAAACAGAGCTGTGTTGGGTCATCTGCTGGGCTAGTGCATCTGCTTTGTGTGTGTCCACAGCACAACCAGGGTGTCATTCCTGCAAGGAGCCTGGTTTCTCCTAGCTGAATGTCCTCAGGAGCACCGGTTTCAGGATAACCTAGTTGTATGAGTGGGTCCCTGCATCCCAAATGTGCTCCTGCATCCTTGCGGGTGTGGTTCCCAGAGAGTTTTTGACGACAGGTTTTGGGTTTGCACGGCAACGTGACAGTTGCCCATGGGCTGACCTACAGTGCTGCTGTCTGTGTTGATCACGCGACTGATGAAGTCGGTGGTGGGTGTCACCACAGGCTTAACAGTGCAAGATCGCATACCGATTTAGGGAAGGACAGGCCCCCAAATGGGGTGTATCCAGCCTCCGCTGTTGAGAATAAGCTGTGGAGCAAAGACCAGAGGCAAACAGCATGAACCCTGAAACCTGGCAGCTGCCTGGGTTGGCTGAGGATGCGTTGGGCTGTCCAAGTCCGCATGCGGCCAAGAGTTTCCCTGCAGGGTGGTGGTGAGGTGTTTTTCCCTGCATTCAAGGCTGAGCTTACATGGTTCCCTTGGAAGGACAACGACTGAGTCTTGTCTCGGCTAAGCTTTAGGGAAGAAAAGGAGGGCTGCCATGCTAGGTGGAGGTCCCCCAGTGGGCAGGGCTGGGCGCTCTGGATCCCAGCACGCAGCAGAAAACTGTCATTTCTGGCCCTCTGATGGTTTACCTTCCGTAAGAGGTAGGAGTTTGAATTTATTCTGGTTGAGTCAGTGAAGGAGGGTATAACTGTTTTCGGGAGGGAGGAAAAGATATGTGTGTAGATGTATTTATGTGGGTGGCCATGGGTCACTTCTTCATTGCCAGAGCACAGTGTGGCTCTTTCACGTATTTATTTTCTAAATAAAAAGCTACAAAATTTTGTAGGAAAGGCTGGGAATGCTGATTTGGTATCTGGTTGCCTTCCACATCCACACTGTGTGCAGGCAGATACGTCTTTATATCCCATTTTTAAATTCTAATTCATGGTGCTGTAGGTGAGGTGTGGGATGATGGCTGACATTTCAGCTCACTTTATATCATATTATTTTTAATCAGAAGCTAGTGCTCAATTTTAAATAAACACTGATGAGTCAACTTCACTGGCCTTATTGAGTGGTAAAAAGGGTTGTGATTTTATTCTTTGCAGCATAATTAATCACAATGCCTGTAAGTGACATTTTGACCATTAACTTTTGACACTGTAAACTCATTTTTTGAGAATTCTTAACAAAAATGATATGCAGAAGCATTTGTTTGTGTCCAGGATTATGTTTGCAATTGACAGGAATCAAATATTTGGCTGTCCATGCTATAGGTGAATTACTGACCTCATGGAAATTAGTGGGATTTTTATGAGTGATTTTGCAGTCTCTGGCCATTCCTGTCCTCCAATGTCATCAAGCTCCTTAGAAAAGAGGAAAACTTGAAAAGGAGGACTGCGCTATATCAGAGCTCTAATTAAATTACTAAAACTTGTCCTTCCTACCCTGTTTTCCAAATTAATTTGTAACTAATCTTTTAACAGAACACAAAATCTGCAGGCCACCTGCAGGAGGGGTGGTTATTTCCATTTAATAATATTTTCTCAACAGAGATACAAAAGAAATGCCCCGCAGAGTTAATCACAAATATCCATTGAGAATAAACATGCAAAATGTTACATCAGCAGTGTTCCTATGTATGCAGCGCTCCAAGCTCCACTGCTATTAATAACATGTTCAGAAGGCATGGGTGTGCAAAGGAATGAAGATGTTATATGCATATATATATATATTTAAATATACCCACCAACTGTATAACCTACATGCTAGACTTTACATAGCACTGTATCAGTTTCATCCTACTGCTGCTTGCAAGACTTCCCTGGACTTAATTACATGCTAGAGGATCTTCACAGCATTACATGGTAAATACATTATTAAAAGGAAGAGCTTGGCAATGGCACAGGCTACAAGCAGGAGTACTGACTATAAAACGTTGGGCAACGACTTGTCTTTGCCAAGCTCGCTTGCTACATGTGCACCCCAAACCATCCTGGCTGCAGGTGGAAATACAGTTACGACACTGGAGGGAGGATGGATGTGTGGTCACCTGGAGTTTGTTTAGATAATAAACAGTTCCCGTATAGGAAATCATCCTTAAAAGCTGAGTCCTGTGGATTTCTTCAGAAGAGAACCCGCAGTTGCTTTTGCCCCCAGGAGCAAACCAATTTGTTTGAGAGAGGTGGGAGCAAGCTGCGTGCTGCTGGCTGCGAAGGAAGCAGCGCTGTGAATTGCTGCAGAGTTGAACCCTGAAAAAATCACATTTTTTCATGTCGAAGCTGGGTTACTTGGGTTACCTTTGGCACCGCAAAGCTGCTTTTGTCCCTTGACCCCCCCCCTTCCCTCCCCATTTTATTCTGTGTAAAACAAGACCCCTTCTGTGGAGGAGAGAAAATTCACAGTAATGAAAGCACACCTCTTGGTTCAGACCTGTTTTGTTGGGCTTTTTTTACTTTGCAGTTTTATAAACACTCGTACGGGAGCTCAGCTTTAGGTGTATCCTATATAAAGCTCTGTGGGTATCTGCTTTACAGACAGGTGCAGCTCTGGCAGTCTCAAGGGGCTGCAGCCGTTCATAAAATATTTTTGGGTGCTTTTATCTGTGAGAGGAGTTGCCTGGGTTTGACTCCTCTGAAGGAGGGAAAATTTCATGATCTAGCAACTTCCAGTGCTTCGCTGCCCTGCTAGCACGGAGAGTCAGCTCAGATCCCAGCATGCGGCATTGCAACCGGTGTTTGGCTTCAAGGCAGGAGAGAGGGGCCATCCAAATCATCCTGCCACCTGCTCTGCGCTCCTGGCTGGCTACGTTTTTCCCCTGTTGTTCAGCATTCATCAAAATGCGGCGCTTGGGGAAGGGATTTGCCATGCTCTGCGGGAGCCTCCTGCGGCGCTTGCTTCAACTGGGAAGACCAGCATCATCCCACCCTGGCTTATCGCTTGGAGGATGCTCGGACTAGGCTGCCTGTTGGGGTGTGAGGATGGACCTTTTCGTGACACCTTAGTGCCTATACTCCATGTAGACAATATATGTGTGCTCTCTGCTTCGCCAGCTTGCAATGATCAAATGACTGTTTACGTACCCCGGTATCTGCATTGCATGTACGTGTTTGCAAAATCTGGGTGTGACCAAAACCAGCACGGCGTTCTCCCTTCCTGGGACGTTGTCTTCCCTGTAATAACCCCAAATTTGCTTATTTGCTTTGCAGGTCCCAGGGCGGTAACTTAGGATGGTCTCACTTTCAGGGTGATTCAAAATGCTAATGTTAATCAGAAATTTTAAGTGGCTGCTTCTGGGGGAGAGACAGGATGCCAAAATTGACATTTATCCATTAAAGTCAATCTTAATTACAACAAAGCCAAGTATTGCCTGTTCTGACCACAAGCTTTGCATTGGGTTTCCTTTTTTTTTTTTTTTTTTTTTTTTTGGCAGTTTATGTGTTTATAGTCAATGATGTTCATACTTAATTTTAAAAAAATCTGACTTCTAATAAATACATATTACATCTTGGGGGGGGGATTTAGTTTTGCTCAAAATGGAAATCCAGACTCCAGGGTTTTTTCCTTTTTTCTTTTTTTCTCAATTTGTTTTTAGTTTCTTGGTTCAGTCCCATCCTCTTCCTCCTTTTCATCCTGAAATAATAGCTTTTTCAGAGCACTCTGCCTGCTTGAAATGCTGTATCTACCAGCTTGACCAGATTCCTCTTCCTTGTAATCAGCACAGATGTCATACACCACCTTTCTCCTCTCTGGGTCCGAGGCTGTGGTGATTTTAATGGGTTTAAAGACAACTTCAGCATTAATATCAGCAATGTTCATTTATTTCTATTGCTTCTGACAGGTTATGCAGATATTATAGTTACTGTAACATTGTGCACACTTCAGATATCAGATGTCCTTTGATAATTTTACAAGATGTGTTTTGCTTAATTATTTCATCCCTAATTAATTCAGGTTGTCCTTGACGTCAGGGCAGTGCGGGGTGCACATGCCGTGGATTCCCAGGAAGGGATTTAAATTCCTGGGCTTGCTGGGGCTTGCAGAAATAGCTCCTTCTTGCCTCAAATATAAACCAGCAGCGTCTCGGCTGTCCGCCCCCCGACCAGCCCGGGGGTGCTCGGCTCCTGCTCCCCCTCGGCTCTTCCCAGCCTGAGTGGGACGGTGGCTCTGTCTCTCCCTGCCAGGCACGGGTGATCCCAAGCAGTGCCCCTCTCCAGCCCCATTCCTGCTCTCCTGGGGTAAATCCTCAGCTTGTAATGCTGGAGGGTTTCCCTTGAAAGGGCTTGATGAAGGAAAAATGTTGCGGACAGACCAAAAAGTGGCCCTTCTTGGGGATTTAATGTGTTAATTGCAATCAGCAGTTGGGCAGTATTGCTCTTATTGTATTAGTTGCATTGTTCTTGTTTGATGCTAGCAAGTACAGTGGAAATCCTTAAATTCCCATTTTCTTGTTGGTTTGTTTTTTTTTAATTTTTTGTATTTGAGACTACATGGAGCAATGGACTTGTGTAAAAATGCCAACAGAAAGAGGCAAAGAGTAGAAAATGACATTAAAATGTCATGGAGGCAGAAGCTAAGAAATGAATCAATTTAAATGATGGAAAAAAGTGGACTTTTTAATTTTTTTTCTTTTTATTTTTAAATTTTAAGGGCATCAGATTTTAAATATTGAAAGTGGGAATAGGCAAAAATTATTTAAAAAAAAATAAAAGCCTCTTCTTCTTACCAGCGAGGCCAGGTGCACCCAGCTGTGCTCCCAGCAAGTCTTTCTGCAGCAAAGTCTGTGCAGAAAGTCTCGGCACAGGGCAGCCTGCGTTTTGTTGGCCCCTCGCACAGCATCCGCGTACAAACGAGACTTTGAGCTCTATGGTAATTTCAGGGATGGGGATCTCAGTAATTACAGCCAGGGAGTTGGTATTACATCAAGTTATTTTCTAATTGTACTGGACTGGACTTGCAGAGTAGAGATTATTTCCAAGCCAGTTACTCCTAGAAGCTTTCTGTAAGTCCTTGTTTGTG
Organism: Aviceda cuculoides; assembly: GCA_035590195.1. NCBI lineage: Eukaryota > Metazoa > Chordata > Aves > Accipitriformes > Accipitridae > Aviceda > Aviceda cuculoides. The sequence continues at coordinate 27,737,394 of JAVJGG010000007.1, forward strand.
TGTTTGGCAGTAAACTCTGTATTTCCCATCCTCTCTTTGAGAAACATGCCTTTTGCAGGAGCGTTGGCTCCACAGGGAAGACGAACCTTTCTGAAGCTCTGTTCTGGCATCGCTGGCAAGGTGCTTTCAGAGAGTGGCTGTGAAAATCACTTATGCCTTTCACTGGTATCAATGTTGGCCTCTCCTCATTTTATCTTTCCACCATATCATCCCAAAAAGGGGCTACTGCACACCTTTGATGCCAAGCGGAGGATTGAAAGTTTTGGAAATTAAGATGTGTTGTTCATTCTGGATGGAAACCATAAACACGGAGGTGAAGGAGACTTGGGCTGGTACCCAGTGAATCTTAACAAGATTTTGGGGCAAATCTTGAGTTTGTCAAGATCCTTTGCAGCCTTTTGGGCAGACGTAGCTCGTTTTCTGGAGTAATGCAGAGTGGCTTTTAGATAACCCACATTGCAAGGTGATGCAGCTGATGCTGTGGCCGTCCTTCACTCCCGTTTTTTACTGACAATCTAAAACTGCTTTTTCTCAAGTTAGAGTAAAGTTATGCCAGTTCCTTCTTGCCAGTTAATTAGTTTATGCTTTATGGTGGCGTAATATGTCACATGATGTTGATGGTAGGTAGCAACCAAGTCACATCCCAGGAGCAACCCTGCTGGGCACTGTGCTGGCGGGGCTGACGACATGGCTGTTGCTTGCAGCTTCCAGAGAAGGTTATTTCTCTTTCTTGCTTCTCAGTTTCCTGGGTTTTGTTTCCATCTGAAGACCCTGAGATAGGTAATGTTGGTGGCTTGACTGCAAATGAAGTCTGTGCTCTGTTGTCTGGTCGGTAGGCTGTTGGCTTGAATTGAAGGAGATGAAGGTGGTTGTGTGCAGAAATGTTATTTTATGAGTAAGGAAAATTGTCCCAATCATACTTATCAAGTTTGTTGCTTTTTTGGTCAACCTGAAGCACTATGTATCTTTTTAAAAGGCTGAAATTACTCAAAATAACTGGATTTGTAGTTTTGAAAGTCAGTTGTAAAGTAATTTTGTGATCATTTTGCTGACGGAGACAGCAGCATGTTATATTTCTGCTCCTCTTGTCCCTTAAGACCTTCATAAAATGAGATCTTCTACCTCATGAGCCTGTCAAAATGACTGCATTTTAAAGTAAATATGAAGACATGAGTGAACATAATTTTCTTTGAGTTCAGTCCTGGCCTAATGGCTTTGACAGAACATCCAGTTAATTTTGCTTTAGGCTTCTGCTGCGATCTATCCTAAGGAAATTACTGGGGATGATCAGATTTCTTTGTTTGTGAGAGATGAATGCTGCTGAGTTGCCTGCTTTCTCCTTGCTGGTGTGGCCACAAGCTGGGGTTGGCTTTCCAGAGAGCTTGCGGCAAGGTTGCAGAGAAGTAGAGGTCCTCCATGGCAAGGAACACCTGCCTTGGTGTCCTCCACCCAGGCTGGCATTGCAGGTGGGTTTAGGAAGACATCGTCTCTCTAAATGTGTATTCCCTGGCCAGCAGTAGGTACAATGCATCAAAGCCCTCCTTGAGTAGATTTGGGGCTGATTCCTCCTTTTTCTGCCAAGAAGTCTTTTATTCATCCTTCCAGTTCTCAGCTGACAACCATGGCACATTGCTTTCCTTGCATTTAAATACCACATGGGTGAATGTAATACATTATCAATTAAGCCATTAGGCTAGCCATGTGTACTGGCCCACAGGCTCATGTGTTGCATGGTGGAAAGTCATCCCATTTTGCACACCAGCAGTGCTTTGCGTGGACCAGCAGAGAAGCTGATGTGGAGCTCTCTCGCCCCAGAAATCTTGTCCAGCTCACGGTTAGGTGTTTTGTTAGGTGTTTTGCTTATAACTGTTGACAAATGAATGAACGGCTAGGTTGCCATGTTGTAATTAATCCAAAATGGTCTTGAGTTGACTAGCATTTGCACACTCTTGGGTGGAGATCCAGCTGTTTGGAGTTTCCCGTTTCCTTCCAAAAAATGGCTTAAACCTGAGAAGAAATATGGAGAAAGACACTCCCCTTAATAAAGAAAAAATAAAACCAAGTGTGTGTGCTTACAAGAAGCAAGAAAAGTGGAATATGAGGGGAAAGAAGAAATAAAGCAATATCCCTTGCTAACTTGGAGCAGGGCTCATGCAACCAATCCCGACTAAGGCAAATTCTGTTCCTGCTTTTCATTTTAACAGAGCAAAACATGCTGCCTTTTTTTCTCTCCAAATTGGTCTTCCTGTGTGAGCTGTGGTCTTGCCAGGTACAGAACACAAATCCGTAAAATTATTCGGTGTTGGTAGGTTTGAAAACACAGTGTGTTTAGAGTAAAAAAGAATATTCTGAATGAATTGGTACAGGGACTTTGATCTGAAACTACTGTACTCTTGCATTTTTAAAGCAGTAGTTTTGGACTTTGAGTCTCCTTTTAGTCTTAAAAGAAAAAGGGTTTTTAACCTTAAAAGGAATAAAATGGAGCACAAGTTTACTACCTAGCATCTAATATCTTTGCAGAAGACATATGTTTTGCAATAATGTTTGAGGTTTTTTAAGTTTGTTTTATCATAAAATAGTCTTTTTGAGTAAATTGTTTAATCAGAAATGTTGGCAGTATAACATAGATTTCATTTTATCCATAATAGCTTTCTTTTTATTTTTTTTACAGAGTATTTATGGAAAATCTTCCTATTTTGTGGTTTCTGTGGAGAGAGGTTTTATAACCGGTTCAGTAAACTATTTCATGCTTTCACTACAGATATCGCTGCATTTTAAAATGTTAGACTAGGGTTTCTTAAAAATCCACCAGACGTAGTCATTTGCTGCAGGAGATAGGTTTCCATTTTCTCCAAGCCGGTACTTCAGTGCACTAAGCCTAAGGAGGCTGGGTGCAAGCTTGGCCTTGCCATTCCCAAATTGACTGGAGGATGTTACTTTACTGGTGCTGGTCTGAGCCAGCTGAGCTTTGCTGGACTTTTGACCTTATTAATCTCCCTGCATATCCACAGGGCAAGCATTTAGCCAGGAATGTGCCCCGTTTGAGAGACAGACAAACCCTACCCCATATTTGCTGCTGCAATTTGAAGAGCACCAAGTTGGTTTGCATCAATATCACACAATCACTGAAACAGTTTTCCAGAAGTTGAAAGACTTTATCTTACTAGTTATTGAGGTATTAATCTGTTGCTGCAGTCAGTTGCTAGGCAGGATTTGCAGACAGTCCTGAAGGTTGGGAAAAACACGATAGATGCCATACGCTGATTTTCAGTCCTTTGTGTAAATCACAGACTTAACCATGCGGGTTGTGCTGCCCAGCCAGGTATTTAAATCCTCTCAGCCATAGACAATATGCCCCATGTAAATACTACATGTTATGGCATGCTGAAATCTTGCATAGGTATCTTTCTTTTTATCTTTAAGAAAAAAACCAACAACCTCCTTTGCAATGAATGTTTCCATTCCTTCTTTAGTGGCTATGAAAGAGGATGTTTCAATGAGAGTCTTGCATTGTGGGTGTCTGTGTCAATGAGATTGAGTGAGGAAACCCTGGAATATGTGAGTGAAAATGTTAGCAGAAACTAAAAATTTAGGTATTTTACTAAGTATCTTCATGAGCTTTTTCAATCTTTCTACTGATTTATCTTTACTTTCTGCTTCCATGTTATTTTCAGTGCCATACTGAAAATCAGTAATGCAAAGAGAAGCATTGTTAGAAAAAGAGAAAATGTATGTTTTTTTCTTTGTTTTGGATTATTATTTCCACCTCTTCTTTTTTTTTTTTTCTCATCCATTAAATGATAGGAGCTGAGAGGACTGATAATTTATGAACTTTGAAAAAGCCTCCTTTAAATAATGTGAAATTTTAATTCTGCATTGCCTTTGGGGAATATTTTTGAAGGTCTGTGGCTAGTTCTTGTTGATTTCAGTGGGAAATAGGAGCCTAAACACTTTTAAAAATCTTTCTGGTAGCACTTAGAGCCCTTTACAAGTCAGTGGGATTTGTGCGCTTATATCACTGAAGCACTTTTGAAAATCACTTCTAACAGCTTTTGAGGCAGACCCGCCATTGTAAGCTATGGAGATTTGTTTTACTAAGTTGCTTAGGCGCTGCTGATAACCTGAAATGATTGTGGGTTTCCTATTTAAAACAAATTAAACTCCCCTTCCTTTGGCCAAGGATCATTTTTCACTGCCTTTTCTATTTCATGGTAGAAACGATGGAGGCCCTTCGTGTTTCCGAGATTAAGGCAGGACACAAGAAGCTGCTTTTCCCTAAAGTGATATAGAAATCTTAATTACAAAGACCGAGGAGAAGAAAAGCATTTTACTGTTAATACAGCATGTTATTATCACTCCTTAGGCAAGCAGGCAGATCAATTCTTATCTGACTTTCAAAATAAATTTGCACTGAGATTGATCCAAGGATCTTCTGCGAGGCTAGTTGCAGCCTGCTCGCTGTGAAAGGCTGATCCTGCCCCTGGCTCAGCTGCTTAAATGTACAGAGGCTACTGCTGAATGCCTGGGTCAAGGTACGTGTCTGCAAAGCCTCGCATGCAGAAAAATCTCTGATTTCCATTTTGGGTGGAGTACAGACTTAACAAGCATTTTTTCCATCCCTTTTTTTAATTATTATTTTTTTATTTGCATGAACCCATACATTTGGGACAGGAACAGTAGCAATTTCTTGAGAAGGGTTTCCTTGGAGAAACGCTGGATATAATTTTGGAAGAAGGAATGGTGCCTCATATCAGGAACATTTTCTGCTTAAGAATTATCCTGGGTGAAAACTATTCCTTCCTAAACCAATCCTCATTTATCCTCGCCTGTTTGCTTTCTGCATACAACCTGCTTCCTTGGCTGCTGACAGGGTCCATCCAGAGAAATCATTAAAGATAGGCTGGATGGGAGATGGGTCTTTTGAAAATCTTCCCCTAATGTTAGAGCATTTAAAAAAATAGGGCTGAGAAACTTTACCAGCTGTAAGTGGTTGTCCAGAGCATAACTATCATTTTCTGCCTCCAGTAATCTTCTGTCGGCGTTCATCAGGATACCTCAAGCCAGGGTTGAAGCTAGGCATGTACCAACCCTGGATTGCACCATCTCCTTGAATTACAGCCTTAGTGTGACATCAGTTTTGAACTTAATAGAAGGCTCTGAGTGCCTGTAAAAATATTTCGAGAATAGAGGTGTACTGATGAGATACTGCCATTGGCTTCATGTGGTACATCCAGAGGGGGGCCGAAATTTCTTGGTGGTTTGCAACTGAAAGAACTTTTTAATAATAAATGCTGGAATAAGCTGAAAAGAAAAGTGAAAGAAATTCAACCTAGAGAGCCTGCTTTGGCTCCTAGGAGAATTTAAACAATCATTACACCTTAAATTTAGGAATTAAGGGTTTGTTTTCTGAATACTGCTGCCAGCTAGCATGCTTGTGGATGCTGTAGGAAAGCTTAGGGATTCACCTGCTAAATTTAGCTCTTCTCTACGCCTCAAGCCTTCTGCTTTGCTTCTCTCTCAAAGCATTTCTGATCAGTTTTTCCTGCCTTAAAATACTGGGCGATGTAGAAGAGATAACAACCCTCCTAAACACACATACACACTTATCCCCCCTCTCACCAACACTATTTACAGAGTTCCTCCAGACCTTGCCAGCCCCTCCACAAGGTTTCTTCAAAGGAGAACTTTCAGAGACTTAAATAAATACTTTCTTTGAAATGGTTGTAAAGATAGCAGCTTCTGGAGCAAAGCCCAGCTTTTGCAGGACTCTGTTGGCCAGGTGTGAGAATCCATGGGCTGCTGGCCAGTGTCAACCCAATATATTAGGGCTGCTGGCCAGTGTAAACCCAATACAGTGTCTCTGAGGTCTTGCAGGTTTGAAGTTTGGGGAAGGAGTCCTGCCAGCCCCAAAGAAGGGGCTCTGAAGGTGGAAACAACCACAATTAGTTTAGGAGGGATTCGCTGACTTGATGTTTTGCTGTGGGATGCTGCTGGCATCTCTGCAGAAAGGCTGTTTGCTGCTGTGCTGAGGGTCCTGGTTTCTCTCAACTATTTTTAAGTCTCAAGTAAATGTTCAATGAGCGATTTTTATAGCACTTCTGGTTTATCTTCCAGACCGTCTGGTGGCATCAATCTGATTACTATGAAATCTCAACTGATAGTGTGTGTTTTAAAGTAGTAAAATGCCATTGAATTTAGTATGAATATGGAGCGGTATTGGTAAAGCCTAAATTACATGCTGGCTTTAGAAAACAGGGTAGATGCCTGTTCTGGTGTGAACTGATCCCAAGCTGGTGTAAATTCCCGAGGGTGGCTATTGCTTTTATTGCTAAAGTGGGTGATGATTTCACATGTCAGCTGTCTTGCCCTGGGAGCCAAAGGCAATATGTGCCTCAGGGGCGAGCTTCAACTCTTCCTCCCCTGCTGTAAAGCTCTGGTTGTGAGCATGAACCCAAGATCTTTCCTGAATTGGGATGTGGTATGGTTTTAGCTGAATCAGACTCTTGTCTCGAAAAGTATCACTGGCCGTTCCTCCAGCTTTTTTACAGCAGGGAGAATTTTGAATCAATCTGTAAATTTTGATGCACTGGTACCTTCCCTGTAGTTACATGAGCTTTATTGAGTGAGGTTGCTTTTGACCTTTCCAGTGATTCTTCTGGTTGTCATTAGCCTGTCTGGGTGAATGGAGGAGTTGGCGGCCTTGGCAGATCACCTGCCATGCTTTCTACTCCATTTGGAGACAGAGATGCTTGCATCAAGGTGGCTTTTCATCTTTGCTGTTCAACTTGTGTGGTACTCCGCTCCCCAAGTGCTGATACAGTAAATCTTTGCTTAGGTCTGTAGTTTTCTAAACTTGTGTGCAATGCATCATCGGGATAGTGCTAGAGCAATCTGTAAAAGGATGCTTGCTGTGCAGGTAAACAATTCTTATTTGTCTCCACCATCAAATAAAATGCAATATTTTCATATATTTTGCATTGACGCTCACTATCTTGGTGGATAAATAATGCAGTTCATCTTGTAATTTTTCCTACTAAGAGGTAATATAGCTCTTTGATTTAAATAGATTCCTCTTTTGTGAGTAATTTGAGTATCAGTTGGCCTTGTTTTTATTGCTGTCCACTGGTTTACTGTGAAAAGAGGTGAACACCTGAATTTTGGCATGTCTCAGGTTTGAAGCTGCTTCACTTTCAGGTAGTAGGTGGTGATGGTTCTGTCAGACAAACTCCTGTTAAAACTTTTTTATTCCTCAAAATGGAAACATGGACAGCTGTTCATTGCTGCTTTGTGTCTTGGCTGATTTTGAGAGAGATGGGTTTGTTCTGATTTATTAGCAGTTGTATGATCACTGTCAAAATGTCTGATTATTTATCACTTCTATTACTACTACTTATTATTTCTTAATTTTAGTTCAGTGTTTTATTCATGTTTCTGAATGGCCTGACATCACTCATGAAGTGTCAACAGAAAATTTAACTTATAACCAATGAGGAAATAATATTACTCTGTGTCATGGTTTAACCCCAGCCAGCAACTAAGCACCACGCAGCCGCTCACTCACTCCCCCGCACCCAGTGGGATGGG
>JAVJGG010000007.1:27745077-27791071 GCA_035590195.1 Aviceda cuculoides
GGGCGGACCCCGCCCCGTGTTCAGTTACTCCTTGCCGTATTTAACGCGGCCGAGCAAGGACGTGGTGTTTCCAGGATGAGGCTGCGAGAGACGCACAGGGAAAGATTCCGGGATTCAGCAGCGCTTAGCACGAAAATTCTTTGGTTTGGTTGGTTTGGGGTTTGTTGGGTTTTTTTTTTGTGTAGCATTACATAAAACTTCGACGAGCAAGGCTTGCTAATGCCAGAGGAGGAGATGTGCTGGCTGCCGGTAGTTGGGTTGCAGCTTTTTTTCGGCTGTACTCGAAGGGCAGGTTGGGTGGTTGTGCGGCCCCAGGATAACGCGGCGCTGTCTGCGCGCAGATGGCCCGCTACCAGCAGGCACGGCGCGAGTGGAGGTTCGGGGCAGTCCACGGCGCTTGGACTGAAGTCGTCTTCTGCGTCTGGTTTTCTTTTTGCAAAATACATCTTCTCATTTTTTGCAAGCTATGTATTCTTGGGGTGCATCTTTTAGAATCATTGGGTGCAGCGTTGCTCTTAACATTGTGGCAAAGGTCATGAATTGCTTCTAAAATGTTACAAAACTAGAGAACCTGGAAGTAATCTCAGGGTAAATTTTGACTTCTGGAATTGGAAGACTCTTGAGGTGAATCAGGTGTGCACCACCTCATAACTGTTTCACCTGGAAGCCCTGAGCCTAATTCGGAGAGCATGTTAAAGGTGGTGTAATTTGGGCTGTTTCTCTCCACTCCATTTATTGTGATAAACAATGTCTGAATAAAGTCCAACAGAGAAACTAAGAGTAAGCATGATGCTTGCTGGGGGAAGAAGAGCAACCACTAATTTTACGATGCATCTGTACAAAAAGACTAGCAAAAGCTTCTCACGGTGCAGCCCTTTACCTACATGGCCCAGCTCTTCCCCTTCCTTGGTGGCAATTAGTGTCTGAGGAGCAGCATCAACCTTCTCTTCACAGTTAGGGCATGCAGAAAATCCTCTGCGTGGCTGGTTAAAGGACTACGTGGGCCCTGAATTCTCTTTGTTACAGACTCCATTCTTAGACCTTTAGAGCTGAAACTTAAAGCCTGGGTTCCTACTGCTGAAAGTATATTTCAAGTGTTACTTGCTGTATGCAAATATTTAGAATGTTAAGTGTAACTCAAGGCTGCCTTTCCTGGATTTTTTAGGCTTTTTTTTTTTTTCATTTTCTTTTTCTTTTTTTTTTTTTTTTAAATCCTTTGCTTCTGAGCCATATTTTGTGACTATGATCTAAATTTAAGAAAACAGACTGTAAGGATAAATCCAAGACTGCAAAGCAAAATTTGCTGTGAGTTCAGTGGCAGATTTTGTTTGTGCCCAGGAAATTCTGGTCCCATTGGAGGCAGTGGCAGAAGTTCTCGTGTTTTCAAGAGTGTGAGAATTTCCTGCTATCCTTTGTTTATATAAAATTGCTCAGAGAGTGAAAAACACTGCAGAGTTTCAGAGTTATTCCTGGAAATAAATTGACCAGAAATCCACAGGTGTTATGTATGCTCCTGTGTATTATTTCAACATATGAATCAGTCCTGGGGCTGAAGAAAAAGGCTCTATATGCCTGATCCTAAGGTTAAAGTTAATGTAAAGTAGTATAAAGTACTATCTCAATCCATGTGTACATCTAGTTTATGAACAAAGCCACTTGTTCATAGCAATGGAAAAATGCATAAAAAGATTCATATTGAAAAAAAAACTTAAACACTGCAAGCCAAGAGAGAAAGATACCAAAGCCATGTATTGCCTCCAAGCGGAAGGCAAGGACCCATCGTATTCTGGAATTCGGCCATCACCCATCTTGCCTATCTGAACACCTCCACACTACTCAGAGTCAGTTGCTACTTTCAATTATAGCTCCCTCATAGAGAAGGTATATTAGAAAAATCAATAGAGAAATCGATACATTTTACCCAAGTTATCAGATGTGCTCCAGATGCTTAAGTTGCTAAGTAGCATTTGATTCAAATAAAACGTATCTCACATCCTTTGTATTAAAGTAAGAGTTGGCATATATTTCTCTTCCCTCCCTCTCCATTCCCAGTTGAGTAGCATTTGCACTCTGGCACCAATTTATGTGGAATTTCAATGTGGTTTTGAAATAAAATTGATTAGCATTTTCTCTCCTGAAAAACTGTCTTAGCACCATCCCAACAATTATGGGAAATTAGGTTGTATAAAAATACTTTTTAGGTTTATTTCCCAAATAAAGAAATAATGCAGCATAATGAAGGGTTGTGCAAGAGAGCTCTAGGAGTACTTTGAAAAAGCAATAGTCAGTGAAGTGGAAAAATGAGGGAACAAAGACTGGATTTCACAGTAAACTGTTTCCATTGGGTTTCATCTCTAGATATTACATTGATATTTTATGTGCATACAAATTATATTCCATGGGAACACTACAGGGTAAATTAACAGTACATTGCACATAGATTACACATGCAAATGACAAAAATGGGAGGTAACTATGTAGAAAATGTATCCCTAAATCAGCATGTACTTAACAAACAGGAGCATCAGGAAAGCATTTTAGGACATACTACATTTTACGGGAAGATGCATGGCTTTTGGTAATGCTCTTCTCAAATTCTTTCACAACAGCATTATCCTTTAATGTAAGACTGATAAGCACTTTTTTGGGCAAGCTAATTCTTACAGTAAATATATGAAAAAAGCCAAATCCAGGGGCTACATGGCTTCATGGTGATAATGGGACACAATGCCTCTCATCTGTAGGTTAGAATCACACCTTGGTACCCTGTTAGTGAACTTCCAGTGACATGGGAGTTTCAGTTATTTCCAAAGCTTAATAACCATGTCACCAAAGAAAACCACCACTGCAATTTGCAATGATGATAATCCTTGCTGACAGGTCTAACCAAGTGACCAATGTTTGAAGAAAAGGGAACACTGACGCTATCGAAGTTTGGGGGAAAGGAAGAGGTTATCTACATGTGTAGTTCACCCATGCAGCATGAATTGCATCTGTTTAAACAGACTTGAATCCATGCAGTAGAACTGCAGTGATGTGGCTAGCAGATTATTCTGGTGGTTTTACTCCAGTGGAGTCACCGGAGATTTCATCTTACAATAAGTTAGCTAGTACTGATGATTTCTGAGGCTGGTATTCACTGTAAACTCTTGTCCTGTCTTGACCAGCTAGTCTGTTTACCTGAACGATCTTTACTACTCCAGCATTATGGTGACTAGAAGTTACATTTCATTAAATGCTGGCTCATATCAATATTGGTGCTTCTAGCGAGAGCTCTGTGAGCATCTTGAAGCTCCTCAATTTCTTTGTAAAAGTAGAGACAAGGAATTCATGGACTTCAGAGGTAGTCACTCAAACATTTTGGAGGAAGTTGCTAAGAAAATGGCAGTGCAAAGTCTTTACTGCAATGTCATACAGAGCTCTACTGAAACAAAGGGTGTGAAGATGTTCTCAGAGAAAGCTAAGGACTCGTCGTGTTTGGGCAGTTAGACTGTTGATGCTGACTGCCAGCATCAGCCAGTATCTTGTTTCCGACATGGTCAATGCACAAAAGGATTGTGTCTCCTGTCTCAGTCTCGTGTCACTTGCCTCCATGAAGAAGACTGATATCAGACACAGCTTTGGATACCAGGATGCTATTGATTCACCCGGACCCAACCGGGACCTCAGAAAGATTGACCTAGCACCCCCCCTTCAGACCCACTGCCAGCCGGCCTTCTGCCTCTGAAAATATCTCATTTTGAGCTGAATATCACTGCTGAGAGGACTGAAGAGCATGATTGCACATGCTTTAATTAAAGGTCACAGGTCTGACAGGCTGTGACGTTATCTAATATATAGCGTTTCCTTTAGAGCTGCAGATGACCGTTTTGTGAGCCAGTACTTTTTCTGAGCACTGTCCCCAATTCCCTGACTCACACTGTTGACATGATGGACCCAAAGCAGTGATGAAACTTTGTGAGAATCACTGAGCTCAGCTCCTGCTTGTGCCAGGTCACTGCCACTCTTCTCTTTTCTCCCGTCCTTCTGACTGAACAAGGTTTTTGAGAAGCAGCTGGACTCCATGATAAGCCAGAGTGAGCAAGCTTGCTGATTCGGGAATGGACAGACTTTCTGCCAGAGTCTATCCCCCTTCACCCCATTTTCTGTCTTCTCCCTGCTGACTGAGTGTCCCTGTCCCATGCTGCAGGCTCAGTGCAGTGGCTCCATCTGTATAAAAGCTTGTTTGTCAGAAGCCCTGTTCTTGTTTCCCTCAATTCACCTTACACTGACCGTGCTGTACACCCATGTGATAACTGCAAAATATTGAAAAAGAAAAAACAATAGAAGCTCATGGAGCCTTCTGAATCCAAGTCCAAAGTGAAGAGAAATTCTCAAAGACAGCAATTCAAAGGACATAGAAGAAAGAGGAAGGATGCTTCTCCCTCACAGGGACTCTTCGTGGGCAGGTAGCTGCCAGGGAAAGGATGCACTGCAACCAGGACTGGAGTCCTGCCATGGCACAGGAAAATGCCACAAATGGCCAGAAAGATGCTAAGGCAGCCAATGAGATAAAATACGGGGAAACTTTACTGAAGAACACACACCTGAGTGCTGCTGTTGTCCTCTGCACCTCTTCGCTTCAGCATCTCTGGCAAGTCACATCAACCTCAACCCTCACTGGCTCCCATTCTACAAACTTGGGAGCATTTCTCTTGTTATCAGCCTTCAGCGCCCATGCTGTCCTTATTTCTCTTTCCCTCATGATACGCCTTCTTTCGACTACTCCAATCAATCAGCATCACTCAGTGCCATTTCAAGATTCTGCCAGATCTGAAATATCTCCAAGAGGCTGGGACAATAAACATCTGTGAGATGATCTGCACTGAACTAGGGCTAAAGCATTTTGAATCCTTCTTTTATTCAAAGTGATGGCTCGGGCACTTTTAGGAAAATGGAGATGGTTTGTTTCAAGTGGCAGATCTTGTATTTGCCAAAAAGCCAGGTATATTGAATATGTCTGTGCCACACAGTTAAGAAAATATACAGTTCTATATAGCAGGTACAGGAAACACTTCATTTAGTTTGTCTCCTCTTGTGAGTCACAGAACATAAAAAAATCTTAAATGTATATTTGAAACTAATGTCTTCACTCACATAGCCGTGGAGGGCCAGACTTTGTATCATCACTAGCACCCACCCTTCAGTAAAATCCTGGACACCATTATTTTGCAATGGGTTTGCATATGTACTTTGCCTGGAAGACTCAATCCCTAATGTAGACAGGTCTTGGGTATTTTGTTAAGATGCTATAGAGAAGTTTGCCATCCTGCAGACAAAGGGGTAATTTTGCTTTTCAGAGTAGCTGCTGTAATAGTTTTCAGAAAAAAAAAAAAGAACGTGTTTTTAAGAACTAAAGTTCTGTTTTCCACTAGAATTAAAATTTTATTTCTTCTTTTAGTATTTGCCCCTTGTAAGGTACTATTTAGAGCACAGCATAAATTCACAGCACATCTGCTGGCCATGTTAGGCTATATTTCTTCTTTGGTCTTTCAAGTAAGAGTATTCTATTGAAGTACAGTTAGAAAAATTTGCCTTTCCAGTTGCTTTTTGCACGTATACATCAAACTGCCATTCTAGGAAACAATTCATTGGCCTGGCATGTTGGATCCTGGAAACTTGTCTTTGCTTTTGTTTGCTAACAGATTACTTTGTTAATTCCAAAGGTTTAGCAAGCACCTTGTTTTTTTCCAGTGGAGTTTCATTCATCTGTTCTTGTTGTATATGACTAGATGTCTTCTGGTCACCGAGAGATAGGACTTTGCTTTCATATTCATACATTTTGCCCTGGCTAATTGTTTGAAATGTTTGATACCCCCAGATGTACAAACAGTCATTGGCCTCTGTGGAGTTTGTCAGGCTGCACATTTGGCAATGGATTTAAAAAAAAAAATGCATTTGAGCATGTTTAGAATCTCTAAAACAATGTATTCACTGTAGTACATTGGGCCTTTTCTTTACTGCCCTTCACAGTCATTCACATTGGGACAAAAATCAGAGCTGACTTTCACGAGTTAAGGATCAGGCTATTAAGGAAAAAATAAATCATAATATATATTTGACAAATGGAATTTAGTTTGTGTTCTCAGAGTTATCATGACCAAATTGTTGGGGTTTTTTTGTTTTAATTTTCTGTTGCTTAGGTTCTTTTCTTAAGCTACAGTGCTACTGGCAGTCTCAGACATTCACAAGTCAGGTCCCCAGAAGACCAGAGGGTTGTCTTGCATATAGTCCATTTTGACTATAGTCTGAAACAATCAAAAGAGGAAAGAATTGGAGCAAGGATAAGGGCAAGCGAGAATCTGGCTTTGTAAGTATGTTTATGAAACTCCTTTGAGAGCCAAAGGAAGATCTCTTCTCTGGCCCCTAACCTACTGTGTATTAGGAGTAAATAGTGAACGATGTGCTGCAGCAGTGACTGCATTTCATACTTCCATCCTTGCAGGAAGCTGCCGCTTGCCACTGGGCTGTAGGAACATACAATATCTAGTTAAGCTCTTACTGACTGCGTGTTGCATAGGTTTGCAATGCAGAAGGGAACAGCTTCAGCAGGAAGATCAGCATGCCTGGGAAATAACCCCTGACCTGTTGGGAGGTGCATCTTCCTCTAAATTGAGGTTCAAATCTTCTGGAAATACTAGGAATGAAGTTAAATGCTTTGAAATTAGTATAAACCAAATTTTGATTTTAATTTAAATAAATACACACTAAAAAATAACACTATTTTTTCAGGTTTAAGGTACAGCAGGTTTACCGAAATCTCTATCCTTGTGATGCACAGTAGTCATCAAGCTGGCTGCTGAATATTTCCTTATAAGATCATTTAAACTTCAAAACTTCATATTATACAGGTCACATGTTCTGGTGATATTCAGAAGGGAATTGTCACTTTCAGACAACTAATATCAGTCATTCTTCTAGCTATATTTGGATTGCAGGCTCAGGAAAGTGTGATGGCAGTTATTAACTGCTCTCAAGAAATCCACTTGCAAGATGGATTTATTTCTTGATTAATGATGGAGATTATTCAAGTATTAATTCCAGTTTTTTATATCGCAAACTTGATATCATCCTTGTTCTCTCCACCCTTAAAATTACTATGATTACTCTAATTGTTAGAAAGCTATTATTTGATTCAGATTTGCAAAGTAATTATCAGCTAGCAGCACATCTGCCATTTCTTACTAAATTTTGGTTTGTATTGTTGTATCTCAATTAACAAAAGATCTACTAACTGAAGCATTGCTGTATAAATTCTAGTAAGGCTTTCAAGCATGACATAAATTTGGTCCTGATTGATTCTGACTCCTACTGTGTGCTGTTTAATTTGTTGCTTTGCATTTCAGAATTGTTCTGTGAACCCAGTGCTTGATGTTTTATACAATGATTTCTTCATCTGCAGCAATCAGATGTACATCTAGAGGTTTTAACTGATGGGGCATCCTTTATGACATTATTTTTACTTCTGCTTTGCTAGTTGTATTCTTGTTACCTTTTTTCCTTTGATTGTGTCACAGGCTACAGGGATTAAACAGAACTACAGTTTTTAATCTCATCTTTGAGATAGTACTACTAACATAATGGGATAATTATATCTACACATCTAGCTTCTCTGTCACAAATATGAGGAGCAACAAAGGCAGAAAACATGCCAGCTATTCATACTGGAGCATCATTGATTTGCTTTTTACACCAGCTGTACTTCTTAAAGTCGTTCAACTTATTGTAAAGTTATAAACTTTTATAAATCATAAAAGTATAAAATCCATTTAAGGATGGGATTTTGAGCATTCACAAATATGCACAGGTGCTTACATGCACACTCAGACACAGACACACACATACTGCAAATGTCTGTGAACATTTCTATATCCGATAAACAATTTCAAAAACTTGCTACTGAGCCTTTCAAAACATGTCTTGTGCTGAAAATATACTAATATTTCAGTTCACGTTAACCATTGCTTAACACTGTAAACTGTTCTGGATTACAAAGTTCAGCTTATGTATGTTTTCTGTAAAAATACGTTCATGACCTTTTTTAGAAGCTATTATCAGACAAAATCCATTTCAAAGTGTCTGCAGGTTTTTCTCAAACTCCTTTTACCATCTCCAGATCTAGAACAATTTCTGATTACAATGGTTTTGCTTTACAACTACTTCTTATTTCAGTAATTTTACTTACTGGTTTTACACATAAGAATAGCCATGAAAATATTCTTAGAAAGTCAAAAGTTAGAAAGAAAATTAATTTATGGAATCCATGTCTAGATCACAAAGAGTGGAATATATGACATTTCAATTGCATTTAATGGCTGCTTTACTTGATTATTTAGATATTTTTATTGTCCTTAGTATTTACATGTATTACTATCATATAAGGAACCCCAGCATATAATGGAATTACTAAATAATTCCATAAGCCTTGAATAGACTGGATTGCGATCCAGAAGTTCAGAATTTTTATAGAAGAGGAACAAAGAAGGATAATAAATTTTTCTCCTATAGTGGAACTGTATATCACAGGCTACAGAGATATCACTTTTTTTGAATTGTTATCTATTCTTTTTAAAATTTGGGTTTTGAAAGAGTACAGTATTCTAATTATATATTTTGTTTTTTAAATGCTTATTTTAAAAATTGAATTTCACATTCTGTTAATAATTCTGGTCTGAGCACTTACAGCTAAGTCTAATCTATTTACAGCACAGAAATACATATATATCTGTCAACATCAACACTAGAGGACTGTAGTATTTGGATTGCTTGGAACAGAATGCAGTAACACTAATTATTGCCTTTTAGACTTGCCACAGAAATGGCTCCTACAACAGCAAACCGCTTGAATTACATGTTAAATCAGTTTATTTAGGGTGAAATTGCTATTTCTCATGCCCAAAATTCTGGTGTGTCCCTAGAGTAGCTATTAGGAAGCAGAACTATGCTCTCCTGGGCATGGAGAGCTGGGCTTTCCTAGGGAAGGCCAGCATGGGGAAGAGCACTGAGGGTCAGGAGTCCTTGATGTCTCAGTCCTGCATGACACTGAAGAGCTGCAGCTTCTGTTACAAGTTAGGAGGCCCTCTATTCCCTTTCCTCTTTAGTTGCAAAATTAAGTATATACTAACTGATACATAGGAGTTTCCATTTTTAATTTTTTTTTTTTCTGGCTTTATTGTGTCGTATCTTTACTAAAGCTTTATTTTACACTCATTTGGATGGCATGGAAGCATGAAAACACTTTCCCAGAAGGCAGATTAATGTCTTTTTTCTTACCAATGAAAGTGGGAAAGCTGTTCTGTTGCAACTCACTGCTTTAAAAGGCAAATGTGTCCTCTGAACAAAAACAATAGTCTCTAAAAGAAGCCTATTCTCAAGCCATTTTTCACTACGAGTTCAAATTTATCTGATGTTTTTTCCTGGTGCTGAGGATTCCCCCATTATTTTTCTACTCCTTCACTTGGAGAGGGGCAGCTGTTTAAAAAAATCCAGCAGGCCTGGCACTTTGTCTTATTTCTGCCTGCTCAGATGTTCATTTTCAGCTCTAGACATACCAGACCTCAGATGCGCTAACACTTCTCAAGCATAGCATAAACCATACATTGTCTTCAAAGGACACGGGTAGGTAAGCTCTATGTGCTGAAAACACAGTACTAAAATGAATGTTAAAAAAGTTAAATAAAAAACCCTAAGCGTTGAAAGATCCAAAGGGTTTTTGAATAGCAGACAGCACTATTTGGAGACAAGAACTTCCCAAGAGCAAGTCCTTTAATTGAGACTTTGCTTGCTGAGCTATCAGGTTGAGTCAAGTCTACTACAGATTGTGCTGAGAAATCTGTTGGGTGCACAGGAAAATTAATACAGTATGGTCTTATGATAGAAATAAGCCCAAGTTTTACTAACTTTACACTGTTGCTTCCAATGAAATTGGTTCTTATTTCCATGGTTGGTGGTAGGATCAGAATCAGGCCCTATATCATCTTTCTACATTGTTCTTACAGGAGTTGTTGAAGTCTTATTCCAGTATGTTGACATAAACTTCGTTCTGTCCCTGATGAACTGGGAATATTGGGATCCAGGGTTCCACTTTGACAGTATTGTCTGAGCCATACACAAGAAGGTAACAGAGTAGGGCCACAGGAAAACTTTAAATGGGAAATTCAGATTAGAACTGGAAGGCAGCAAAGTGAAAGCAGACACAGGAGAGAGTAAACACTGGAAGAGGAAGAGAGGATGAAATAATTAACACAGCTGGCCAGGTCCTCAGTTGTACTGGGAAGAGGTAAGACATAGAGGAGCCATTCATAGACATTATATCCAATTCCCTACCTAAACATAGTATAAACAGAGACTAAAACAGCCTTAAAGATCACAGGAGAGTCTGACCTCCAGCTTCTTTCAGCCACATCCTCTATGCCAAAGTACCTTTGAGGCAAGGTGGTATGTGGGTGCTACAGTGGCTTTCAGCCATTTGAGGTGGCTGTTCCAGGGCATTTCTCAGGTGCTTGGATGCACCTGGTCTGTGTTGGCAAATAAGTTCAAAACTTGGTTTATGGGACAAAAATTGTGTAGTTTAGCCCATGTCTGCATGATCCATTTGGCAAGACACTACACCTTACTAACGCATATGGAATTAAATTTGTAAGCAATTGTCACTATTTGGTGTATAATAGAGATAAGGGATGTTACAACTGTTGCATAGTTTGAACATACACAGGCCAGACAATACTAACCTAGTGAGGTCTTGGTTAAAATTACACTTCAAAAAAATTCAAAGGTTTAGGTGCAGAAGGGCACATTTAAATCGATCAGCCATAGCTATGTCCTGTAGTAATGTGTTGTGGCTTAGGCCCAGCTGGCAACAAAGCACTACGAGGCCACTCACCCACTTCTTCCCCCCCCAGCCCCGGTAGCATGAGGAGGAGAAAATATAACAAAAAGCTCATGGGTTGAGACAAGGACAGGGAGGCCTCACTCACCAGTTATGGTCACAGGCAAAAAAACAGACTCAACCTGGGGAAAAAACAAAATAAATTTGTTACCAATCAAATCAGAGTAGAGTAATGAGAAATAAACCCAAATCCTAGAACAACTTCCCCCCACACCTCCCTCCTGGCTCAACTCCACTCCCGGTTCTCTCTCCCTCCTCCTCCCAGCAGTGCAGGGGGACAGGGAATGGGGTTTGGGGTCGGTTCCTCACCCGTTGTCTCTGCCGCTCCTTCCTCCTCAGGGGGAGGACTCCTCACTCGGCCCCTGCTCCCTCATGGGGTCCCTCCCATGGGAGACAGTCCTCCATGAACTGCTCCAGCATGAGTCCTTCCCCACAGGCTGCAGTTCTTCACAAACTTCCCTGGGATGGGTCCTTTCTGCAGGCTACAGTCCTTCAATCACAACCTGCTCCAGCACAGGCTTTCCCATAGAATGGTGGCCACCTTGGGGGACATCCCCCTGCTCCGGCGTGGGCTTCTCTCTCCCCAGGCAGCAGGTGGGCAACTACTCCCCTCCATGGGCTGGGGGGGACACAGCCTGCCACCTCACCACAGGCTGCAGGGACATCCCCTCCTCCTTCACTGGCCTCAGTGTCTGCACAGATGCTCCTCTCACATTCCAATCCCCTCCCTGCTGCAGGTTCCCCCTCTTAAATCCATTCTCCCACAGGTGTTACCACTGTCACTGACGGGCTCGGCCTGGGCCAGAGACGGGTCCCACCTGGAGCCGGGGAAGCTTCTGGCAGCTTCTCACAGGAGCCGGCCCTGCAGCCCCTCCATCACTACCAAAACCCTGCCATGCAAACCCAAAACATGATGCTATATTGCTCCTGCGTGATTGGGGCATTTTCATTTTCATAATCGCGTTTCCGATTACACCAACTGTCAAAAAGGCTTTGAGCATTTCCTTTTTTTCTTTTTTTTTTTCCATCATGGTGCCACTGCAGGCCAAACCTGACACGTCCTCATGCATCCATGTACAGAAGCCTCACCACACTGGCAGAGGTGTTTGTGCTCTGCTGCCTCCAAAGGGGAGAGCTGTCTTCCATGACCTGTTGTGGGGAGTACAAGAAATGGGTAACTGTTGGGTGAGCATAAATTAGTGTGCATAAGTTCGAGTGGCTATTCGGCCTGGAGGCTTCTTTTTCTACAAAGCTTTTATCTGTGCCCCTGGACAGGGGTTATTTTCAATACGAAAGAAGACAAGTCTCAGAGTCAGCAGTTGTGCTGTGCAGCAAATGTATCAGAAATTAAACTGTATACTAAATTTCTGGGCTTTATAGGCTGAGACATTTTATTGAACTTTCAGAATAAATATTTGTATAAACTGGTGAAGGTCAACTGCAAAGGTAATGTTATTATCTGGCTTAAAATTATTACCTGTAAAGTGTTGTTAATAAAAGGTTCTCATGTTCAAGCCTAGTTCTCTTACTGCTCATCATTAAGATACAGTTTATTGAAAGTGTTAGCAAATGTATGGTTCAACCATAATTTCATTATGCAGAAGTCATTTTCTTTAGTGCAAAAAGAAGAGGAGAGCAATTGGCAGTATTTATTTATGAGAGCATACGTGACCTCCATTCCAGCTATTTATGTCATACACTGGCATTTCATCTGTGTACTCCCAAAGTAGATCTGCTGTAAAAAGATGACCTCTGTCTTATTTATGGACAGAACAGAGGTGACAATGGTCAAAATGCTGAGATTCTGACTTCCTGACATTTTTATCAACCCCAGTAATGCATTTTAGCTGGAAAATGCTGAAGTTGTCAACAGGCAGGTTTTGGATATTTTGTTCCAGTCAGATTTTCTGTAATTCAGCATTTTTAACTGTTGTTTTTACGTCTAAGGGAGTCTCTTACACCACATGTACTGCCTCAAGCATTCCTGTACAAGCATGTAATTCATCCATTTAATTTTCAAGAACTTTCTGACTTCTCATTAAGTGGTAGCTCCCTATATCAGAAATTTAATGTCCTGTCTAATTGTAGGATGATATTTCAAGATCAGAAAATTATGTAGTTTTATAAGATAAGTGGATTTTGGGGGTTGGAATTCAGGTAAAATACACAACTTAATTTGTTTCTTGTTGCTTTTAAATTTTTACTTCAAGTTGTTTGCAGATTGGTACTTTGACATTTTCATCACAAAATGACATACTAACCCTACCCCTTCAGCTGTGATGAAAACATTATTAAGATTGCAATGTCAAGCTTTCTGAAGCTAGGGGGAAAAAATGGCATCTTGTCCAAATCCTGACTTGGCCCTTACCTCAGTTGAAGGCATTATAATATTGCCTGTAATTATATGAAAAAGTCTATTTTCCTCTTGCGACATTTAATATCCAAAATAAACCTGCTTCATAGATTAATTAGAATCACATAATAAGGAAATGCTGTGTTTTGTTACAGAAGTTGGAAGGTATTTAGCAAACTCAGTTGGGGATTACAGGAAGAAAAAGGGTTGTCTATGTTACAGCAGTCGCAGTTTGCCTTGAAGAGATGGATTCCTCTCATCTGCTGCAGTATTTCTGGACAAGTTATTGAAATCAAACTTTTTACAGATGGTCACTGGTTTCCTTGTTGCTCGGGACCATTGGAAATGTTCTGAACACTCAGAACTAAAAGCCAGGGCAATGGGAGCTGGGCTTTGAGCACGTAAAATGCTACACAATGATTTCACAAACGCGATGTCCAAAGTGAGCATGTACATTTGACCTCAATCTTATTATGCCTATGTTTCAATGTATTCTTCATCTCTCAGATTATTTTGAAAGTAAATTATATTGTGGCTTTGAAGGATAATAATAAAATCGTGATTGGATAATTTTGTCTTCAGAGCAGTGTTTAAACTGTGCACAGTAAGACAGCCACAGATACTGAATGATAAGGACAAAATAAATAGTTGCTCATTACATGAAAAGAATCCTCCTCCACTGCAGCGTGCAGGTGCTATACAAACAAACAAAAAGTTAAAACACATTGAAAAAACGTAAGAAACCATACTGACAGCTACATAATCAGACTGGAAATACCTAAGAAGGGAGTTCTCAGGCTATGGTATGTGTACTTCTAGTGGTATGAAAACTATTTCAGAGTGGTCTTCAAATAAAATCTGAGCATCTGAGCAGAAGAATGTCTCCTCCTGCATGTGACTTCCTCTTATCGCATTCCCACAGGAAAGTGGGACGAAGATCTGGAAGCATGCGTATGGTTTGGTACATGCCACATTTCTACCGTCACTAATCTGGTGAAATGCAGTTCTTTTTCCAGAGCAAACTAAAATGGTTACTCCAGGCTTAAAGGATGTCCTGTTAAGTGATAGGTCACATTACCTGAAGCAAAGTGCCATGTTATACAGTTACTCCCCTCCTCCAACTCTTACTTAGCAGGGAAGATGAAGTCAAACGGCATTGTGTCCTTCCAGGAATGTCTTCAGCTGCACTTCACAAGGTGTTGTCAGGTAAACCGATGGAGCCAGTGAGAACAGGAGTAGCATGTTGTCTTGTGTAATTTTAAAGTAGTTTGCTAACAGCTAAAGAACTGTGAGTGTTAAATTCCATCCCAGGCATTCTTGTACATAAACTATAGCAGGCAGAGACTTTTCCCACCTGCTGCTCTTTAAACCTGCCCTGCCTCTTCTTATCCCCAGGTTTCATTCTCATCTGATTATAATTGCCTGGCATTCGCAATTTGTATTCCTCAGGCTTCTCATAGCTCCTTGCTCAGCACGTCGGGACTCCTTGTCACAACCCCAGATCTCTCCCTCATTTCCTCAGCCCGGTCTCCCCATCTGCCCAGCCCCTGAACCCCACCTTCCCCTGTCTTTGTCCAGGTCCCAAGTTTTGCCCACAGGCTACGGCTTTTCATGACTAAGGCACAGCAGGGTCTTTAGGGCTTCGCTACTCAAATCTACATTTTCAGTGAGCAAGTATTTCAAAGCAAGTTTTTCTGAAAGTTTATAACTTAGCAAAACCTGGGTGTTTTCACCATAAAGCTTGCTACACTTTTGTGACTAAAAGTTCCTGTTGCAATGAGGTTGCTACATAGATACAGATATTTAACAAGTGTATCTGAATACTTTATATCATCATATACTCTATAGCTATATAAGCAACCATGTACATACATATCATTATATAAACTGGAGGTATAGATATAAGCTTAAGCAATTTTGCATAGGTGACATTATCTGAAAAATGAAAATTTCTTAAAGAAATTATACCCAGCTAATGGGTAAACTCATAATTAGTCATGCTGTCATTAACTAATCATTTAAGTAGGTTAATTAATATGTGGCTGTGCATTTAAGAACCAGATTTGAACTCAAAAACATATTAAAGATAATATTGCAATCTTTCACTTGAAATATTTATTCATTTGAACATTTATTTAAACAGCAGCAAGTAACCACTTAACTGCTAAAGATACATAAATGTACAGTGATTTTTGGATCAATACAATGCATCAGAATTAATAGTGCCAAGTAAGTCCTAACCAACATATAAAATTAAATGAGTAGAAGAATAAGTCACTTAGTATTTCAAACAATATGGGAGGTGACAAGTAGCATTTCAAAGATATTCATGACTGACAAAGGAAAAATGTATTAATGCTTCCTACTTGATGTAATATAAAAGTAAATACATGGGCGTACATGTTTAAATATATAGTTATAAATACACATACATGTGTATTAATTTGAATGTAATAGAGCAGTAGTATACAGTAATATGATTAATAGAGGACAATTTAAAATTAATTTTATTGGGCAGACAGCGCTAATGAATTTACTCTCATACTAAGCAATCTGTGTATGGCCATTGGCTACTAGAACTATATAAAAACAATACTCATTGTTATAATTTCAAAGCTAATACACTTAGGTCGTAATCATTGGTAATCACTGGCTTACATAAGTAAGCAAGCTCTTTTGCTGTCTATAAACACATACAAATGTTCAAAACTGTGCAGTATATATATTAATACATTGTATCTCAACAGCCTCAAACACAGCTGCCTGTGAAGTTTCTGCACTTCAAGTACTTTCTAGTACTTACAGATGTGTCTGAATGCTTCACTTTGCTGCTGCTTTTGAGAAGAGAAGAAAAGGGGATTAGGGAACGCCTGTTGAATATTTAGGAAAATATTCTGCTGCATAACTGAAGTAGCAGGAGATCCATAAAACCAGTCCACAGAAATGCTCTGTGGTTTATCAGTCTGCAGTGGAGGTGAAAACTTCCCAATGGTTAAATCACTATTTACATTCCATTTTTGGTATTCATGCACAAACTGCAGTTTGTCAGCATGCAGCATTTTCCACAGAGGATCCATAAAATAATATGTATGGTAAAGCCAGTTCGGTGCTGGGTGGGAAGGATAGTGTCCCCATGGCATGAAATAATTCACAGCAAGGCAATGCTCTAGCTCCTTTTGATGCCCTCGCTTTCGTGACCTTCGGTGTTGCCTGAAGTCCCCGTGAACAAAGTCATTTAAGTTTGATGGGTGGATACTCCAGTAGTTTCCTTTGCCATCCTCACATCTTCCCACCTTGATGAAACAATCATTTAGAGAAAGGTTGTGCCTTATACTGTTCCTCCAGCCATGACCTTTGTTCCTGTAGAAAGGAAAATGATCTTCAATATATTTGTAGATAGAAGCTAAATTCAGTTTATTTGTAGGGGAAGAAAGAATTGCCTTTGCAATTAAGGCTATGTAAGATAGGGGTGGCTTTTCCAGAAATCTTGCTTCATCCACGCTCATAGAAAGACCCTTTTTGGTGTGTATGTGACAGCTGGGAATTTGGGGTGGAATCCCGTGAAGCAGATTTCCTTCTTCTCCTCCTGCTGTATGGATGCCTGGACTTCGTTCATTGTTTTCGGAAAACTCTTCACTCATTATAGCAGCATGAAGTCTAGCATTTAAATGTCCTGATATTTTACTGCAAGTAGTCAGTTGAATAATTGTTTTGCTGAATATAACCAGCAGGAGAAATGAAAGTTGGACTCTAAATGTGCTGCTTTCATGTACCTAGACTCCTATTTTATACACTCTTGAGTCAACATCCTTAACAATGAAAACTGAACTGCCTATGTTTACAAAAGTCAACGTGCAAGTCCTAGCTGAATGAAAAAAAATACAAAATAATTATACTATGTTAAGTATGAAGATAAACAGACCATGACGTTAGCCTCTCACTTCATTACAATCTGAGAAAACACCCTTCAGTGTTCCCCATTGAAACATAATGATTAATGAAAAATTGATGGTGGCTAGATAGAGTTGTGAAAGGATTAGACCCTCCAGTGATATGCAGAACAAATTGAAACCAACATGTTGGTTCCTGTGTCCTACACTTTGTCAAACGTTGTATTTAGTACAATAAACATTTGTTTTATGCACTAAAAGAAAGTACTGTGTGAAATGAAACTTGCTATCACATTTTGTAGCTGCAAGGTATCTATTTTTGGTGAAATTAAACTAAAGCAAAAAAAACCCCACACAAATTGCTCCCCATTTTTATTTTCAACTTTCTGATCCCAATTGTGCAACTAGTTTTCATGCTGAGTATGCATGTGACTGGTCCTGCTGACCCAGGGAACCACTTGAGGGAGCAAGTACGACTCAGAGCAAGTGAGCGCTGTGCTCTGGGACCCTCAAAGTATGAACCACCACCTGAACTTTGACATTGCCCTCAGCCTCCTGAGGTCTGACGCTGTTAAGGACAAGGACATCCCATCTGATTAGTCAAGGAAGGTAATTAAAAGTTTAAATACATTCTAAAGCAAAACAAAACAAAATGGTAGAAGCTTTGAAATAAGACACATTGTCTTCTTTTGGCTCGCTTTTGATGTTCAAAATATGTATTCCCAAATGAGATCTGTGTTTCAAGGCATCAGCAACAGCCTCGAGGATTCAGTCTTATGAGGCCGAAGTTGATGTTGTTCAGGCTCTGGTGGATTCTGAAAATAACCTTTGGTTGCTTCCTCCAGATGCTAATTCTGGCAAAAAGGGAAAGAGAGAGAGAGGGAGTAGGGAACCCATTAAAGTGGTCCCTTTCCCTCTGAGCTTGAAGTTCGCATTCCAGGTGATCATCTTGATTGGACATTTGCAAGCCTTTTCTCAGGCTTTCAAATCCACTAGCCTACATTTCAGTTGGTAGCCACAATGTTTTTAGATCAAGAAACAAGACTCATAATATAATGCTATAGTTCACATGGGTAGGTTTTTAGTTATCCAGCATTTCTGTGTCAGAGCAGAATTGCCATCTACTTGGTTGCAAGATTTAATAGAGGACTTTTCCACTAACCGTTGTGAATGGGATGTACTTGGTATTGTAACAGCCTTGGCTGTCCAAAAATTTTAGTGATGATCTGATGAGCTACTAATTGTTTTTCCTGGGTTTGAAGTCTCAGCAATGACTTCTTTTGAAGGCATTCATTTGACCTGCTCTATCCCTACCAGAAACTCTCTGCCTGGCACATCCTAAAGTTGCCATAATCTTTCTGGTACTGGTGGCTTTTCATAACCTTCCGATGACTAATTTACCCAGTTTGTTCTCCTCCTCTCTTATTTGCAGCTGAACAGTTGCCAGATCATAGCAGAAATTGTTGAGATTAGCTCTGAAGTGTGTGATCTGGGGCTTTAGACTATTTATTACAAATCATCCCATTTCTGTTGCTGCAACTGTAAGCAGGTCATGCCTAAAGGGGTTCCTACAATAATAACATCAAAAGTTCGATTTAAATTCAAAATACCAGATTCACTATAGATTATTAGGTTATTTCTACTGAGATTTGTGTTTTTATGGAACACTGCAGTTGCAGACTGGAGAACAAATGCTGCTCAGTGTGACAAGGACTGTATATTCCTTCCCCCATGTCTCCAACAAAGGAATACAGAACCAACCACATGTTCTGCTATTTTAGTACAGACTTTGTAAATAGAGAGAATTTTAAAGAAGGACTAGGCACAGAGACTAGACCTTGAGTGCCTACAAATACCCAAATTAAATCAAGAATAAACAAACCCATCTTGTTAAGGTTTTCAATTCTAAGGGCAGAGTTTTAGAAACTGAGGTTATTAAAGGGAGACAGACTGAAGAGTTCAGAAATTTAAATGTATTAAAGGCCCAGAAGTTGAAAGTATAAAACTTGAACTCAAATCCTAAGCAAGAAGAAAAAATGTGTAGGAAAGGGCTTCATACCTGAACATATGAAAAGTCCTTTCAGTAAGTAAAGGAAGATTCTACAGGGAATGAAAGATAAAAGGGTGAGAAAAAGCTACATTTGGAAGGGCTGAAAGCCCTGATCTCCAAGATAAAGATTTTTTTTTTTTTTTTTTTTTTTTTGCAGATATGCCCTCAAGGAAAATATTCATCCCATACTTCTGGGCATCTTGCTTGTTCCTCCTTTCTCCACATTATTTCTGAAATTAACTTTTGTTTTCCTCTGAGTCCTATCTTTAAAGGTGAAAGGGTAAAGATCTTCCTCCCCAAATCAAGGTTCCTTCTAAAAAAAATGTAAGGCAAATTCTCTGTTTTATCCTTATTCTTTGTAGGAATATTCTTGTCACTGCCTGAAATGTCTGCAAGGCTTTCACATTAGAGGGAAAACCACCTTTACTGTCTCAATGTCCAGTTTTATCTGAAAAGAAGAATCAGAGGGAGGGAAAGCATACTGTGTACCCTTAATATACAGACTTTTTCCAACCTGGGGAAGCAGATTCTTCTTCAAATATCCACACATACCTTATTAAAGCTGCACTTTATTTCTGCATTTTCTACTGTGCTGCTAAAACATTGGATGGTTAGAAATCTGAGATTTCCCACAAAACACCACAACAAAGAAGGGGCTAGGTTTATCAGCCAGACAAGTTAAATTGTTTTTCATTTTGATTTGTCAATAAATGAAATGTTCTTGAAAAGATGAATGGGGAAACCAGAGTATTTGGAAATTCCGTTACAGTAATTTAATCTGTCGTGAATTTTCACTGTGCAAAGATTTTCTTTTCTTCTGTCAGTATTTGGCACTCTGTCATCAATTTAGGTTAAAAAGGGTTTTGTCAGTAACTTAGCTGGAGTTGTATGAATGTGGGCCATTCCCTTACAATAATGCTAATGTTTCCTTTTTTTATACGTACAGATTGCAATTTTTCCACTTGGGTCTGTGAAAACAGCACAAACTTTAAAGAGTGAGCTGGTTTCTACTCTGGGTTGCAGAGTAGATGAATTGCAGTCAGAGGAAAAGGTTTTGTAAAAAAATTCTGACAATGCATACAATCTGTAACTAAAATCGAGGGCAGTTTTTGTCCTCACTCAGTCTTTATTACTGATATTTAACTTCAGTCATGGAATTTAGAGACAATATCTTCCTTAAGTGAAATGCTGTGCTTTCTTCCTTAGCTCTACATACTTTAAGAATGAATTGCTGTTTCAAAATACCTCTCGCAATATGCCAGTGATGTTTTTTTCTAAAGGGTATAACCTTTAAAATCTTTCTTCTACCTCTTGTTCAGCACTTTTGACCATTCAACAGTCAGCTAGAATAGTGTTCTCTGCAAGGAGAAAATGTTTTTATGCCTTAATCTAATAGATTTATTTGATATCAGTGAAGTTAGCAATACATCTCGTATTCTCAGCTGAAGAAGTGCAGTTTTCTAGGGCACTAGGGAATACACTGTTAGGAAGCCAAGTGGAACCAGATTTTATACTGCTCATCTTTAGTCCATGCTTAAGACATAATTGTTTTTCTTTGACACAGAAAGCTACATTCTCTCTCCTCCCAGTTAAGGCCAAGAAAGATCAGCTGGCCAGTGCTAATAATAGATATGCCAAAAACATAGGCAGGTGCAAGTATTTTTTAATTAAAGGTCTATTTGGCTATCACTTTTGTTGCTCTGCTGTGTGTTTAATTAAGTCCCAAGCCTGCTAACTCTGTGATGTTCTTCCCTGTAATGTTTACTATGCTATCCACTAAAGAAGCTATCCCATATAGAGCTGTCTTATTTTCTACACAGTCTTCCTCAATTCTACCTGTTGTTTCCACTGTCACTTAAACAGTGTGTAAGAACACCTGGAAACCAATTGTCTTGATTCAATATTTGAATTTGGTGTGTCCAAAAACAGCAAGGAAGATGAGGCTTCAGAAAAGAAATTATTAGAGAAGCTGTCCCATTAAAATGTCCTAAAATTACCTGTTACTGTTACAGTCTGAAAG
Organism: Aviceda cuculoides; assembly: GCA_035590195.1. Lineage (NCBI taxonomy): Eukaryota > Metazoa > Chordata > Aves > Accipitriformes > Accipitridae > Aviceda > Aviceda cuculoides. The sequence goes on from JAVJGG010000007.1 coordinate 27,766,318, forward strand.
GAAATAGTGACTCCAATGTCTCATTTAGGTATTTTGGGGTACTCTTTTGCAAGATGCAGAGAACAAATGATATTATTTTTCATTGCAATATTTTCACAGTGTTAATGCAATTCTTATATGTATAACTACGCTTGCTTTGGTGTAACTCTGTATACACTTTTGATAAAATACTTGCACTATCGTGAAAAGTTTAACCTAGTACAAACTGTCCAGGCAAGTCCTAAATCAGGTGGAGAACAGACATATACCTCTACCCCTCTGCGCTGAGGAAGATGAAGCTTATGGATAGGAAATTGCTTTCCACAAGTTTGACCTTCCTCTGTTCTCAGCTATGCTTGTTGGTCTCCACCCTTATAACCACTGGTATTTCTTTCTTGTGCAAAGGCAGAATCTTTTCCCTCTTTTATATTATTTATTATACAGCAGTTTTCTGTTTCTTATTTTGACTGACCTCACTAAATACATGCTGCTTCTCTCTAGATAATGGAGTGAAACTAAAGACTTTGTCACTCAGTGGTAGCACTTAGGCTAAACTGCTGAATAACCCTTTGGTTCCCAGGTCCCATGTTTCTTTACATCCAGGACAGAAGAAAGGTAACTGAACTCAGTGAATGGCAAGACAGTTACAGGTGCACCGAATAATCTGAGTCAATTAAAGTCACTGATACTACTTGGTTCAAAAAATAAATATTTGAATACATCTTTGTTTTCAGAACATCCTGCAGCCCTTGCCATGGCATCTAGTGATTTGTTTGATGGCTTGGGCAGAATATCTAACCTAGCACCTGCTGAAGCCAATGAAAAGGGTCTCCTTGACTGAACTGGTGCTGGACTGGGCCAGGACAAAGCACTGTTTGGTTTCAACAATCATTAAGAAAACAAAAATTACAACAAAAAAATAATCAACAGATCAAACCCCTCTTTAACTGAACTTTAATCTGTTTGCATACAGTCTAGCAGCAATACTAGTTTCCATGGTTTTTCTTTTTCTGCTTTTCTCCTTCCATTTTCAACTAGAAATGAACCATTGTCAAAGCACTCCTTGGTCTGATATACATCCTTCCTTCCCCCCAGCTCCTCCTTCCTGCACCTCTTACCTCCGTGACCCACCAGAGTCCACCGGGAAGTTACCTTCCCATTTACATTTGTTTATGCAGCTTTTTGTAAAGAAACGTACAGAATAAAAAAAGGGGAAATGGCTTTTCACAAAAAATAGGTGTAACCATTAGGGTAACAGTGCCATAAATAAGTCCTCCTTCTTTGCATAATTTCTACAGTAATATTTTCTTAGATTATGTTGACAGAAGAAATTGAGTTGCCATCAGAGTAAGAAGCCTCATTTCCCAAACTTGACCTAGTTCACTTGATACAAAGCCCAGTCGTGCATGCAGCAAATCAGCTCTGCTGAAGGAAGATAACAAAAAGAGAGTGAAATATAACACAAGAAAGAAAAGTGATGCACAATGCAACTGCTCACCACTCACTGACCAATGCCCAGTTAGTTCCTAAGCAGCGATCCGCTCGCCCCAGCCCGGCCAACTGCCCCCAGTTTATATACTGGGCATGACGTCCCATGGTATGGAATACCCCACTGGCCAGTTTGGGTCAGCTGTCCTGGCTGTGTCCCCTCCCAGCTACTTGTGCCCCTCCAGCCTTCTTGCTGGCTGGGCATGAGAAGCTGAAAAATCCTTGACTTAGTCTAAACACTACTGAGCAATAACTGAAAACATCAGTGTGTTATCAACATTCTTCTCATACCTAATTCAAAAACATAGCACTATACCAGCTACTGGAAAGAAAATTAACTCTATCCCAGCCAAAACCAGGACACTCTGAAATAGAAGTTTGAGCATCCCTAGCTATAGGAGGAGCCATTTCTTGTCTGCTTGCTTATTTTGACCCTCTGCTATCACAACTGAGCACCTCACAAATTTTGACATGGAAATCTTCCCATTACGTTGTTTTACAGGTGGGGAGCTGGAGCAAGGTGATACACCAAGTCATGCAGGTGCCCTGAGTTACATCAGAGCATTTGGCTCCTTTCCCACTTGGCTGTGCACCCCCTGAGCCATGGAAATGTCTGTAGTTGTAACAGTAATGTAATGTGCTGCTGGTGGTGGAAAGCGTGATTGCAAAGTGATGCAAGAGCCCTGTGCAATTTATAGTGTAATTACTTGAGCTGAGAGAGTGAAAATTGAGGGCTCACCCCAAACCCAAGGCTTGGGGTACAAGGAGGAAAAACATGAAGGAAAAAGAGTCTCTTGGTCTGTGCTTCCCCAAGGGATAATACAATACTTAAAAATGCTGCCACCTTCTTCTCACTGGTTTATAGTTCCCTTGCCTTCCTAGGAAGCTTTTTGCTGGTGTGCAGGTTGTCAAGTGGTACTCACATCCCAGAATCTCCCCCCATTAAGACATCTAATCATAGTTGTCTGTGTGTGAAGAAGTTTCCTGGGAATTTTATTTCCCAGTTAAACGTTATACCTGCTGGATCTGATAATTTCTTTATTTTAAAATTCCATCAATTTACTAATATCAAAAGGAAATGTTGTTGCAAGACAGGGGTTTCTTAGTAGCATGGATTTTTTTTTTGTGTTATTCATGAAAGTAAGTGAAAAGCCACTTAAGCTGGACTCGAGTCTCCATGTGCAATAGAGGTCCTATTTGGGTCTCTTCCTTGCAATAAAATCGTTCTATGTTTTCCTTTAGATGTTTTTGTTCCTACATGTGGAAAAGATGAATAGGTGATTGAGATTTCAGCAGCCCTCACAGTCTCTAAGGAAAGACGAAAATTATGGAGGCATTGGAGGGAAATGCTGTGCTCTGAAATGTGCTGAACTGTTGAGCAGAACCTCCCAGTGAAACTTGTTGGTAACCTCCTTCCTCTGCTGGGAAAACAGGTATTTAGGACATGCACCAAACTGTACCCTGAGCCAGGAGGACAGGGAGGAGGTGAGGGACAGAGAGATCTTGTTCCTGTGGCCGGTCAGCTTAATTGCTGGCTAATGATGCTGTGTGGGTGAGCAATATTGGTAAGGGAAGATCAAAGAAACAAGATTTTAAGGTCACTGCTGCTTTACCAGCTCCAAGCAAATACCTTGGTGCTGAGCAAGGGCCACCTGGGAAATACGCTGTGTTTTTTCCTCCTCTGGGTGGTGGCAGAGCTGGTGGGTACTGGTGAAGGGTTAAATAAACCCTTCCCTGCTTTGCAGATCTGAAAAGCTGTGGCATTTCTCACCTAAACTTGTTTGTTCAGGCCCAGTTTAAAGGTAGTTTTGTGTGTTGAACAAAATCGTAATTCCCCAAATTCTAAGCTCAGGTGACTAAAGCTTTCTTACAGAACTCTGCTTTTTAATTGTCTTAAGCAGGAATAATTTGTATCCAGAGAGAAAGTAGTCTAGAAATGTATATATTCAAGTCAGATACCAGTGAAATACTGATTGTGCTGTGCTGGACAGGATACCTAAACGCTTCATGCCTTAGAGCTGTGCGTGGACCGACACCATTGTGGGCTCCAGGGTGGCCTTTTTGGTGGGTGCTTGAGATGACATGCAGGAAAGGAATGTTTACTTGATCATTTTAGAGTTTTAAAGTCCCACGTGTATGTAGTTGAGGCATCATTATGATAAGAATCTTGAAAGCTCATCGAAGCATGAAGCATGTATTTGTGTAAGAAAGATGGGCAACTTATAACATTCATGCTTTAAGGCAAAAACAGTTTCCAGAATGTATCTTCTTGACCTGCTGTGTAAATATAGCATGTAGTTTTAAATAAAATATTTTAATAAATGACCATTCCTGTTGCCAATAATAGGTCTTATGCAGCACATAAGAGCACATTGCCGTGACACCTGACTTGCTAGAAGTAGAAGTTTTTAATAAATGTGCAGATAAAGTTGCTGTTGCATTGCATCTTGTGGTCATTGCCTCCTGGAATATAAATACACATAATGATGTTGTTTAATGTGACACATCCTGTTTCACCATATTGACATTTCCATTTTAATGCACTATACCTGTCTGGTGAGGCTACCTTTAATGTGCACCACGAGCATAAAAATCATCAGCAGAAAAGAAAAACAGCCCACTTGAAGAAATGATAGCTAATTTAGCATCATATTACTTCTGGGAAAGTTTATGCGTGAACAAATGTTGCAGTTTTTTGGACCATGCACCAAACCTCAAAATGCGTTCTGCAGCCAGTGTAATAAAATGGTAATTGGGCCATGGAAAAGATGCTGCTTCTCCCAAAGCAAGCATCATTCCTTCTTATTCATTTAGGCTGTGGCTGTTTTAAAGGAGATGCAGTCACAGGGTGCTGAGGTTAGATTGTGCATGACCACCACTTAGGAGCTGAATTTCAATCTTTATTAAATTGGGTGGAATATCTTCAACCTGAGATATGGAGGGAGGGGAGAGGAAGTGTTTAGAGATGCTAAGGGAGTAGACCTAGAAAGGACCAGGGGGCTTGCGGAATAGGGCTCCCGATACAGGGAAGTGCAGGAGAGTCCACTGTTTTCAGCAGGGAGCAGAGCTCATTTTGTTGCTGTTTTTTATTTAGCTGTAAAATTTGAGAAGAGCGAGGGGAAAACCAGTGAGATTTTCCTTATTTTAGTGCTCTTGAAGACTACTGAGAGAGTTCTAACTTGCAACACAAAATTTAATAGACTCCTAGTGCATAAGGTAAAATACCATCCTCAGATGTCTTGGAGAAGTAAAATCATACTGCCAGGGTATTCCTTCGTGCCAAGCATCTATTTCCCGCCCTGTCCTATGGGCGCTGTTTGTGTGCTGCAGTGCACAGATTAACTGGAGCTTCATTCTGCCCAAAAAAACCGTCCCCATCCTCCTACGGAGCCCCGACAAAGTAAAATAACAATCTTTTTTTTTGCCCAGAAGAAGCAGCGATTGTGCTTTGGTGAGTATAAATAAGAAGTGACATGGTTGGCAGGAGCGGCTCTGAATCGGCCCTTGTGTCCCATTGTGTCCCTCGCCAATTAAAGGTCATTTGCAGGGCACAGCAGCGGGGACTTAGGGGCTAAGCCTATTGTCCACACATTAATGACCACTGAGATCAGAGGCAGCTGAAAAATTCGGGGGCCAAACCCAGCTCTCATATGCTGGCAGGAAGAGGGCAGGCTGATGCTGGGAAAGGTGCACAAGCATTCCTGCCTAACGATGCACGGCGGCTACCGGTGCCCAACTGTGCTTGATTTTTCCCCAAGCTACCGCTGGCTCTGTTACCTTCCTCCGTGTCTCATCGGTGGGATGCTCTTTGGGACAAGGACTCCATCTTCCTGTGGGTATCGCTGTGCAGATGGGATCCTGAAGGAGCTGGGATGATGAGAGCAGACCCGCTTTCCAATAGCATGTAACCCTAATGGTTTCTTCCTACATGTTCCTTTGGAGGATGTCAAAGGGCCTTAAAGCAGTCATGGTTTGAAGGTCATGGCACCCTTGCTGCATAAGCTGCTAGGGTCTTTGTTTTAGGTGTGGCAGAACCAAGTAGAGAGATGGCTTTTGCTTCAGGATGTTGAAGTCTCTCTGTCAAATTCGTGGTGGGTATGGCATGAGAGCTTAAAATGGTGATGTGGTCCAAGTGATGTCCAGTGCCAAACTGTACCAGTGCAGAAATCCCTAATAAATGCAGAATTTTGAGGGGTGCAGTGATTTACCCCGAGCTGAGAGGAGCGGCCCTGTTTGGGGGGATCTGCTCCTGTGTTTTACTGATTTAGTTGCTGCAGGTTCCTGCATTTTCAGTATTTCTAGTGTTGTTATTTACCATTCTGGTGATATTAGAACGCAAATAGTAAAAAATTTGTTTCTCCGCCAGGCAACCCACGTGCCTTTTTGGAGGCTCAATACATAAGAGCAGTGGAAATCAGCAGCTAGAATACAGTCACTGCGGTGCCATGTATCTTGATCCATGAATTACCATTGCTGAAGGCAAAAGGCTAAAATGGGGTTGACAGGGAGGCATAATAGGTCTGGGGCTGGAATTAGGTGTTTTCTTAAATGTAGTGGAGGGGTGGATAGCAGAAGGTTTTCCTTTGAACGTGCAGGACAGGTGAACTCTGACTGTGGTGTTTCCATGCTTTAATGTCAGGCTCAAGCGTGATCTTTTGAATTTGTAGCCAAGACAGAAGAAGTAATGGTGCAAATGTGCCCAGCAGCAGAATTAATAACAGGTGTTAAAACGTATTTCAAGAGATGCCACTACTCAGAAAGCATACTTCTCCAGCCTCTTCAAGCCTGCATTGTTTTGTAGGGGCTTTATTTCATGTTAGGCACGACAACTTGATAGCAAATTTCTTCATCTTATATTCTCTAGGCAACTTCTCAATGTTGCTGTTGTATCTTATGATTTTTTTATCATGAATCACATGGTTTTGTTTTTTTTTTAAATTCTGGCACAGCTCCTGCCGTTGGAATATCTAGTGCTAATTTTAGCATTCGTTAAAAAAAATACTTTTAGCAAGAAAACCTAGCATCCAATATCAGCAAAGGTGCACTAAAGTCTTTGTAAATATATGCTGATGAATCTCTCTTGTTCCCTGAGTGATACTACTGCCCAGGGGACTGAAGGAGGCCAGGAACTGAAGATGCTCTTTAGCACACGTTCCTGCTGCATTTTTATTGTAGTCTAATCAGTGTTTCCTCGGAGAGGAGAGCTGATGAGGCACCTGTAGAAATTTATGGCAAGGCAACTTTTTCTTCCAGGACTGAGTTGCATCCCAAGGTGAAACTGGTTCCTTTGAAAACATTGCCAAATTTGCATTGACTTGAGGCAGTCAGGGTAGCACAAGCAGTTTTTATTGCACTGTTTGCAGCTACAGCTTTACAGCGATTGCCAAAAGAGACACCACAGGCAGTATTGACTTCGGCTGCTGCAGTAGGAAATGTGTGGTTTAATATAATGAATGCCTAAATGCAAGAAAAGATAACTGCTGTAATCGTCCTGCCCAGGAGTCCTTTACGCTTATCCCTACAAGTGTGTGTCACGGCCAGGTTTTTGGCATAGCTGGTCCCATGGGCAATGGAGGCTGCGGGGTGCTAAACCCTTGTCAGCACATCAGGCGAGGGTCCCACGCAGGAGGAGGAGGGAGGGGAGCCCAATCTGTCCCTCGGTGAGTGTCGGTCCCTCCTCACCTTGCCCAGGAGTGCTGTCCTGATTTATGGTGCCCACCTTCGGGTTCAGCATCAGCATCGCTCGTGTCTGCTGTCTAATTTCTCATGCCTGACAACCTTCATGGGTGAGCTGGCTTTCCACTCCTTGATCCAGCACACTTCTTGGTTTATTGCTCACACCACAGAGTCTTTTAATTGAATTTATATTTGTTTGGATAGCACTTGTCAGTGTGGCATGAATCTTCATCAGGTTTGCTTATCTTTCGCCAAGTTCGTACGTAATCCCCACAGTAAGTGCTCCGAAACTGGAAGGCTTGTTTCCCCTTTAGGGGAAAGGCAGCCACTTTGGGGCATGGCTGTCTTTTTTCCCAAGCCCATCCAGTGCCTTGCACCATCAAGCTCTTGTCCCATACTGGAAACACCAATAATAGGGTTTGTTTTGGTGTTTGTTTTTTTTTTTTTTTTCCAAATGCAAATTGAATATTTACTTAAGGGAAATGTAACTGTGGTTATTTTTAATACTGCCAAAGAAGTGAGGTAAACTAAGGGACCATGTCTGATGGAAACCCTGGGAGGAAGGAGGCTGCATGGTCGGATGCTTCCCCTTTGCATGCCAGAGCACCAGAGTCTCCTGTGGAATAAGCAGCTCCCCCTCTTGCAGAGTCTGGGCTGAAAGGCCTTAAGACCTTGAGAATTACTGACACAGGAAACATGGTAACAGTACTGGAAAAGGGATAACAGAAACAGGACTGTAGTAATTCAGTTAACAATATGTTCGACAGAATACATTCATAATTCTTTCTACTTGGGGACACAATTTGCTTGCTGTATTGTGCCAGTAGAGATAACCCTTAATTCCTTTCGTATCCTGTTTTTGAATCATTTTGTTAAACAAAGGCCTTTGAGTCCTCCTTTGTTGTTGAGAACAAATGGTGAGATTTTGGGGACTGTAGCTACTTTTGTTATTCACAAATTCCAGAGCCTTTCAAAATTCTTCATCATTCACATTCTGGGCTTCACCACACAATCATTCATTATGTCAGCAGCTGCCTGGGGAGTCTCACTTCAGCTCATTCAGCCAAATAATAAGCACTGAGACAACTGCTTCTGCATTAAAATAATAAAAAAATAATAAATAGAGGTCCTTGCATGTGCAGGACAATGTGGCTATCTTCTGCTTTTTGACACATCCCTGCCTGTAAGTCGGTGATCGGTTTTGCTCAGCATCTGTGTTGAAATGAACCTGGGCATTTGGGAAATCTTCTTGTTCTGAAGGATGTTTTGATATGACCAAACACTTAAGTTCTGCCCGATTTCTGGATGCATTTAAAACATGTTGTCTTGCTTCTCAGACATCTTTTTTACGTTCCAGTCATTTGGCAGGACGATTTATGGTGCTCACCTGCCATGCCTTTGCAGGTATATTAGCACATGTGCATAGAGATGTGGAGATAACACAGCCCAGCAAGTGAAGTGATTATTCGTGATGTGGAAGCAGGATTGCAAATGAGTGGCCAGCACTGTGAGTTTATGGTTTTTGGTGCAACCATTTTATTTTTCCAAGTGAGTGCATCCAAGGAGCTAATAATAATGTTAGCGTGATGCTTCATTCTTCCTCTTTAATTAGGATAAGGAATGTAATTTGCAAAGTAAGGTGGGATTATTCCTTCCATCTCCTGTGCGAACAGTTTGCAGTAGCTTCCGGTGCAGATGTATGCAAATATACGCGTCCAATCTGAGTGCAAAGATATCAGTGCTTCAGTCTCCCCAGTAACTGACTAATCCAAACTGGCTTTATCCAGATGTCATGCTGTCCCAAAATCTGAAGTGATATACCCTGCCTGCGCCATTGGCTCGTTCATCTAAGTGGAACTTACATCTTGATTCAGCTGAGCAAAGGAAAGCTGCCTATAGCTTTTCAGGCACGTATAGCTTTCGATGCATCAGCCAGGCTGTGTGCAACGTTGCCACCTTTTGCTGAACTCTTCCCGCCTACACAAAGAGTGCCACATGCAACTGAAAACCGCTATTGATTGTGTGGAAGCAGCTCACTCTGTTAGAGGAAGTCATTTAGATGTTTATGGGAGATGCACGGAAGAAAATTTACTAGTTCTTTTTTTTTTTTTTTTTTTTTTTTTAGAAGTGAGCATGAGGACTAAAAAGAAGCCAAAAGATGTTCCCCAGAGGCTGACATTAGCCAATTGTAAGACTGAATCTGAAAAGGTTCAGTAAGGATTTTCTCTCTGAGCACGAATACAAGGTCTGGACAAAGGTTTCTCATTGTCCCACCCAGCTGGCCTCACTCCTTTTCCTACATACAGTGGGTAACAAAAAAAGAAAGGGAGAAGAAAAGCATTTAAATTGTGTTTGTGTCTGTTGTTCTACTTGGTGAAGCTGAAAGAGCTTGTATTTTCGAATGACAGAATTTGTTTTTAAATATTAGGCCAGCAACAGGAGCCCCTTGTAACCTGCTGTCTCCTCTGTGCCTTGCAGACAGGGGCATTGCCTTTCCAACCCGAAGCTGAGCTTTGATCTGCAAAGTCTCCACCATTTCTTACCATGACCATGCTGTGGCCACTTCATTTTTAAGTTTTTTATGTTCAAGCCCTTTTTTACCCTTTTTCTTTTTCTTTTCTCTCTCTCTCTTTTTTTTTAGTCAGGGGAAATGTCCTCAACTGTTGCACCTTTGAAGGAGAGACTGTGCTTTCCTTTCTCCTGGAAGAGCTGCTAGCCCAAGGGAACCCCCTCTTAGCTGGGCATCCTGTGGCAACACAACTACCAGTTATTTACCTGCATGGTTTGTTGTTTTTTTGAGGGGAAGGGGTGTGGAGGGTGGAGATCTGAGCTTTGTAAGCACTTGTGCAACTCTAAACCCAGACAACAGGCTTGTCCCAGCCTCATGAGCTGCATTCCTAAATTGTCACGTAGCAAAGAGCCTTCTCCTCCCTCCTTACACACCCTCCGTACCCCCCAATTTGGCTCTCAGCCTTATTCCTTCTATTTCCACACCTCCCTATTTAAACCTCTGCAGAGGAGGCTCTCGGCCTATGCCTTCACATAGCTGAAGCATCTCAAAAGGGTATGGTTTTGATGACTTTCAGGTGGCCTGGGCCCCAGCCTCCATGTCCAGCAGCTCCAGCTTGGTTATTGGCAAAGTAGCTATTAGTCACTCCCTGGCTTCTTTGCCTCTCACTCGTTTGTCTGCCCAATCTTTACTGTTATGAGTGTTCTTCTGCTCTCTTTGTGTTTGTGTCTTTACTGTGGGCAAGGTGGGAAAAGCCCCTTTTCCCCTGGGACTTGCTTGGAGGAGAGTTGGAAAGGTAGTGTGACTGATGGCTCCTCTTGGGTCAAGTCAATGCTGGGCCTCACCAGCGGAGATAGGCAAAGGGCTCTTCCAGCAGTTAATCTTTTGGGCAGTCTTTGTGAACCTACATAAAAATCCCCTCTTATCTTCTCCAGGACACCCAAGGTACATTGCAAAGTGAGATGGGCTGCGGTCTGCATGGCCAAATCTAAACTTGTCTTGCACTAGAGCTAGATATGATCAATTAAAAAAAAAGAAAGAAAAAAGAAAAAAAAAAAGGCAATAGATTCTGATGGGGAAAAGTTCCTTTGCAAGATTTCCCACTCAAATTTTTTTTCCAGGTTTTGGATATGAATGTCCTGAAAGTGATGCCTGTCTGTGCCATTGCTTCACGGACTTTGCCCAGCACCCTGGTGCAGTTTCAGCGCTGTATTGGCTTGGCAGAGCCTTGTGCGTGCACTGTCTGCAGGGGCAGAGGGATGTTTGTATACTGATGTGTGTTCAATTCACATTTTCGAAACTGGGAATGCAGGCTGGGCGTGAAGATTAAGGCCCAATCCCCTTCGTCTGTGTTACTCAATTTAACTGCTTGGGCCCTCTTTGTAAAAGTAAACACAAATCTGAGAAGAAACTTAATTACATCTTTATGCAATAGCCACAGAAGTTACGTAGAGGCTGTGGGGAGAAGCATAATGTCTGCTGACCTGTCCTCTTGGCAAGCAGTTTGCTTCTTGTACATGCTGGTGGACACCCCTGTTTGGGTTAGACGAATCACTCCCTGGATTGCCCTGACTACATTGGCTTCATCTATGCTGACTGTAAAAGGAGCCTGGTGAGTATTTAGGCTACTGATGGCTCTGTTTTAGCCACCAGCCCTTGGGCAGCTGAATCTTTCATCTAAGACTCATTAGCCCGGGAACTGCTGGGAAACGAAGGTCTGAACACCAGGAACGGAGGGGACTGCTCCGTCAGCCCGCAGCCTTGCCACCCCAGGAGGTGGAGAGGCAGGTAGGCCTGGGGGTTGTAGCCTCTCCCATCCCTCCTTGGGGGGCTGCGTGGAGCCAAGCTGCCTCCTTCAGCATTTAACCTGCCCAATGGGAAGCTCGTGCATTTTGCACAAAATGTAAGAGTGTCAAAGTACCAGGTTGCAGGAACTTCCCTGTGAATTAAACTTGTTATGGGTGCAGGAGCAAATAGTGTATCTGCCAGTCCCATTACTAGCATGGACATGCCATAAGCATGCAAGAAATACACCCTTTAAAGATATGTAAAGATGACTGCATTAAAATCCATACCTGTTTGGTCACAGCACGGCGCACAAGTCATCTTTTGAATTTCAGAAGGCTGAGAGCTGCTGGAGAAATGGCAAGTACTGGGCGGGGGGGCAAGGAGTGTTTGGTAGCACGTCCCCTGGTTTTCCTGCGCTCCAGCATCCCTTTTCCCTGACAAAGGCAGCAGCTGTTGCTGCTGTGCACAGATGTGACAAAGTCCTCCAGGTAGAGGAGAGCTGCCTCTCTGTCCGAGGAGCAGCTGCTCTTAAATTGTTATTTTCTTCTGCTGTTCCCCTAGCTCTGAATCTCACTGATATTTCCTCATAGTGTCTGCCTCTTTCAGCCTTCTCAGAGTACTTCTTGCTTGTCAGGGAGGCATTTCTATTTTCTTCTCCTTTGAAGAGGTGAGAGCTGAAAGCCTTACTCTTATTTTTGGGAGCCTCTCTGCAGTGTTTGTATCCAGTTTAATTTTTCTTCAGTGTACTGGGTGACCCATGAAGCCAGGTATCCCCCTCTCTACCCCAGCCCAGCCCCTCCACACACAAGCTCTGAGCTGTCTCTCCAGATCTCCTGTATCCGATGCATTTTGATTATTTCGGGGCATGAGTTTTCATGTTAGTGGGAAAAAATTCCTTTTTATCTTGTATTTTGTACTTACCAAAGTCAATATTTTTCCCTGTTACCTGCCTTGGAACTAGATACCAACTGTATTAAAAGGTGCCAGTTTGACTTCATGACTTCTGCAGTTTGGTCATATGGACTTAGATCCTCTCTTTGGTTTCCTGCATCTGCTTTTACATGGGATTTATACATGCCTCCTGTGGCTCAGTTGTGGCTAAGAAACTTCACTGTGGTGTAGATGTGGGTTTAGTTTTCCTGTATTTCTGCTTCTGGGCTATTAGGAAACCCCTTTTCTTAGCACAGCCGGTGGTCTTTGCTAACTTGTTTCATCCAGGGAGGAAAGGCATACCTCCATTAGTGTCTTGGCTATAATTCTGTTTTGACAAGAGAGCACTATTTTGAGGTAGCACCTCCTGTATTGTGATCTAGAAGCTGCCTGGCAGGGGTTGTGCTTTCAGGTGGCGAAACCGTACTTTTCTAGGGTCTGCACCTTTGGTATGTTCACGTTCGAGTACCTGAGCTCACCTGTTATCACTGTTTTTACAGATTCTGGTCCTTGCCCCAGTACACTTCATACATCCTTCTTCTGATCATAAGGTTGTGTTTACAGGTGGCAGAATTTTTTTTTTCAGAGAGAGAAGGTTATTTCCCTGAGAAAAAGTCCAAATTTTTAAAATGAGATGTTTTGGGGAAGGATAATTGTTTCACATTTCCTAAAGTATTATCATAATCTTTTATTGTTGCAGCTTCACAAAATATGTGAATCCACAAAATGTGAATAATCATCTTTCAGTAATCAAGGAGAAAATGAGTCATTGTTTGGCTTAATAGAATTTAAACACTGAAAAAACCCAAGTTTGCCCTTTTGTATCCTGTAGCACTTGCACCTAGAGCTGTTGGACTCCCATCCATCCTTCAGAGATGCCTGAATGATCCGTCCCTTCTTTCACTGTCAGCTGTTGGAGTTCAAGCACTTTTTTTGTTCTAAGCAAAGGACGAAACTGAACTAAAACCTTGTTCAGACTGCTTTTTTTCTCAGACCAGAGTGGAGCAGCTTTGGCCATAATCACGTGGAAGGCATTTGGTTCAACTCCCTGTCTCAGTTTTTCTCAACAGAACATGATAAGAGAGGTTTTAATTTTGGCAGTACTCTTGGTTTGACCACATTCCTCTTGCTGCTTTGTTGTCCATCACCAGTGGTCTCAGAATGTCCTCAGAGTCAATACCGGGCCACCCTTCGCTGAGCCCTGGCTCCTTAGACTACTTGCTTTCCTCTTAACCTGTTGGTTTGAGTTGTTCCCAAAACTCTGTGTGTGATCTCCGCAAGCTGCAGGGTACGATGGAAAGATGCTGTATGTCTGTTCTGTAGGACTAAAAACATTTCTGAAAATCATCTAAGCGCATTTGGCTGAATGAGAAAATACCCCTGCGGTGGTGGTCTCAAACCAGGCTAATGAGAGAGGAAGTAGAAATTAAATGTATAGATTTCAAAGGCACAAACCCACCCCATGCTCGCAGTCTGGGGCACTTAGCATCCCTCCATTTAACCTGCAGACCTGTATGGCCACATTTATTTAATCTGCCTGTGCCCAGGGACAGATGTACTGGCAGGGACTCTGTGATCTTTAGCTTTGCAATTAGCCCTGCCTCTTGCCCTGAGGAGATGCTGGCAGTACATCCCCTCTCCTGGCGTCTGCGTGGGTTGTGGCGCTTTCTGGTGTCTCCCACCCGGAGGAGAAGCCGCTGTGTTTTCCCATGTCTGTGCCATCCCCTGCCTTCTGCCACGTCGTCTGATAACATACGTGTGTTTTTCTCCCGTGACCCCAGTGAAATCAGTTTAATGCGAGCGGAGGGCTCAGTCAGAGCTTCATCAGCCCCTGGTTTGTCATCCATAGTACTTAGAATAATATGACAGCCAGGACAAGGACAAGAGAGCTGCAAGAGCCATCAAAACCAAGCGGGCATCTGGGTCAGGATGTTGCCCCAGCTTCACACAGCAGTGTGTAAGACACACACCCTGGCTATCAAGACCCAAAATTGTTTTGCGTCCTGACTTTTAGACTCTAAGAGGGGTGGTTGCTCTGAATGCTCCTCTTGGCCTGCATTCCTAATGAAGGCTATGGCTGGAATCGCGCCCCTCCCTGAGCTAATGATAGCAGTTTTACTGCTGATTTCAGCGTTAAGCTAGAATGAGATAATGTTGCAAACCCCATGCATTGCCACCGAGACGTCTTTAGTGTTACTAGTATTGTTAGTTGTGATAAGCTTTCTACATGCAAACAAAGCAAGCAGCAAATTCTTCCTTTCAGTTGTAACAGTATTTTTATTTGTGTGGCTTTGTGTATGTCAGGAAAAAAGAATCCCATTTCTTCTACTTATGCCACTTAGTGTGGAAAAAGATGGGAATACACAGGGTAGTTTAATGCAGATGTAAAGAACTACTATGAGGGGAAAACTGGTCATAAAAGAACAATATATGAGTTCTTCAGAAAAGCAGGAGAACCCAAGCAGCAATATGTTTGAAAGGAAACCTTCTGCACAGGATAAAATTCCTCAGTATAACTATTCTTTGTAAGTTACTCTTCTTGCAGTTCGTGGCTTCCTTTAGTATCAGATTGCCTTCATCTTGCGGGCTTGTGCAACTGGAGTTTATCAGGATTGAGTGACATGAATGTATTTGCATATTCACAAATTAGTCTTTTTAAGACTTCCCAGTGGGATTCTTAACTATGCTTAGTCTGTTTATCCACTCAAATCCACTGCTACAGTGTTTTAAAACTTGAAATCATAACTGCATCTGAATTTCACCATGAAATAAAATACTGTGAGTGAGGACACATGTTAGCAATCAACAGAGGGTCTTTCAAATGAACCCTTGTGCTGCAGGACAGGAGGCTGTTTCCAAGGAAGTATTGGTAGACCCTTGATCAGTTGAAGCCTGAGGCACTGAAATCTATCAGCAGGCATGCAGGTTAATGCAGAACAGGTGTCAGAGGTGCTCAGCGCTTCTTCTCAGTGATAGACCAAGTTATTTTGGTATCTTAACTGTAGCCAGCTGAGCTTCATCAGGCTAGCTGTAAATTGGATCATGGGGAAGGTGCAGAGGTAAAAGCAAGAAGGAGTATCTGTTTAAATTGGCATCTGGAGTTATCACAGCTTTTTTGCAGTCTCCATGTGCCCCTGAGTGCTGACGTTTTGACTGGCACCAAATTTTTCATTTAGAAACAGGGGTCTTGTTGAATTGTTCCTCTTATCTCACCACTTCTCATTTTAATACAAATTTTGGCCAGTCTGTAGGATTGCTGATTGGATTTGTTCAATTAACAGAGACTTTCATGTTACAGAAATGAATATTCATATTTTTTTAATTTTATTGCTGGATAGCTGAACTGGCCAGCTGGGGATGAACTTCTCAGAAGATAAGAAGCAATGGATTGAAGTTAGGAGTCATGGCTGTGATTTTCCAGCAGACCAGAGATCTTCTGGGTCACACTTTATTAGAAGTCCAGTTTGGTGCTTTTTTTAAAGAGATTTCATTTTTAAAGGGCAAGTATGCAGCATATAAAAAAAAAAAATTCTGATGGCAAATCACTTTGTATGCTGAAAGGAGTAGTTGTTTCTGAAACAAGCAACTAGGTGATTAAAGATTCTTGTTATAGTAGAGAGGAGTACAAAAGTCATAAGATGTGGTACATTACAATGCTAGGGGGAAGCCCTGGGAACAGTGCTACACCGTAACATAAAGCACTGCAGAATGGAGGAGCTGAAACAAAGGCACAGGAATATCTTCGGAAAAGCCTAGTGTAGTTGGCTGAGGTTAGAAAAGGAGGAACGCTTCATCTATTCTTCTTGAGGGCAGAAGGCGACTTGTAAAACTAGCAGGTAAAATTCTCATTTAATATTTTTAATACTTAATAGGAATTCTGTGATTTGTAAAGCTTCAGGCCATGTCTTTTATATATATATATATTTTTATTAAATTGAAATTACTTCTACTTCTAAGTTGCTACGAAGTTCCTTAATTCATTTGGCATGCTTTGGCCAATACAATAGGGGAATAGTAAGGGAGACCTCTGATCCTGGTGTGCGCACATTATACTCTATAACAGTCTGCATTTCCTAGCAGTACACTTATCTTCTCCTTTAAAGCAATACAATTTAACTTTGCAGGCCCTGTCATCCAGCAGTAATTTTCTGTCACTGCAGGATACCAATCCCCTGTTTGCAACTCGGATGCATTTTAACACTTTACCCTGTTAGCATGCATGATTGTTTGAGGACTTATGTAGATGAGGGATCCTTAAGCTGAGTTTCTGGAGACTGAATTCACTGTCTTGTTTCAAACATTCAGCACTATTTTTACCATGGTTACTTTATTTTGGTCCTTGTCTTATATTTGCTTTTTGACAGATTGAAACATAGGCAAAAGCAAAAAAAAAAAAAAAAAAAAAAAAAAAAAAAAGCATCTTCTGACATCTCCCTATTTTTAAATGCTGTTGGTAGTTCTTGTCTTATAGCTAGGTTTGCGTGGTATCATTTACTATAGCTCTCCCTAGACCACAAAGTTTTATTTTTTCACTCATTGATGACCAAATTAGGTTTGATTTGATGTTTAACTTACTAAGACAGAAGAAGGAGGTTGGAGAGGACACAAAGAGGACTCGAGAACAGTTACAGTTGGAGAAAAATATATGTGTAAGTCAGAGGACTTAAATAGCTTAAAGAAAACAAGAAGAAAATAGAAAACGAGAGAATAAAAAGAAATCGCAGGATCTTATGCAGAACATTGAAATGTTCCCATGTGAGTAAAGTCCTGCTTTTTGCTTGTGGATGTGGGAAGTCAAGCCAGTACAGCTGTTGATTTGTGAAGGATCACATTTTCACCTGTTATAGCTGGGAGTTTCTCTTGGTTTATTATTTTCTGTGTTAGTCTTGTGCATAGACTGGATCTTTCAGTGGAGAGGCAGATGTCTGGAAATCTGTGCCTCCTTGCTGCACTACAGCTTGTTACAACGTAGTGATATTCAATGACTTTCTGAGTAGTTTCATTGTTGCTGAATTTACATTTCATCTGATTAGATGTGATTTTTAGATTAACCATTGTCAAGTTTGTTTTCCTTTTTAAGACACATTGTATTACTGTTCTTTGAGCCCTGTGGAAATTGTAAAATAGGTTCCATAAAAAATAGATGTGTAAAAAAATCTTTGTTAAAAAAAGTCAAGAACTCTTGATCTCTACAAGATTAAGCTCTCTACCATTGCACACCTGAAAAATGGTCACCCTAAGCAATCACCGTAACTTTTCAGTGCAAACAGACCAAGTCCCACACGTGTGCCTGGTTCTCAGTTTTTCCCCATGCGAGTAGAGCGGATGGTCTGTGCAGGTCAAAGCCCAGTGTTCCCAAGCTGGCTTGTCAAGTACTGTATTTGCACAGCTGCTCCATCAGCAGCAAACTGTCCCATCCAGAAGGTGCCTGTGAAGGTTTGGGAGTGTCTGTGCAAGGCTCTGTGTGTTTCTTCCCACCCTCCCTCCACAGGGGTAGCGATGCTGGATCCCAGCATCCCCTCTTGTGTGCTGAGGAGCACAACTAGGCATTGCGTGCCAGAGAAACAAAGGAGAAAATTACTTTTGGTGCTGGTTTCCCCAAGGAAAAGCTCTTTTCCTGGGAGCTGGTACTCAGCAGAGAGGCCCGTGCAACTGTGTGTCTAAAAATGGACCTTCACCTTCTTTTCTTTGCCGCAGAGCTGTTGCAGCTTGATATGCATCAAGCCCTGGTCCCTCTTTTAATGCTCTGAAGAACTGGTGATCCTGTAATATCCGTGACAGTGAGCATAACTGAGAAAGGAATCCCTCCTCAAGAACCTCTTTTTTTTTTTTTTTTTTTCCTTTCACTATTTTCAGGACATGTATTTCCTCACCTCAAAGCTAGATTTTTTTTCTTAAAAGCATGAAGGGCTAGAAGTGAGTAGCAACGCATGGCAGCACAGGGTCTACAAGGAGCATAGCATCACCAGCTGTTCTCCTTTTACAAAGGTAGTGCTGGTGTGGGGTCAGAACCAAAAGCTGTGGTGCCTGGCATGGGTGGAGGTGGAGAAAAGCAGGGAAGCACTGGGAGACGAGGCACCTGCACCAGGAAAGGCAGTTGTTAACTGGCTTAGAGAATTTTAATTAGGGAGAGATGGGATCAAAGGAAGAGCTGTTCGGGCAAGTTGTCTTTTTTTTTTTAATGCAAAGTGCATTGCTTGAAATAAATTTGGGGTGGAGGAATCAAATGGTAATCTTAATGATGCAGCAAAATGTAATGATGAAATATAGTTCCTCAGGGGCTCTGTTTCATCATAGTTTGTACCTTTAAAAACATGGGCTTCAGGGGGCAGAAATTGTAGCATCTGTCTGTGCAGGCTTTTGTTTGGCATGGTTGGGTAGGCTATTGAGTTCCTACTCCCTGCCTTTAGCTTAGCTGTGTACTATATGTTCTCCACAATACCTCAAGCTGAAAATTGATCTCCAGTCAATACTGTGCGATGATTCGAACCACTCCTGTAATCAGCGCTGCTCGTTGAATGAAATTCATCGTGGGAGGCCTGATTATTGTCTCCGCCAGGACTGACCCAGCTGAAAGGGCTATCAAACTGTCTGAATTTGGACACTTTGGACAATTGCCATCAGGAATTATCTATGCTCCCAGAAAGGGCTAAATTCAGCAGAGATGAAGTGCTAGGGTTTATTGATTTCTTTTTTTTTTTTTTAAATTTTCTTTTTTTCCTCCAGTCCTCCTTACTGGGTAGAGCAGAGGCAGCTTTAGCCACATGCTCTGGGGGTTGAGATAGCATTGCTGCAGTGAAGATGAATCTTTTCTGACCCCATGTCAAATTGTCTGCAGCACACACTGGAAGATTTCAGGGCTGCTTTTTAAGGAACGACCATTTGTCAAAAATGCTACGGCATGTAAAGGAGCCTCGTGGTCCTGTTGGCTACATGTTGCAGTCAAGGTAAAACAGAAAAGTGTCACAGACGGGGCTGAGCACTTACCAGTTTGTGTATCAGCCTCAATACACGAGTTCTTGATCTGCAGGTATGGGGAAGAGGAGCTGAAGCCTTCGAGTGCCTGATTAGAGAGGGGTTCACCATGCAACTGTGGTTTCCATTAGGTCACCAGTTGGGATACCCTTGTCTTAGTTACGAAGCTTTCTGGAGCTGTATAAGCAAAAGGGACATACTACACCAGCACAATGAAGGGCTTATTAGCAGTTAATAATATTTAAACACTTGACACTTGCTTAGATAATGCCTTTTTTTTTTCTCTTAACCTTTGTACAGGAGTACTGAAAGTGGGGCAGATTTTTTTTCTCACCTTACTGGTGTGGAAATTTCAGTTACGCTGATACCACTTATATTGGGAAACCCTGTTTCCTCCTACAGGAGCTCATGCCACTGGTCTTTAATGAAGTGTACTCAAAATAGCGATAACAAATGAAGTGCGAGTATAATAACTGTATTTACTTCACAGAACATTTTTAAAGTTAGTGCGGATCAGGGGATGTCAAGCTTTAATTACAGAAAACCAAAGTAAGGCTCATTGGTGAAACTATGCTGCCACGCACTGTTGCCCGCCTACCCGAAGAGCTGTATGCAGTAACAGCGCATGGTCTAGACTCGCTAATGGCACAGTTTCTGTCCCCAGCAGCAGCTCTTTTGCCTCTGACTTGAGGACCTGGACTGAAATCTTAATTCACTGCAAAGCTCTCATCGATGGGTATGGACTTTGCTTCAGCTCCATTTGATGGAGCGCAGTGGAAGCTTTAAAGGCATTCAGGCCAAAGTCTCTTCACCAAGGGCGATGTGCCTGTTTGTCACCAGATAACCTCTAGTCTTTTAATAGAGTTAAAGCTTCGTGGGCTGGCTCTGCCCTTGCTTAATGCCATGGCATTGTTCCCATTGGCTTCAAAAGGAGGAGGCACTTAGACTGGGACTCACAAAGGCCCTTAGGAGCCTAAGTCCTATTCATTTCCTGATTTCAGTGGGACTTAGAGTTCTAAATCCCTTTGTGAATCCAAGCCGTAATGCTCTACTATCTAGGCACAAGCATTAACAAGAGTTCTCTTTATCCTCTTAGCATGGTAAGCCTGGAAAGTGGAGCTCCTTGTTAGCTTCTCTGTGCTCCTGAAATAGGCTGAAAATATGTGTAGCTGTTTAAATATGGAAGTTATCTTCTTACTTGACTCTGAATTATCTTGTCTTTTCCAGAACTATGAAAACAAACAAGTCTGTATGACAAAGCTCCTTTCTAGGCTGAAACTCTGCAGGATGGGTGTTGGGGTGGAGAATGGGTAACCTGAGTGAAGGGAGAGGAACACATCATTGCTTTAACCCCTTTCTGTCCTTCCGCCTTCCACCCAGCTTGGTCCATTGGGATGTGCATGAAAATCATCTGTGACAAACCCTTTTCATACTGGTAACTACGCTTTAAAAGAGCCCTGTCCCATAGTATCCATTAAGAACTTGATCCACAGACCCTGTGCGGAAGCCAGGTACTCATTGGTGGGGCCGTAAAGATCAAAGCCTCAGCAAGAAACCTTCATAGGAGCCTCTTACTATCATTCTTTCAATGCCAAATGAGTTTTTTGCATCTGCTTGCTGATTTCCAAATATATTGATGATGGGCCTGGTGCTCAGCTGATGCAAATTAGCTTAGCACCACTGAAATCAGGTCAGTGGCTGTGTTGATTTATCTCATCTGAGGAGTTGATGCAGACTCTCCTGTTCTTCTGGTGTTAAACACTTTTCCCTCTGCAGCCATCTTAATCTGTTCAAGAGCAACGTGAGTCTAGAAATTACTCTGAGTAAAAGAAAGAGCTGTACAATGTGTTAAGTCAAAAGTAAATAATGTATAGGCTTACAGAGGATCTAATGATTAGATGTTGGCATATATTCTTGATAGATTAGGAATCCTTATCCCATTAATGGGTCAACTCTTAGCCTCTGTGATAAATGGCTTTGATTGACAGAGAAGCAAAATGATGAGATATATTCAGTGAGATATATTCACTTTGCTGTGATGATCCTAAAAAACAAGGGGTGTCTACTTCTGAAAAATGCTTTCACCAGAGTCAATAAAACACCCAATTGATCCACAGTTAGTGCAGGGAACTGTTACAGAGGTGCTGCTCAAATCTTACCATTTACAGCAAAGCATGTTTGCAGCAGATAAGGCTTTAACTTAACTGATTTTGTGTCGATTTTCAAATCCATAAAATATAAGGACTTGCCATCTTTCACTGTTCCAGAGGGGAATGGGGTAGTAATAGTTGTGAAGTTGATGGGAATACAGAATGTAGCGTGGTCTTGCATTTAGGGGCCAGGGGTAATGCTGCTGGGCTTAGTTCTGCTCCTCCTCTAGTGAGCTATCCTGCCGAGCCAGGATGAGCTTCTCCAGGGAGCACTGCGACGTTTTCTTTCTCCTTCTGTCATGGATCACTGGGTTTAATCGCTTGTGCCAGTTTTCTCTGCAAACAGGGCCCTTCCTGCTTTTGCATAATTTTGCTAAAAATTAGTGAGTCTCGAGTGCTGTATGGAGTTTTGTAACTGGAGAGGTATTGATGAGGGAGATTATTAGAAGGTTTCACATCCCTTAAGGGACATATATTCTCCACGCTTGGTATCTGTTTGATTACCTCATATATCAGTTGGGTCCTAAAATCCTGAGAGAGGCTCAGAGTAAAGCTCTGAAACACTTGGGTTTTTTCAGGGCACTTGGAGGGATGCTTTCCTTTCTCTTGCCACACTACCAACTTGCGATAGCAGAGAGCGGCATTCCAGGAGGTTGCACGAAGTACCTAACCACAGCGTTTAGCAGTGCTGGCCCAGACATCAGAGAGGGGAGGGCTGGCCTTGCAGTGGGCTCCAGACTGCAATTCAGGTGACCTGTGCTCGCTTGCCATTGATTTTTCATCTGACCTTGCACAAGGCACATAACCTCCTCCTGCCCCGGTTGGCCATCTGCACCACAGGGACAGCGCTACTGCCTCTTTCATGGTCTTTGTCCTCAGACGTATTGAATATATATTGTTCAGGGCAGAAGGGGTTTTACTACACGTGTGTGTAGTACTTAGCAGGCGGGAGCTTAGTACTCCACTGGGATTTTTGGGTACTATGGCAGTAATGCAATAATGAATGATATCTTGCAGGTTGCTTTCCTCCCACTTTATCACCGTTGCCATCCTGACCCTTTTTCTGCCTATAAAGCTGCCATATTTGCTTTGATATGGTCTCCCATGGCCGTTAGTCTATGCAACGATTGATGGGTGATGCATAGCTTATGCAACCGATGGGCATTTTGCATTTTGATTTCACTACCAGTTACAGGTACCCTGATTTGTGAACAATGCCAGTCTGTAAACTTGCTATTTGCTGAAGCTGTAATTCAATGGAGTAGCAAAAATCCTAAAGGAAGAGTAACCTGGCATGCCCTTGAGAAGTTTAAGATGTTACTCCACCATCAGGAATCATTGTTGAAGCTTCTGCAAACTTCGTTGCATCCTGGCTTGAATGGATATACTGGAACAAAACCTTAAAATGCTTGCTTGAAAATCTATAATTAGACTTGCTGGGGAATGGTTATAGAATATATTAGACTGAGTGGCTCTTAAGTAATTTTTTTTAAAGCAAATTCATCTGTTCTCAGAACTGCTTTCTGTAGAAGTGCCAATTGCCACAACCAACAGGGCTCCGGTGACTCTCAGGAATGTATCATTTTAAAAGTGATTAGAGATTAATTAAACGGAGCTTCATCATCTGATGGAATAGCTAAAATATACATTTGCTTTATCGTAACTTGGCAATAAAAAGGATGTATATGTTCTTAGTGGCCAAAGGTGCTGCCGCGTATTGTGGAGGCAGCGTGCTGCCCCATTGACTCTTTGGCAGGTTCTTCAGCTCTTCCCTTTGTGACTTTGGAGGTGAGGCGGGAGCATGGCATGGCCAGGTATTGCCTAGGGCATCAGGGACCTTTCACTGAGGACAGGGTGAATGATCACAGTCCCCTTCCGAGACAGCCAAAAATTTTATCTTTTATCTTTCACGGTTTCCTTGGGTAGCAGCTTTTCTGATAAGGAGCTCAGATCCATCAATTTAATCCCAGGGTCTAAAAGATGAAGCTTTTCTTTTCCAAATTAACATAGAAGAAAAAAGAAAAAAAAAGATGCCTTCTGCACGTCTGTGTTTGACTTTCACTGGCAACTTCTCCTTCTCCAACTGTTCATCGCTAAAATGTGTGCTTGTCGGGGGTGGAGAGCAGGGTTGTAAACACATGATGTTCTCCAAACATCAAGCAAATCTGGCATACCCTTCCCCCCTATTTTGAATCACAACTGATTTTTCTTTAACCTCTCAGAAATAGTTTTAAAATCCCTGTTGTTTGCCTATAAAGGATAAGCATAACCATAAGATCCTGTGGGCTTACTTAATTCAAAGTCTTTATGGCTCATATTCAAAATGGTGCTTTAGCACACATCTTCCTTGTTAGTTTTTTTTAAATTAGATATTCCTATTCCACCTTCTCCTGGAATTAACAATGTCTGTC
Source organism: Aviceda cuculoides (assembly GCA_035590195.1). Lineage (NCBI taxonomy): Eukaryota > Metazoa > Chordata > Aves > Accipitriformes > Accipitridae > Aviceda > Aviceda cuculoides. Next base: position 27,790,224 of record JAVJGG010000007.1, read on the forward strand.
ATTAGCGATCAAGATAATTCCAGTAATGAAAAATCACATAAAATTTTGAAATGGTTCCACTTCATGCTTTCTTTCTTCTTCGCCCCCCTCCCCCCCCCCCCCCCCCCCCCCTTGTTGGAAGGATTATAAATGTATGAGGAAATGTATGGGTATTCAGGTCAAATTATCCTTTAGCAATGATTTTCATGTTTTGAATCTTACTCTGATATCCATATGTCAGAATTTTGGAGGCTCAGCTTTTCTGATCCTAATGTCACTTCATTTTTTGGCTGCAGGAAGCAGTTGTAGCCTTCAAAGGACAGGAGCAGAGACTGTTTTGTAAGTGCAGGAAAAACAGCCAGAATGCTGTGTGCATGTTCAGTTTGCAGATTGCGTGCTGAGACAGGCAAAGGCACTGGATGTAGCTCCACACTGAAACCCCAGCATTCTTGGTGCGTCCTTGCTGATACTCTTCACCTTGGCTGGCTTGTTATTCCTGGAGCGTGAAGAACCTACATGTGGTCAAGCGTTGTGTACCATGCCGCCGACTGTCTTCAGCAATGCCGCTGCTCCTTCAAATACTCGAGTGCCATCCAGAGCACTGCCTCGTGGCAATGCATCCCACCAGCTGCATCAAGAGGCTCTTTTATCACGAGGCTGCTTGTTTCATGGTGTTTCCCTTCTCCCTGGTGTGGTGGGTTGACCCTGGCTGGACACCAGGTGCCCACCAAAGCCGTTGTATCACTCCCTCCTCCTCAGCTGGACAGGGGAGAGAAAATATAGCAAGGGGCCTGTGGGTCGAGATAAGGACAGGAGAGATCACTCACCAATTACCGTCACGGGCAAAACAGACTGAACTTGGGAAAAAT
>JAVJGG010000007.1:27791171-27804901 GCA_035590195.1 Aviceda cuculoides
ATCACAGAGGCGTTACCACTAACACTGATTGGCTCGGCCTTGGCCGGCGGTGGGTCCAACTTGGAGCCGGCTGGCATCGGCTCTATCGAACACAGGGGAAGCTTCCAGCAGCTTCTTACAGAAGCCACCCATGTAACCCCCCTGCTACCAAAACCTTGCCACACAAAGCCAATACACTTGGGCAAGGAGGTGAGATAGCCAGACGTCTTCCAGGTCTATTGGAAATCTTGTAGGTAAAAAGGTAGGGAGAGCCCTTGGTGGAAAGTTATCTAGGATCTTCTGGTGTAACGGATCAGCATCATTGTGCTGGCTGATCTCAGTTCTTACTGTATCTTCTTTTTATTAAGATCTGAATAAGGAAACTGATCTTAGGTGGTTGTAAAATGTTACTGTGCAGTTTATTTCTCCTAACCTACTAGAGTGTATCCTTGCCTGAGGCAATAAAACATGCTGTCAGATTGTCGGAGTAGAGTTGTATCAAAAAAAAAAAAAAAGGGAAAAAAACCACTTCATTTTGTTCTGGCCTTAAATACAGCAGGATGGCAAAGAAATCCAGTGTAAACCTTTAGGCAGTCTATGCCTTTATTGCAGCCCTTGAAAATAATCCAGCCAACAAGTAAACAAGCATAATTTGGACTGAATGGTGAAATGCTGTGTTTCTCTTTAGTGAGCTCTCTGCAGCCTTCAAAGACAGGTGAAGTGACTGGTGGAAAGAGGATTTGTGTGTAGTCAAAGGGCCAGCCTTTATCCAAAAAATTACCTGATTGCCTAATTATTTTTTTCCCAAACCAGCTGTTGTTATAAAAAGCAGCTTCATATGGACTGGAAGGGTTGAAAGTGTATCTGTTTTTACATTGCTCATTTTGCATTTCCTCACTACACTTCAAAGATTTGCTGTTTGTGACTTTGTTTTTTGCCTCTCCCTTTTTTCCTCCAAGCAAACAAAAACCCCCAAACCAAGCTATTTTGTCAGGGATATGAAAATCGCAGGGTCAAGTTGCAGACTTGGCAGTAGAATATCTAAAACTTAATCTGATTTAATTTTGTAAGATGGTACCTATCAAGTCAAGGATGCGTCCTTTTAAGCAACCATTATGTATCCTGGTCCTAAGCTCAATGTGTGCCAGGTGTTCTGTATATACGTACATACATATATGCAGATATATATATGTGCTTGCGTATGTGTATGCACTAGGAAATTTAAGTAAACTATTTACAGCAAGGTCTTTAGCTTGCAATGATATCATGTAGCTAACATTCACTGCACCCTCCTTGGCACATTCACAAGAGAGCAAGAAACAAGCAGACACCTCTGCAGCAGTGTTTGAGCTTTGTGAAGTGACCTGCTGGCTTCTCTGACAGCTGCGTTTTGCAAACTGACTTTGGGGCACACTGTATGCCTCTGCTAGTGCTCGTGATGGTGTAGGAGCAGGCACTCAGGGCCTGATTTGGGCAGGGGAGGGGGGGGCTGACATAGGGAAAATGAGGGGAGTTTCATGTTTGCTTTCTGCTTTTCATGGGATGGGGCCACCTGTAGCCTTTCTTCTCCATGGAAGGTATTGCTTTGAAGACATTAGAGTTTGGGGTTGTACATCAGGACGGCACTCCAACTTTTGTTTGCAATATTTCCAAATAGCATAAGGGGTTAAATGCAACCCTGTGTCTTGCTGTAACGTGCAAGGAGAGGACTAAAGGGGATTCACATCTGTACCAAATGCCTGCCTGTGGAAAGGAGGCACCGGGGCTCCCCTCCTCTGAAACCATTCCCTCTCAGCAACGTTAACCTTCTCAGTAGTTGAGGGTAAATGCTTTCTGAAATGCTTCCTGAAAGCCAAGTGCTCGAGAAGTTTAAGAAAGGCTGAAGTCAGTGGGCTTTGGGCATTTCAACCCTGTCCCTTGGTACTTCGTTGCTGTGTAGCCTCACCTCCTGGACCCTGTCCCGCTGGTCTAAGGAGGGACAACAGATGTTCAGTGAGCAGCTTCACGTTATTTTGTATTCCCTCAGCTGTTGGCCTCATATTTTATCCCCTGCAAAGTATTGAAATGCTGAAGCTACAGTTACTAACATCATTTTGACTCCTTTGTGCTGTTTGTCGCAGATGCAATGCAGTGCTCCAGAAGCAGTGGTGGATCTATTTTCTCCTCACCATTGCAAAATATCTGTCTGTCTGTCTATGTATCTATTTACTTGGGTGGCTCTGCAGATGGGGAAGTTAAGGTTGGAGAACTCTACCTGCCAGCTGCAGGTTTGGGATCAGACTTGCCCGCATAGTGAGTGTGTTTTGTGCTCTGTTTATTCAAAGCATGGGCTGCCCTGACTTCAGTTGTGGTTTTACGTGCACTAAACTTTTGCAGTGGAGATCCTGGGTTCTCACTTCAGCTTTCCAACAATTTTTCTCTTTCTGGAAGTTTGACTCCCACTTCAGCTTCTCAGATTCACTCCTGTTCAATGACGAGGGGGCCCAAACCAGAAAAGGATGGTGTTGGTGACTGGAAAGGCATGAATACTGTCAACACCTTCTGCCTCAAGACAGCTCAGGTCTTCACAGAAAGCTCTTGGAAATGTGTGCATTGAGCAGAAGGAAGCGATGCAGAGGTACTGGAATGGAAGAAGAAAAGGCATCTAGCAGCACGAGAAATAGCCAGCATCCTTCTTACTGGAGCATCCAGATTGGGAAAGCCGCAGACAGGTATTAATTCCCTTTCCTAGGGGCTGGAGCAGAGAAACTGGTGGGTCTCCACTGAAGTGTTGCTGAGCGTCCAGTGCCTCCCAGTGCTCGCCTGCTGTCATCTCGCTGGGTGCTGCCAGCTCTGTCTGCTGGGCTCTGCACTCCTCCCAGCGCCGCCGTATTCTGCTGAATATGCTTTTTCCTTGCGCAGCTGAGTTTATTTTCCTGCAGCGGAGTCCCTCAATGAGGCTCCCTGCCTCAGGAATTCAGCCGTCAGCCTTCAGGAGATGCTGCCTGCAGGATTCAAAAACAGCATCCAACCGTCTGCAGTGACGCCCTGGCTGGGATGAATGGAGTGGCCCTGCACCTTGGCTCCACCAACGTCAGTGGCCAAGCATCACCTCTAGGCACTTTACTCTTACTTACCTGTGTAAAAAATTTAACTGGCACTTGGGATTCTTGGTTTCTCCAAAGCCTTAAGTTGCCTCTGGCTGGCTTCCAGCCACAGCAGAGGAAGGGAAGCCTGGCTAGGCACTGCCTGCTCACCCTGCCATGGTGATTCTGTCAGCGGCAGGGGGGGAAGGCGTCTTTTGTTCCAGATGCAAACTGGCTCCACGCAGCTCACTGGGGATGTGTTGCTGTCTCCCAGTAGAGTGGAGGAGTTATGCAGGTCTGATTTCCCCATGGAGGAGCACAACGCCGCCACTTCCCTGTGCCAGTAAGTTCTTCCTCCCTGGGAAATGAAATAGCTAAAAGGAATAAAAAGTTTGTGTGGACTTTGGAAGCAAGCCTCTGGTTCAGGCTTGCTTTCTCTCATTTCTGCCTTACTGGTATTTATGGAGAGAGATGTTTTCATTGTGGAGGATGTGGAGGAGGTGGAGAGGGGAGGAACACTCCTAAAATGCTCAGTCCTTCCTCTTAAATATGTGTTCCCCGTATTGTGTCATTTCCAGGCTTAGGCATAATGTAGCTATCAAAGCTTCCCCCTTGGCCTCATTGTGCAGCATAGCATATTTTTGCCCTTAAGCAAGGGAAACAGATGATAAGCTGAAGCTAGCTGTCCTTGTAGTGAAAGTGCAGGAGCGGGGCCGGCAGTCCCTGCCGCAGCGGTTATGCGCCTTCTACGGACGCCTCGCTTTCCATTAATCCGTGCCGTGTACCAGGTGCTTCTTTTCAAGGTGGTGCAACATCCTGGGAAGTTGCGGTGTTGGGAAAATGGTCAATGCACTCTTAGTCCTGCCTCTGCAGTCTAGCAATGAGAAGCAAGGAGATAAAGCCAAGCCAGGAGCAACCTCTAGACCAAGAGCAAGCAAGCGGGTGCCTCAGCCTGAGAAATACTAACCAAGAACCAACCCTTTAAAAGTGAAATGTCCTCTCTTCTTCAGTCTAGGAGGCTAAAAGGTCTTGATATCTGTGGAGGGCTTATGGTCTCCACTGGAAGGTGGTGACCTGTTGTGACCCTTGCAGCCACTATCAGTGCGTAAGAATATTATCGTTCTCTCTTAAGGAGTGGTTTATCAGTTTAGTGTGCAGGTAGGCATTGTATTTTAAAGCTTTAGTAGAAGACAACTTTGGCTGATTTGGAGATCTCCTGTGGCGTTGATTTGTTTGTTCCCTGTGCTTGTGCTGCACCTTGCAGGCATCCTACCATTATGTCCTTATGAAGCAAAGTGTTACTGTTCATTTCTTGTAGAGGTGAGAGATGGCATTTTTCTTCCCATTGCTTGTGTGTATACAGTTTCTGGGTTTTCTTTAGTTTTGATAGCAGGAAAAGTGCTGACTGATAGATACAGACCCCCATCTTAGACTTTGCTTCCATGGAAATGAGCGAGGACCTCTGCTCTTGACTTCAGAGGGTCCTGAGCAACCTTGACAGGTGAGAATGCGTGAGGTATGGTTCAAGTCAGGAGACAAAATGGGAGAAGAAGGAGCATTGCTGCATGATATCTGCAAATCAATTTTGAGAATTTTGTTTTCCCTTTTGAGCGTTCAGCCAAGTAGTCTGCCTTCACCTTCTGTTCCCAAGAAAATAAGAAGGGGAAACCATGGCCTTAGCTAGAAGGAGCGTAGCTGCAGGAGGACCACCGAGCGCACCCAGCAGCATTGTCCCTCGCACCTCACAATTGCCTGTTTGACAGTTGGAGTTCCTGGAAAGCTGTCTGTGCTCCTACTCCTCGCTGAGGGTTAATGTTTGCAGAAGATGTGAAATCCTGCCATGATGGCTTTAATGAGCACAGGGCATTGCTCAGAAGGTTTCCTGCCTGCTGTCAAAAATGCCAAACCTATTGATTGCCCTCAAAAGACCTGGAGGCCTTGCAGCACTTTCAGACTTTCCCACTGTCGAAGTGTTCTGCTTAACAAGTATCCCAAAGACCATTTCAGTGCTGTGTGACTCTGATTGCAGTACAAGGCTATCACACAGTTTCTGTCACTGTTTGTTTGTTTTTTTTCTTTCGCTCTTTTTCGAGAAATGTGGGCCCGTACCTCACCTGCCCTCCCCTTCAGTCCTTAATTTAAGTCCCATGGGAAACACCAACAGCGTTACTGCTTTCATTCAGAAAGGCAGGTGTGTCCTTTGCCTTGACAAAGTTCGTGCAAATACATACGGCTTTTCCAGGGTCAGTAGTGGTTGATTTTGTGATCCAATCTCCCATCTTAAGCAACCGGATTGGGTACCCAGTTGGACATAGATTTATATGCAAGATAGATAGGAAAGGCCAATATTTGCCTAGACGTCAGAAGCTGTTTCCCGTGTTGCAGCTATACTAGATCCTCTTTCCTTATAATGCAGCCATTGAATTCCGTTCATCCCTGATGATGAGAGATATACCAGCTCCTTTCTGTGCTGTATCCCTTTCTGTATTCCTCTTGATAGTCAGCAACGTGCAAGACAATTAAGATTATTTACTCTCCAAAGTGCTGTGACTAAAAGAGAGAGCTGACTTGTAAGCATCTTTGAAGATAAGCATAGTAAGTCTTCTGTTGTTTGAGAAAAAAAAAAGGTCCAAGAGATTTTACCTGGAAAATACTTTTACTTATTTGCCTTTTTTTTTTTTTTTTCCCTATTTAGCTGGAAATTTTTTTATTTATTATGAGCTGTTAACTAAATCTTGGCTGTGAATTGACTCTGACTTGGAAACTGCTGTGAAACACAGAGATGAACCAAAGTGAGATCTTACTGTGTAGAGTCCAGAGCTGTCATTGATCTGAAACGCTTGCAGCTTGCCGGTGCTTAGGTGGTGGGTGGCTCTCGGCTCACCAGGGTGCAGGACTCAAGTCATGCTGAAACATGTAGATACTTGGGAATTAGAGGACCACATATGTGCTGAGCAGGACCACAAATCATGCAGTAGCTTGCATTTGCACAGTGCTCTGAAGATGATAAATGCTGTCTAAATGTTCACTTGAACTTCAGCATGAATTAAATCCAATAGAAATTTGGTTTGAACTTTGTTTGTCCAGTTGCAACATTCTGAAAATAGTTTTTGTGGTGGTTTTCTTCATTTAAATATTTATGAAAAATATGGGGAAAAGATTCCATTAAGAAAGAAATCTTGCAGTATTCAACTGACTGTCTTAATACTCAGTTCTGTGGTGTGACTGCAGCACCAAATCCTGCAGATTCCTTTCCTTTTGTGGCTACAGTAAAACATGCGTAGGATGAGAACAAGAAGGGTAATCAGAGCGAGATGTAGTTCTTTCCTGAACCTTAAAAATTTTGTCTGTGACAGGAGTTACGTCTAGTTTCCTACTTTCTGGAGCCAGACACAGACTGACAAGCAATAACTGCACTTGGTATGGTTGGAGGGGCGAGCTGAAATCCTCTGGCTGCTGTTACACAGACCCTTAGAGTAGCTGAGCCATCAGTCCCTTCCAGCCTGGAAATGGGAGAATCTGGGCCAGGATTCATGGGAACACTGCCCAAAGTTAGGCTTTAAAACAGAGTCTCCCGAATCTCAGACACGCTAAGCCCCCAGTGGCTCCCGCAGATGTCAAAAGCTGGTTTGGGAGCCTTGGCACACCTGAGGATGAGGCCACTTTACCCAGGCGACTGAAGGCAGTTGGCTTTAGAACTGATTTTGGGAACTTCAGCCTGTGTTTCTGGGCAGTTTGTCTTGTAGCAGCCCAGACCTGTATTTGCAGCAGCGAGGATGCTGCCTGCCTGATCAAAGTCTGACATGCAAGGACCTGTATGGTCCTATCAAACGATAAAAATATGTAAGGAGGTTGGTTGGGTTTTTCCCCACTCCCAGTAAGCCTTGCTGGGTAAGACAGTCCCTCTCAGTTTAATTTCTTTGTGCTCTTCATCCTCCTACTGTGCTGCGCAGGATCTCAGCCTTTAACATTTTTCACCTTGTTGAATTCACTGTGTATATTAGTACAGTGAATGAGTCATCTGGCATATTTAAGTGCAAACCTTAGAAGATAGCTCTAAAATTGCCTTTTCTACTGGAAGCTGATAAGCTCATTACATATGCAAAAAAGGATGTGTGTATCAGGCAAAGCCAATATGTGACTTGGTAGCAAAGACCAGTCTGAAATACAAAATATATGTAACGATGAATTTAAACACCTTACTAAATCACAGCTGTGCCGTTTTATTAGACATTGTTTCATAAACTATGAAAGCTTTAGCTATCATATAAATCTGTCTCTTAATAGGCAGCAGTTACATTTCTTTATAATTTATTTCTCTGATACTGCTTAGCAAAAACACACCTTCCTGGCAACTCTGTTTATATATTACATTTTGTTTATCATTGCAAGCCCAAATTGCTTGCCATGCTCTCTCTTCTGGTGCCATGTGAATAATGGAGATACAATCCAGAGGTCGTGAAGACAGGAGTTACAAAGAAGTCCTTGTGTTGCTGGCACTGAACAAGAGGTCGAGATGGGCTTCTGCAAGCCCATTCTCACGTTTCTCATCTGGGACCACTCACTGCTTAGGGGTCGTTTAGTGCTTTGGGCAGTGGGACATCTTAAAATGGTTCAAAATGAATATCATAAATCTACATCAGCCCTCAGGGATTGCTGATATCCCAGTTCAGACCAGTCGCTATCATTTTTCTTGCCCTAATGTGATGCTTACTTGAGTCACTTTTTCCAGATGTGGGAATAGGTGTGAACGTCTTTGATAAGCGTTCTAGGAGATCCCAGCCGGCAAATACCTAATAAATAACAATTTGAGGATGTTGAACGTGACTCATGATGCTGATAAGGTATGTGTACAGACTGCCTTTTAGTGTGGTTCTCACTTCAGCTGTCATGGTCCCCTCCAGCTGTCTGGCATGGAGCAGCGGTTGGCATCTGGGAGCTGCAGTGGGGTTTGTCTGTCCTTCTTTCATTTAGGTTATTAGTGTCTCACCACCAATTCCAGTCAATCAAGAGAGTGGTATCCCCCAATCCTAAGTCTGCCAAATGTTTTTACGTTTTTCTCTCCGGGTTTTTTACAGATAAATCTAATACCGGATGAAAACATACTGCCTCTCAATATTCTGTTAAGTGGCTAGCACTGGGGTTTTTTTCACACTGTTTAAACAATTATAGTCTCTCTTTGTCATTAATTTGATGTTTTTTTCAACCAGTATTCTTGCTCTGGTAAAATGTTTTGAACACTGTTTCTCTGTTCATACTTCTCCGTATCAATGAAGAAGTACCAGCAGGAATGGGGGGAGACAGAGATTTCTCTGTGATGTTCAACAGCTGATACATTTTGGCCAAATGACCTCTGTAATGGTTCATGCAAAAAGATGGGAAATTTAAAGCATTTTTTTGTTGTTGTTCTAATTACCAGAGGACTGCTTGCTTTTTTCAAGTCAAAGCATTAGTAAAATGTCCTTTTTTAAGTTAAGGAAAGCCTGAGCAGTGTTCATCATTTTAAGAGTCAATTATTCCTCTCTCATATCTAAAACCAAGCCAACTGTGAATAAAACTATGGTATCCATTGAGACCTCCTTGTGCAAAACTTCCTTAAAGGAGCATCTGAGAAAAGTGCATTTTTTTTAGTGGTGGGGGTTTTTTTGTTTGGTTTTTTTGTTTGTTTTTTTTTTTTTTTAATTCAGAAGGGATTAATAATTTATGTGACTTGAGAAAAACTTATCAGCCAAAACCAACATGCCTAGAAAATAGTCGAGTTCTAACTATCGACTCCAAATGAGTGCAGTTTTCTAGAAGTCAAAAGGATCTGTAATGTGGGCTTAGAGTGGGTACAGAAATGTCATCCTGTGGGTTGATGCATTTGTTATCAAGGCCCACCATACAAAAAGTCTGATTTACCCAAAACCAGTGTCTCTGCCAGTTCCTGCAATAGGTTTTTCTCACAAACATCCCATTCAGTATGTCTCTGTAATTTAGATAAGCAATTTAGCTCCTTTAAAAAGTATATACTTACCTGGAATACTTTCCTGCATTTTTAATTTGCTTTTGCTTGTGTCAGACTACTGATGACATTGCAAAATGAAAAGAGTATTTGATTGCAGAATTTATAACAAATGCAGGTCTAATTGCTTAAGCCAGTCATGTTTATATATCTGATGCCATCAAACTTCTTCTGGAAAAATACAGCAATACCCCAGTCTGGCAGGGCCTTTCACTACATCCTTAATTTTCATCTGCATTAGTTTTACAGATGCTGCTGAGACTCCTCAGTTATTTGAAGCTGAGAAGGGGGCTGGCTTGCTTTCCTTCTGCAGCAGTAATGCTAAGGTTTAAGCCCTATATCAAGGATGGTGTGGCAGCATGTGCCAGCGAATCCTGGTATTTTAGAGCATATGTAGAGTTAAGCACGTGCTTAAGCTGTACAGTTGGATGCTTCGCAATGCTTAGTAAATGAACCCATCAGCTAAATGAAAGAGAAGTGCTACCAAGAGTATCCATCTTGCCTGAGATTCAAGAAGCAGCTGAGAAAGCGGCATTTTTGCTATTTGGGCAGGTGTGTCAAATGCAAGTGGCAGCTTTGCAGCAGAAGGACTCTTCTGTCACGGATGTTTAAGCAAGTTATTAAAACACTTATTCTTGTCCTTTCTGTGAAAAATTGTGGTGAGTAGTTGAGAGATGATTTGTTTATGCTGGCTAACTGCAAACAAAACTTTATCATTTACCTTTTAAAAAATTGAGGTGAAACCAAGCAAGGAAATTTTAAAAGTAAAAAAAGAATAAAAATTAAGCTGTTAAAAAGCAGCGACCTTCTCAAACACACAGAGAAAATGTGTGTTAGTGAGAACTGGTTATGTGCTACTTTGGGGAAGCTAACATCAACGACAATTAAAATACATTTATTTGTTCCGAAGGGAAAACCAGAATTGATTTGATTCTTGGTTACCCTTTTTATATCACAATGCACAAGTTGAGGCATTTGTTCTTAATTCCAGAAGTTTTCCTGAAAAGGGAGGATTATACAAATTGCTTGTCTGGAGTGGAGCAGGTAGCGGTGCAGCATCTATTTTAATTGTGTGCCCGTGAGAAGACCTGTCTGTATGAGGCGAGATGGGTTGACGTATGTGAAGGCCAGACTTGAGTGTCTAAACCTTCATTAAAACTCTTTCAGAGTGGTGGAGGAGGGTAGTTCCTGAGGATTTTAGTGGGATTGCAGGTGTGTGACAGGTTTTGTTAGGATCACCATTAAAGGTGCAAGCACCCCACATCAGAAAAGTTTGCTGCTCACCTAGAGCAGCTCTTGCTCCCTTTTGGCTTGGGATGTGTCTGACACTCAATCTTGGAGCTGCTAGGAGCCAGGGTCTTTCTGTTTGTAATCTGTTCCACTTACTGGTGCAAAAAAGAAAATATATTTAATGCAAAATCCATTTTAAAACACACCAAAAAAAAGCCCCTACAGCTGTTTGAAAGCTGTTCTGAAGTATGGCATATTAGAAATAGTCCCAGCTGAAATGGATTAGCAGACAGAGTTCAAGTGAGGAGGTCAAATGTGTAAACTGAATGCAATTTATCTTGTGGCACTGCAGTTTATCACATGGTTGCAGAAATAAAGAAATGCCACACGCATGCACATATTCACACCTAATAATTTTAAGAATAACTGGAAAAGGTCTTAAAAGACGTTAAAAGGCTTCTGATGACATCATACTATCTGGGGTAATAAACCAAAGATGGTTGAAGTCAGTTCCAAAATAACTGTAGCCAGAGATGTCTTTATATGCCTGTCCATATATATTTCACGTCTCAGGAAAAAGGTATTGAACGCTAGTATTGCATACTAACTGTATGGGGAGACATTGGTGAGATTTTTCCTCTCGTGGATTTCTTCGTGCTACATTTTTTTTTTTTTTTTTTTTTGTACATTTACAGAAATCCTTTAGTGTCTGTATTAGCTGCATTTGCAGATCTTTAAAACTTGTGGGATGCTTTGCCCCTTAGAAAACAGAAAGAAAAATTTATCAGGCCATGACAGTAGTTTTCTTGGAGGCTATCCTTTTGGCAAAGTTTTATTTTCTGCTTTAGGGGGAGCAGGAGGCTTTTTTCCCCTCCTTTTTTAAATCTTTGTCATTAGCTAGAGGGCTTCTCCCTGAATTTGGGTAGCAGATCATTGGATAGTTGAATTCCTGAGGGTATCTGCATGGAGACCCCCTGCTTCCCTGGTGGCTTCAGATCCTGGCAGTGCAGGATTTCCAAAGTCCATGCTCTGCTGGTGATCCTTCTGTGTGTCGGGACCTCATGTGGTATTTTCTGTGACAGGTTGCAAAGCTCATAAAATGAACTCATAGAAGCTCAGGTAAAGGTCATGGAGGATGTTCGTGAAAATCTGGTCATCTTGGGACTTGTATATCGGACCGTGTTGCCTTGAGACAATGCAGCCTGTTAATAACCTTTAGTCTTGTGTTGGATATTAATATCATCCAAGGTTGTGCATGTGTGTTAATCACGCTCTGATGTGGAAAGTATTCCTCTGCACTTCAAAAGCTGTTTACCAATGTCACCAAAATAGCAAAAGTGATGGGCCTCCTTATGAAGGAGGAACTGACTGGTGAGCCACTTGGAATGAAAAGTTCAAAATAATTTTGCATTTCTGCCACATTGGATGCTAAGTTTAATGATAGGGACTTTTTTTCAAAAACGCTTTAGGTGGCGTAAACTCCAGTGAAGGATGCTAGTGTCACATTAGTAATAATTAGATGTGTGACAAACTCATCTTGAGCAGCCTCTATTAGACACAAACTTGGAATGAAATTTAAAATAGAAGGTGATTTCTAGATGCAGTTAAAAACTTGTCAGAGTGGAGAAGCAGCCACTGTCTCACTTTCATTGTAAGCACTGTTAACGAAGTATGTCAGCCTGGCATTTTCCTACCTGTGGCTTGAGCATAGGCAATCCTAATGCAGTATCTGATGCAGTTGCATTTCTAATGCATTAAGTTCTGATGTTGTTCTCAGAGGAAAAATACCCCAAACTTGTTTTCTGTGGTAATTTTCTTTTAAAGGTTTTTTTTAAATGAGTCCCTGAAGTATCAGTGGCCCTTATTTCAGCCATAATAATTTCAAGATGTGATCCTTACAGAAAACTATTGAGTTGGCATGTTTGCAACTTTTCTTTATCCTTGCATGCCAGTTGCTTGGGGGATAGTAACTGGAGCATGTAGCCCTCCTTCCAGCATGCCCTTCCAGGCTGCATATTTCTGAACTCTTCCTTTGGTTTTGCATGCTTATCTTTTATATATTAAGAAACTTAATACGTGCGAGAAGTGCCTCGACAGCAGCCCCGGGGCTTCTTTGGTTTTAGACCAAAACCACTCTGCTCTTCATGCATCCCCATCTACCACTTCCAGTGACCCCAGTCTACTTCTGGTCTGGGCAACCCCTGTAATCAGGCCATGGATGGACTTTTTAATTGTGACCATGTAGCACCAAAGATGAATTTCTGTGTCCCCCAATCTGTTTCTCCCATCTGCATTTCTAAGAGCCATTCACCTCATTTCATGTTAACAAAATTTGGGAGATGGCGTTAAGGGGAGACCATCAGTGGGGCTAAGATAATTATTGTCTGCTAGTCTCCATGTTTTTGTCTTGGCATTTCCCACAAGCAGGCCATTTAATAGCAGATCTATAAGTGTTTTGTCTTGATTTCTCACAAGGCTGGCCTTTTCAAAGGAACTGGTGGGGGCTAAGGAGAGAAAGCTCGTTTTAATCTAGTATTATTGGACCTGATCCCCCTCAAACCCTTGGTGCCAGTGACTATGCTGAGATCATGTCTTAGTTCACATATAGTTTGTGAGCTGCAGTGACCGCCCCTATCTGCTCTCTACAAGGTTCAGTGAGAGCCCCATAGGACCATCCCATGCCAGTGGATTTCCATGGTTCAGCATGCCCTTGGGCCGCAAGCTGTGGTGGACCTTCACTGAGTGCCTCCCCAGCTGTGGTCGACAGCGGTACAGAGCTGGGGTAAGCGCCTTGCAGCTCCTATTTTTGTTTACAGGTATCAGGATAGGGCTGCCTGGTGGTCTGCGGTTCAACTTGAGGGTTGGGCATGTCCCATCACCCAACACATCATGAAGCCAGTGATTTAGATTTTAAAGAAAACTGTTTTGGGAAAGGACAAAAATCTATAAACCAAAATTAAAACTAACTATGGGTTGAATGTATGCACAGGAGAAAGGTTGCATTAACCCTCTTTTATAAGGATATTTTAAAAAACCCTTATAGCATTGACTTAACGTGGAAGAAATGGAACCAATATGCCCGAAGTTTGGATGCTGGTGTCTGGTGGGATTTTTGCTTTGTGGGTGTTATTTTGGTAAAGATTGGAAGCATTCTAGGGTTGTGCAGTGCTATGCATTTTACGGCTTATTTAAATGTCTATAACATAAATAGCTTTACCATCAGAAGGCGTAAATGTCAGCCTATTGACACATTATAAAGACACAAATGGAATGTAGCCTGGCAGACTGGTGCTGGTTTTGAGATTTAATAGTACATCTGTATCATTTATCCCAGTGGGAAATAACACAGGATGTTGCCTTGTAATTTTTTACTACTGTGTAATAAAATGTAACCATAATAAATGGTGTCTAAGCAAGTAATGCAGCAGATTCTGGATTTTGTCCAGTGTGTC
>JAVJGG010000007.1:27804911-27821741 GCA_035590195.1 Aviceda cuculoides
TTGCCCCCCCCCCCCCCCCCCCCCCAACATTAGGCAACATATGATTTTGGCTGGATATAAATTGAATGTGGATCTCTTCAATGTGTTACGGAGGTTAGCTAGGGAGAAAAAGACCTTTCTTTACCGAGTGTATCCTACCTCTTAATTAGCTAGTGTTAGCAGTGTACTGGTTCATTCCTCTTTAAATAACTCACATCCTAAGTTGAACTGTCCTTGAAAGGGTCTGTTCTGCATTTCTGCACTTCAAGAATGTGTTTGCAGGTTGATTGCTTTCCCAAGTGTCCTTACTGTGATACGGTGTTACGTGCAAATAGCCTTTCGATAAGAACTGGAGCAACGATATTTCATCGAAACGTTATCAGACTCATGCAAATTGAGAGCAGGGATTTGGTCAGTTTATGTTGGTTGAATTTAACTCGTCGCATATTGCCTGCCCAGTGCTAATGGGGCATCTTACGCACCTTTCAGCATGCTCAGGAGGTGCTGTGTCCTGCCCGGTGCTGGTCCTTCCCTAGCTGCAGTGTCTGGGCTGTCGCATTGCTGCAGGCTGTGATTTTTTATTAAAGCCATGAGAAGTCTGAGAAAGGACTTGGCATCCATTTAGGTGCTTCTGCAGGGGCCTGATAATGCAGAAGGGCTCTCCGGGTGCTTTCTAACATCTGGCCTGCGATGTTCCAAGTGAAGAAAAATATGAAAACATTATTCTGTGCGTATGAGAGTACTGCACATTTGTAAAAAGACAATTAACATAGAAATGAGGGAGGCTTTTGATTCATCAAGTAGATTCAACAGACTGTGTCATTTCCTTGATTTTCATTTTAATTAGGATTAATCAGTTTTATCTTCTAAGGTCTTTACAGGGAATTTACACGAAACAGAAGACTTTGGTCAGCGGTGTGCCAGTGTAATAGCCCCTACTTGAAGAAATCCAGCTGTGGCACATATAGCCAGGATTAGATCTGGCAGGACTCCAGGCTCCCTTCTCCCCTCACATTAAATGCCTTGCTGTTGCAGGGAATCCTCTGGGTCTTCCAATATCAGGGCCTGGGCTTCATGGAGCTGCCTGGTTGCTTGCTTCTAAAACTACTTGGGACCAGTATATTGCTTGGAAAAAAATCCTTGGGATGCCAGCTTGAAATAATGGCTGCTTTCTGCTCCAAAGACAGGCACAAAAAGTCTTGCTTAACCCCAGCAGCCGTTGGTCCCGACAGCTGGGAGCTAGAGCTGGTTGAGACAAAAGGAAGCTGACCTTTTTCTCCTCAAACTCAATATATTTCACAGAAGCATATGGGTTTGGATGGAGTTTCAGAGGTTCTGTTTGAAATGTTAGAAGCAGAAAATGAAGGAAGGAAGCCAGGTAGTTATATAGGAAGGAGGGCAGCGTCCCAGCGGCCTCTTAGGGGAAGCGGCGAGGTTTGAGTGCGTGTTCTGCATGATGCAGAGCAGAAGCATGACTCCAACACGCCTTAGGTGAGTGTTGCTGTCCTAGCGTCAGGCAATGTCTTCTTTTTCTTTTCCTTTTTTTGCATCTTTTTAAAAGTCTCTTTCTCATCCCATCGAGGAAGAAAAACAACTTTGAAAACTGTTACAAAACCAAATTAATCTTTCTGGTTTAGTTGCTAGATGTATTTATGAGCAGACAAATTTAATCTTGGAAATGAGCGTCATTTGCAAACATGACGAGCATTTTATTATGATTGTTTTTCTGTACCTAAAATAGATGTCTTGCAATGAAAACTTCCATATAACGTGTAGGTGAAAATATAGTTTTCAGTTTGTTTCCTTAGTGGAAAGGATATGATTGTTCCAGAATATATGAAATGTAAATGTTTTCCTATTAATTATAGGAGAACAAAGTTTCATCCATGTGGGCCCTACAACAGTATCAAGGGTAGGCTTTAAGCTTCTAGTACACTCAAATAACAGATTTGAAAGCCATTAGGCATATGAACAAGAAGAAAATGGAGACAGAAGGCAAAAAATGCTGAAGGGAAAATCCTACTGAAAGCCCACAAAGTATTTTCAAGCTTACAGAAATGACCTGCTCTGCTCCTGTTACACAGAAGTGTTAAAATGAGAGCAGGCAACCCCTCTCCCCCAAATCATTCATCTGTTATGTCTGCGATGTATTTAGACTGAATCCTTTCCCAGATGCTGTGGATCTGTCGGTTCCAGGGGAAATTAATGGGATTTTACCATTTGCTTTGAGGAAAAGAGGACTGGACTTTCTCCTGCTGTCTTTGGCAGGAAGGAGCGAGGAGCTTTCCTGTCTGCTTTCTTTAAATATTGCGTCTTTTTAAGCTTTTTTGCCAGATAGCCTAATTTGTGTTACTGCAATATACCATGTTGGAAAATTACAGAGGCTAATGTACAGCACTGTGGTACACAACCATAATGGTAGACTCTAATGTTTTTTAAATGGTAAACCAAAGACATTCATAATACGAGTTGCAGTGAATTGCCTGCGATTCTTGCCAGAGATTAGTTTAGCAATTATTTTAATATTTTATGCACTGAAGTTGTTTGCAAAGACTAAAAGCTTCACTCACTTTTGCACACTCGTGCTTTGCTCTTTCCCTGTACATAGCACAACAGAAGCACTCTCTTGCTGATGAATTGTATGGCAGGAAGTTTTGTTAAATTCCAGTTATACCACCTTGGAAAGATTTTTCTAGTAATCAATGAAAACTGTATCAGATTTATGGTGTCATAACTGGGCTGGGTAGTTAGAAATCTAACCTTTTGTAATATCACTAGTTGCATATTAATATTTTTAAATATCTAACCCACATATGAATGACATAAGAGGTTTTGACTTTAAATGTTACCGTAGAGATTTGACCATACATAATCCCATTAAAATAGAAGAGTACAAGATAAAATGATCCATTTGCAATTATAATTGTGCATATCGAGATTGACCATTCCTTAAAAAAATTAGAAGTGCAAGGTGGAAAGGGCTCTTGAGCAATCACTCTTTGTTGAAAGCATTGATGGAAGAATAAAAAAATTGAGGGGGATCGATTTGTCAGTAATGTGCACAAAAAAGTATGTGAAGCATTTCTTTGGAAGGTGAAGGGAAGGTAACTCTTTGGCTGTGATAGCTTTGCTTGGAGAGCTACTACAAAAATACATGATCAAACACAGAACAGCAAGTAACAGTATGAACTACTTCTGCTCTTGATGCTTGATAAATAAAGTGTATTAGTTGATCAGCTTAGTACTGGAGAGTCAGCATGGTCTCAGGAGTGCTCCACAGAGGAGGTGGCTTTTGTTCTAACTCCATTGGTGCCCTGCTGTTTGACCTTGAGCAACTGTTTTTTGTCTCCATGCCTTCCTTTCTGCTATTCCTTGATTGCTTTGTCTTCCTGGAGGATGAGCTCTTTGGGAGAGAGATTTCTTTGCATTGTGTTCTGTGAACAATGAAGTCTGAGCCTAGCTGAAGCCTCTAGGGGCATCTCTAACACAAATTATAATTGTTAGCTTTAATCACTTTCATCAAAAGAGGTTGGTAATGGAGGAGGGTAATGTGTGGGATTTGGAGAGATCGGTAGGGTTCATGTTAATTAAGTCACTGCAGGTGAAAGTTGCTGATTTGGCTTCGTAGGGCTGATGCAGAGACACTAATGTCCAGGAGCGATGGTGTTCTGCTCCATATAGATTTTCATCTCCAAAAGCTCAACGCTGCGTGCTCACTCCTCTGCTTAAACAGAGCCAGAAATGAGGTGCTTGGTACGTTTTAGCAAACAAGGCTTTTTCCCAAGCCTCCTACTGGTTGCCTAAACCTCCATGTGTTTTTTTTTTGTGGGTCCCTCTGCTGTGAGCATTAACGACTGAAGTCAGACTGCTTGGCTTTTTGCAGTGAAGACAGCTGGTTGAGGGTGAGCCATCCTGTCTTGATGGATTCTCCTCCCAGCCTTTGCTGTTGCCGAACAGAAAGTGTTTATCGTTGCTCTCCCTAATTGCAGCTTCTGTTTTGGCATGGAGGTGCAGAAGCATGCCGGTTTGCAGATTAATTGCCCTTCTTCTGGCATCTAGTGATGCAGAGCAGTATGCCCTTGTCCTATTTGGGTGGATGCATTACTCACCATAGCAGAGGATTTAGCAATATTTAGTTGTATGAACGCCAGCAGTCATGTGCAGTCATACTAGTAGGAGCGGGCTGTGTTGAAGTATCTACGTTACCCATTTGGCAGTAGTCTCTGCAGGTGGAGCTTCAGGGTAACATGGGATGGAGCAAGAGCGAGAAGGTAATTTCCCCTCTCCATTAGCATCTTCAGTGAAAGCACTTGCCAAATTGTCCAGGCAGAGTAAACTGGGGAAGAACCGTGTAAGAAACAACAAATGGTTTCTGAGAAGAAGTACTGTAGTTTTTAAACAGGAGCAGGTTAGTTGAGTGGTGTGGAAAGCAGTAAAAGAAAATAAAAACGAGCTTCCCTTGCATATGGGGCAGGTGCTGTGCTGCTGTATTAATAGGAGTCAGAGATAAAGCAATGTCTCTTTCTTTAGTGTGTTTATTCTATCTTTGAGGGCTAACGCCAAATCCCTGTAGTTCCTGCAGTGCACCCACTGCCAGCGAGCACTGATTCTCTAGCAAGTATTTTGCAAGATCTTTGCTGTGCAGGAATCTCTGTATTGTTCCCTTCTTATTTTAATAAGAACAAGAATTCCCCAAACTACATTTGAAATCTGCATAGAAATAGCATATGGCAGAGGCCAGCTCAAGGTTATACATTTGGCATTTGGGGAGGGAAGGCAAGAAAGATTTACCAGTCAGTACACTCACATTATGATAAAATAAAGGTGAGCTGGGAGGAGAGCATGTGCTGAATCCTAAAACGACACAGAAGAGCCATAAACCACTGTATGTTGTGCTATCTCTAGCCCTTTATGCTCCAAGCAGAAGTGAAATCTGGGGTATCATAAATGAAACAAAGTTCTTGTTTTAATTTCATTTATAAAGGTAATGGGGTAACAAACATTAACTTCTTCAGACTAGGCAGTTCACCATTTCTCTGCTCTATACTGCTACCATCAAATGAGAGTTATTCTCCAAAAGCTTCTTGGAACAAGATGGAGGTTTTGCTATAAAACACAAGCGGAGAAATCTAAACAAATGGCATTTTTCCTAGAAATAAAGTGTATGGATGCCCTCATGAGGTGTTGCCTGGTCTGCTTTGCACTTGTAAAAGCGTTTTTTCCTTCTGAAACTGTATATATTTGATCAAAATCCAAGGCTGAAAACAGCAAACATCTGGAGACTTTTTCCTTTGTACAGTGAGAAATGATAGCTGGTCATACTCTTGAGTTTGCTTGTAAATTTCTTAGATGGTCCAAAACCTGTTTACTGCTTACAGAGGCAATTTTGCTGACAGGCGACCTGGAATAGGTCTCTTTTTCTTCTAGAGCATCCATACTTGCCTGTTACAGAGAAATCACTCAAAAAGAAGCATGCATGCAGGACTCAAGCCTTGTTTTCAGTTTTAATTTACTTGTCTGACTTCCAGGGTTACTGAATGCAAGTGATTGTTCCTTTACTAAGATTAATTATACATTGGGGACCAGCGCCTCAGCCTCTTTTTCGTACTCTCAGGGGAGTACCTGCCAAGGAGTGCATAGAGCTGGGGTGAAACTTACCTTTTTTTGGGATTAAAGATTAAAGTAGGACCGTTCTGGATCAGCTGAGCTGTGAAACTGTAGCCCTAGGACCACTTTTTTGGTCTGCAGAGTTTTTAAGGTACAGGATGGTCCAGGGTGTGGGACCACGGCTGCAGGGGGAAAGCTGTGCTGCAGTCCCTGTTGGGAAAGGCTTAGGGACCCGCCACTGCAGCTGGAGCAACTAGCCCCAGTTTAACACTGCATCCTATTTTAATCAGGCTTTATAGTTTTTCATTTTAATAAACTTCTTCCAAATGAAATGACCTGTGTTCTCCGCTACGGATTGCAGAAAACGAGCTGGGCTTGTGGTTAATGTTGGAAGCAAAACTTAGGCAAGAGGACTCATGGCTAGTTCCCTTGTGTGGGTTTTTTATTTTATTTTCTAATTGTTTAACTGGGGTGGTATGGGGTCCCGGGGTCTTGTGCCATCCAACTTAACTCTGACAAAAATGATTCCCACCGAAGTTTCATCTGTAGCAGTCCCAACTGTGAGGAGCAATTTTTCATGTGTAATTAATCCTAATAAAGCCGACACTTCCAGGAGGCTGACCTGGATGCATGCATTTCATGCTTTTGTCAATTAATGTTACATTTAGCATCTAACACTATAGTTAGAAGAAAATACTGAAGGTGTAAGGGGACAGAGGAAATTTAAGATGTAACTGCTGAGGAACAGGAATTAACATCCTTCCAATCATAATTTATTTTATGTTCTTTTCAAACTAGGTATTTCTGTATTATTCTTGTGCTGCAACCTCTAAAAATCTCTGGTAAATCCTCTAGTATAACAATAGTTTATCCAGATCCCGTTGGAGTCTGTTGTGGTGAAGAGATACTCTTGTATCTGCACATGTGTTTGATAACTACTTGTATCTCTAAGGGGTTTTTTTGTTATAATTGGCAGTGATAGCTTCTACTGATTTTTCATCCAACCATTGTTGGTTATGTGCTCGTACTGTCTTCACATACAGAAGAGTGCTTCATAGAGATTAAAAAATCTTACAGTCTTTTTAAAATCAGATCTGTTGACCAAAACAAGTTGTTCATTGCTGTATCCTCTGGTGCATGTATAGCAGAAAGTTCATGAGTGTCTAAGTCCTCAGAGGCAAGTATAAATGTTTTTTAATTTCTTTCTTTTTCTCTTTGTTTCCAGAAATACTGGATTTGGTACCGTGCAAAAAATAGTGTGTGGATTTTTAGCACCTGAAGAACAAGAAAAGGTAAATTACTGGACCATATAGTCTAGCCTCATTTGTTAGCTGTGCTAAAATACTAAACTGCTTGACCTGATCACGTTGCATGAGCCTACAGCACCATCTCTGCATATGGGGTTTGTGTATTTTCAGTTATGCAGGCATGGTTGTTTCTTGAGAATATTCCTTCATGGAAAGGGAGCAGGGGAACAAAAGCAGCAGAGCATGAAAATGCTGAAGCAAAGTGGTAAGGAATAGTGCACCATGAATTTTTTCTGTGCATGTAGAAGTGAAAAAAGTAAAGGAGGGGGAAAAAAAAAAATCAAGGTTTGTATGTGCCAACGGAAAAGGCTGTGGACTTCCCTATATTTCCAGGACAGCCTAGCAGAGCCTCGCAGCACAGTGGGCAAGTATTGAAGGAGGCTTAGTGTTCATCAGTGTTACAGCAGCCTCCTCATGTTTTGGTGACCGAGTAACTTGTGGGGTGGTGCACCCTGCTCCAGAGGTCATGAGCTCCTCTGCCACCTGCGAGCCTGCCTCTTGCAATCGAGTCTCTTGATCCTCCTGGGTCGTGACATTTTGCTTGGGCAACGCAGCTCGACAGGGCTGTGGCTCAGTCGCTGGTGTTAAACAAAATGCTGTTCATCAAACTTTCATGAGCCACTTTGCCAGGGGCTGCATCTTGAAAGACTGGGCTCCGAAAAGCAGTGAGGAAAGCTGTGCTGCTCCGTACTGCTGCTGTCTCCTGTATTTTCTTCCACCTTCTTTCCAAGGCTGAGAGGCAGGCACCCCTGCAGGACCTTGTGTGGTTTTGCACTTTGCTCCTTTCTGGAGACAAGTGATGTAGAAGTTGGGCAAGGAGGGCATGGCCATGTTGAAGAGTGACGGTCCTGCTTGAGCTGGTACATCCTTCCAGCTGTACGGCGATCCAGAGGAGGGATCAGGACGCGATGTCTGTCTTAAAGACTGTGCATGGCTTCATTATTACTGTAGATAACCTGTAAGAATCTACATTAGCTGAGCCTTTCAGTTAGTTTTTGTAGTAATTAATATAATAGCTTCAAAGTGAGAAGAGATGTATGTAGATGCCACGGTATGGAGAGAAAAGGGAATATGAGTATGTGAAAGTCTGTACATTTGAGTATAGCAAAGCAAACATAGTGAGATTTAAAACCACAGATGTGAAGAGATATAGATAGGAGTTGTTGCAGGGTTCAGGAAAGCTTCTGTGGAGACACTTAATTTCATTACTTGGGTTTGAATAATGCATGTGAGTGACATCTTGTGTTCACTACATCTGCAGTGCCATACTACCAATAATTAGCACGTGCATTTTAGAGGCAGTATGTAAGCCAACAAATCATAGGGTGGACCAATGCTGCCTTCTTCCTTTATCAGCATTACAATTTGCTGGAAGCCCATCTTCCCACCCTACAAATGGAAGTGCCATCTCAGTTCTCAGGAAGGATGTTGAAACACACTGAAAGGGCTTAAATTTGCAACTTGCTTTGATTCTTACGTGTTTTTTGTTGGTGGACACTGCATGCATCAACTTAATACAAAATTATGACAGGAGAGGAAAAATAGCAGAGAGAAACTCTAGGAGTAAATAAACACTTGATCAAAATGCATTAAGCTTTTCGAGAACTACACCCTTCTGTAGTTTGGGCACACAGGGTTTTGAATTACCTTCCATGTCCTAACGAATGGCATTGGTTTTGTTGAATACTTCCATTAGGATTTACAGTATCATTTAAAACTCTGTGAAGCCTGGTGTCACCATCACCAGCTCATTTCTCTGCCCTGGGACTGTCATGTTCGGGCATTTAACATGTATGGGAGATGTAGAGTAACTTTACTGGGGACTCAAACAATTCATTGCTTTGAATCTAAGTTGATTTATCTATGTCAAAAAGAAAGACTGAAAAATCCAATTTATTCAAAATAATGATTTTCCCAAGGGGAATAATGGAAAGGTGTTTTGTAGCTTTCTCCCTCTCACCATCCTGCAGTAAGATTACAGTAAGACGCAATGTGTTGGCAAAGGGAAAGACTGTGCTGCACTGTTGAGTTTCACTGGTATTTCACTGCTCTTTTATAACAAGGTGAAATATTAGTCTAAATTATCTGTGCAGTTTAAAATTATCTCAGTGAATCCAATTGTTCATGTTTGTATATGCTTTTAGTACAGTTGTAAAGTGATTTTTTAAAAAAAACCCCAGTATTTCTTTTTGCCAATAAGAAACTAAAAACACCCCCAGATTCATCATGGCTAAGTGCTTTCCAAGGACTTAGAACAAAACTACCTGTGTTTTAATGCAATGTGGCTCAAACAGGGGAATTATTCCCACTGGGTTTCTTAAAAGCTATAGACATTGTTTTAAAGTTTAAGCATAAGCAATATTGTAAGTAGATAAGGATATGTATGTAGCAAAGAAATGGCCACTCACGTTGTTATATTTGAT
The DNA here is from genome assembly GCA_035590195.1 of Aviceda cuculoides. Taxonomy (NCBI): domain Eukaryota; kingdom Metazoa; phylum Chordata; class Aves; order Accipitriformes; family Accipitridae; genus Aviceda; species Aviceda cuculoides. The sequence goes on from JAVJGG010000007.1 coordinate 27,814,228, forward strand.
TAATGTGTCATTTTTATCAGCTTCTCCTGTTCTCTGAGGTCAGGTGGTTGCACGCAATTTTTTTTAGCCCGTGAAAGGGATCCCACGAATCGTTTAGCTCTGTCGACTGTACAAGCAGGGCGACCGCGAGCTCTATAATTCCTCCAGACTTCAGCAGCGTCTTTTCATTTGGTACCGCGTGGCACTAGGTTGCAACGGCTGGGCTAGGGATGTATCAGACATATTTCATTGTACTGAAGAGATGCTAGCTTCTCTGTGCGTGTGCTGTCCCCTAGGAAGGGCTTTGCCCCATCTTATGGGAGAGGTTGACCTTGATGGGGGTGTTTTGCAGGTGGAGTGGATTTCATGCTATACTGCTGTTAGCATCAGTGAGCGAGGTCCGAAGCTTCAGAAATTGATATTGTGCTTTTATTCCCTGTGTGGTCAGGCCAAAGTAAGAGATCCCAAGGCTCAAGGGCACAAGAAGCACTCTCTTCTTTTGTTCTTGGTGCTTTTTTTTTTTTTTTTTATAACCGGCTGGCCGTGACATTAAGATTTCTAATTAATTTAGAAACCACAGGCAGTTGAAGAGAGTGAGCAATGTAATAACTGGGCCATGGGGCAGAGTAAAAGCACATCAATTATTCAGGCAGTCGCTGCTGTTTATTCCCTTCCCGGAGCTGGGCTGGCTGTCAGTGTGTGTCAGCGATGCCGCTAATGCCCTCCAGAATTTACATGCATAAACAGTGGCCTTTTAAAATCTGCACGAGGATAACTTCAGCATTTCCAACGATAGCTGCCAGCAGCGTGCTCCGTCTGGCAAGCGCCGGGGGCTCTGACCAGTATTTTGGGTGCCTAGTTCAAAATTTTCCATGATCTTGGTAAGCACGTCCACCAGAAGCCTCTGCCGTGGAGAAGTTGCTCTTCAAAGAAGTTGAGGGGCAGTCCGAGCCATGGGAAGAAAGAAAAAGTCCTGCTTTAGAAGGCAGATGGTGTCCAAGAATGTTCTCTCTGGGCGAGCGAAGACCAACATCTCTTATAATGCATCACCCACTCCTATTTCCGTGGTGTCCCCGAAGTGAACAGTGCAAGGATGCCATGGATGCCACCAGGGCTGGACCCACTGCAGTGGCCCTACAGGGATGCAGGGCAGGAAGCATCCTCCTCCTCCTTGCTGCTGTGGCTGTTTCACATCCTGCACTTTGGCTTAGCAGTGGAAAAGTTTGAAAAGGAGGAAGATTTTCTCACTGTAAAGAACTAGATTCAGGGGACTGCAGTGATCGTCTTAACATGGGTGCACTGCAAAGTCTCATGTTAGGGATGCCACAGTGAGCCACACTGATTTCTGCATTGAACCAGAAAGGGGCCTGAAAATTGAGGAACCTGTTGAATTTTTCTGCTGTGGACTACAAGCGGAGCACGAAGCCTTATTTTTCTGGCTGGCCAGCATGGTTATCCCTACTGCTGGAGGCAGCCACCTTGCTTTTTAAAAAGTGAACTAATTTGTGAAGGTGACGAAATAAAATGAGCCTCGCTAATTGTGTTGTGCCGGTGAAATGACCAGCTTCGGTTTGGAAAACGTTGGCTGTAATTAACAGTGAAAGGCTTTCCTCTCTGATCTGTGTAGCCATTTATGAATCACTTCTCCCCACGGAAACTTTTAAATCTGTCTCACTGGGGAGCCTGAGGAGGAACAGGTAAAATGGATTTGCTTTAATAGCTGTGGTTGTAACTTAAACACTTGAAAAGATATTAAGCATTTTTCTCCATTAGCATTTCATGTTGATCCTGATGATATACCAGTCGAGGCTAAGGCAGGATCAGCGTTCATTAAATGGAAGAAACTAAACGCTGTAGACAAATGCTTTGGCTAAATGGGGCCTTCATTGCACTGAGAACAAGAATGCAATTAGCTGAAATGTTTGTTTACAAAATCTAATTCCTGGGGAGTATCCTCTCAGATTGCTGCCTACATCTCTTGGTTTTGTTGCCACAGCTTGCATTGACAAATTTTGCAAAGCTTGGTTGTAGCACGTATATAACGGACGGGTCAAACTTTGCATGGCAAAGCTGAATCCGTCTGAAGAGCAGGGGCTAAGCTGCAGATGTGCCAGAGTTTATTTGTGCATTCCTTCCATCTATTCTACAGTTTACAGTTAGGTGCAATTAATAATAATTATTAGATGTTCCAGATATTAAACGGTGTAGGCTGAAGAGAAGCTGGAAATTGTGCAGTGCAGAGTGTTGTTATTGGTATCCTCCTGTCCTCCACCTGGAGCCTAAACCAGGGAAATCACAGAGGGGTTCCAGCTCTGTGAGGATGCATCTCTCCCAGGGTACCTGCTGGAAGGGCCTTGTCCTCTTGTTTGGTTGAGAAACATGGACACGCTCAGAAGGTGATTTCACCCATCTGTGATGCAAGTCTGGAAATGCTGCTTCTCCTCAGGTTACAGAAGGAACCAAGGGGAAACATAACTGCTGCAATCCAGATATAGGGTGGGGTTTTTTTTGTTTTGTTTTGTTTTTTTTTTCAGTTGGGTGTTTTTTGGGTGCGTGTGGGTTTAGGGTTTTTATTGTTAAATTAAGGCTACTAACATGGTTGAGGAGTTATATTTAGGTGAAGCAGGAGGCAGGGAGAGACTGTATTGTAGGGAAATGTAAACATGGCTTGTGGGAGCTGGATGAGAAAACTGATCTTGACAAGAAGAAAATGGCTCACGCCGCTTTTAATATTGGCTGTGCATGAAGGGTGGGAGCTTGGGCACTTCATTCTGTGCCTTTGCACAGGTGATGAAGTGCTGACGGTGGGGTTCGATTTTGTCACTGCATAGGGTTTGTGGAGTGTGAAGGATCAGGCGTTTCGAGCATCTGTTGATACCAACAAAATAGCACGTATTAATTTTAAAGTGTGTAATAAAACATTGCTTTGCATGCTAGGATATGGTGTGGCAGTATTTATTAGCTCATTTTCTTCTTACTCTGTGCAGTGGCTCTACTTTCTCGCAGTTATTTCTTGTGGCTTCCTTGCAAATGAATGGGGTGTCTGGATTTACCCATCAGGTGACATTGGGCAAGAAAGCATTTCCTGGATACATTTGCCTTGTGTCTGGTGGCAAACATTAAACAGTTACCAGAATAATACAATTTCCTCCCTATTTGCTGAATACAGGATATTAATGGCATAGTCAGTATAATCTGTTAGGCAATGGCTTATAGTCATGTTAAATGACGGGGAACAGACTAATGAAGACCATCCTATTGATGGATAAGGGTTACAATTCACCAACCCCACAGTAATTGAAAGAAGAAAAAAGCTGCTTTTGCCTAATCCACAGAGCAGTAGGCGATGCTCGGGTATGTCCACGCGTGTTGTACCGCGTAGGGCTGCAAAATGAGGGGGTGAGCTCCGGACCTCTGTGGGAGGTCGGGATGGGATGGGACTGCTGCAGTGGCTCCTTACCTGGTTGCAAGAGGTAAAGTCTCAAAGTCTTTCAGTTGTCTTAGCCATGACTTGTTAACGGGCTCATTGCAGTGTTGTGGATCTTGCTGCCTTCTCCTGTGCAAGTGATGCTCCCTGGCAGTGCTTCTCCTCCTTCAGGCAGTGAAAGGGGAATTGCAAGAGTCGATGCAGGGGCTTGCTCCTTGAGAGGGGCTGCTCAGGGGGTCCTTGGGATTTGATGCTAATATGGAATTTAATACACCACTTTTTCAATGTCAACATTGGAAATGACAAATACTTTCCGTAAATTGAGAGAAGTGTGCCTGATATTATATGCTTACATATGCCTTATTGTCTATTCTCAAGACAGTACATGGGCCTATCTTCTATGAAAGCTAATTGCACTATTAGAAGATCCTGTTAACTTAATAAGATACATTTATTTGTGTCTTAAGAGGATTTTTTGCCGGGATGAAAGAAATTCTGAACAGTGCCAAATTTTATTGGAAGTGTATTGTTCTTCCCTGTCCCTTCCTCTCTCCCCATCTCAAAATTGTTCTGGAAATTGAAAATATTTCAAAAGATGGAGGCACACCAATGTAATTGAAGGCAGGCAGCACTTAACTGAGCTGTAGGGGAACTGATCATACGGATGGCTTGAGGCTGATTTTTTTTCCTGTGGGATAGTCAGTAGGAAGCAGCAATGCCAACAGGGCCATATACACTAAAGGTATGGAAAACCCAGGGGAACGGAAAGCACCATGGCTGAGGTATCTGCCTTTGACCCTGCTTCGTCGTGACTTTAGCAGCCACCCCAGGTGCTATCAAGGCTTTGGGGCAGATTGAGGGATTTATTGCCTGGGTCTACCTTGGCATGGAGGAGAGGACCTGGGGCCAGGGTGACTGCCTCTACCCCTTCCCCAGCACCCCTCTCTTCTTGGCATCCCATGGTGCAGATCACCTTCATCTCCTCTGCACCTCCACAGACAGTTACACTGCTATTAGGAGCTGGGCCTTGAGGTTTCATACCAGAATGATATGAATTAAGTCTAATTTAGACAAAAGTTTTAAGAGCTCTCTCCCCTCCCTCCCATGCAAAATAAATTGGAGAGTTTAAATGTACTGTGTCTGGCTTGGAGGCATTTCCCTGTGGTTTATTGCTTTGCTTTTATTGATGGGCTGTGTTTGCTCTCACACAAACTGATTAATTTGAACTCGATTATTTGTTTCGCAGAAGTTGTTTGCTTAGGGATGAAGGCCGAATTAAGGTTTTTTTATGGAGTAGAAACTTTAGTTCCTACAGACTTCTTCAGATTTCAGTTCCACTCTCTGCAAAGTTTGTAGAGACTCAGATAAAGTGGCTCTTAGCCAAGCTGGGAAGATGCAACCTGCCAAGTAGCTGTAGAGAGAGCAGGAGGATACGTTAAATTACGGACAGCTTTTGAAAATTTCAGAATGTCCTGCCGAAGCAAAACGATGGACCTTTTGAAAAAATGTAAGGTGATCTTATTCTGCCTGTTAATTTCCAAAAATAAGAACAAAATTGGAACAATCAATCCAATTATATTAAAATATGAAGTTATGCTAAGTACAGCATTAGATATGTATTTTTTAACTATAAATACACCCCCAAGGAATCATTCTATTTTTAAGATGAACTTGGTATTATGATAATGTAAAAGAAGTCTATAATTTATGATTCCAATTGGAGGTGAAAAAATTTAACATGTCAGCTTCTCTATTCATTACCCCAGCAGTCAAGACTAACAGGCTGTTCCTTCACCTTTGCTGTCAGTCATTTAGATAGACCAATTATGGATTCAGTTAAAAAAAAAAAAAATATATATATCAAAGGAGAAAATGCAGCAGAATAAGGTTCAACATACGAATTTTTTTAAAAAAACAGGTCTGTGAGGGTACTTAGTCCTACGCTTTATAAGCCTCATGGCTAAAACTCTCCAACTATTACTCTGGTCTTTTTGAAGGTGCCATATGGTCTAAGTTTAGAAGTGGTTCTCCAGTGTTTGTGTGCTGGAAAAGAGCTGGTGACAGCTGACAGTCACCTCTTGTACTATATAGAAACACTGCCTAGCAGTTTTTAAAAAAAAAAAAAAAAAAAAGGGAATAGGTGAAACAAAGTTCTCTATAGGTATTTGAGTCTTGGTTGTGCAGAGCCATTCACAGATGCTGGAAAAAAAAAAGTGCATTCTGGCTGGGTTGAGATTGCTATTAATTTTAAGCATTAGTTCTTGGAGTTTTGAGCCTTAAGGTCTTCAGTGCAGCACTTCTTTAGCACTGAATTTAGAGGGGACTGTTTCCTTTTAAGATGTAGGATATAATTGCATTGACCTCTGTTCTACCAGTACTAAATATTCAATATGCTCCAAAAAAATTCCACAGAACTGGAGCTGGAAAATCAGATTCCTTATTGAGATGCATAAATATAGTCACAGGTCTAGTAATCTTGTTTTAAAGCAGCAGCATTCCTTTGGGGTAAGTTTATTATGACAAAATATACATGGCCAAACTTAAATATAGTTAACCTAATACGACCAGACTGATTTGGAGCAGAGGTAGGTCAACACTAAGTGCTTTTGAAAATCTCATCCTAGCTCTCTAGAGATGAAGGCTATGAGTGCAGAACATCAGCCTAAGTCATGCTGAAGAGGCAGAAGGGATGTTTCGCAATGGAGAGAAGCTTCAGCTGGAAAGAAGGGAGCACGAAACAGACCAGAGGGGTAAGAAAGATCTGCAGCCAGATGGGGAAATACCCAGCTTTGCCCAAGGCACGAAGCCTGGAAGTTAACCTGGTTGGTTGCACCCGTGACTCTCTGCTACTGGCAGTGTGTGTATATGGGCAGACTTCTTGTTTTTGAGTGGGAAGGGGCATCCTCTCCTTTTGTGCTTTGAGCAGTGCTGCTGCACCAAGGGAGTACAGATGAGAAACTTGAGGTTGCCAGCCTCAGTTTTCTCTTCGGTTTTACCTTCTTTAAAAAAGGGCTTGTTGAAAATGCAGTGTCCTTGGGATTTTTAACACTTGCTGGAATCTCACAGCATGGGAACTCATTTTTGGTGTAACATTTTCATTTTAATACCTAGAAGTCCAGTACTATTTTAGGCATTTGAGTGAGTAGAGTCTTGCTGTTGCACATGGGAAGAGGCTTGAGGACTCTTCTCTTGTCCTCTGTGAATAGTACATGCAACTGATTTAGTTCAGGAGTTGAAAACATAAGCTCTAGCGAGGCCATGGAAAGAGTATTGACACCCTTTGGATGCATGGCTTCCTACTGAAATAACTGGAGCTGTTTTTTTGAAGTGGGTCTGAGTTTGGCTCTTAGATCACATGGATGTGATGAGAGATTTGGCCAGATCGAAGCCATGCAGCATCAGTCCCTTTGCAGTCAATGGGGTGACTTGTTCTAATACCTCACCCTCAGGTGATCTTGCTTATCGCTAGTGCTTCATTCCACACACGTCCAGCCGATGGAGGTCCTTCTCCGATCAGCCGTGGTGTCCCAGCATGAGATGTGTGCAGTCTGCTGGTGCCTTCTCTCCTCTCAGTGCCAGCCGTGTTATTGCAAGCCCCCAGAGGAAGGCATTCTTGCCAGTCTCTATAATATTTAAAGAGTCACTTTGTCTCCGCTCATAACTACTGCAGTTTATTCAAGTGACAGACTGATTCGCCGATGAAACTTTCTCTTGGACCACGTGTTTGCAATTTTAAAAGCAATTTCTGCTGTTAAAAAAAAGGATAATCTAGCATAAGCAGTAAGTGTAGCCCTTAAACTGCAGCAGCATGGTGCCTTTTGGAAAAGCACACAGCTGCTTTATGTGTAACATGTGTCTGAGTTAAACGTCCTGGGTTGCTTTCCGTGATCAACACTTTTATGTAGGAACACACACATCTCAATGAGTGGATCTAAACCCTTTGAGACTGACTTTTGCACATCCAAACCATAACCATCCTGCTCTTAACGTTGGCCCGCCCCATCTGTTTACTCAATGTCCTGCTTCTTTCCCATCCCCTGCCTTGAGCATCTGCAGTGGTTTTTTTTCTTATATATAAGTGCTCAAGGCAGAGGATGGGAAAGAAGCA
>JAVJGG010000007.1:27834779-27865264 GCA_035590195.1 Aviceda cuculoides
CATCTCCCATTCCACGGGGGGCTCCTGCCTTCCTTGGCAGACACCTGTCTTTCAAACCAAGACACATAGTTTGTTGGAGTTACATCTGGGAGGATGCTTCCCTTATCCTCTCTCCTGTGGTGCAGTGGTCCCTCTGCCTGCAAAGGGACAGCCACCGATTTTCTTTAAAATCCCAATACAATTCCTCTGTGTGCACAATGGACTGAGCTACCCTGTGGGTATCTTTTATCTACGTGTATATACTCATGCACAGTTTCAGGTGTGCATTAAAGTGCACATTTAAACCAAAAAAAGAGACCGAAACAGCACAGTGGATTTGCAGTATTACCTGTGTCATGGTATTAAAACTGGAATTTTTCTGAAATTTCTTTCCCCTGTGTGCTGTCCCATCTGTTTTATCTCCCAGACAAACTGGAGTTTGTAACCACTTCTAATCCAGGTCTTTTTGCTGTCATAACTTTTACTAGTAATGCAAAGCCCCAGAGGGGATTAGCCAACCTGAACATTTCAAATTTTAAACTTCAGTAAGTCTTGAGTTATAACTAGGGAGAAAAAGCCTTTCTCAGTTATTTTCAGATCAACTTACTATCATCTGCCCTACCATACCTTCCTCTCTCCCTCCTGCGGTAAAGCTGTATTTTTTTTGGTGAATGTAGAATGAAAACCCTAGAAGGAAAAAATCTTTCTCATCCTTCCAAGGCATGGAGAGACAATGAAGCCTAGAAAATGCCAGGACACAAGGAGGATTTTTCAAAGCCTCCTGTGTGGAGAAATACTCCTGTGGACCCTGACCCTAACCAGCATCTTGCAATCACTAATCGTACCTTACTTTTAGATTGGGCACCAAAACCTCCTGGATATAAAGAGGGGAGAGTTGAGAGTCTCCGGATTTAAATCATAGAAGCTACTCTCCAAAGCAGATACGGCATTTTACAGAAGTATCAAAAGCCAGCAGATCTCCTCGTTCGTAGCAAAAGCTGCTTGTTGGCAAGTTGCTAAAAAAAAGGTCATTTTTATGATGGTTTCATTTCGATTTGAATACTTGAGTCACTTCTGTGATGATTCAGAGGCATGCAGAACCGGTCGACTCTTTCCCAAAACCCTCTTCAGAAATGCAGCAGTATTTGGTGTCAGAAGTTAAGACACATACCTTAGCAAATGCCCATGGGCTGGAGTCTGTAAAAATGAAGAGAGGAAGACAGATTTACTGTCACACTTGGAAGGAGAAAACCCATTCTTCGGAAGTGGGGAAGGAAATAGTGGGCTTACTGCAGTCAAAGTAGTGCCATGGGGTGGCGGTTTTTTTTCAGTGGTGGAAATATATCAGTTTATTTCTGCATAACACATTTTTATTCATGCTGATTAACCACACCGTTAAAATAGCAATTCAAAAGTCAATATTATATTTAAATGTGAGACGATTGAGATTTCAGTTATTTCTTAACAAAAGAGCTCCAACTGGCCCATGGTCTCGTAGGTGGGAATAGGGCAGGGTTATGTGGTGTTGATTTTATTTGTTTATTCAAAATTATTCAACATTTTTAAAAAAAAGCCCTTAATGAGTAATCGATTTCTATAAGCATTTTGCTTTTGCTACATTGATTAGTTGCAATCCTATGAGATGGTGTATGTTGAAGTGCACTTTCTGGTTCTGGCGATGTTTGCCTGTGACTTTGCATTTCTTTTCCCTGCATAGTTAAGTTTAAAGTCATTGCAAACATTTTGCCAAGGAAATTGAAGAAGAGACCGTAAGGTATTTGGAGTCATTAAAATTGCTAAACCTATGAAATGGTTTGGTAGAAGGGGTTGGCATCGAAGGTGACTCTGGCTGGTTGTGCCTGTATTTTCAATGATCTTCAGTGACTCATCAGGTTAATGAGGAGGAAAAGGCTGTCTGGAGTGGGTAAAAAGTAGCTAGAGGAATGTCTGGGTGATGTGGACTCATTGACTTGGTTGTGGAATAAAGTGTGCATGGTTGTTACAGCAACCCTTTATCGGGCTTCCGCACAGGTGTTGTTTCTACTACATCTTGTTCCAAGCGAGAGAATTAAGGAGTCCCACTTACTTGAGTAGGAGTAAATTTTAGTAAATAGCTCTCTACTTCATTAAAAGGAGTTCTGCATGTTCAAGAGTAATTTTATTTATTCTAGAGCGAAAAAGGGTGTTGAGGAATTTCTTGGCTGTATGTCAAAAAAAGGGAGCAAGGAGGGCAAGAAACAGTCTTATCCCATCCTTGGTTGTTAGTTCCAGTCAGCTTAAAATGTGCAAATTAATAGCGCAAACTAAGAGCCAGATTTAGATGTGGCGTATTGTTAGAAGCGTGGCTGTAATTTGCTTATGATACATTAAAAACCAGAAACACCTCAAGCTGCATTAACTGGTGTTGATTGCCAGTTCCCTCCTGCATAAATGCCATTAGATGCCTAAAGTTACAAATTGCTTTAATAACTTTCACAACTGATTGGTAATCACCCTGCAGTTAATGAAATAGGGAAAACACCTCTCGCTAAATGCATTGTCTTCATTTCCTCCTGCATAAATTCCAAGGTGTAGAGATTATTTTCAACAAATCCCATGCTAGAAAGGTCATCTGTTAAGTTTTACTCGTATTCACGTTCCTGTTTTCCTTTCTCAGTTAAAACCCATACATATATCCAAGGCAGTTTTCCCATGCCTTGTTGTCCAGTGTGGCTTTGTGCATACACTGCAGTGTTTGCCTGCAGGTTACCTCCAAGGGGATCTTTGCAGCTCAGTGGGAGTGATGCTGAAGACAAGCATGCCAGAGCTGTTCTTGCTGTGTGTCTGTCCAGGCAGATGGAGAATCACACTGTAAACTCCATAGCAGCACACTTAGAGCCTTATAAAACCCTGTGAGCTGGAGAATTGCAATTCAGGGTGGACTTGTTTGGATGGGGTTGGGGTTTTTTTTTGTTGTCCCAAAGTGGTAAGAGTTACAAGAATTGGTCTCTGGAAAAGTCCCATAAAATTGTATCATCATTTAAGGATAAAATTAGTGGCCGCTAGTAATGATGCAGGAATTAAATACATGGCACTGAACTGAGTGCAACACTTTACCTCTTGCTGTTGCTAGATTTCAGAGGCATTAATGTCCCTTAACAAACATCTGAAGGTAATTTCAAAGGGTGGGGGAGGTTAGAGAAAGGAGCACAGCAGTGTTTTACAGTTGAGATTGCCTATATATTAGACAGCTCTGACAGAGCGTGTAATTAATTTTTTAAGTGTTTATGCTACAGAATAAATAACTAGTAATACATATGGCACATTTTAAATGTTTCAAGTGCACTGTAGTTGGACTCCATGTTAAGCTACGGCTTTATTGTGGTTTTGAACGGAGTCAGCGTAGGTAAAATTGGCCATTTAGAGTCAGGTTTTCTCAAGTGCATTTAGCACACGCTTAAGAGTCTAACTAAGGTGGCCTGGTTTTGGAAAAGTCTTAACACCCAGGCTGTGTATCAGCAAAATTCAAGGGTATGGTGGTGGTTTCTGCCATCCTCGCTGTCCTCAAAAAAAATCAGCTGATTTCTCCAGCGGTCTCTCTGCTGACAGTTAATATCTAAACGGGTGCTGAGTGCTTCTGAAACTCTGGTCCTTAGCTTTTTATACAATCTATAATTTTATATGCAGTGCATCTGAAGAAGAATATGTATGATTCATATACACATACAGGAACCAACACAGAGGGATAATTTTAATATAAATCCCAGTGCTGTCTGTTTGTTATGTTCTGAAATGTTGCATAGAATAATTCAAATATTTATAGATGGTAGTTCAGCTGGTGCTTTGCTTGCAGCATTTGCCTTTTTTCATGTCTCGGTTGAGCTGTTCTTCCTTCCTTCCTTTGCACTGAAAACATCGCCTGTGCCCAGCACTGTCCTTCTGCTTCATCCTCTGGAAACTTGAGCCGTAAAAAAAACACATCTCAGGGTCTGGGGTCCCATTTTCTGCCCTGGTGACTGCAGCCATACCAAGGAGCAGGGCTGCATTTCTTTGCCATATGCTCCCCCAGGAATGGAGGAGTCTTCTCTGCTTTCTATGCAAAGTCGTTTTGGGGCTCCTAAGGTAGAGGAGTTTGTTTAATGGCTCCTTGTATACAGAAAGTAAGTTATGACTATGCTAGATGTGAAGTGATGATTAGAAGGGTGTTAACATCTCCATTTTCATGCTGACCACACACAGTGTCTTGGCCTGACAGTCCCACCCTGGGGGGTTGCTTCAAAGCAGCTTCTTTGCACTGTAAAAAAAGGGGCTTTTTTCCTACCAGGGAAGCCCTGAAGTGCCCCAAGAAACTCTTACATTTGAGATGTGCCTGGAAGCAAGGCTGATACAATTACCCATAGAGATTTGCGTCTGTCATCAGCGCTGGGGGGGATTTAGTCTACGTGTATAAAGTTGCCTGTTTAGGAAGTTGCACATTTTGTGGGGGTTTTTTTTTGCTTGTCCTTTAATTCTTAACCGCCTGGCTGGGAGATAGAGAAGCAGTAAAGTTGTCAACATTGAGAAGTGTGTTATAATATTAAAATGCTATAGTTTCCATTGAACAGATGATGGCAAGAAGTTATTTTAATGGGTTTGTTCAGAATTGTGCTTTCAAAGACTCTTAAATTATTGCAGACTGTGCTGCTGGGATACGTATGGGAAACAGCCATTTTAATTAGGAAGATACGCCTGGAAATGAAAAGTCATTTTTTAAAGGTAATTTCCTTCGTGAGTGTTTTACTGACCGCTTGAATTTATTTACCACACAGACCTAGTGATAAAATAGGTATTTATGGGTTAGTTTTTAATTAGAAATAATGGCGGGTAGAGTTAAAGTGATTAATCATCTTATCCATATAGGCTGCGGTAGTCCTAGTGAAAGACAGATGTACTGACAATTTAGAGAGTGATCTAACTGCACGTTTTGTCCTTAAACACCACCACCACCAACGCAATCACGTTTTGACTTGGAAGAGGAGAAATCAGGCTGTTAGTCTAGCGGACTTCAGATGCAGATGACTAAAGAAATACCCAGCAAAGCTGGGGTTTTGGCCTTCTGGATGTCACTGACATTTATAAATAAGAGCAATTAAAAGAGTAATTCAGTGACATGGCTTTATTTCTGCATGCAAATGCCACTTGGAGGGAGTCAACTGGTGATGACAGATTTATGGTGAGAGTATTCGTGACAGTGGGCTTGCTGCTGAAACGCTTGGGCAGATGCAAGTGAGTATCATTTCAGGAAGGATCAGAGATTTTTAATCAGCCTTTTCTTTCTTGGTTGAGAAGCGTGGGGATAGAAATTACAAGAAACCCAGCTTAACAGCTTTAATGGCCTCAACAGAAAGAGGGTAAGAGTTTGGGGAGCGTAACACAAGGAAAATTTTGTGTGTAATGCCAGTTAGCTTTATTAAGCTTTGCATTGAGTCGTACATTTCCTTTACCCTCTCTGCCCGAGGAGGTTTTCACTCCATATTTCAAAATGTAGCACGTAAGAAACAAGAGCCAGTGTGCAGTGCGGTATACATTTTAGCATGTAAGAAACAAGAGCCAGTGCATATCATTTTCTTGAAAATAATGAAATGTCATGGCAAGTGCATGAAATAAATGTATTTTTATGTACTCATTTTAGAAACCAATGTAGTGATAAGATTCAGCTTTTTATTAAAGGGTCTTTCCAGAACTCTGTCCAAACGTGAGTTTGGCTCTGACTGCCATTAATGGCTCTACCTATTTTTCACTCTGAAGGTATGCTAAATATCTTTACAAGAATCAAGGCACTTTTTTTCCTTTTTCAGTATCCATAGGAACCTGTCAGGGATGAAAAAGCCTGACATTTTGATTCCCAGCTTTTGTGTCCCTAATCAAAAATAAAGGCATAATGGACGAGAAGAAGCAATTTCATTTAGTCTTCTCATCATGGCAAGTTTTATGATTAGCCTGAATCCCACTGCATTTTATTAAATTATACCTCTGTTTGAGTTTGCAGCATCGCTTCTTCAAGGAGAGCCTACTGCAGCCCAACTTGTAATAATCTGTGTTTTCTCATAAGCTCAGTGTTCACTAAGTGAGTTCGAAATTTCTCACTGGCCTGCCTAATTTCTGAGTTTGGTGCAGAAACCAAATCACCGCCTGCCTGCCTGTTCCCCCCTGCACCATGCTGCAGATTTGAGCCTGTCCTTGCTAAAGTAGGCAAAAGAGAGGCAGGACTACATCACACTGCTCGCTGATTTTGTTAACAAAACAGGCTTTACAAAGCTGCTTAAATTCAATTTGCATTTGGAAAATAAAAACACAGTGCAGCACGGTCCACTGGGAGATTTTTCATGCAACACAGGTATATTTTCAGAAGCGGTAATCAAATATTCTGGTGCCGTACACACATGGTTTCTGGTTTAGCTATGGTCCTTTTGTTTCGTTTGGGATGAAAATGAATTACTGTTGTTGCTTGCCTATTGAAGAAGTCCATTCACAGGACAACAGATATGGTAAGCTGCTGTGAAAGTGCTGTTTATTGACTCGAAAACCAGTTGAAAGGCAGTTTTGTCATCCTCTAAAACTTCATGTGGTGGTTGATGTGTATGGCCAAAGCCCTTTCATCTCTGAGGGAGACCTGCACTAGTTGACGCTGAGCCTAAGCGTGCGTGCGAGAGCTGCATCATCGCTGATGGGATGAAAAGAGATTTACCACGTATTTCTCATTTCACTGCCTGCTCATTGGAAAAGAGCTGCTTTGTGAATAGCAAAAGTCCCTGGCATCAGGGTGAACGCACAAAAACTGGTGAGATAATTCAGTAGACATGTAAAAAAAAGTCTCTGGGTCCATGTAGGTACAGCTTAATGCCCATAATGTTGCTAAGGTGTCATGGTCATATTTATGTATTTATTTTTGTTCTACCTAACACTGTCTGTGTCTGCCTGTAATGTTTTTCTACTGACTGTAGGCTGAGAACTTTGATTTACCCTTGTAGAACCTTCCCAGGCTGAATTTTCTGGCAATTCTTTTCTATAAAGAGTCTTCTTTTAAATAAAACACCTTGAATAGTCCTTTTGCTGAAGGAATCCCTCATTTCCAAATGTGCAATGTTTCTCTTCTCTTCCCCCAATGCACCCCGAATTCAGCAAGGAGATGGTCATTGATTTGTGTGTGGTGAAGGGCAGGTTTTGGTGTCTCCTAACTGTTCACACGACCGTGTAGGAGTGAGTGGCCTCACGAGCCATTTTCTTTACAAAGGTCTTTAGAAAAAGCTGTGAGCGAGACTTCGTTTATTCGTTAGACAGAGATCCTATTTGCTAGTTTACAGCCAGTATGTATGAAGTAAGTATGGCTTTCATTAAAGAGGAGGCGTATTTTATCTCAGTTGAGGAATGGGGAAACATGGGCCATAAAGCCAATATTGCAATAGAGTCTCCCTTTTTAATAGCAAGCTGTGTGCTGCACTTCTGAAAAGCCTGGAGTTCTGGGGGCTGAGCTGATCAGAGCTCAGCATGCTTTTTTTTCCCTTGCCTTATAACCCTTGTTAACTTTTCAACTTGTCAAGTACGTGGTGGTTTATGAAATTTTAAAGCTAACAGTATGCCGTGTGGGGATCACAGTGATATGCTAGACTTTTGAGTGCATCCTGAGATGAATAAATCATGAAGTCACAGAAAGTTGCAATTAAAGAACCCAAATCTGGATGCTTGAAATATTATACCTGGGTTCTTGTGACTTTAAACAAGAATCAGAGCTGGAAGTGGTCCACACTTGAATTGGAGATAGCAAAAGTGAAAAAAAAAAAAAGGTATCTGTGGAACATGTGTCCATGTGTCTCTTCTAGGGCAGCAGACTGATATTGGCTGAACTGAAGTGGAATTATTATTGATGGAGTCGATTCCCTTCAGCTCAGACAGGTAGACAAGTTCCCACTGGAGATGGAAATTGCCTGGTCTGGTTTCCTACTGGAACGGCTTCCTTATAAATTAAGATTACCCTTTGTTTGATGCTTACTTAGTTGGTGACCTTCCTGTATTTTGCTGAATCTCCATAAAGATGCTGCAGGTTATATTAATTTTTTGCTAGAATCCACTATGGCTTTAGCAGTTACATTGCGACCGTGGGTCAGGCAAGGGTTGCATTAACATTTCATCCTATCCCCAGCTCCCCAGTTGCCTTCTGATTTTCCACAGACTTGAGATGAGTGGCCAATGCATCTCATGCTTGCATCACTTCTTATTTTAGCTTTCCTCTTGAAAAAATGTGAAAAAAAATCACCGTTATGGCTCTGCGTTTCAAGAGGGTCTCTGTGGGAGTCATGCCTTGTCCGTCAGTAGGGACACCCAGTGATTCACATCTTTGACTTCACGTCCGTGAGTAATCTCCCTGACTTCAACAGGATTACCCAGGTGTTTAAAATAAGACTGTGTTGTAAAGGTCTGTGGGATTACGAGCCCAGAAAGATCAGTTGTGTGACTGGTCATTGAGATTTTCTTTTAATTTGTCCTTTTATGAGTTTGAAAAGTCAATAAAAAATAATGCAAAACATATGAGTGATTAAGGCATGGGCTTAGCTGCAGCTATGCCAGGAAGTTTGCAGTTAGGTTTTCTGGAGGAACCCTCTTGTGTTTTTTCTTCCTTGCGTGTTTGCACTATAAAAAGTGTGTATTATGTATCCACATATATGGACTGATAACACTCCATCTAAGGTCATGTTTAACTGAAAACAAATGTATTTGATCAATCTGGCCAGGTCGGGTTGACACACCACTTCGCCTTGGTTTCGTGTGGTTTTGTTTTTCTCTCCTCAGTCATTTCTTGGTATCACTCTTATTGCTGCAGTTTCCAAATAGCTTCCAGCGGTGCAAATCTGTATGTGCTCTTTCATCTGCTCCCCAGGGAAAGAAGGATGTGGAATTGAGTGTTTTGGTTGGGAAGGTTTATATAATCATGCACATGCCTCTGTGGCTAATGTATATGTACGTGCTATACTAGAAAAGGGAAGTAAGTGCAAAATTACCCTTACACCCCGAGCTGGAGGTTCGTACACCCAGAGCTGCCAAGAAACTTCTGCCTCGTCTGCAAGCAAAGTTGACCTAACTGCAAAACTATATACCCCCGTAACTCCGTGGGTGTCCTGGGTGATCTTTACGGCCATAAGGGCCACCGAGGACTGTTGTGGTAACGGCAGAGTATGTGAGCTTGACTGGAACGGTTTTAATTTTCTGCAGGCTGAAAAAGGTTCAAAATCACCAGGTGACCTGTGTGTGTATACAGTCCCAAATTTATTCATCCTGCAGTCCTCTGGATCCTTCTTCCAGCTTGTCCTCAGGCCCTGATTGCCATGTGATGCTGTGAATGTCCTGCCACCATCCCTCTGCTTCAGATGCTAAGGGGGACAATTTGTAAGAGTTTATATGGGAAACGTTAATACTGGGAAAAGGTAATTGGAAACAAAATAAAACCACTATGTATACGTATTTCATCTTAATAACTGAAAATTGATATTAGATTTTTTTTCCCTTGTGAAACATTTTTTAAATGATATCAATATTAACCTGCTAACAGAACTTCTTTATTTCTGTGAAAGCAGTATTTGTCTTGGGGATGGAGGTTTACGCAGCTGCAAGATAATGTAGAATTTGCATGTCCCCAATTTCTGATTTAAAAAAGAAAAGCTGTCAAAATCAATTGTTAAGTTTTGAGGATGCTGGTGACATGAGATATGTATGTCTTTTAGATAGATGTCAGCTGGGAAGAAAGAAGAAGAAACATTTTGTTTTTATCAATTCCCATCAACATTGCAGCAGTATGCAGACGTGTGTGCAGTAGTGGCAAACACAAAATCCTCGGTAGGGATGTAGGAATAGTTCTCTCCCACACACAGCTCATACAGGAAAGGGAACGGGGGTCTAGTTTTACACCTCTTCTTCCACGGTGTTTTTAATCTCATTTTACTTCAGCTAATAGTGTGCATGAGCTGGTTTCACTGAGATGTTCTTTAAAGTGGAATAATTTGAGCATGCAGTCGTTCTGCTCTTGTCTCCCCGTCCCCTCCCTGGCTCTTTGGTAATTGCATCCTGGTTCATATTCATTTGGCGTGCTAATTGTTAGAGTTAAGAAATAAGAGACTTGGCAAGATACAGAAGAATTAAAGTGATTGCTCTTTTGTCTGCAGAAAAAATGGAAGCTAATAATTATTACTGTTACATTTTTGTTGTTAAAACTTCTCTCTCCCGCTCTTGGTTTCTGAGACCTCTGTTTTTCCTTTGACAAAAAGCAGCCTGATTTGATGTACATAGGCAATACTTCAGAATCCATCACTCACAGCCACAGCCTTCCCAGCCTCCTATATATTAACAAGCAGATGTGTCATCCTGCAGACTGCTCAATAATAGATCTTTTTAAGAACTGCTTTTCCTCTGTGGAGTTCAGGTACTCCAGAACTAGAACTTAAGCACTGCTTTCATTTTATATAGAGATATCAGGAGATACTCAGCTTAATGTAGAGTGGTGTATTTGCATTTGCAGAACATTTTGTCTTCCTTTATTCTTTTTGCAGATGCAAGGTTTGGAATGCCAAGTAGTTCATCAAGATATACAGTGTACAGGGAGAAAATAATGTTAATGTCTAACTGTCTGTTGTTTTGGGGTTTTTTTTATGTTCTTCCTTACATCACTTTCAAAGGAGCCTAAGGAACTCAGAAGTACATTAAACCTAATGTTTCTTTTTGTTTTCGTATCATTCCTACAAATTTGACACCAAATTTGAGAGCCATCCAACATCTCATCCCTGCTGTTAAACATATAGAGAAATTACAGTAGCATTCTAAGAAGATGTAATTAAAAAAGCCTTAATGAGGTTAAGCTTCTTAAAAAAAACCAAACAAAAAACCACAACACATTTATATTCACTCAGCACACGTCTGGACACTGGCTCGTGTGTGCACACTCATTGCTGAATTACAAGTTTTTAAGTTCCAAAACTGAACACACTGATCACCAGCAGGCTCAGCTGGTGGAGACGGGGCAAGTCCCAGTTTTCCCCTCACCTGGATGCTTGCTCCCTGAAGATGCAGGGATGCTGTCCTGGCTGAAGCAGCACTTGGGTCTCATGGGCTCACACCAGCAAGCATCCCCTCAATTTCGCTTTGCTGTCCTGCAAACCCCTTGTCACGTGGTTTCTCCTGTTCACATTGGCCATAACCCTGTGGATTTTGATGGAAACCAGAAACTACCTGTTTTCTATTAATTGAGGCTCCTCCTGCCTTCTGCTGAAAAAAAACAGGGCTCTGACTGGCAGGAGGTGACCCAGCTGGAAGAGAGCAAGGATGTAAAAATGTGTTGGAGGGGAGGGAGAGGGCTGAGAGCTGCTGGGAATGCCAGCCGGCTCCAACCTCAAACCACTCCCCTAAATCCTCAATTACTTTAAGAAAAATAAGGGTTTCTAGGACTCTTCCAAAATTGCTATGTAGAGATAGCAATGGGCAAGTTCAGGTAACACATACGGCACGCTGACGATCGCAAAGGTGCTATAATACAAACAGCAGAGCATGTTATTGTTATTATCCAAATATTATCCAGTTCCTGTAACATCTGGGAGCCCCAGATGTGGACCGGGACCAGATGTGCTAGGTGCCTTATGACTGCAGAGCAGAGAGGGGCACCCGCCCCAGGACCCCCTCATTGTAAGGTGGTGTTGTAGGCAGGGTGTAGGGAGGCTGTGGGACAGTGATCCACACCAGTTATCCTCAGCATGCCAGAAAGCAAGATTTATTAAAAATCCACCATATAAATGCACTATAACTGCAAGTAGAGCTGCATGTGTTGATTTTAGTGGCAGTTACAAGGCCAGGGGCATTTTTTATACCCTACTCAGTGCATGTCTGTGTCTGTGGGACTTCAAAACCATGTGGGGTCTATCTTCTGCATTGCAGCAAGGGAGGGGTTTAGGGTAGGACCAGAGAGAGGTTTTCAGCAATGAGTGGCTCTTCTCTGCATGCCAGCGTTAAGAGGAAGCATGTTTGTTTGGTTTTCGAATACAGAAATTCGGGGGAAAAAGTTGCTGTTAGTGGCAGAGTAGAATTACATCTTGGTAGAGGGAGAGGTGGTGTTCAAGTTGGAGATAAGCCATGAAAAAAAACTTTCAGCTAAAAGCATAGTATATATTCTGGTTGTGTAAAGTAGAGGTAACCGCAAAAGAAAAACATGGAACTGGGATGTGGTCAAAGCAACAAGGTGCGGAAAGGATCTTCATGGCAGCGTTTTGAAAGAAAACAAATGCGTCAAGATGATTTTCTGCAAGGCCACAGGAGAGGATTTTGCAGTAACCAAAACATGAGTCCTTGGAGTGGAAGGGCTCAAACTTTTTACAGAGCTGTGAGCTCCATAAAAAAAAGTTGTGAGTGCCTTCTTGGGCACAGCAAGGAAAATCTCTGCACGTGTAGCACAGCCTTAGTATTCCAGGTGTACCTTGGATTTTGGTGATCTTGAAGAACCTGCTGGGACCATGCGTAAAGCAGAACCACAGCAGAGCATAAGCAGGGCCACAGCGAGGAGGCTAGCAGTGTCCCTGGGAAGTGGACGGGGAATGACAAAATTGGGGGGGGGAGGTGAGTGGGTGGGGGACAAAATGCCCCCCAGGCTGCTTCTTGCATACTGGTTAATGTTTTTTTGTAATAAAACATTACTGGAAGGAGGGAGGGCTGTATAGCTGGGCTCCCCAGCGCAGGAACAGCGTCATTTTGAGCTGCAGGGAGTCCGATTTTCTGAGCTGCGTTACGACATTCAAGCCAATTTTAACGTGAGATCTTGTGTGCAGCATGTCGTAGTTCTTGTTTTGTTTAACTCTGTTGTTTTCATTTTTGAGTGAAACATTAGCTCTTAATTTATTTTTTTTTTTGCTTGCATCTACTAATTAGTCACCCATCCACTTTCGAGTCGCGTTTAACAGCTGAATTTTACTTGCCTTCCCCTAGGCAGCAGTCTGATTGGCATCTCTTCCTCAGTCCAGCTGCCAGTGTTCACAAATCATGAAAAAAATAAATTTATCTTTCTACCCTTCTTTCAAATGTGATTGAAAGCAACCAGTGGGTCCAGAAGTGCAGGGCGGGGAGGGAAGACAGATAAGAGAGACCAAAAAAAGGGCAGTTGCATTGCTCTCGCATCCTTAGGAAACGTGAAAAAAAGGTTACACTGCAAAATGTGGGGGAGGTGGAGAACAGTTGCTTTTTGTTTTAAACAAACTTAACTGTTGCTGTGAGGTGGGCTGTTTTTTTTTGTTTTGTTTGGGGTTGTTCCCCCCCATTTAATCTAAACGTGGTGGAACTTCTGCCGAACCTTCAAGGTCATTAATTTTCTTACACAGCTGCAATATTTGTAATTTGATGGTTTTTAAAGCTGAAGGAGTGTTGCCTGCCTTCTGCAACTTGAAGGGAGCTTGCTCGCAGTTGCAAGGGAGGCAATGCGAAGCACCTGGCTTGGTGCAGAGCTTTGGTGGTGGAAAGACTTTTTAAAAATTCTTAATTGATTCTAAAAATTAAGTCATTATGTAAATGTTTGTAGTTCTGAGCTGCTCTGAGAAGCTTCATTAGGAGGAATACAAGAGCAGGAATTAATTTTACTTATGTGTGACGAAGAGCGGACAGGTCCTGAGGAAAGGCTACAAAGCAAAGGAGGGAGAGAGACGCTTGCTCCCCCTTTACCAGCTCTGCTCGTGAGATGCCATTTCACAGGGATTCGCTTCCTTTTTGGTGTTGTTTTATGGGGGGATGTCTGTGAATATATGGCATGAGATTACTTTTCTTGTCTGCCATGAATCCCCCATAAGGGTAGGATGCTGTGGAGGTGTGCAGCCAATGCTGCATTATAGGGAAGCATTAGAGGCCTCTATCTCCACCAGTAATGACCAATTAATGACCACTGAGATAAGCTAACAAGAAGTCAGGGCTACTTAGAACTTTAACTCATTATTTCCTGACCACCCACAGACAAAGAGGCCATTATTTCTACAGTTTTATTTAATGAGTATTTCAGATGAGTACAGGACTCGATTCACGCTCTGGGGGGGCTGCCTGAACATTTTGCTTCCAGCCTGTGAGATACCTTTATAAAATCATGGAACTGGAAAAAAAAATCCCAGATCTCAGTGGTGGCTGGAAGAAGTTTGTTCAGCAGCTGCTCAGCTGGGACAGGGTGGGAGGATTTCTGAGAGGACTTGGCACCAGCTTTGATGTTGATGCTCTTCAGCCCAACAGCAGTGGAATTTCAGGTGTGCTTCTGCTTATGCTGAATTTGCTGTGCAAAATGAGGCACAGATCATGCCATCTTCACTCCCACGGAGTAGAGTTCACCACCGAAAGGACCCATAGGTTTTGCTGGGCAAACTCAGTGAGAAGAACAAAGAAATACAGAAGAAGGTGGCAGAAGAGGTGTACTTTCATGTCTGTTGAACATCAGATTTTCAAACCAATAGCGAAATAGGAAATTCTCATTTATTTTAATAATTAAATCTGAGAAGCAGGGATTTTAGGTGAAATCCTGGCTCCACTTGGAAGCTGTGGGTACATTATCATTTAATGTCCCTAAGGCATACACTGCACTCCATACTCAATGAGTTTTTTGAGCTTCACTGGGCACCTGGTCTTGTCTCAGAGCTGGATGTTTAATGAGTAGTACTAATAAAAGTTATTGACCAGTCAGGATGGCAGAGAAGAAGGCTTGGAAGGAGAAAAGGAGGCAAGAAAATCTCAAAAGAGTAAATACGACTGGATTGGACTGGGCAGGCGATGCTATTGACAACGAAGGGAGAGAGGTGGAGAAATCCAGATATGATGCCACTAAACCCAGTTACCTTGTTCAATAATAATAAATGTCCCAACCAGCAGCTGTGGATGAGACCTTCAGCAGCAAAAGCACAAGTTGGGGGAAACATGCGGCACCTGAGAAAGCTCTTACAGCTGCTGCGACTGGACTGCTGACACCCCAGATACCTAACTTATGCTAATGGAGATATTCCTCCACCTGCCACTCTATCATTTCCATTTAGCAGTGATGGTCACTGCTACTGGGAGCCATGAGCATACCCGGGCAGAATGTGTCCTTTGTTTTAAAAAACTCAGACTCCCATTTTTATTGCTTCCTCCTGCTCAACCTCGCACAATGCGACAGTGTGATCCCTCCAAGTTTTATAATATAGGCTTCCTTCGTCTGGGTTTGGGGCGGGGGGGGAGTATTAACGAACTCTTCTGTGTGCCTGCTAAGCAGACTGGTAGGAAAGGATAGGTGAATGCCTTTTTGTATTGCCCAGGCATCAAATATGAATGCTTTGTAATAACAGAAAGGAACAGACAGGGGAGCCCTTGCAAATACATTTAGAAGAGGCTGTGGAGGTGATACAGAAGCAGATTTATATTTGTGGCTTTGGGAGGAAAGGACAATTAAGTGTTTCCATGCACACCCCGCACTGCTGCTCCCGTTCCTGCACCCGGCGAGCCTTGCTGTGTCTCCATACACCCCTCAAACCCACACAGCACACGTGAGCCACGGTCCCCCAAAAAGGAAAGGGAACGACAGGGACCAAGAAGTTGTTTTGCTTTGGTGCCGCAGCTGCAGGGAGAGCGTGGGAGGTTTCGCTGGCTGGGCTGTGTATGTGTGCCGAATTCAGGCCCCCAGCTCTACCTTGTTCCCCTGGAAGGAGGCATTATGGCTCCCAGCTGTGGCCCCAGCTGTGACCTGGGAGAAATTATTTAGCTCTTCCCCTGCTAGGAGCCTGCCAGGCTGGATGTTGCTTTGTAGCAGCTTGTTGGGGTGGTTTTGCCTGACGATGGTGAGAGGGTGCTAGTGGTGGTACGTGAGGCAGTGGCTTTGTGGTTGCTAATATTAATCAGCAAAAAAAGAAATGTGCTTTTTCAGAGCTGTGTTTGTGAGGTCTTTCAGGCTTTCTTCCCCAACAGAAATGGGGCTTGGGTCAAATGAAACTGATGTGTTTGCAATATGGCCCTGGGTCTGTGCCCATCGGCTGCATCTCTTGTGCGTGCCTGGCTGGTGTCTGGTAGTCCTCTCTGTTCCTCGACACTGTCGCTGCCTCTCCTTTTGCCTAAAACACAGGTAATGCCTTCAATGGTTTTACAACGGCTTGATGTTCATCTCGGGTATACAACCCAAAACTGGGCTGCGCCCAAACTTAAAGTGCTCTTAAATGAAAATTAATAGCTCTTAAAATGAGTGTCCCTGGGTGATGGTTGTAAGATTCCTCAGCCAGAGGTGGAAAGGAGAAATGGGAGATGAAGACTGTATTATTTGCTGCCTCATGTCATTGCTCTTTGAAAGGCTTTATAGTGTTTTAGTTACTCGGGGGGCAAAGCAGAGGCAGGACACAAATAGGCTGTGGATAGCTTTGTGTCTCTGAAGCCCTGCCTTTGTTATTATGCAGTGCAAGTGGTTGTTGGCACAAAGACAAATCCCACTGTAAATTATGCGTGATTTACATGAGAAGCTCATTAATTCTCTAACACCGGATTTAGATGGTTTCGTTTTAAAGGGTGTCATTTTAAACACCGCACAAACATATTTCCCTCTATCTGCTGACTCAGAGTGTGTGCTGAAAGATGATAAAGTGTGTATGTGTTCATAAATACATGCACACAGACACACACATTAAAAAATGGTATCAATTAGAAGGTACACTCTGTGTTTTGCAGTGGTGCCTGCGATACGCAGATTGGCTGCCTATTTTAGTAATTTTGCCTACCTCAATGTTTGCACATTGTAGACCTTGCAGGTTTTTTGTGTTGTGCTTATCGATGCGGAGGTAGTGCCTTTTCATTTTGATTTTTAATATTGAACCTGGATGCTAATGCTTATTATCTGCTGCTGTGGCCCTTGTTTTAAGGGCTTCCCCTTCCTGGGCGAACATTAGCGCTGGCTTCAGGCGCAGCAAGTCTCAGTCCTGAACGAGGGGTACAGTTCTGCGGTACAAGCAATAAGCAGGGTGTCTTTTCTCTTTTTCCTCATATATTCCCTGTTTTTCCCAACTCTGCCGTAATTCAGAAGTTTGATTAAAAGAATAGTCAGCAGAAAAAATAATCCCTCAGTGTAATTACTTTTTTATTGAGGACTCAGTCTCTTGATCCAGGATAGATATAGCCGATAGGCACACCAGAAGTAGCTGTCGTTGCAGCTCATATGTTGGGATAATGTAGTCCATACTTTCATTTAACGTTGCTTTTGCATTAAGCAGCATGACCCTTCTGCATTAGCTGAAAGAATTATATGCTCGTTTTCAGTTTGTATGTACTGTTTTAATCCAGCATCTGGAGCTATGTGTTCCCTGATATAGGTCTGATGCCAAAATTTGGATGATGGTGTGTTTTATCATACATTCATGTGCCATTTGGGTTTAAGTTGCAGCTTATAATTATTTTAAATGGGCAGTTGCTCTTTAGAAAATCTTAAGCTTGACGCAAACAATAAATGCGGGACAAGCTGCCAGACTCACCTTTGAAGTCTGGCCTAAGGAAACTGTTCCTTGACATCTCATTACTTTCCTTCTCTTATTAGAAACAAATGTGGACTTCCTACATGTAGATTAAATATGGTGTGAATTAAGTAAGCTGAGGTAGACAGGAGCAAAAGAGGAGAAATTATGCCATGCTTCGCTGTGGTTTTGTTTATCAGGACAGAAGTCTGAATTTATTATTTTGTATGACTTGTAAGTTAGTGCAAGGAAAGAAAAAAGGAATAATATTTTTTTTCCTGCAACTATCAATCTACTGTTCCATGTGCATTTAAACAATTTTGCCACAGGGAAAAGAAAAATGTGCCTGTCTTAACCCGAACATCCACAGTGGTTGTTCTTCTGCATGTAGCAGGGCTTTCCTTGCTTTGGGTGAATTTTTTTCCATTGCCTGGAGGCAGTGGTTTTGACTCACAAGGCGTGAGGAAATGTAGGACAGGGTTTTGACGGAGGAGGAGGGAAATCCTGTAGCTCTCTGCTTGTGAACAGCACACGTCAGACCTTCCTTGACCTTTTTCTTGGCCCTCAGGCTGAAGTCTTATGTCATGACCTCTCTGCACACCGCTTGCAAGGAGTCGATAAACATGTTTTTGAAAATACGAATACTGACAACATTTTTTTTACAGCAAAACTTCTTGCATAGAAGCTCCTTATCTAATTTATTTGAGGAAAATTTCTGGGGAAAAAACCCCAAGGAACGTTGTGCTATTTTCTTTTGTCTTCAAAACTTGCTTCTCACAGAAGAATATTAGAACATTTTGTCCAATTTAACAAGAATTGCAAAGGTGATGACTATGCTTTTCCCTCGTGTTTTTCTGTAGCACTTCTTTTTTGAGATCCAGTGCTCCTGCAGGCGTAATAGGAATTCTTCTTACATTGTTGTTGGTTTAACTTGGCTAAACTTTAGGTCTGGAAAAACATTTTGAAATTGTTTCATTGTGTGGGTCAGTTTTGTTTGAACTGTCCCAAAATATTGTACCCTCAGCGGGCACTTGTGATTTCAGCCAGCTGCTCCCATATAGACTGAGGAGGTTGTCTGTGTCAGGTACAAATCTGTGCAAGTATCATGCAAAGAAATTATAGAGCAGTGCCAGATGATACCATGTGAAAAGCAGATCCCAGCTGTTAATGGTGCTCTTCAAGTGTCATGTTCTAACAGAATATTATTTGCCAGTAGACAAGCCGTCCATGAGATCTTCCTTTCCTTTCCCTAAACGCATTGTGCGATATTCTGTCTTTAGTGGAATATTTTAATTCTTTCTAAATTTTTATGAAAACTGTATCCGTAGTTAAAAATGCAAGCAGAGTAGCTAGTGTTTATTTCTTTGTGAGGGTAAAGGTGAGAGCCCCTTTGGTTTTGGTTGTAAACACTGTTTCCATCCTGAAAAACACACAGCTCTAGGTAGACAAGGTGGGCAAAAGGTGGGAGAAAAGAAGGGTTATCCTTATTTGACAGGGACTCTACCAAGGCAGAAAGGAAAAACAAAGATCCCTAGTTTTGTAGACTTGAAAGTCTGCAAAGTAATCCCATTTGGAGAAACATAGTGGAATACAGGAGTGAAATTTCCTCTTAACTTCTCTAAGGGAAAGCTCCAAGAACATTTTTTAGCTTACGTTCCTGGTATATGAGAAGCCAGGCCAAGTATTTGCCAAAAATAAAACACTCTGCCAGCAAACTACTCTCTATGTCTGTGTGTGTGTGTATACTCATACATACATATATATATTGAAATAGGAAAAGTCTTATCCCATCTTTGCACAGTTTTCCATATGAGGATGCTCATGTTTGGTTTCTGCACGGCACTGCATTAGCAAGCATGTATGTAGGTCATTTTGCTCCCGACCAAGGCACTGAAGAAAATCAGCAGTTAATGTTATGCAAAGCAGAATGAGGCAAGCGTGTCACCTGTAATATGACAAGGTATTAACTTCTTAAGTCAGAGAAGTGAGCTGGACAGGCTGGAGTTTTAATCTGACTCTTGACTGTTGTGCCAAATAGATTTCAGCTAAGTGAGGTGAATGTTTATAATTAATTTCGGAGCGGCTTAATTTTTACACATTAAGGAAATGGGCATCTTGTTATAGGCTCTTAAACAGGGAGGCGACTCAGTGTGAATCTGTGTGTGATTTATTTAAAAAGATAGACTGGCTTAGGGACTCTGAAGTCACGCTTGGGGTTGAGCTGGTGCTCAGCGTTTGTGCACTGTGGCGTTATCTCCCTCAGATGGTAGCTTGACGGTGAGGCAAAGTCTGAAACTCTGAGATGCACAGATGAAACTCAAAGGTTACAAGCCTGTCTCTTCCTCTTTGTGGTGGTTTGCTGCTGGCATAACTAATGACGTCAGTCACTTAATGAGTGATGCTGCTGTGATGAAGACCTGGAGACTAATGCAATACCTTTTCTTGTCCAGCGTTTGGCTGCTGCTAAAACCTCTCTGTTAGGCTCTGCCCAGCCTTTCCACAGTTGAAGAAACATCAGTTGACCACCAATGGTTTTTGCCTTTGGTGCTCAGGATCCCAGTGTATTCTTCTGTCCAAGAGGTAGCCAAACACAGGTCTGCTCAGTTTCCAAGGTCAGACAAAATCTGGTTTATAGCCATAGGTGGGACCTCTACCAAGTGGTGATGTTAATACACAAAGTGAAGTATCAGTTGTTTTAAGCAAATGAAGAATTACTCTTAAAAGGCATGGGGTGACTTAATGCAGCATGACAGACGTTGTCCCTTTAGTGGTGCTATGTACAGTTCTCTGTAGCTTACAATGTTCTTTGCCTCATCTTAGCTGAACAGTAGCTGTTGTGCCGCCTTCTCCCTGAACCCTGTCCTGCCGTTCATGTCTTCTGGTCTGCCCATGCAGAGCAGGTTAATGTTTTATTTCTGAGTTACGGGATATCTTTAAGATCATTTCTCTTAGGGGCTTTCCCAGTGAATTGTAAGTAACTTGTGTTTGTCTTTAAAATCTGGTCCCACTGAAGTCGAGAGAGGCCTGAAAACGATTATGGAGGAAACATGCTAGTTCTTAAAACCCTACAAATGGTGTTTCATTCCCCCCCATGCTTTTAATTCTTTAAGGATCCCAAAGTAGGAGCTTTTTAAATCAAAGCAGTAAGGAGCAAAAGCGTGGTGCAGAGTTATGAGCCAGATGTCGGTCATGGTAACTCAGGTGTACTGTTCCCTAACACCCACTCAGCTTACCTCATGGCAGCTCCCCAAAGAGGACCTGGGACTGGATGCAAGCTGAGAACAATCCCCAGGCTCTGGCATCTGTTTGCTGAGAGCTGGAGCCATGTGTTGAGTTAAAGTTGTGTGAACTGAGAAATGGAGACAACGTGATGTTGGGAGCAAGCCTGGATCTTGGGAACATATTGCTCAAGCGACCAGAAACCAGGCTGCTATCCTTGTGCCAAACCAAAGTCAAAAGCCATGTGGATTTCGGAACATATTTTAAGAAAACAGTGTTAAAGAGTAAGCTGGATTTGATGATTGATAAGTTGTTGCTCTTGCCCTGCTATTTGTACTCTCAGCTTTGACTTGTGCTGTACCCCAGAGGTCTTGCATTATATGGAGCTGAGTATGCACAGCAGAGAGCTGAAAATTTCACCAAAATATTGATGTCTTGAAGTGCAGGACTGAGGAATATTTCTGGAACAAGTAGTGCTGCCATGCTTTGTTGGCTCAGAGTAAAAAATAGGGAGGAGGGATTTTTCTCATAACAATTTCTCCTCTGGCTTTTCCAAAGTTTTGCTTGGGACTCTGGCTGGGATAGCTTTGGATACTGCATTGAGCATTTATTTGGGAACTGTACATAGGTGCTGTTCCATGTCCATAGCTTAGTACAGATCAAAATTGAGAAACAAAGGAAAAACTGTGTTGAATGTTCTTGACTTCTATCCCGAGATGTGGTAGAGCATGGAAGGGGAAGCTTTCCATGTGGAGCAGAGGAGGAGGAAGCTGGATGTGGAAGGCGGATGTGCTTTTATTTTCATACTCCCAAGACATAAAGACCCTAACTTTCTTGCTATGCAAAGAAAGAGAGGGGTGGGGGGGCAGGCTTAATTCTGGGACATCTGGCCCCAGTGAAGCTCTTGCTGATGATTAGGTCCATCTTGAAATCAGCCTTTTTAGCAAACACATAATTAATGGGGTTTCATACCTACTTTGAATGGTTAACCCATGATGTCCTTATACAATTGTTTTTCTTGCAGCTCATTTTTTCCTATAGGGTGACTGTGCAGGATTTACACACTGTTGTGTTGATGGTGTCTCACCTGACAGTTTTTGGTACAGAAGGGTTAAGGCTGCTTGTGGGGCTCCTGAAGACAGAAGATTTATGCTTGAGCCAAGCATTAGTCACACTAAACTGTTTGCAGCTAATTTATCGCTAAATCTTGATGACTTTTCTTAACTAGATGCCACCAATTTAGGCAGCTCTACTTGTGCACCTTGCAGTCAGGCTGATGAACCAGTCAAAAATTATGACATCGCAGGGCTTCTCCCCTCCAGATATCCTGCTTTCTTCTCTAAATGTGGGCAGAAGGGCTAGAGAATACAGCCAAGCAAGCAGAAAATGCAGGTTGGCTTCATACTTGTACTGGAACAAATATCTTTCTATAGGGAGAAAGCTGAAAAATTTAGAATATGCTACTAAAGTTTCCTTTAGAAATTCTGCATGTCCTTGCAGGAGGTGAAATAGTGCTCTCCTAGTGTGCCTGGCAAGTGTGATTGTGAAGAGTTATGTTGCACTTGGATTTCTTTTGATGCTGAACCTGGATTAAAAAGGTAATAAATGTTACCAAATTTGCTTTCTCTTTTTATGTTTGGAGGATGATCAGGCACTGCAGAGGACAGCATCAAAACTATAGGAGGTTTTATCTGTCTCTTGAGCTCAAGCTCTCTTCAGAGAGAGGGTTGTCCGTCTTTGTACAGAGGTGGAATCATTGGGTTCCTCATCGCAGCTGTCTAGGTACTGTCACAGTCCTAATGGGAATTGCTAGATTGTTTTTTCATAGTTATTTTCATGAACCTAATAAAAGGACTCTTTGATTTTCTTAATTTTTTTTTCTTTTACCTTTGCTGCTTATTAGTGTAAGGAGCCATATCAAGTACAAGAAAACTTCACCTATCAAAACCTGCTACTTTTAAGCCGTGGACCTCAGTTGTGAATTTGCTGCATGGGTTTTTTTTTTTCAGTTTTTCTTTTTTTTTCCCCTCTCCATAGCTCAGCATTATATGCCTATGACTATGATACCCATAATCAACTTACACGTATCCAGAAGAACAACATGTTACTTCTGGTTATTTTTTCTGATAAAGATCAGTTAAAGATATGACTACCGCAAGTAAAACAGTCTGATTTATGACCATCCTGGGTTACTTTTTTTTACCCCCTTAGTTTTTCTGCAATGACATAAGATGGAAGAAAATATCTTTCCAATTTAAAGAGTTAGTCATGATGAACGAACGTTGCATTAGCCGTGCACAAGGACAGATGCCACGTGGACCTTGGTGAGAAGTGCTTTTGTTTACTTTAATGTGGATGATGCTCACTCAGCTTCAGCAGAGCTCCCCTGATTGATATTTTAATGAGCTAGAGGAGAGTATTAAAACTGCCTGCCTATCTACCTAGAAGCTGCCAGGGTAGAGAGCTAGATCACTGTGAAGCATTAGAAGTAGAAGAGGTTATCTAACCAGGCATTTTCTCTGGTGTATTTGGTGTTCATGTATGTGCATATCACACTTTTTTAAGTTTCCCTGTTTTCTTACAAAGCAGCATGAGTGACTGCTTCCATCAGCAGCCTTGAGTAACTCTTCTCTAGCCAACAGCCTGAGAACAATATAGCATGCCCAACTTCCTTGCTGGTTTGGGCCACTGAAACAAATTCAGTCTCTGTTATTTTTTTTTCTACTCTAAGGATATGAAAGGGGAGCATATGTGGAGGAATGAGTGTTTGTATGTATGGGTATATGGTTGCATGGATATATTTGTTGTATGGGCAGATAAATGCCCAGGGTGACCTGGAACCTGGAAGAGATACCTGCGAGTATGTTGCTGTATTATAAAAATAAACAGAAAACCTTTGGTAGCAGAACTTAATGGAATCAAGGAAAATATTGGATTCTGGGTGCTATTTCAAAGTCCTTTTCATCAGAATGGAAGTGGCATAATCAATATGTAGCTCTTTGGCTGTTAACTCTTCAGATTTAGCTGAAATCACGTTAAATTAAATAGATTTTATTCCTGGCTCAGACAGAGAGGGTTATATTTAACTGAACTCTTTGGAAGTCAACTATTTGGGAACTGCCAACTTTTCACAAAATGATGATGCCTGTAGCTGTAACCAAACAAATCATGGTATCGTTTCTTTGTCATTACTGATGCGGGCCCTGCTTTATAATGAACTAAACACAAGAAATTCTGGTGGTGTGCATCCTGTTTGCTATTCCTAATTCTCCCATTGATTTCCTTGCCTGTCTGGCCTTGGACAAGCCTCATCATGCCTTTCCTATCCTAGGGTATCTTTGCAAGTAACAATCTGCCTACCATGGATTTGAAAACTTCTGCCGTAAGCAAAATTGCAGGCCAGAGTTTTGGGAAGGTCGGGGTCTGGACTGAGTCTGCAGCTGTGGGGAGCATCTGTAACCAGGAGAGGTGTCAGTGGGAGCATTTGTATTTACCACTGCTGCAAGTGGCACCTGATGGTTTTAAGTTCAATACTCAAACTGAGTTGTTCTGTATTGGAAATCTACAGGTAAGAAGACTACAATAATTATTTCTATTAATTACCAAAAAAGCTGTTAATAGATGCATTCGGAAGGCCTTAGAAGCCAGTATTTTTGATTGCAAAACACTTTTTAAAAATTATTTTTGTTTCTTGCAGAAAACCCCACACCCCACCACACAAACAAAATCCAAATGAAAAACCCTTGTGCATTCTGGAGATGCTGTCATGAGAGGCCTCCTAGGTAGCATCTGTTCACACTTCCCACATATTGTGTAAATATATCTACCTCAAGTATTTCATCTTCCTAGAAGTCATGCTTTCCTCCCTTCTCCAAACAAGAAAGCTGGAATCCTCTCCCTTCTTACAAAACCCACCTGTAGCTTGGCAAACTACCAGCTTAAAGGTTGTTTGGGTTGGGTTCGTGGGGTTTTTGTGTTTGGTTTTTTTTTTTTTTTTTTTTTTGATAATGCTCCAATTTTAATTTTTGCATAAAAGCTGTAAATGTCTCTGGAGTTATGAATGATCTCATTTCCCCCTTTTCCCCATTCCCTAGGAACATTCCTAATGAGTTACTCAGTCTCTCTCTCTCTTCTGAACAGGGAGAATTTCAGCCATAAATAAAGCAACACTTGAAACCGTAAATAATGTTTGGACAGCTTGTGCTGAGGGTTTCCCGAAGGGAATAAACTATTTTGTTGTGGCAGTGTATCATGGGGCTGTCCGGTGTCGTGCTGGAAGCTGATGGTGTTGCTTCAGAGCACGCTGTTATGTGTGCAGAGTGCCTCCAAGTACCTGCAAGTTGAGTTGTGTTATTTTTTCCCCTGAGGACTCCTGAAAAGTTGGCTTGTGGGATAGTGAAGTAAATCACATTGATTAGAGGAAGGGAAGGGGAAAAAGGAAGGGGGAGAATGAAAGCCACAAAATACTAACTGGTGCTAAGAAATTCCACACTAAAGGCTGAAACTGCAGCCTTATCTCAGGACTTGGTGGAAAAAAAAATAAAAATAGTAGAAACTTATGTCAATGACAGATTGCCAACCTTAACATTTAATTCCTGGCATTTTATGGGTTTATAGGATTTGCTGACAAAAAGATAATGGGGAAGGGTTGGATGGGATGTAATTTCCTGAGTGGTGTTCTTGAAGGGAAAAATCTCAACCCATATTCTTTTATTTGAATATATTGGAAACAGCCTGAACAATTGTAGTTTTTCATTAGAGTAAATATATTTGAGTTATGACAATTTCTCTGCTTTAAAAGCAGTGTCCAAAGCATTGGATAAGTATGCATAGTTAAATGCTTTCTTCTTTGAACTTCATTAGGAGGCAGTCTTTTTCTTCATTTGACACCTCTGAGCTATGTAGACTCACGGTCTGTTAAAATATGCATGTTTATAAAGATATGAATAACCCCAGTCTGCCTGTTCTGCGAAGATGTATAATACACGATATTTTTAAAACTTCTGAAAAGCATGACAGTGAGGATATTAAAAATGAAGTCTTATATTGCATCCAGGTATTTATTTAGACACAAACTAGCCACAGTATATAAAAATGCTGTGTCCTTCCTCGATTTGCCTTTTTATCTCTGAATCTCTATCTACCCATTGAAATATCCCTGATCCAAAAGCCTCTAACCTGCTTTTGGCATGGGCCCTTGAGAGGGAACCGTTTTAAGAGATGCAATTAGAAATCCTTCTGAACTCTTGGGAATTTCATCTGAATAGCTCTGAATATTATACATTGAGTGGACAACCTGAAGGAAGCTATTAAAACTTTTGTGGGAAAACCGCAAAACAATTCGAATATAAATAATTATTTCCTTTTTTCTCCCCCACCCCCGAGCAATTCCTGGAGGAAGGAGGTGGGAATTAGAGGGCTGTTTTTCCTTTGCAGGTATGACCTGTTTCTCTTTTGACCAAGGAAATAGCTTGGGAAAAGGAGAGCGCTGCTCCGATGTAGGGTTTGAAGCATTTTCAGAAAAGGTTCTTCGATATGTAAAAGGTCTTTTAATATTCACAGAGGCCCCAGGTCTATTTAAGTGTGCGTCAGTCTACTTCCATTTTTCTCACTGAGAAAGCGTACATAGAAACTGCTTTTAGGGGTTGGGTGCCAAAGTTTGCAAAGTGCTGGGTTGCAGTTTTTTCCCTTTTTGCATCAGTGTCTAAGGAGAAGGCAAAGGCCTTATCTTTTGGCTGTGTATCACCTCACTATGTACTTTGAGCTTGAGGTCTCCTGGCATTACAGAAGGAATATACAAACTTAATAGTTTTTCTTTTTCTTTTTTTTTTTTTCTACTGATGTTTTAAGTTTTGCAGATGATAAACTGTGCTGGTTATGGTGGGGTCCTCCTAACCTGTGCGAATCTGGTGTCTGGGTCTGAGTTTGTCAGTATACCTTGTAAACTCCCCAGGTGACACCTCTAGTGGAAATTAAAATACTTTGCAAGCCCTTTGTTTCAGGTTTTATTGAGCTGACAAACTGCTCTAGCAAAATTACATGTTTTATAATCTCCATGAGTTAGTTGTTCATTTCAGGGATCATGAAATTTAAAAACTAGGCAGGCCAGTCAGCAGTACTTGTAAAGCCCATGAGTCTGTCTTTGCAGGTTGAGGGACTTGAAAATCCCCAACAGAGTGTGGATGTCCATTATAATATTCATGGATCTGCCATGAAAGGGTTGGGACAGTTTGCAAAGTGCTCTGGTGAACCAGAAGATCATATAACCATACATGGCATGCCATTTCTTTTAGTATTCTTTTAGGGTCTTAAACATACCGAAATCTGTCCTTCTCAGGCTCATGAGGACTACAAAGGCTGTGGTGAAAGCAAGTGGTGTTTTGAATCCTGCTGTGAAGTTCTGTGGGCTTATGTCTGTGTGCGATTGGCATCTTCTCTGCTCCATTTCATTTGGTTTCCCTGGCAAAGGTTTATTTATTCTCATCAGTCTTTCCTCCTGTGGATTGGGTGACTTAAGCCTGGGCCTGGGCAAAATGCACCTCTGAGCAGGTAGAAACCCCAAATGAATGGGGTTAAGGTGCATGTCTCTTCTCTGTAAAACATGTTGGAATGTCACATATGTAAGCACAGACCGTGGTGCTGGTGCATCTAGTGTCATGGCATAGGCATGAGCAGATGAGAGAGAACAGCATGGCTTAGTGTGGTCCACTGGACTTGAAGAAAGGCAGTAAAGAAATATTTGCTTCCTTAGCCCTGTAGCAAACCCATGATAAGAAGTTGAGAGGTCTGTCCTTCTTGGCACATGTAGGTAGGGGAGTTTGGGGGGTGATTACATGCCTGAATAACATAAATATGGCAAGGTAAACTGTCTTGTGACGCTTTGTGAATGGTGCTTGTATTTAAGGCTCCAAGTGCTAATGAACAGGCCTAAAATCCCTTGCTTTCCCTGTTTGGGGCAATGACAAGGTAGAGTTTGTGCACAGAGGGGCTCTAGTTTATAGGTGGATGCTACCTGGGAGCCAAGGCAGGGAGATTTAAGCTTTTCAAAACTTGATTCTGTTTTGGTATATAAATGGTTGCTCTGTTCTTCCTGGAGAAACATCTGCCTGGATGAAATCTTTTGCCTGAGGCTGTCATTAGGATTAGCCAGCAAACCCCTCATTTTGACCGTTGAGGATTGAGTCCAGACTATTGCGGTGGGATTCTTTCCTTAAAAAAGACTCACTTTTCTGGCTTTCGTGCATGCACAGGCACATATGTACGTGCATACCTTCTAAACTGTAAATTGCTACCAGCTTTTGAACTTAAGGAGAGGATGGAAGGGCCAAGAAAACCAAAATAGGAGAGGAGAAAGCCCACCCTACCTTTCAAGTATCTCAGGATCTCTTAACAAAACCTGCATGCTTGCAGGGCTCATTTGGCATTAATGAAGCATTGACAAATATTTTTGCAGCTGGATTAGTGCTAATGAAAACCGTTAGTTTTGGAAGGACCTGTGTGCAGAACTGTGTGTTGCTTAATTTCAGGTCCCTGGGTTGCTGGAGTCTGGGAGAGTGTGTGTGAAGGGCTATGGCTAAATGGTAGTCTGGTCCTAATGCTCTGGGCTAGGCATCCACTGTAGGTGATGTCTGAAGATAATAGCATGTGTAGACCTGTGGTCTAGCCTAGGATGGCTGTTTGAACGAAGAGATAATAGATGTTTGAAAGTAGCTTTTTGTTTCCCTTGATGCTATTGTGGCTGAAGTATGTGGTGTTCCCAGTTAAATGAAAGGATGAGAAGAACATGCCCAGGAGTATGAGAGAAGTCCAGGAGAGCAAGTAATTTTTATTTTCCAGCATTGAGAACTGAGAAAGAAACTCTCACCATCCTGCTGTAATCACAAAGGGTTTCACAGCAGCAGAACTGGTGTGTTGGATATCCTGAGAAGCAGGACTGGGGCAGCTTGCAATGATCCATGTCATAGGTTGGTGCCCTTGAAGCCCAGTGCATGCAGGTGTGTATGATGGGGCTGGAGGTGGGAGAGGGAAGTGAAAGGCCTAATAATTCCTCCTGAACATTGTTCAGCTGCTTAGTGTACAACTAATAATTCAGCCTTGATATGTGTCCATGTTTACCCCTAAAAATTAATTTCTTGGTGAAAACTGCAAGCCAGGTACTTTGTAGAATTTGTCCCTGTTGTATCTCTGGAGTGATACCAGCTCATAACAGGTGGTAGGGTGTTTATTTGTAGAAGGAAACCAACCAGGTTGGGAAAGCAGGGCTGTTTGGCTTGGGCTCCCCCTCTTACATGCTCTGACTCATGATTGGTGTACATTATAATACATAGAGGGTTGTGGCTTCAAGTTTGCCCCTATGCTCTGGAACTGCTGTATGCCCCACTTGGACCATCTGTCTTAAAGGTATTTTCTCTTTAAGGATATTGCCTGCCTCTGTTTTAGGTTTTGTTCCCTTTAAACTCCTCTTCTAAGAGGATTGCACAGATAGTGTTTTATGGAACAATTTTTTTTAATATACATTTTTTTTTAGGGAATAATGTAAATGTATATGTATGCAAGTAGGATGCTATTGTGCAAGAGGTGTGATGTATTTATATAAAGTATTAGAATGTGGAGGGCTTGATTTATAACACTGAATAGTTAATGGAGATAAGTCATAAATTACAACATTAAGCTTACTGGGTGTTTGAGATCCCTGCTTCTTTCTGTGAGTCAGTGGATAGGGGCATGGTAGGTCTGGTTTTTTCTTTATGTACCTTGTAGACTTTCATACATTGGTTTTACATCATTATGTCAATTCAGTGAGGCAAAAGGAAACACTTTTAATTTGTGGGTTTTGAAAACAGGGGTTATAAGGGAATTTCTTTCCCTCTCTATCTGTTCCTACTTTATTCCTCTTTGTTTCTGAAAGCAGCCCTGGTACCTGTGCCTGCAGAGCACTGCACTGGGGCTCCAGCTCCAGGACATTACTCACTGATGGCAGCAGTACACAAACGAGGTAAGGAGGTAGCTAGAATGGGCAGTAGGATAAATTGCAAGTTGAAGAACTGTAACTTTTCTTTCTTTTTCCTTAAAGGACAAATTGAGGTCTGTAGGTTTCTTGTGGCTGTAGGGTTCTGCAATGAGCTCCACTGAAAAACGTGCAAGGTAGTTGTAAGCTATGCATGGGAGGACTGGTATTTATTTACTTACTCGCTTTAGATCTGAAGCTGTGCCTGCAAAATCAACATGCTTCTGATCTCCAAAAAAATCCTCACTGTTGCCAAAGCCAAATAGGGAATGGGAGGGAAGACACAGGTGCCCAGCAGAGAGGGACTGCTCAGACAGTACTAGACTGGCTTACCGCATGCCCTGCTCCTGGGTAGCACGGACAGTCCTGATGTTGGCATCTGGAGGATGAAAGGCAAATGCATCTTTGAAGTGTCATTTTGGGGACAGGAAAAGAATGCCACAAGGAAGACTTGGGAATTTCTGGTATATGGAAAACGGAATTATTTCATTAGTGGGATAGTTAGTGATGAAAGACCAGTGGTGGTTGGTAAGCCTTTGAACATTAGACTAACGTGTGCTATCTAAATAGATAGATGGTTTGCCATAACTAATTATTCCAAGGATGAATTGGTGAAATACAGTCAGGAGATGTCAGAAAAGAAAGCATCCACCCTTGAATGGCAAAGCATAATTGTTATAGACAATTGATAGTGGCCAGTGTTGGAGTCATGTTAATGGTTGCTCAAACTGTTAGACTAGCTTTTTTTGTCAGATCTCAGATTTGGTCTGACAGCAGCAAACGTCTTCTATCGAAGTGTAAGTTTGTGC
>JAVJGG010000007.1:27865364-27896101 GCA_035590195.1 Aviceda cuculoides
CCCCCACCCCCCCCCCCCCCCCCCCCCCGCCCCTTCCTGTTCTTTTTTAGTCATTTGACAATAATTTACTACGTTGCTTAGCTTTTTAGTCAGTCGTCTCCCACTCCGGAAAGCCAGGTTTCTTAAGTGCTTCTATGATGCCAAGTTAATTGCCCGAAAATAAGTGCTTCAAGATGGATCAAGTATTGTCTCATCAGCATTCAGCATCCCTGCCAGAGCATGGGAGGGGGACGGGAGGCAACGCCAGGAAGGTTTGAAGAAAAGAGATGGGGAACAAAGGAAAGGACGGCTGTCCTGCAAATGGCCCTGGCTAGGGTGAGGTAGCAAAGCTTTCCTTGGGTGCGACTGAATCCCTGCTGTACTCACAGCCTGTCCTGTGAAATGTCATTGGCGCTGCAGTGTGGACACAGGTGGGATTGATCTACCCTCCCCAAAAATGAGAGGGGAGACTGCTTTTGGGTGGCCCTGGTTTTGATTCTTTACTATGGCAAAAGTTGAAGCATGTACCTACCTATTCAGGCTATACTTGTGTTATCACTGCTTTGTTTTCTCTGCCTCTCTATAGAGGAAGGGAGGGGAGTCGATGTGCCTGACTTGCTATTATGGTGAGGATGATTTCTAGATAAATGAGCAGTCTCCGAGGTACGTCTAAAATGTGAAGATAGACAAGAGCGATTGTACAAGTTAGGAAAAAGCACAGCTGGTACCTGCTAGTCTACCTTGCCATGGGTATGTAATGCAGGCAGATGCAGCACAAGGCTGGATATAACACAGCACCTTCTCCTTCTTTTATTGTCATGGGTGATATGCAAAAAAACGTGAGCAAGAGACATAGCCACTGCAATGAAACCATGCTCATTTGAGACAGGACAGAAAGGTTTTAATAGGATAAAGCACCCAGCATCTCCCTTTAGGCTTGCGGGGGAGTTTGAAGCAGCTGTGGGTATGAGGAGTGAAGACGAATGTCCAACCATCAGTAACAGACACTATGTGCAGCAAGCGTTGAATCCTGCTGAAACCCCCCATGCCTCAGTGGTAGGCAGGCACTGGCAGGTCCTTGTGAAAGCACGAATATGTTTGGTGTACCCAGCTGTCCAGCCCTGCTTGTCACCTGGAGTTGTGCTCCCCAGATCTGGGGAGAGGAAGGGGACTACCACCCCCTCCAGACTTGCCAGCACTGCTGGGTCTTTGCTTTATCCTCTTTTACCAAATACAGCCAGGGCCGCTCCCCGTAATTTAACAAATCCTCTACTATTTCAGGGCCCGAGGGTATTGGCAGTGTTCTTGATCCCTCCTGCCCCATTCTTCCTCTGATTGTTTACTCTTGGGTACATTGGACTCTGCATCCTGAGCGATTTCTTGCAGTCCTGTCTTCTGGGACCCGTGGGCAGATTTGCCCTACTGGTGTGTATATTCATGCCAGCTTCCTTACCTGACCTCAGTGAGTTTCAATGCCTTTTCTGCTCACCTTTAATCTTGAAGAGCCTCCCTGCTCTGGAGAAGGAGCAGGCTTTTCTTCTGGCTTGTGCATCGTCATCGGATTTTTTAACTAAGCTTTACATGTAAAACCTTCAATAAATGCGGTGTCAGCGCTTTAGAGAACCTGCCTGACTTTCACATCCCACTGGCAGGGCCTGCAGTCAGAAATACTATTCTTGCACTAGCAAATCTGATATAGGTGCGTGAATATATGCGTAGCCTATATTAGTCACTTTGGAGAGCATACATATTATTTTAAAACCTTTTCTACCTTTCAGCCCTCATCTTGAGATCAGAAACACTGCAGTCCTTTACTTGATTAGGCAGCACTGAAAGTAAATAATTATAGTTGAAAAGCACTCTGAAAATATTAAATATTGCTTTAATAAGTGCTCTCCATCTACATTTGTGCCTTTTGTCAGATGTGCAACCCTCAATTAACGTGTCAGCCTTTCTTTACCATTCATCTGTGAATGTTATCCCATTTATCGCCTGCATTTTTGAAGGACCTGTCACTGCCATGTCTGTGCAGCTCTTCCATATCTCATTTGCCAAACAGGTTGGGGCTGGCAATAACCAGAAAGGAGTGTAATGAGCCAGAGAGAGCCCAGCATGCCTGGTGTGTATATTCAACAGCATCCTAGGTGATAAATTCGCATTTGTACCTTTGTCAGTGCTCACACAGTAATGTCAGTTCAATAACATCCCTTCAGGACAGTAAGATGGATTCCACATTTATAATGAATGAGATAATTTGATTATTGTTGCTAGCAGCAAAGAGGTTTAGAGATAGTCCAGTTCTCAGCCCCATGAGAAGCAGAAATGATGAAAGAAACATTGCGGCATTCCTCAGCACACATTTGATCCATCAATCACCCAGACAAAGTGTGCACTCCTAAACCATTAAAGTGTGACATCTTCTCAGACTTTTGAGTTTACTGACTTTAAAGCAGCAAGTCAATTAGGAAGCCAAACCTAGGCTGGGAGGAGAAGAAAAAACACTATTAAAATACTAACTTGACATGCTTAGGTTTGTTTGATAGGCTAACAGACTGTTAATATTTAATTTAAAAAACCTGGATGCTGTCCAAAGCAAACTTATGAATAGCATAAGTCATATTAAAGCAAACTTTCATTAAGCAACATCTTTGTCATAATTAGTTTCAGCAGAAGGATATGGTTTCAGAGAAACTATGGCATTTCTTTATTTTGGTAACAGCGCTTTCTGCTAAAGGTTATTTCCAGAGGGTTTACTCATCGTGTGGTGTGATGAAATAAATGGGGGACTGATAAATCCGGAAGCAAACCTAGACCAGGAGTCCAGCTCCTGTTCTCTTCCCAATAGTCCCTTGACCATGAGCGTTGCAATAAAATTTAACCTCTATGTGCAGTCAGCAGGGGATACTTCAGAGGTGAAGCGTGTTGGTTGCAGTTCTCTGCTGGAAATGCCAGTGTTAGTTAGCCACTGAATGACTGGGCAGGAAGAAAAGTGCAAAGAAACACAGTGTAGAGTGGTTCTGAAATTAAATTGTCTGCTTAAATGACAGGCCAAGATAGTTGAATGGGTGTAATGGACATAGCTGCTTAAAGATTTGACTGCCATGCAAGATGCTCACAGCCCTCGCGTGCTTGCGCCTCGTCCAGTTGTTGCAGTGGCATGTGCTGTGGCCGGCAGCAGATTGTACGTGTCCGTGGGGCCAGCTGCACTGAAAGTCACAAAGCTTTGTTATTGGAGATTTTGGCCTGGTCTAGTATTTATGCTTTTGCCTTTCCTTTCATAAACTGCATTAAGTTAACTGCTGATGAGGGGAGGAACATGCACAGAAATATCCAAAGGGAGTTAGGAGTCCAAATTCTCTTGCCCAAACTGTCCTCGATTCCTGAAATAGAAACATACACATCCAAAAATACAAAATCTATCCCAAAATAATTAGGTAGACATGATGTTGTGTAATTAGCGACTTTTTTCTTATATTATTATTATTTTAAAGTTTGTGCACTTTTCCAGTAGTTCCAGCATTTGACTTAGTAAGGTCTCTGCAATGATGAGGAGCAAGGCAGGTTCTGTTACTCTTTGGTGTGTGTTTGTTTTCTATGTCTGTGCCTTAGCAGCCGTCATATGCATGTGTGACAAGTGTTTGTATTTCCTGGGTGAGAGGAATGAGTTGTGGGAGATAAAGGGGTCAGTGGGTGGCGTCAGCAAGAAGTGTTGGAGGTGGTCCTCATCATGAGTCCTGCAGCTGCTTCTCACAAGCATGGGAGTTCATGTTCTTGACAGCTTCACCTCCAAGGTCTTCAGATTGGCTCTTAATTGGCAAGCTCATTAGCAGGCTTGCTAACAGGAGAGAGAGTGAGCCAAATTTGTATTCTGTCAGCACTTGCCGTGAGGAGTCAGTAATCAAATAGCTTTTTTACAGTGTCTTCTTTGGTGTCTACTGCTGATGGCTCAGGTTTGTAGGCCTGCTATAAACCCCAATAAATATAACAGCCATTAATAACTGATTGACCAAAGGGATTTATGTAATCACGGGATTACAGATGCTAATTCCTTTCTCCAGTCATGTTTCTGCATTTTATTGATTGGGGAACTGGCTGTAAAACTGATTTAAACTAATGGCATGACAATGCAAGGGTGGGTTTAATGCCACTTGGATGCCAAAAGACTGCTTGGATTGAGTGATGCTTGCGCTGGTTTCACAAACAGTTGAAAAGGGAGGTGGGAAATGGTTGTGTGTCCTGAGGACAGGTTCTCCAGTAGCTGCAGCCAACTCACCTGTTAGTCACTGAGGAGGAGGCAGCCATACCACGCTGGAGTAAGTCTACCTCCTTGCAGTCTTTGCATCTACGAGAGGTGTGCTCTGCTGTAGATACCTATTTTTCTTTGAATGTTGACATCCAAGAGTCTGTTTTGTCTTGTAATGCAGTTAGGCTGTTTGCACTTG
Organism: Aviceda cuculoides; assembly: GCA_035590195.1. Classification (NCBI taxonomy): domain Eukaryota; kingdom Metazoa; phylum Chordata; class Aves; order Accipitriformes; family Accipitridae; genus Aviceda; species Aviceda cuculoides. The sequence continues at coordinate 27,869,786 of JAVJGG010000007.1, forward strand.
CTGGTTCCAAATGGGAATTAAAGGAGTTTTCAGCTGGGGGGTGGGTCCAGCAAAAAGGAATAAGTGCTGCCCTTCTAGAAGGCAGATCATGGCTGGGCCGTGGAGGCCAGGAGGGCTGGAGCTGCTGGGGGCTGTAATTGAAGGTCACAGAGGAGGACTGGGGCTGAGTGGTGGTGGGCCAAAATGGCTCCTGGGGCGAGCGTACGTAGTGGTCTACCCCCTCACAGCCCGCTTAAACCTTGGACCTGGCTTGGCATGGGGGGGTCTGTCACATATGGGGCTGTAAGACCCCAGTTGCAGAAAAGGGGTCACCTAGTCATGACCGTCCCTGCTCCCAAGCTTCTCCCACAGCTATTGTGCACGTCTCCCCACTGCCTTTTACCAGCTGGAGTCACCCCATTAGGCTGGGACTCTGTCCCCTTCCCCTGGTTGGTGTGGAGTGGTGGGGCCAAGTGACACCGGCTATCGGCTCTTCCACGTACTTGAGACTCATGTTCAAGTCTCTTTGAGAAACTACTAAAGAGCGTTTCCTGTGAGGTGCTACCTGAGTGTGTTTCCCAACTGTCCAGGTCTTTCGCCTGAAATTGGACCTGAATTTTCACCTGGACACTGAATTTATTTTTTCCAAGATGTTAGCGAAATGAATGCTAGTGGCAGGAAAGCTTGGTTTGCTGAGCATGGGATTAGTAAGGTGGAATTACTCCAGGCTGCAGAAGTGCTGTGAATAGCGATCCATGAGGCACTGTAAGGCAGTGCTTACTGGGCTGTCTTGTTGCTATCTGCTAAAGACCCACAACACAAGGTAAAGCAATGAGACTGGATGGATAAAAATTTGTGTTGGCTTATCAGTGCTTTAAGCAGGCTGTGGGAGGTGCCTCTAATGAACCATCTTTTTTCCATCTTAAAGTAAAAGAAATTAAGCTGAAAAAATGCTGAATAGAAAGCATCAGGTGGCAGTGGTTTACAGTCAGTGTTTGTAGTGTGAAATGTGCTCTCAATTCCCAAGGCAGAGGATACAGGTGGTGCCACATGTGCGATGCCTTTGAACGCCAAATGCGTCAACTACATGTGAGAGGTATCAAACCCAAAGTCTGAGCAGTGGTGAGCGCCTATCAGCTCTGTCAGGCGAAATACTCTGTGAAAAGTGGCTGCTGGTAAAAAAACAGACAATACGCAGAGATGAAATGCTTTTCATCTGTGTTTCTGAACTGGATGTTTTTCCCCAAGCTTAATTTTTTTTTTTTTTCCCCCCCCAGAAAAGCAGCACTGACAGCTACATAGTTACTGTGGATATGAAGAAAACACAAAAAATAGAAGTGAGCTTGCTGGGTTGATGCCGTTGCTCTCTTTGGGTTGTGGTGCACAGAGCAGAGCTTTTTATAAAAAGCTGTGGATGCCATTTTCTGCTGTGCCCTTCCATCCAACAGTGGAAACAATTCCCAAGGGTAGCAGCAGTATTTGCCATCCAACTCTGGGAACAATAGCCCTGTTGTGCTATTTTGGTAGGCTTCAGAAGTTAGGCCTTCCTAAGTGCAAGGGTTTCTGGACAAGCTATTGCCATTTCTGCTCCCACCCTATTCTGGCCATATTATGTCTTCTCTGCTGCAGCTTAGTATACAGGTAGGCACAGCTGAGGGGGAGCTGCCCTTCCCCAAAGGGAATTTCACTTTGTTTCCTTAACAGCTCCATGTCTTGTGGTCCTCTTGGGGCTTCGTTGTTATAAAAAGTAATATCCCAACTTTGTGTGTCTTTTAATTATCATCTTCTTTTTTAAAATTACTAGCAGCTCAGATCTGAGTGTTACGATGTAAACGTTGTATCTGGGCTCTCTTTCAGGGGACAGCATGAACGAGCAGCAGATGCTGGATTAATGCCTTGTCCTAATCTCCTTTTATTTGCAAATATCCAGTTCCTTGCAGATGGCTCCGAACAACAAAAAGCATACACGGCTTGCCTCTGGGGAAAATTAGGTTGTTTGTGGCCCCTGCTGCCTGCGTTATAATCCCCACTGGCAATTTCTTCCTTTGTCACCAAAGTGAGGGTTCAGTGGCACTTTGAAGACACAGCTTGGTAAGGGTGGTATTGGAAGCAGCACCCCTTTGGGCTCTGAAGCAGGGCAGTGGAAAGAGAAAGAAGAGGACTTTATCTCTTTAGAGAGCAGGAGGTTGCTTTTTTTCTTCTCCTCATCCTTTCACCAGTGCCATGACAAGGGGTCAGGACAAGCAGCTCATGCGAGCATCTCTCCTTGTAGCATGAGATGCCTTCCTGTGGCAATGGGCTGACTCTGACACTAGTTTCGAGCCAGATTGTCAGTTCTCCATCTCGACTGCTGTCCCCAAGCTTAGCTGATGTGTGGCAAGGCAGTGCTCATTTGTGACTTTATCCTCAACTTGTCAGAGTGCAATATGAGAAATTGAATTTGATGGGATGAATTAAGGGCAGGGCTGGGCAATAACTATTCTTGCAAAAGGTGGGGGAAGGGGAAAGCTGCTTATCAGGAGATAATTAATCATGAAAATCAAATGGTCAGATTAATCTTTGTGGCCTGGCTTTGTCTCAAAGACAGAAAAATGCAAGAACCTTCCAATAAAGAATAGGTGTTGCAGCAGGAGAAATGAGCCTGAGATACTGTGTGTGAGCAGAGGTACTGGGTGGTAGGGTTAAAATTTGTCACTGCTAGCTATGCAGCAAGAAGATTTTCCTGTAGATGTCAATGTCACATTGTTAACCCTAAGTGAAATGCTCTTTTGACTTGCTATCTAAGAAGCCAGGAAATTGCAGAAGAAGAATGTATCACTAGGGTACCCAAGCCAGCTTTCTGGATGCTGCCTAGGTAATCTAGGAGCCAGCCTGTTTTTTCTCTTTCTTTTTTTTTATGTGCGGAGTTTCTGGGCTATAAAGGAGACCTCCTTTCTTCTTATCCCTTTGATGGCACTGTGGCCTGTGAGGCTGGGATGCCAGCTCTGCCTGCAAGCCAGTCCCAGGGGCACTGCAGCTCTCTGACCAGCACATGGAGACGAGCCCTGAGCAGAAAACTGCAGTGGTTGTAGACAGTTCAGGAGATGATGTGATGTCTTTGCCTTTGGAATTAGCAAAGTCCCTCAGATCTTCAGTTTGTGGCTGCATGCCTGTCAGGGCTGGTAGCTCCGCTAAAAATAATCAGAAGTTAGGCTTCTCCATTGCTTGAACACCTTTAAAGGTGGAATTAGTTAGGAAAACTGTTACTGTAGCAGTGTAAATCACATTGAAAGTGTGTGAAGCACAAACATGCTAGTACTGTAAATTGTAATTATAACTGCAGCATGAGGCCTACTTTTGTTCAACTCTATCATGGCAGCAATAGCAGTGAAGCCGTGGCAGGACAAGGCTCCTTTGTCACTCTTTCTGGCACTTGAGTCAGGTTGATTAAACGTACTGCAGGTATGTTGACATGTGTTAGTTGTACCTTTGACAGAAATAGGAATCCGCCTTGAGGCTTCTGTGTTTTTGGAAGTATGTGGTTTATCTTATTTAAAGCCTAGAAATTGAAACAAGTTGTGTGCATCTTTTTTCCCCCTTTACAAGCTGACAAAATCAGCCCAGCATATGGGCCCTATCCTAAATCTTCTGCCATCAGTGTACGCTCCACCAGGTACAGGCAATGACGGGACAGAGCCTGACTCTGGAGAGGCAATGGCTGTCTTCTAAAGCAGTGCTTTCAATTTAGCCTTCGCTCCATTTTCCCCTTTTCTCCTTTGTTAGAAATTTTTGTTCTGTAATTGTATTGAAATTTGCAAATGTTTTTTGGAGTGCAATCTGTAGGAAAGAAGCTCAGCCAGGTGTGCTCTCATATGCTAGATGGTCTGAGTCATCTGAGCGCCTAGTGCCTGTCTTTGTCTATGCTGCGCCCTCTGACTTTTAGGGCAGGAAGGCTGTTTTGTTAAATAAAAAATTAAATTAAATTTGCTGTTTCCAGATGGCAATTAAGAGATGTCCAGGGTTTGTGCCATGACATTTTATTCTGTTGTAACTGCTTCCTCATGCTGTTGCCTTCCGATCCTCTCATCTTTTCATGGCAGACTGCTGTGGGTGGCTCTGCCCAGGTGTAGCATCTCAGGCAGCTGACTTGAGGATCCTCTTGAAAGAAATGCAGGTTGTGCAGTGTTGAACAGACTGTACTTATCTCAACTTCACTTAACCCACTTTTTAAAATACTGCGTTCCTGTCCCTTTCCTGACACATCTCCGGCACTTAACTCTGTGTCTCTGAATTCAGGTTATTAAAGGAGGCTTTATGGGTCAATGTGCTCCTTAGAAGGATATATTTTTTGTTGTTGTTTGGTTATGGGGCATTTTGTAGATTTGTGCAGTGGAGGTTGCATCCTCAGGAGAAAAAGAGATGCGGTATAGCTTGGAAGGGCATTAGTATTTTGTTACTAGCTCCTGCTGGTTTCAAGTGCTGAGACACATCCCTGGGTAGCAAGAATACTGCAACCTATGTTGCATGTTGTCTGAGCAGGGGGGAAAAGTTGAGCTTTGGAAGACTGCAGGAGCTCCTGCTGCAGGATGGGGTCCAGTCCCTTACGGAGGTCCAGCTGACGGCGTGTAAGTGGATTTTGGGTGGTTTGGGGAGCAGAGGCAGCCTCCTTCTCCCCAGTCCAGCTAGGATGATGGCAGAATGAGGATTGTCCCATGGGGCTTGTCCCTAGATGAGCAGTTTGCTGCAGGGCCAGCCATGTGCCGCAGCCATGTGTGCATCATTGCTTGAGCAGCCGTTGTGTTCATTGCTGTCTGTGGGAGAGTGTCTGGAAGGGATCGCTGCAGGCCAACCTGTGCACTTTGGTGCAATCCCAGCTCTGCCTGTTCCAGGGCTTTTCTGGCATTACTGCTGAGGGGTACACACTTGTACTGACCAGTGCTTAGGAAAAGTGCCTTGGCAGTGGGGTTTTGGGTTTGTTTTGGTTTGGGGTTTTTTTGGAGCAAACTGCCAGTGTCTAATAATACTAAGGCTGATAAACCTGTAGTTTGGTATAACAGATCAAGGCAGTGCTGCCTGCTCTAAGAATAATGCTGTCTCCAAAGCACATGGAGGAGGATTAAATGGTTTTCTAGCAACCTGCTGCCATCTGTGCAAACGGCTTCCTAAAATACACTGGTAAATGCCTGTGGGAAGAGCTGCAAGTCTGGTTGTGTTTACAAACTGGTATGTAAGTCATCGGTCCTGTCTGCAAGGTTGGATATCAGCAACCTAGCGGAAAGACAGTGATAGGAGCAGGGCAGGTACAGAGCAGGTGCGTGGAGCTCTTTGGAGGTGGTGGGGAAGGAGAGGTGGTGAGTGCCAGGGACTTGAGAGGTTTTGAATCCTTGCTCAGGAGAGATGCCTCCCAGAGCATCAATGTTATTAAGCAGAGATTGGCCATCTTCGAGCAGTGTGGCGGCGGTGGTGTTATTATTAAATGATCTCTGTAGAGATGAGAGGCTGTTATTTCTACAAATTTACTTTGAGACAGATCCTGTGGTCTCCGCTTGCATTCAGCAACTTGGTTTTCTGAATCCCATGGGTTTTGGTGAGAGCTATTGTGTGCTAAACCCTGCTCAGCTTGAATATTGGTGGAATGGTCTGGTCTTATTACCCCAAGTGTTATATTAAAACTCTGTAATTAAAAGGGGGAGAGGGATCTTCAAAGCATTCTCTTTTTCATATTGCTATCTTGCTCAAGAAATATATCTTTTCAAGAGAAGCCTTCACACTGAAGTGTGCACATCTGCAAAAGGAAAAACAAATACTGACTCTGACATAAGCTCCATTCTTCCTTGAGGCCTGTGAGATAGCAGCATAAAATGTGACATTTAACATCAGCCTTTTCTAAAGGCGTCTGGATAATTGTGAAGCATCCCTTTGTTCAGACCAGTCACTTTTCACAGCTCTTCTGCACAAACTCTGGAGGATAGGATCAAGAGCAATAAAACCTCCCCTCTGGTCTGGGAAACACGACATTAAGAGGTCTGGTTTTAGCATTTGTCTTACCTCAAAATTGATAAGGTTTCAGTTGTCTTGCTCATTTTCTTTCCTTTTTGCTAGAAACTGGTGGGTTCATGACTATGAATTCAAAGCTGCTATATTGATGCTTGCCATACCTGAAATGAGTCGGGACTGTGAAGACCCCAGTCCTGCAATATGATCCATTATTCTGATGACCTCTCCTGAAGGCAGAATTTGTCACTATAGTTTATTTGATGTCCTGCTGTCAGCTGTCACTTGTTTTATATGGAAATTGTGAGCTCTTTAAGGTAGAAAGTGTCATTCTGGCTACTTAAAGTTATACCCCCTAGGGCAGTGGGGCTCTGAGCCAGGACCGAAGTCTTCATTTGGCTGAAATTACTCTAGGGAAAACATTTTGTTTTGCAACTGGAAGGCCTAAGAAATAATAATAATTTAAAAAATAATCTTTCAATCATGGTAAACCAGTTCTCTTTTGATGGTTCCAAGTCCTTTTCTGAAAGATCAGGGAGTCAGTCTGAGGCTTATAAGTAAACTAGAATATGCTCTCTATTAGAAGAGTGACCTTAAATCAAACATACAAGTTTTAGCAATGTAAGTCATGAGAAGCGTGAGTATGTCAGGGCAGCTGGACAAGGCCATATCACGGATGAGTTGCAGAGGCATAAGCAGAACACAGGTTCCCAAATCCCAGCTCTTTACCTTGGCCCATGGTCCATGCAACTTCTCATTACCAAGCAGGATAAGAAGAAAGCTTTACTTCCATCAGGATATGACAAGCAGCTCAATTTGGCATGAAGTTTAACTTGGAGAAAGAGAGTTTGAAGCTTGCATGTGCTTACTGGTTTGGGATTGTGTGCCCTCTCTCTTCCCTCAGAGAACGCGGATTTGCTGCTCTGAGTGCGTTGCGTGAACATCCAGTCTTGGGTTAAGACTGTACAAAATAATCCATTTACATCTGGCTTCAAGCCGAAGTCATAAATACTTCTCTGGCACCGTGAGAGACAGGCAAGGGGTTTATCCCAAGTCACAGCCCTTGTTGTGGTGGTGCTGACACTTCCTTGAACTTTTCTTGGGACTTGAGATGAATTTCAGATTCGTGGTGAAACCTGAATGCAGGTCAGCACACTGCTGCCTCAGAGACAGTAACAAAAACCCTTGCTTGGTGCTATTTATAATCTTTTAATTTGTATTCTGGCCTGCTGAGCTCTCCAGGGGGCTGAAATAATGGTGACCGTAACTCAGCCCCCAAGAATGAACCAGTTCCAGCAGGGTTGCTCTCTTCTGTAGCTATTGAGTCCAAATTAAACAATCCCATTGACCTGTCTTTCCCCCTCTCAGAGGGGCCTTATAACATGGCACAAACACAGGCAGTGCTTTTAACAACCAGACCGGCACATGTAGGAAGAAATTTGGTGTAGTTGTGGTTCCCCCTGGAAGTTTCCCAAAGCCAGGGGTCTGGCAGGACCGACCTTCCCCTCCTGCTCCACAGACCATTTCACTGAAATAGATAGGATCTTGGCAGCATGTGTGTTGAGGGGCTTAAAAATGGAACAGTAATACTGGAAGGTAACCTGAATGAGGAATAAACTCAAAGCAAGGTGTCTGTGGAGTAAGGGAAGCTGTAATCTAGCCGGTTACTTGAGGGCTGGTGATTTCCTCTATTGCCAGCCACAAGTCCCTTAACCTTTCCTCTGTTTCCATCTTCAAAACCATTGTGTGCCTGGCTGACTTGTTTTATAATATCTAACTGATGGAGAATTATTTGCCTGGCATTTTGAATTTGGCTATTACAGGTTTTTACAGCTAGGAGAGACTGTTAGCTCATCCATTTTAACCTCCAGCATGTCACAATTTTTTTATTTTCCAAAATGCGCTTCTCTGAACCCCTGTAGCCCGAGTCTTAGATAGTTGTGAGTATGCTGTTATCCCTACCCTTTCTTGTACTCAAGAATATGTTGTTATAACTCTTGGATATCTCTGAACAAAGCCATGTCAAGACACCCTTTCCCTCTTCTCCCCTTAGCACAGCCTCCAACATTCCCTGTGCAAGCAGCTTGACTGAGGCTGGGCAGTGCTGGGATCTTGCTTCTCTGGCCATCATGCCTGTAATTCTTGCAAGTAGTCTTAATGTGTATGGTTTTTGTTTTCTTCTCCCCTCATCTTTGGTGTTGAAACATCAGTGCTTTAATTGAGGTGCTTTGTCCCCTAATTGCTCACAGCTGCTTTTGGTCCTATAGTTACTTGCCGCAAAATGCAAACTTTTTGGGTGCATGGGACGTAGGGCAGCAGTATGTGCCTGCTCTGAGTACTCATCTTCTCTCTGAAGTGACTTTCAAATGTGATATTATATTGTTTGTTTTCTTTTTAATTAAAAATCAGGTTCATGGCTGTTATTTAGAACTGTTTTTTTATATATTGTGAATCTATAATATTTTTATAAAGCACTTTTATTAGTAGTAATATACACAGGCTGTAGCTGACTGATGGCTGGATATGTAAGAGCTGTCGTCTTCTCATCCAAGTAAGAAAATAAGCTGGGGGAGAAAATGGAGTTGCAGAGCAGGGAAGGGGACTGATTTAAGATTTTGCACCATTCTTGCTGAGTGCAGTTCTGGATGCAGAATTTTAAGGTGTGCTTTCTCATGGAGGCTGTACCTGCAGCTAGATACCTGATTCATGGGCAAATTACTGTGAGATACCCTGTGCTGCTACATGATGGTCTAAGGGCACACAGTTGGTGTTGTCCTGCAGGGAATATGAAATAATTTGAGATAGCTTGTTCTCCTATGAGAACTATGTCCTGCTTACTGTGGAATTAAGTGTGTGCACAGATTTACTAGGGAATGAAATACAAGATAACTTGTTTCAGAATACAATATTTGGGACAGTGCAATGCTAATGCTGGGTTTATAGGCATGTTGCTGTCACGGGCAGAGCTGTCCTTCTGCTTGCAGGCTGTTTCTAGTGTTGTTTTGGCCTTATATTCCCACAGTCTTCCTTTAATTATAGTAAAAGCAGTTGGGTCTCAGGAAATAGGGCTTTTTATTGTTAAAATTTATTACTCTAATTAAAAAAAACTATGATGGCCAAAATGAAATTAATGTTTTGTGTTTGCAGCTAGGCACCAGTTCCCCATTTATTGATATCCCTCAGTACTTCTCTATTGTGTCAGAGTGCAGTTTGGATGAGGCCATAACACTGCACTTGAAAATGATGAAAGAACGTCTACTCAGGCTAAATCCTTGCCTGTCTAAGACAGTTTTGTGGTACTTAGGTCTACTGGCTGTTTTGGCCTTGAGTGCAGTTTAATGAGATGTTTCTTAAGAGAGCAGAGGGTTCCTCCAGTTTTGTTGCAGAAGCTCGGAGTCTCCTTTTGTTGTACACTTGCAAGAAAGGACGGCTGCTGGGGAAAAGGTGTTGTGCCTTTACATACGGAAGTGCTGTCTGCTGGTGGCACGAGCTACTGAAAATGACTGTTCAGAATTGCCTCTTCCACCGGTGTCATTGTGAAACTCTCTGTATTTGGTATCTTTCTTGAAATCTCAGCTCCTTCAGTCCCGTTGTTACTGCATGAGAATTGCAGCTTCAGATTTGGTCTGTGAGTTGTGGAGTGGACCAAAGAAAAGGTCAGACATCTCCCCTTCTTCTCCACGCCTGAAAAACCTAAAAGATAAAGAACAGTCCAGTCAGTCCATAAGGTGTGTGTATGTATATTTTTTTTCTCCTTTAAAAAAAAAATCCCAATTTTGGAGGCAATGAACAATAATATTAGAGAACAATGGTCTGAAAAACAGAAGCAAATTGGGTGCCTTAGGGAATAGCACTATGGAGAAAAAACAGAGAGTGACGGTAACACAGGCTGCATTTGCCCCACCTTTTTTTGTGTGTGTGTGGTTCGTTTGTTTGTTTTATTTTTTTTTTATTTTGGCCCAGCATCAGGTATGGAAGTACCAGCTCCTGGAACCTGGCCCTTTGATACTGAGAATTCTTTTTGTTCCTGTCCTGTGTTCATGCTTCTCTGTGCTGGTATATGTTTTAAGCAGGTGAATGGAGGCATTGCAGCAGGTAAAAGAAGATAAGTCATGAAATTTGATCTTGCATTTGTTATTCAGTTGTTCCTGCATTAGGTGCACTATATGTTGGGTTCCTTTAAACCTGTGTTAAATGAATAAGCTTAAAAAAATAAAAATCATGCGTGCATACATGCACACTGTTTGCTGTTGGTCAGTAAACCCTGGGGAGAGGTGTTTCATCATCTGCTGGCTGAGTGTTTAAAACCAACAAATCCCTCCCCTGCAGAGATAAAGCCCTTGTGAATTGTTCATTATCATAGTCTCTGTTTTGCTCTTAAATTCTTTCCTTCAGAGAAGCACCCATTTAACAACCCACTTGTGTCAAGGGCCTTGGGAAGATCACTGCATGTTTATGGGCTGTGCAGGCTGGCAGTCAGGAGGAGAGAGAAGGGTCTGTATGCGAGTGCTGTCACTCAGTGTGTTGCTGTCTCCTTCCTGTTGAAGTGAGCTGCTATGGGAGGTGACATATTACTGCCCATCTCTGTGCTAACCGAGAGCATCACCATGTGGGGCAGTGGGATGGGATGGCAGCTTTTGCTTGCCTGCTGTATCTACCCCCTCACAGGTGGCTGGGATTTGCTTTCTGAGGGGAATAAGCATGGCCTTTTGCACAGGCAAAAAAGAAGAATGTTTGTGTGCTTGACCTGCATTGCAGTGGTGCCTGGCAGTTCGCTTTTTCAGCTAATGCTTTCATGTATATTTTCAGAGTGGCTGTGACACTGTGAATGAGGGACAGTGACTGACCTGAATTTTGGTGGAAAAAACAGGCAGGCAGTTTCATCAAGTGCCAGAAGAAATAGATGATAGACTGGCAAATGATGTTTTATCTTGAGAACCTCACAGCTCTTGTTTCCCTGAACTGCTATTATGGTTTCTGGATGTTTTCCCCCTCCATTGTAAATGATAAACTCTTCCAAGGAGGGGGGCAATCGTTTCTACATTGTAGAAAGCACCAGAATATGTTGGTACTTACGTAAAGAATAGATGCTTCACCCTTTTTTGTGTTGTTTTTTTTTTTGTCTTCCTACCCCTCTGACTTAGTGGAGGCTGTTTCTACAGAGTCAGCCTTTTTATTGCACTGTCTTCTGCAGCCATACTTGGACTGGGTAAAAGTTTATAACCCTTTAACAGCAGTTGGGTGAAGATACTGGATAGCTGTGCTATGCTGAAGAGCAGCTTTTTTGCATAAAATTATAGAATCATTTAGGTTGGAAAAGACCTTTAAGATCATCAAGTCCAACCGTAAACCTAACACTGCCAAGTCCACCACTAAACCATGGCCCTAAGCACCACATCTACAAGTCTTTTAAACACCTCTGGGGTGGTGACTCAACCACTTCCCTGGGCAGCCTGTTTCAATGCTTGACAACCCTTTTGGTGAAGAAATTTTTCTTAATATCCAATCTAAACCTCCCCTGGCGCAACTTGAGGCCATTTCCTCTTGTCTTATCCCTTGTTACTTGGGAGAAGAGACCGACACCCACCTTGCTACAACCTCCTTTCAGGTAGTTGTAAGAGCGATAAGGTCTCCCCTCAGCCTCTTTTTCTCCAGGCTAAACAATCCCAGTTCCCTCAGCTGCTCCCCATAGGACTTGTGCTTTTCACCAGCTTCATTGCCTTTCTCTGGACACACTCCAGCACTGCAATGTTTGTCTTGTAGTGAGGGACCAAAAAATGAACACAGTACTCGAGGTGCAGCCTCACCAGTGCCCAGTACAAGGGAACAATCTCCTCCCTGCTCCTGCTGGCCACACTATTTCTGATACAGGCCAGGATGCTATTGACTTTCTTGGCCATCCGGGCACACCACTGGCTCATATTCAGCTGGCTGTTGACTAACACCCCCAGGTCCTCTTCTGCCGGGCAGCTTTCCAGCCACTCTTCCCTAAGCCTGTAGCGTTGCATGGGGTTGTTGTGACCCAAGTGCAGGACCTGGCACTTTGTTGAATCTCATACAGTTGTCCTTGGCCCATCTATCTAGCCTGCCCAGATTGTAGGTACGTTGGTAGCAAACCTGAGAAAAATGCTACCAGCTCCCTCCCCTTTTAGCAACTTACTCCATCACTTGTTTCCTGAGATTTCTCTGTTGTGAGTAGTGTTGCAAGGTTCCCTCTAGAACATGCCTTCCCAGGGAAAAGGGATAGTTAACTTCTCACTTCTCCCTTGTGTCTGACCGAATGTCTGTGATTTCACTATTGCAATACATCCAATGCTCAGGTGAAGGTGATGCCAGGGTAGCTTCCCCTCAGCTTCACATCTGTTGGAGTTGGATGAAGCTAACTCTGTTTTGTATCTCTGATGCTCCTCCAAACCGTGTAACAAGTTTTGGGCTTTGTGCCCATCTGTGAGCTGAATTCTCATTTGAACTTCCATCTTCAGCTTGTGAGGCTGCAGATGCATATGTCTGATGGCTATTCTTCCACAGGAAGTGTTGCTTACAGGATGCGAACTCTAGAAGCAGATTTACTGTTGAAAGACATTTTCTAAATGATTGAGTCTTCCAATTTTGTTTTCTTATTTCCAAGAACCACATGAGCATTTAATGCTCTCCGTAGTCCACAGGAAATGAACTCCAGGTTGAATCAAAGGACATCTCATGGGAGCTCTGTCTCCGTGAAACACTGCTGGAAAGTGAATAGCTTCTGCAGTGGGTTTTGTTTTCTTATTATGGCATGCACATCCAAGTCTCTCTTTTAAAAAGAGGGAGTGTTTTTGTCATGCTTGTTCAAGCGCTCCAAACTCCCCCTTTCTCTGAATGCAGAGAAAGAAACTTCTCTTTGGTGTAGCAGCACTTTTTTGCTTGTATAGCTGTGCATCCCTGTGACATCCAGCCTGGTCCAGTGTCATACATGGGTGTGCACACCTGTACAGAGCCTGGCTATAGAGAGAGTTTCCAGTCATCTCCTTTTCTGCTGCTGTCACCTTTTATTTGTATTCTCCCTTTGTAGGTTTTGTTTAATGTTTGGTATTTCAGGCCAAGAATGGTCCCTTTTAATCAGGCTGCAAATCACTTAGTACTTTTTGAGAACTATGTAATAATGATTTGCTGTCAACCTCTCAAAGCTGCAAAGAAAGTTAAAATAAATTCTTACCAGAACAAAGGGTGATCACCTTTTGATGAATAAACTTGCAGGCAGTTAACACAGTAACTATAATGTCTCCAGACATCTGTCCTCTCCCTTTTGCCAGCTCTCCATATGGCACAGAGTTTGTAGACAGAGAGTAAAAAGGAAATCCCCCATCAAATGTGTTGCTGTGTTTCATGGGACTGTTCCCTACCCAGACGGTGCCATGATCCAACCCTAAAATTGGCCCACATACATGCAGAATAAGGTGGTGCTTCTTCATAACCAAAGCCCTGCAGGGCTTCAAGGCCCAGAAGGTACCTGCTGTCACAGCAGCGTCCAGTGATCTGCAAAAGATAAAACTGCTCTTGAGCACAACTTTGTCATAAGGAAGATTTTGCTGCGCAGGGAGGGAGGGTGTGTTGTGGAGGACAGTTAGGATCTTTTGGGTATGAAGATAGCTGATGTCATGCAGAGAGGGCACTGGGGTTATTCTATCAGTGAATTTTCCTTGTAGTTTTGGAGCCTAGACAGCTAGATAGTCTGAAGACTGATATGGGATACATTGTGCCTCAAACCCACTGCATCTTCAGGAAGAAAAACAGTTTTGAAAGTGACTTTTGCTTTAAATTCCCATATTCTTGGTACAGAGCAGAAAAGAAGTTTAAAAAAAATCTAGAGCTAGCCACAAAAGAATGTAGTAGTTGTGGACGGAGAGGGAGAAGAGGATAATAAATAAATAAATAAAAGCTTGCTTATTTGTTTATTTTTAGTCATTAACATAGAAGAGAAGTTGTCTCTGACATGCTCTTGCTTGGATAACTTTAGTCATTAGTTTCTCAGGGGATGATGGAAAATAATAGTGAGAATGTGTTTGCATCCGTTACCCACTTGCTGTTGCAACAAATGTGAGAGCTCTTCTGTATGTGACTTTCCTCTCTCATTTCCTTAGGTCCTGAGCAGCAAAGACACTGCCAGATTGTCTGATAAATGGTTCCAGCATAACCTGGCCACAAGGATTTTGTGAGCTCTTGAGGATTAGGGGCTGGGATATAAACATATGCTGCTTTTGTGAATTGGCTTCATCACCCTCTTGTGGCAGTGAGTTCTCTGACTTAGGTGGGACAGAGGGAATTTCTTCAAGATGTTTTGGTTTACTGCTTTTTAACACTGCTGCATGGCCCTTGATCTCGTCGGGGAGAACATCAGTGCGCAGGATACCTGAATCTCTGTGCATTGTGACTGAGCCCCTTCACTGTTGGTTTAGAAGCGGTGTCTCTTCTAAAGTGTTGTGCTTCTATTATACACAGGATATATGGATGTGGAGTATCTCCAGTTGGTCCTGCTTTGGCAAGCCTGAATCATTGGTTTCCTTTGCACTACTGGGATAAGGAGACTGGATTTGTGCCGAGTTTTGTAGAAGCGAGGAGGCTTCTAGCTAGCATGCAATGTGCTCCCCCTTTTGAGATTGTAAAACTGCTTGTTAAATTAATGCCAACTAGTAACTAAAGAGGTAGTGGAGATTTAGTAGGCAGCTCTGTGTTTGGGGCCCTAAACAATGTGTTGGTTTTACACTGACTTTTACAATATGAAAAGAAAGTATTTGCCTGCTGATAAGGAAATTAAAGCACTGGGGGGTGGGGTGGGGGAGAAGCAAGGGAGCACTGGAGTAGAAATAGGGACAAGAAAAGGAAAACAAATGACCACTGGCTGTGTTGTAACTGTACTTTCTGACCCAAACTTTCTGTATGTCCAAATGTCTGGAGTCCTTTTGTATGTCTTTGAATAGGTCAGTAGTATTATACATCAAAATCTAAAAAGATTGCTTTATTCAGCTGGGAGGGGGAAGTATTTGAATCGTGAGACTTTGAGCACAGCTCATTAGTGCAGAAGGGGATAAAATAAATTGGGGGAGCCATTAACAACAATGATTAAAATTTATCATAGTGGTACCATAATTGGTACCTCAGCTGAGCGAGAAGTGAAGTACTCCAAGCCAGTTGTATTAAGTGCTCATTTCTGAGAGGCTGACAAAGATTTATGGCTTCTTTTCTGTAAGTCCCATTTAGTCTCTGTAGCACTACATCTTTTACTGATGCACATAAGAAACAGTTACTGTTAATGGCTGGACCATTTCTCTGAAGGGTATGTTTAAAATCGGATTATTTTGGAGGAGAGGGGGTAGTGTTGTAGACCTTGGGCTACCTTTTGCGAAGTCTGTTTGTGTTGTTTTTAGAGTACTTTCGTAGGTGTTGGTGGACTTCTTAAATGCAGCCCGACCTCTTCACCTGGTGCAGGATGGCAGCCATGTTCTCACCACACTTTTTGGCCTGCTGGGGCACTTCAGGGCTCCCTGATGGCTTCAAGGCACTCGACCTCAGATAACAGGTCTTCTGCAAACCATTGTTCTTGCCTGCCTGGGCTAAAAGCTGTGTTAGCAATTTAGTGGCCTCTTGGTACGCCTAATATGTCCTGGATTGGGGTCTGAAAGCAGCAACAGGGACCCGTGTCTCCTTTCCCAGGTGGCTGGGAGCCTTGGCACTGGTTTCCACAGAGGGGCACCAGTGAGGGACAACTGTTTTGTGCTGTGGGCGTGGGATGGGGCTGCTGGAGAAATCGTGCCTGGGTGCTGTGGGGCCACTGGGCCCTGACAGCAGGTAACTGTGGGGCCTGAGCTGGGGGGGGGTGAGGGGGAGGAAAATTTCTGCTTGGGGGCCATCAGAGCGAGGCCTGGGGGTCAGGGGTTGCCATGGGGCCCAGGGGGCCTGGAGAGGAGGCCATGGGGCAGGCCCCACACCACTTGGGGGTGGTGGGGCCCAAGGAGTGGGTCCAAGTGCCCTGAGGTGGTGCTGCACCCACCAGGGCCTCTATCCTGTCCCCCACAAGGGGAGGCGGCAGGGCCAGGGGTGGTGGCTGCAGTGACCAGGCAGGTAGAGATGCCATTCGGGAGGTGTGTTGGACCAGTGTAGCCCCTTCCTACCCCTGCCCCTTCTGCTAACCCCCCCAAACCTCCAACTTGTTAAAGAAATCCCTTTGGAGGCCTCTAACACAACATTGAACGAGTCCTCCCCAGCACTTTATGGGGATGCACTTTGTGGTAGGAAATCACTAGTAAGTAATGTAGCCCTTCAAGTTCCAGGCCTTTTTTAAAAAAAATCATTTAAAACAAGAGTAAAAATGATTAAAAATTTGTATAAAAAGTTGTATATATCTACTATATATATATTTGTATGTGTGCATCTTCCATATATTTTTCAGAAGGAGAAGTATACTTTATCTGTCAGTACTTGCTGCTGCTGTGGTCTTTGAACTTGTAATCTTCCTAAACATCTCCTGACCCTTGTAGCTGTCTAGCTGGTATTTATTGTTTTACCCATGTGTTTATCCCTCAGTTCTTTTCTAATCCTGCCCCGGTTTTCACCCTGAGACCAGGGGAGCAGCAGGTAGGGAGGGGAACATAAGTGTGTCCCCATCAGTCTTTCACCTAGTTAGGAAGGAAGATGGAGGCGGACGTGAGTGTCTCCAGTGGTTGACAAGCCTTTCTATCTCTGGATGCACGTTAAAATAAACCCATGCATAAATTTTTACCTGCTTTTCTCCCCATGTAGTGATGTGCTTTGTCTGCACTCCTGTGTGCTCAGCAGGAACAGTTTTCAGTCAGGCAGAGAATGTCACAAACTTATTCAGGTAGCCTCGCTGAGTTGCCTGAGGTTGTCATAACTAAGTGTTAAGCCTGATAAATCTGCAGCAGAATCTTTAAAAAATAATTTTTGTTCTTAACGTAACATATTTTGACAAACGTATAATGCAGAACATGCTACTAAGGGTTTTTCTATTTATCTAATTGTGACTTCAGGTTTTTAGGAAGTATTAATTAGGAGTTTTGGTCTCCAGTTTTCCATTTTGCAAGGTGACAAAAATGTTTCAGAAGGTGAAGAAAATAGCATGGAAGTCTAGCTCTACAGAATCAATAGGTTCACATTGCTGTTCATTTCGTTAGTGGCTTACCAATATTGGCCCTGAACAGTATTGATTTAGTTTTCTTACTGTTGCTACAGCATAGCTTTGTTTTACACCACAGATTTGCAAGTTGCATTTTTTCAGTTCGCAGTGATTTTCATGCAGGCTGCCTTTGGAATTGCTAGCCTCACGGACACAATTACTGGCTTTGTGAAGATGAGCTCTTGCTTTGCTGGTTATCCTTGCAATTGTTTCTGTCCTGCCTCCAATAACCATGCTGTGGTGTTCCTGAGTATTCCGCTTTGTCCTTTTGCTTACCATGGGAAAGTCTTTCCAGATGCTGTTTGGTTAAGAAGACAGAAGAACATGTTTTAAGGACTGGGGCTTGCTGCACTTCACAGGAACTTCATTTACTTAAATTCCAGTGATGAGATGTAGAGATGCTGAAGGGCTATGAGGAAGGCTTAGTCCTGGTACAGTCTTGTAGTGTGGACTGCAGGTATTCCCTGAAACTATATATGTGACAGTGGCTTCATTAGATAGGGTGAACTGGTGTGACTGACACTTTCACTTAAACTGGATACAATCCTGCTGCTGACTGGAAGATTAGTATTAAAAAATGAATCAAAAGTGTTGTCTGTTTTGGCAAGGAAAGGTAGTGTAATGTTGCAGAGAGGGAGGCACAAGGAAGTCCTGTGGATCAAAAGTACTATGCCAACGAATTCAGAATTCTCCCTCCTCTCCCTCCTCTTCCTCTCCTCCTTTCCCCTTTCCTTCCATTTTTTAACAGCCAGCCCTGAGCTTTAATTCCAATTATTCCTGACATGAGCTTTTTAGGTCTATAATGTTCACTTGGACAATGCTGCCATGCATGGTAGGGAAGACTGACGCTGCCTCTCCAGCACGAGTCATTTGTAGATGAGAATAGCAAGACCCAGATGAGGTCAGAGAAGATCAGTGAAAGAAGACTTCAGTCTTGCACCTCGCTTCTTTTAAAGCTAAACATTAGTGAATGTGTTTCAAGGCAGGTAGGAAACTAAAGTACGTAGAGAGAGCTGAAACTCAAGAGTTTTGCAGAGGAAAGTGCTTGAACTGTTTGTGTGGCACTTGAGGATGGCGATGCTGGAACATACTTTGCTCTCTTGCTTCTCTTTCCTGCTCCCTGCCTTTTTGCCTGAGTAGTGCTGAAGCTGGGTAGGGGTGGACAAAAGAGCATGTTGTATTCATCCCTACTGCTGGGGCCAGTGAGTTTGCCACCAGGGAGCAGACCCACTGTTTGCCTAGCTGTTCTGGTTTAATTGTGGCTAACTTCTAATTACTCAGTAAGGAGAATATAATTCAAGGGAGATCTGTGTTCTCAACTACTCTCTACCTATTAACTTTAAGTGATGTGCTGGTCTGTACTCCTCCCCTCATTCTTGTTTTTCCCTACAGTAATGAAAGGCTTGGACTCATGGCAGCGTTTCTGGGGAAAAAGGCAGTAGATTTGGAGCTGAACTCAGTGGGGTGGAGATTCTGGGTATTTAAGAGGTGACATACATACACAAACTGAAGTATATTTGGTAGCAGGAAAAAGTGCACATGAAAATATATGTGGATTTTGCATTGGAGGAGGATGGGGAGAATCGACTTGCCCTTTTGCTGAGGGAAGCATAACAGAAATATGATGGTGAATCAGGGTCATGGAGGGCCTTCCAGCACCAGCCTTCATTTGAGGAAGAATGGTGATTCCTCCTGGTTCTCCTCTCAGCTCATAGTAGGCTGCCCAATGGTCTGACCATTTTATGCAACAGTGATCCTAGTCATTACATTGCACACATCTCCATTGAGTAGAGCGAAAATTACTTTAAGTTATTGGCAATTTTGAGGAGGAAAAAAAATCCAGGGAGTATTATTTTCTCCAGCAGACTGACTTTTTTTAACCAAAATCATGTATCAGTGAGAATGTTTCAACACAACTGAAATATTTTTTGTTAAGAGCATCTTAGTTTCTTAAAATGAAATGCTGTGAAATGAAACATTATCAGAAAAAATAATTTCTAACCGGGTAATAGGAAAAACTCCTTTCAAAAATATTGAAATTGAGAATTTGATTATTTTGGGGAAAACATAAAATTCAGAAAAAAATCAGAAAAATGTCATTTGGATCAGCAATGCTGTGTTAACAACAAATCTATATCTTCTGTTGTTCTGGAGGAGAGTTTACGTAATTCTAATTCTCAAGGAAGAAATGAAGGTAACTTTTCCAGGATATCCCTGATACGTGCAGGTTGATTGAGAAGTTCCTGCTGTACCTCAATTATGTGAGCCAAGGGTCTCCCATACCTCAGAGTGAAATTCAGCTCTGCACTGGGTACCTGGGATGATTTCCTTGCCTCTGAGATGATTAACTCCTTCCTCTTCAGGTGATGTGGCTTGTAAAGACTTCAGGCTTGTAAAAGCACCTAATTTTGTTGTGTTTGGAGTGGACTATGTTTGTCTCAAAATGGGAGGGTATTTAAAAAGAAACAGATTTGTAAAAGGGAGGAAAATTCCTATGTGTTTCCCAACCTGATTGCCATGAAAAGGCATTTTTGTTGCCTGTTGTCAATATGAGACTGTGGCACTCAACAAGACTCCTCATGGGTGAAGACAGCCTCTGACAGTAGTGGACTTCTCTTTGCCAAGCATTGCTGTCTCCCTCTAGCTGTGACTGAATCTGTGAGAAGGTGCTTGTTTGAGTTTCCTCCCCTGCCATCCTTCACTCTGCCTATATGAGGCCCCACATCAACGGTTCTAGTTCCTAATGTAGGAGGAAAAAATCATGCATAAACTCCTTGTAAAGTTCTGATAGCAAACTGTGTCCCACTTGGGCTCTCCCTACTCTCTCACCCTAAAGCTATCTACAGCCTGAAATGTGCTGGCAAGTAATGCTTTGGCTTTATACACGTAGATTTCTGAAGCGTTTGATGCTAAACTATTCCTGGTGATCGCACCCAATTTATGAATGCTATTTCTGTTTTCTTCCATAATGAGACAGCCCTGACTGGGACCTTGATCTGCGGGCTTGTGTATGATACACTCCTGAATTATACCGGCTGCATTTGGACTGAATGTATGCTTTGGGTAACAGCATTGATAAACTGTGAGGTTGTAAGGGACACCAATGCCTGGAAGCAGCCTACCCCTTCTTGCCCTCAGAAGACACACTCAAGTCTTCTCTCCCTATTTCTATTACCGTCCAGGCAAAGCCCGAATGCAAAAATGTTACTTCAGGGAAAATTAATTTTAGGTATTGCTCTTTTTGTTCATGGTCATTTTTGATCAACAAAAGGTCTTGACCTTCCTCTCAGCCAAAATAGGGTTTTCTTTCAACTCAGACGTTGCCTCTTTGGGGTCTCTTTGCTTTGAATAATGAAAAATGTCATTTGCATAAATGTAAGATAAGCAGTGGATGAAAGGTTCTTAATGCTAGGTTTTTAGCCATCAGTTGGCTCTGTTACATCTGATAGATTTCCCATCACAGGCAATCTGTGTTCTTGCTTACTCAGATCCACACTGGTGCCAAGTGCTAAACAATGACACTATCTATCTTTCTGCACAATTTGCCAATTTTGGTTACTTTTGAAGCCCAGTGTTCCTGCTTTACCCTTGTGAAGCTCCCTTATAGGGAGAACAAAATGAACAAAGGAGTGATTGCTTTAGCAAAATGTTTAGGACTGATTTCTCTTTGTCATTTATCCCCTTGTTTTATAAACTAGAGTGCTTATTCCTCTTACAGTAAAATAAGTCAAAGTAAAGATGTAGTAAAAAGTCATCGTTTGTTGTTTACCATGAATGGCTTTTCAGATAATTGAATGAAATACTTTATTGCAGTTCCACTTCCAGCTATGACCTTAAATAACAAAGGTTTTACTTGCTGCTTGCTAGGCTTAGAGTGATGTTTTCAAAGGCCCTCTCTCGGTTGTGCTTATTCCTACAGAAATCAGTGGGATTTTGCCGGTGACTTCAGATGAGCTAGCATTAGAACAGTGCTTATGAAACCCTCTCCTGCGACAGATGAGAAATGTGGTTTTCCTTTCACACTCAACATTTCAGGAGATACCAAAACTCCCCTCCTTCCTCCCCCCAAATTAATTTGCATATCGAACATAGCTACATCTTGGTATTTATAGAGTCCCTTGCAAAATATCACAAGAGACAGGCCCATATATCAGATTAATTATCTGGCCTTATAGTTGCCAGGGGTGCTTAATTTCTTCTTTGGAATTGAATGCGATTTCTACAATTAAATGTTTCTCCTCGACTATTGAGACATCTCGCTTTTTCTAGGTGGAAGCAGTGCATTAAGAGTAAAATCAGAAGTGGACTTTCATACTTTATACGTACAACCACAAATAAAGGTGTTATTGCAGATTTTACAACTATTATACTTGGGGTATACAGAAATGAGACTTTACTGTTTCCTTAGAAATAATGGAAACTGAGTAATTCAGTTCATTGCAGAGTCTCAGTGGTACAGCCATCCCATTTCAGTCTGATTGTATTTGATGGTAATTGAATTTGCCAGATGCTTGCAAGTTTACATGTTTACACTGTTTTCTTGATTATTTTAAGTTCAAAGTGTACTTAAAAATGTAAAATATTATAGAAGTTAATTGCTTCAGTTTGGCAAAGTACAAATGAGAGCATTGTTGTTGAATACAATTGCTCCAGTCCTGCAATAATTTATCTAAAAGATTAATTTCAATCCCTTAATTTTAGGGGGAGTCAAGTAGGAGTAGGTTTACTTGGGGAAAAAGGCACTGAGAAAGTTCCAGGGTTTGGTTCGGGGATTTCCTCCCCTCCCGCCTCCCCGATAGCACATCATTTTCTGGCACCTTAGATAACCTTCTGTGGCCGAACTGCCTTCAATTTTCCTATGTATCTTTTAGTGACTGTTACTATGTAATAGGCCATTAAGATATGTGTTTAACTTGAGGCTTACTGAGGCAGGGACATTTTAGATTGGCAAATTTCAAAACAGGTGTATTTCCTCTTTTCGCTGGTTGCTAGTGATGCTCAGCTATGAGGCATGAAAATAGGGCAAGAGTCTTGCATTCCTTACTCAGCTGCCCAAGACAATTCTCTTAAAAAGCATGTTTGTCCCAATTGTCCTCACAATTAATTTCTGCAAGAAAGCACTCAAGAAATTAATTAATTTTACCCTTTCACCTACCCAAATGTTTTATTGTTTAGAACTTTATAGTACTCTTTTAAAAGCACATGTGCTTACTGGACTAAGCTTTTCTTTTGCAAAACTTGCTTTTCTTTTGCAAAAAGCAAGTATTTTGCTTCTAAAAATACATTTGCACGAATTAGGGGGCCAGTCCTTTTGGAGAAGAACTGGTCACCATGTGGATCTTGGCAATGCCAGGTCGCGATGCAAGAGCAGAGGCTTCATCTGGGAGTGCCTGGTGAAATTCCAGCAGGGTTTAAATGTTCTCTTTAGTTAAGATCCCTCTTGTAGCTTCAGCTGGAAATATCTGGCCCTTGTTTCACTTCAAAAGGGAAAAGAGAACTGTATGTGATCTGTATTTTATAAATATTTTATCCACCCAGAGTTTCTAGTATAAAATGTTTCCTTTGTAGTACCAAGAGAAGTGTTGACTTTCAGCTGTAGTGCAGTGGCTCCTTCGGATTGCAAATCGCTGTTGTGTATAGTTATATGATGCTCCTCATTAGGAAGGAGACCAAAGAAGTTGCAGTCTGTCAGCTTTGTGTTCGAGGGGGGGACTGCTGGCTTGTGGTGACACCAGAGTACCTTCACACATAGCTGAGCTCTCACTTTTTCACTGGACAGGGGTTTAGCAGGATTTTATACAAGATGGGCTGTAGTCTTGCTGTCCAGTGTTGTGAAGGCGATGAGAGGGATGCTGAGGATATTACCTCATTTCCATAAGGTTCAATGGGAGCTTTGCTATCCAGTTTGCTAATCAAGCTTCGGTGCTGAAGTAGTAGTTTGGGAAGAGATTGGGATCACCGCTAATCTAAAAGATCTCAAGAGTACCCCTTTGGAGAGGGACGAAGCTAAGGCAGCTGCAGATTACTGGGGGGTGGGGTAAATATTTTCATCAGAGATTGTACTGGGTTCAGCTGCTCTCATTGGAAGGGCTGCTTCTGTGGGGATTAAGGAAATGTCGAGTATTTACCAATTGTTATCCAAGTTATCTGGAAATAGTGCACTTACTGGCCGAAGTTTGGTTTCAGAGTTGAAGGGCACACATGGAAATCACCAGCTACCATCTCTCTACACCTTTATTCTCTGCAAAAGAGTGTTTTCTTCCTGTTCTTTGTTGATTGGATAATATGAGAGAGGAAAGGGGAAGGAGGAGGAAAGCTGTGTTTTACTGTGAGAATGCCCAGGACCTTCCATAACTGGGTTTTGGGTGACCTCTGTTAGCAGAATATAAAAAATAACAGAAGTATCTGTGCAGAAAATGAGTGCAGTAATTAACCCCCCCCAAAGATCAGAGAGGCTGGACTCTTGATTAATGTGCAACAGAAATCATTAACATGGTAAAATGCAGAAAAACAGGCTCTTTGTTATACTACACAGTCATTTGCTTTAGGGAACTGTAAATACTTTTTGTTCTGTTATTTGCCCTATTGTTTTTTCTATGAGTCCGGTGTATGTAGCTTATTGGAAAATACCACACCTAGAAATTTAGATGCAACATTTGTTCTTCTGCATGCATATCTCCTGCTTTTTTATGATGCAGAATGCTGCTTCTAGGTTACTGTCTCGCTTTCCCAGTCAGTCTATGGATGGGCTTTGCCTTGCTTGCCTGCTCTTTCTATACTACATCAAGTGTTGTTTTGTGTTTCTCCTAGCAACCCACTGAGCTGCTCTATTGTCTTTAGGTCTAAGAAGATTTTTTTTTTTTTTAAATTGTAGGTATGAATGCTTAAGGTTGACTGCTTGTGTTGAAAAATGAGAAAAAGTTTCTCACCTACTAATATTCATTTTTGAGAGTGCCCACAAAAGAACAAATTCTAGCTAAGATTTCTCCAACACAGCAAGGTCAGGAGTTTTTCATAGATTTTTGCTCCTATCCAGACTCCTTAATTTGCATCATTTGGTTGAATAATGTAACCCTCTTAATATTTTTCCAAGCCACTTACACTTAACTAATCACTTACACTTATCTTCAGCATAAACCTCATTGATTTTATTTCTCATTGAAAACATCAGTAGTAGCAAATATGATCCTATTGGCTCACAGTCTATTAGAAATAAAATTATATTAAATGTCTTGTGGGGTGTGAAGAGGTTAAGTCAAGGAGAGTCATCCAAGAAAGTCATCCTGGTGTAAAACATAAATCTGGTTTATATTTAAACTACATGTCACCCTCCAGCCAAAAATAGCAATGATCATTAAAACCCAATTTGCTGCTAAACATTAATAGACATTTATTACATCATAACAGATCTGAAAGACAATTAAACTTAACTTTTTCCTAGATAACTTTCTTGTAAAAATGTGTTATTCACCTGGCTCTTGCCATTAATCTCATTTGCTAGCATTTTCTGTTTCATTTGGTAGTGTGCGTGCGTGCATAGTTGTGTGTATAGGTGAACTCTTGTTGTTACTCTAATTCTTTGAAGAGTAGTACATTTTAAATGGGAAAAGCCATTAACTTTGCTTATACTGCCTGTTAATTTCCTAATCAGCACAAAAAGTGAAGGAAATTGCACTTTCTTAGTGCAAAACAGGTAATATCTGTTACCATGCATTTGAGAAAAGAATGGTAAGCAAGACAGAATAAAAAGGCACTGGAGACACATTTTACAGCTAGGAAATAGATTACAGCTTTGCCGCTGTTTTCACTGCAATTACTCAGTCAAGTGGCTTTCTTCCCCGTTTTTATTACTGCATGTAGTTATATGTGTGAGTAGTGACTGGAGCCGGAGTAAGTCAAAGGCTGAGGAAATGCAGCATTGTCAAAAGTACTGCTTTGTACGACAAATGCAGTTGTGACCCTGGTACTTTGGCTCACATGTTGCTGTCTGTGAGGTTCCTGCTGCTGCAGGCCCCGTGAAACGAGCCATTGTAGAGGCCAGGCTTTCTCCTTCAGCTCAGCAGTGCTCAATTCTCTGTAGCTGTTAATGTCTTTAACTCTGCCGTTTAACCTTCATATCCAACGAGCTGTGGGGCCAACTGGGCTCTGCCAAGAGGTGAACATAAGGCAGTCTCTTTCCCCCTTTTCTGAATTGCTGGGCGCACAAAAAAGGGTTCACCATTATCTTTGCAAGTAAGATTCTTCTCTGGCATATATATATACCACTTCTGGGGAGCAAACAGCTCTGAAAGCCTGTGTACCATCCTCCTGTTCCTGGCTGATGTACAGGGAGATGGAGCCTACCTATATGGGCTTTGGGCTGCCTCCTGATGAACTGCAGGCAAATGAGAAATGGCCCCTACCTGCATTTCCCTACACCCCCCAGGAAGAAAACCCAGCCTCAAAACCCAAACTTGCTGTCATGGCAAATGGTACTAAACTCTTTTCTCCCTCTGTATTTGCAGCTGCTGAACACTCTTGGGCAATGTAAGTTAAAGAGGTCCTTCCCTGCCAGGAAGAGGAAAGGAAGAAAATTAGAGGTGGTATAAAGGAGACAGAGAGAGTGGGCAGGAAGAGACAGGGTGGATAAATGAATGCTGAAAATTATTTTAAAGGCTGCATCCAGAGGCATTTAGGAGTATTCCTCCTCTGGTCCCAATATCACACTTCACTTAAAGATGTGCTATTTGTACTCTCAGAATTTTCTGTCATTTCCTTTGGCTAATTTTCTCCTTGGAGGCTGTCACTTCCTCAGGTTAAAGCGAGACCCAATGCAGAGTCTGTGCCGTCACAATTATAGCCGTGGTAAGACAATTGAATAAATGGGGCTGGTATGTAAAGGAGAGGTGATGCCTCAAAATACAAACTCTACTAATGGTAGCAAAGGGAAGTTACAATTATGCCGACCCTGGTGATAAGCTTGTCTCCATTTTTCAATGCGTGCACCACATGTTTTGTCACAGAAGAATTGCCAAAGGCTCTGTGGAATGCAAATAAGCATTGCGAGAGTATTGTCAAACCCAGGCTTTCAACATCATGAATCATTCACAGAAAAAATTATGAGATTTGATTAAAAGTCATGCGAATTTCAGATCAAATAAATATGTTGAGTTATTTACCACTGGTTTACTAAGCCTCTGAGCTGCATTTGGGTC